>CM063709.1:15887074-16504574 GCA_032441835.1 Slavum lentiscoides
GTACATAAATTCATATTATACTAATTATAGTATATAGGTATTAGGTATATAACCAAAACCATTCTTCTCTGTATATATATATATATATAGGTACTTATGAATTATCATATTATTATTACAAAAATTTAGTTTCTGTATTACAAAAAAAAAATATATATATATAAATTTTATTATTTTAATACGTCGATTTTAACGCGTGTTATTAACGATTTAATGCGAGAAAGCGCGATAATGCATTTTATTGGATTTTAAAAATACTTATATAGGTAATTGGTGTCAGAACGTGAGAAAAATACAATTAATCTTTTATTTTTGTCTTATTTATATGTTAATAAAATGCTGGTTATTATGGCCATATATTGTATGCAACCTAAATGTGTACGTATATAAATAAAATATTCATTTAAAAGAAAAAAAAAATTCGTTGTACATTTTTAATATTCTATACTTAAAATTAAACTTTATAATATGCGGTGTTTATATATGATATAGTATATGACATATAGTGTAGTACTTGACTATATATTAGGTATATATACTCGAGTAAATTTTTTTTTTTTGACGGGAGTGCGATGCAGAGGAATGGCGATATTTAATATTATATAAAAACACGATATATAATAAGCAATTATAGCGATCCACAGCAAAAATTCGACATATTCGAGTAAACATTATTATTATAATGTTAAAATTTGAGAGCAATGACAAAAATTATGTATACCTATAATATGATAGAAAATACGAAATATTATTTTTAATGTTCCTATATATATATATATATACATATATACATTGGCGGTTATAAGGGGGGCGATAGACGGATCGCCTCCCCCCCGGGATTTGATATTTTTGAATTTAGTATATCTCTGACATAACAGCACCGACTTGTGTCATGTAAGTTGGTCCAATTACGTACGGTACACGTTGATAGTGCACGCTGATCATTGGTCGTGTCAAGCGTTTAGTAGGTACCTACTTATCTGACTACAAACTCGGTCAGTCGCGTACAGTGTAAACGTGTAAATGCGTGAGGAAACGTTAAATAAATAGTAAACGTGTGTAAAATAAACGAGTAAACCTATGTAATCGAGTGTACAACGTGGAAAAATGAATCCTTACTTTTATTTCTTTTATTGAAATACGCGAAATAATATTATTAATAATAATAATAAAAATAAATAAATAATAAAGATTGCATATTATGCGCGTACGATCGGTCGGTCGGTCAGCGTCAAATTAAACAACCGCACATACCGACATAGCGCATCAGCCGACCGTAATAAAATGGGAAAAGAAAGTAGTCACCAGATAGCGCTACGACACAACAAAGAAAGAGGGCGTGGCAGAAAGGTGCATATAAATAGCGGTCCGAAATTATCGGATCGCTCAGTGTAGTTACGGCGGTTAGGCGTGAACAACGTAGTTCGCGTCTGACTGCGGTATGTGTGTGTGTGTGTGTGTGTGTGTGTGTGTGTGTGTGTGTGTGTGTATGTGTTCAAGACTGACCGGTATTTATATGCGCCTTTCTGCCACGCTCTCTATATATTGTGTCGTAGCGCTATTTGGTTATTTTAATTTTATTTGGCTATTTCTTTTCCCGTTTTATTTTCGTTTACGTTCCATGCACGTTGTTCTTCCTTTTTCTACATCTGCATTTCGTCTCGGTACATTAATAGATCTTTCTTTTTGATTACTATTACTCGTCGATGTGGATTTTTCATTGGCAAAGGGGATTGGCTCCATTTTCACCCACCCCTTGAACATCATATGTATAACCATTAACCGCCACTATATATATATGTATAAAATATACTATGTTTAAAAAATACTCTCGATATAATTATATATTTTCATATGACCGCACTTATATAGTTATTTATAATAAACATCAATATATATGACAATAATATATAATATATTATATATATCAACCTTGTTAGTTGTTCCGCCGCATAAATTTATATATGATTTCAATGAAAAAAGTGGTACAAAATAAGTGGGAATATTGTTGAAAATTTTGTTAATTTCACAAATGTTACCTAGCTGCAGCTGTCATACGAGAGAAAAAATATTTTCTCCTTCATAGCTTAATTTAAATTTTAAATCACGACTATAAATTGTAACTAATTAAAATGAAACTTACTATATATATATACGTATACTGCAAACTTAAAAAAAAAAATCAATTTATATATAATAAAATTAAACAACGGACATATTTCCTACGGTGGATAATGGATATATTATTTTGAAAAAAATTTAATAAGTATACATGCGCGCAAAACTATACGTAAATTTAAAAAAAAAACAAAATACACGTCATATAAATATGATAAACTCAACAACACGGTTAACGGGTAAAAACGAAAGAAATGCTGAAATATATATATATATATATATACCTATATACTTTAATAGTTACCTATACTTCTAATACTTCTATACTTATACTATACAAGTTACCTATATAACTTCCAAGTGTCAACAATATAATTTAATTAAATGAAATGTAAACAGAACACTACACAACGTAATAACACCTTCAATTTACTACATATGTACCTATATAAGTAATAATTTCCCAATAAAAGCGTTTAAAAATATATATATATATATATATATATATATATATATATATATATATATATTATGTACTGCGATGTACCCTATTATATAATAATCATTGTACGCGTGTAGTTACAAAAAAAAAAAACTATCACATGTCAGTATTTATGTATACCACTATATTATATACATATATGATATACATGTTAATATGATTCAGTAGGCTGTTTTTACCTTCTTCTTTTTTTCGCTTTACATATTATAAAAAATAAATTCAGGTTCACACTATACGTATATATGCGTAATATAGTTTCTGAGATTTAACCGAATATTTTGCTGAACGATTTGACCGCAATCAAACGTGTTATTATTATTATTTTCTATATGTATAGCGTATATAGTTAATGTTTGTTTTTTTTAACACAAAAATAATTTTATCGAAGTTTTTTTTTTAAATACCAGTTTTTTTCATGAATGTGCGTTATTTAAAAATATTCAGTTCATTATAAATTAACGTGATAATTTATTATTTGTTCATTAATAATAATTATTCGCGGTAATACGCTGCAGCTATATAATATGTATATTAATGTCTCGATTTACTGAGAATAATAAACCTATATACAATCGATATTTTATTTCAAAATACTCGTTCATTTTATTTTATTACAATACGAATATACAATATATTATATATACCAATAGCTATAATATGTTATACACGCGTTATATAATATGAATATATTATATATATTATATAAAGTATTAAATAATATATAGGTACATATATAGGTACGCGTTATTCAAGTATAGTATAAGACATTATTATATTGTGTTCAAACTTTAAAATCGGACTGCGTTGTATAGCAGCTATTATATATATGTGATTCACGAATTAAACGAAATAATGCGTTTAAAATACAATTAATTTGTTTTCAACGCGACCTATACGGTTCAAACATATTTATATATAATACACCGCGGTATACCGCTGTTAATGAATATTATAATGTAAATTATAAATTAATGGCGAAGTCGTTTAATATATAATATGTATATAATATTATACAAAAGACTGTCGAATATTTAATTTGTGTAAAAATGTTTTAAAACGATTACGTACAATCATGTGGAATTTTCTCATAGTACAATATATATATATATATATATATATATACACACACGTCTATTTTTTATGAAAAATAAATTTAAAAAATATTGCTACGTGGTATCTATATGAAATACCAGAAGATAGGACTATTGAACGCCTCTAAAAAAAAAAGCCTGAAAGGTCATTTGATTATTTGGGCTGCAGGTTAGCCGGTTATGTATAAAACGCATGTACTTGCGTATATAATATAAATTAACCTGCAGTGCGCAACAATATCATGCACGACGGAGAGCCTGATCGAATATCCAAAAATCGAAAGTCCACGTGTGCGTTTAATGAAATTCAACGAATTTTCGAAAACATTAATATATAAACAAATATATATATATATATATATATATATATATATATAGAAAAAGCACCATGGCATTACTGTTTTACAGGAGGCTTCAACAAATTACAAAAGCACAAAAAACGAAGCGTTCGAGACTTTTCAATAAATACTCCATGCGTAATATGTCTGTAACGCGATATTTTATCTTATAAAAAAACATAATATACAATATAATATAAATATATAATGATTCTTCATTGTTGACCGCATTAAAATTTTGTTTAGTATAATTTTCAAGATACGCCGAAACCTCATTATATACGCAGCCTTCACCATCGTACAAACGCGCGCGTGTTATTTAAACGGTTTTTTGTATTTTATAAATTTTCTACTGTAGAGATTGGGCAATATTGACAATAGCTGATATGTCGTACACTCGTTTTTCATTCGTAATTATACACTATATATATATATATATATATATATATATACTTAAGTAAACTTATATTAACATTTATAGAATGTTATACGCATTCAGAATATGTAAATAAAAATTGAAAAAATATTTATGCGCGATCAAAAATTATTTGTACAGTTAGCATGTATTGTTATTTGTTGTGTATATCGGATTGAATCGTCGGAAAACAAATCAACTATATCTACCTATTACTATCGTCTGTCAATCTGTTCATAACGTTGTCAGAAAATCGTGAATCCAAGAAATAGTATTTTTATAAAAACGAAATTCAACGTTATATTATTTCAAAAATTCCTTTTCTTTTAATACATACATATATATATTTATATTTTAATAGACTTTATCGTCCGTGTCGTTATTATAGGTATAGGTAATATAGGTATTAAAAAAAAAAAATCGCGAGATGACTCCGTATCACACGCCTCTTATGTAAACGTGCGTGGTATACATTGCAATCTGACGAAATCGTGAATTTATAATTTAACCGACAACGTTACACGCTATACAATACAGTACTGTTTAAAACTCTATTAGACCGCGTTGAATATTCTTAAGTGTATATTCCATACTGGACAAATTACTCGAATTATAATATTTTAAGCGATAAAAGTATAAAATCGTGAATTATAAGCAACAAGACGTCATTATATAATCGTGGAAAAACGGATCCATTTCACCATATTATTATAAATATCGATTGAATTACTACTAATATTACTACTACTGCTACAAGTCTGGAAATAATATAGTAATAATAAATAACTTAATATTTATATTTTATATCGATCCATAACCTAACCAGCTACCTAATATGATGCAATAACCACTTTTACGAGAGGAAAACAAACCAATTATATATAACATCCAATCCTTTTTGTTTATCGAATTAATACAATAATTAATACAGGCAGCAATATAAAGCGTATATTATATAATCTATTATAATATAATATATCTGATTACCTATATAACTTGCCTATACACAGCTATTATACCTATATGGCTAGTACCTACGTATATTAGACTATATAACCGATATTTGTGGAACAATTATCTTTAAATTTCTCAGGTAAAAAAATTATACGAACTTAATTATCATATTCTACTTATAGTTTCAAAATGAATCATTTCATCTTAAAATTTACATAATAGTGCGTTTAAAAATATAATAATTAGCGACCGTGGAGGGGAACCGTTTTCAACGATAAAAAAATATACTAAATACATTCATATTTATCCGTATATTAAATAGTTATATTAAAATATAAAATAATATTTACAGTTAATTTATATTTATAGGCGAGTTCGTTTCGAAAATAAAATACATATTTTTACATCAATACCTATCCAAAACGGTGACTGATAATTAATTGTTTAACACACAAACGACGAAAAGTGCCATTTTGGAAACTCGAAAATATATTTTCAAGTACACAATATAATATAGGGATAATTGCTCTACGAGACTACGACCTGCTTCCAAGTACGAATATAATAATTTTCCCCTCGTGATGACGATGAGTGATGAGAATAATAAAGATAATAAAAAAAAAGGTAAAATAAGTCGGTGTATACGAGGAAATTGCAGGACAGACGTATAAGAAAATTATAATATCACGCTGCAAGTGGCACGGAAACACGTCGAATATACGTATATGTCAGTATAGATAGACATTGAACAAGATATATAGGTACCAAATCGTATCCCATTGAGTTTTTTAATTCTTTGAAAATGTCGCCAGGAGTGTCTTCACGCAATAAGCTGCAGAGATGTACAACGATTATTACAACAAATTACAAATCTGAAACGAAATATATTGTAAGATCGATTATTATATGGCTGGAAAAACAAAAGGCGTTCTAATTTCACGAGCATACCGACGGATTTGCCCTTTCAATTCAAAAGGCTGCGCAATTTTCTTTAAAAACAGCATTTGTGATGACGATCACAAATAAAGCTCAAGGGAAAACAAACAAATTGAAGGTGTGAATTTAGAGAGAGAAAAAAACAAGTTTTTCTCGTTGGTATATATGAGCCTCCCAAAAAAACCTTCATGACCTGGCCAAAGACTAAAAGACCAAAAAACGTAGTGCCCATATATTGCAGAACTGCGGTGTCGCAAGATGAAAAAAGAATAATGAATAGACGATGAAAAAAATATCCACACGAACAAAATCGAAGATAACAGCTATATTATTATAGTATACAAATGACATACAAATCGGAGCTATTTGTTGAAAAAATGTAATTTTTTACGAAATATTCAAGTAAACCTACATTTCTCGATGTTCACCCTCCTAACCTTTCAGCGTTATACCTTAATTTTCTTTAATTTAATTAATATAATTTCAAATAAATGTATACATTATAATATATATTTATGGAGAGAGTAAACGTGTTAAAATACGCGTTTTAGTTTGCCGACGATTCGACCCGCACGCACGACTCCAGTCAAATCGTAATAATGGATTTGTCGAACACAAAATGTGACCTAGTTTGTATATACGCATATTGGCATATTGCACGTCTGTTTTTTTTTCGTATATCGTTTTCTACAGCTATCGGTCTCGTTGCGCGATTGATTTGTGAGCCTTCAAAAACACACGTGTAACAATAATAATAATAATAATCGAATAACATATACACGCGATAATATCTACGTAGTACATCAATATATTCACAGCGCTATACAAATATACAGTGACGGTTATAAAAGCGCCATAAGTAGATGCCCCCCCCCCTTGGGATTTGATACTTTTAAATTTAGTATATCTCTGACCTAACAGCACAGACTATATTGTTATGTAAACTGGTCCAATCATGTG
This sequence comes from Slavum lentiscoides, assembly GCA_032441835.1. Taxonomy (NCBI): domain Eukaryota; kingdom Metazoa; phylum Arthropoda; class Insecta; order Hemiptera; family Aphididae; genus Slavum; species Slavum lentiscoides. Next base: position 15,894,389 of record CM063709.1, read on the forward strand.
ATACAAATTATTTTTATAGTTATTAATATATCAAGTAAAAAGACAAAAAGAAAGAAAACAGCAAACAAATATAAACACCCAGCATGAAATATCCCCATCGACAAGTAATAACCAAGAAGAAAATGGAAATGTAGAAAATAGAATAACAACGTATAATAAACCGGGAAAATAAAGTAGTCACCAGATAGCGCTACAACACAACATAAAGGGCGTTGCTACGATACGACAGAGAGGGCGTGACAGAAAGGCGCATATATATAAATAGCGGTCAGTCTCGCGCCCGCTCGCTCCTCCGCACACACACACACACACACACACACACCGCGTGCACGCGGTGTTTTTTGCGGCGGCGAGACGCAAACAGCGTAGTTCGAATGTATTTGTTCGAACTACGTTATTCGCGTCGTATTCTTTTATCTATGATACTGAGTGTTCTGTTTTGCTTTGATGGGATGGCTGTACCGTTACCCAGTGGCGGATCTAAGATATTTTTTTGCGGGGGCCCAAAAATGTATAATTCTTTAAGTACAATATTTAGAATTTGATGTAAGGCCTTCAAGTAAATAATAGTATAAGTTATTGAACAATGAACATAAACTATAAATTACAGATAAGATTACAGTCAACATTATCACAACGACCACTGTAACGACGACTTACAATCATTAACTACGAATATAATATAACAACCAAGGGGGGGCCTGGGCCCCTCGGGCCCCCCTTTGAATGCGCCACTGCCGTTACCTATTCCAGGCTTTTGCCTCTACTAGGGGATGGAAGTGAAGGATTTTTTAGTTAGTTAAAGTCGGTCTGCCCATGTTATGGGTACGGTTTGAGAAAGTGTTTGGTGGTTAGTGGGGAGTGTGTTTTTGATCCAAGAAGACGGATGTGTTCGTGATCTGAAAAGAAGTTTTTGTAGAACATCGTTTTGAATTGAGTTTGAATTGAGTCTCGGACTGATTTGAAGTTCGTTGATTTATGAAGGACCGAATTTTTGACGATAGTAGCTGGTAACCGCGTTATCGTACGGATACCGATGTTCTGGACGGATTCAATGCGTTTCCACTGTGAGGGACCAATGAAGGACCCCCAAGAGGAACCAGCATAGGTAAGGATGGGGGATATGTAGAATTTGAGTAGGTTGAGTTTTGTTCTTGTTGGTATTGGGCTTTTTCTGTTTAGTATATAGGGTAGAGCATACCGCGAGTCCGGGTAGCTTTTTTAGTTATGTTGGTGACGCGTTGGCCGAAGGTGAATTTGCGTCCGATTGTGACGCCGAGATAAGTGACTTGTTTGGACCAGTTAATTGTGTGGTTGACGATTTGTAAAGGTTGTATGTAAGTTGTGTTGGTTCGTCCGAAAAGAACGCCTACAGTTTTAGTCGGGTTTATTTTGATGCGCCAGCGGTGAAACCATCTGGACGCCAAGTCGAGTTGATGTTGTAGTTGTATGGCGGCTCGTTTAGGGTTTTTGTCGAATGTGAAGAACATCGTATCGTCAGCGAATAGCGAAATATGTGTTTTGGAAGTCGTTAATATGTCGTTTATGTAAGTCAGGTAAAAGACAGGATCCTTGTGAGACGCCTGCGAGAATGTGTCTGGTGGACGAGAAGGAGTCTTCGATTTTAGTGGTAAATGTACGGTAAGTGAGAAAAGATTCGATGACTAACGATTTCAGTCGGAATGTTGAGTTGTGAAAGTTTGTAAAGAAACCTTCGTGCCAGACTCGGTCGAAGACTTTCTCCACGTTGAGGAAAATGGAAACGGTGTTTACATCGTTGAAGTTGTGGCTGAGTTGGTGGGTAAGTTTGGTCAGTTGTAAAATAGTAGAATGTTCAGGTCTGAAGGCAAATTGTTCCGGTCGAATTTTGTCGCGAATTTCGCTTTGTAAATGCGCGAGGATAAGTCGTTCGTAGATTTTGGATAAGGAAGAGAGTAGAGCTATTGGTCGGTAGTTTTCGGGCAGTTTGTGGTCTTTGCCTGGTTTAGGTATGGACTGGATGTTCTGCAGGTTCGGACCGTTATTTATAGGCGTTTTCCTGCTACCCCCCTCTACGTAGTATCGTTGCCACGCCCTTTATATTGTGTCGTATAGCCACGCCCTCTATGGTGTGTCGTAGCGCTTTCTGGTGACTACTTTCTTTTCCCGTTTTAGTGTTATTTCGTTTACGTTTTATGCACGTTGTTTTTTGGTTTTGTCTCGGTTCACTAGTAAATCTTTCTTTTTGGTTATTACTCGTCGAAGTGGACATTTCATGGTGTTGTTCTCTGTTTTCTTTCTTTTTGTTCTTTTATTTGATGTATTATTAGTTTCCACGTACCACTAATTTTCCAACCGTTTTCTGTTAATTGTTTTCCGAATATTTTTCTGTGTCTATCGTTTCTTTAATTATACGTGTCCTGTTAGTCGTTTGTTTTTTTTTCAAAATGGAAATTTTAAAGCTGCAGATAATTTTTTCTGCATAATATAATATACTGGTGCTCGCGTATTCGTAAAATTTACGGGCGAAATACTTACGATACATTTGATTTTTATTTTATTCGAAAAATACGTGTAAATTTACCGAAAAATCGTATTAAAAACAAAAAATATTGCCATAAAAACGTTTACTGCGCAACAGGCCTATAGGCTGTAGTAACCGTTAGTCGTTACTACGTATTTACAATACAAAACAGAATAAGAACGATATAATATATAAATGACATAACCTTAATATTACTGATAATCAGAGAGAATATATATATAATATAAATGTGTAGGTGTGCAACCATAGCAAGGCTCATAGCGGCCATAGCTAAGAAATTTTTTCGTAGAGCTTTAAAATTTAAAGAATTAATGAATGATAAGCTCGCTGACAATAAAAATTTCACATTTATTATAATGGAAATGTATTTAAAAAGACTTTCTCATAGAAAAGCACGACTTTGCTGGAATTTGTGAATTTTCGAGGTATGCTTCAGCCCTCCGAGTCCTCCTAGCTACGTGCCTGCTGCACAGTACGTGAAACCGGCGATCCTTGACGTTGACATTGACCGATTCCTTTAGTGATGAACCCGATAATAATAATATTTCCGTCCGTTTATATATCACTTTGGATTCTATATAGAAGCGTGATTCCAACATATTTGTTTAAATTTATATTTACGCGATTCGTGTCCAATTCCAGAAATACTCGTATGTGTACGAATTATTGTGAAAATATATACGGCAAAATCGAAACAAAACCATAGGCGGATATCGGTGGGGACTTGGGGGGGTTAAGCCCTCCAGAACGCAATCAGACCACACCAGACGTCAAAATAAAAAATTGTGTGTTTCAATATTTGATATTTATAATTTTTATTTTATTTTGTTGGGATACGAGAATGGTCCGGAATATTCACGGCTTATCGTTGATGGGAAAACCATATTTTGTAGGTATATTGATAATCGCGAATATTCTAGAACTTGTTTGCGATACCTGTAAAGTTATAAATACGCATAAAAATTAGTAGCTATTCAATATTTTATTTTTTATGTTCTTATTACCTATATATACTTGGTACCTCAGCTAGAATAAAGTAAAAGTAGCCACTGGAGTTAGTAGGTGAAAGCGACTAAAAATGTCTGTTTCCACTAATGGCTAATGGATAAGAAAAAAATGTTAAGCCCCCCCACGGATGTGACCAAATATCCGCCTATGAACAAAACTAACTTCTCTCAAGTTAAACTAATAACTTATAAAACTATACGTATAACAGTAAACGTAGAACTATAGAAGTACCGAATTATTTTCAAATTTAAGTCTACATAGAAAAATGAGATCAAAAATATAATAATTCTTTTGTCCGTATTGATTTCCATTAAAGTTAAAAATAAAAAACAAATTTATTTTGTAATATTAAAAGAGACATTTTGAGGGCAACGAAAAAGCCACGTGGTTTTACAATGTTTTCTTTTTCTGTGTAGTGTGTACATATAAATATATATGTATGTCTATGAGTTACACGCTTAATAGAAATCTGGTACCTAGCATGATTCATGGTTACAACTTACCGCGATTCTGGTTTTTTTCGATAAACATGGTTATCGTTAAAGGCAGTGCGTGAATTATTAACGTCCAAGGCACTTTCACACGCAGCGCCTCTATTCTATCAATTTGGTTTCAATTTTTTATTTTTGTTGCAAAATAAATATAAAGTATTTACCGTTCGTACTGAAATGTATAAAACAATACGTACGATAAATTTAAGCTCATAATAGGAACTTTCGGAATACGTTCATAGTTCTTCTGAATATTCGTAATGTGAAAAATGTAAATCAATCATATTTTATTTACATATACTTAAACGCGTATAATATAACGTGTTTAATTTTTTTTTACTATGCAACATCCGAGAAGTAAGTTCGCACACTATTTTTGTATAATAAATTCGATTTTTGCACACTGCTTCATTTTGTACGTTATTTATCTTAAATGAAATTATTACGGTTTGGTATAGTATTTAACCTCGACCGATTTTTTTCAATAACTAAGGACTTTGAGAATCGTTCCGATTTGTAGAAACAGTAGGTTTTTCTCAGTACATGCATAGAAAAAAAGTTGACTCAATAAATGATATAAAGATTTTTAAAATCATATTCCAGAACCAAAAATGTATTCTGTCAGGGAGCAGAGCATCGACTAAATGATTTCACAAAGGAAGGGCTGTAGCCCCAGAGCTCCCATGACGTGTACTCTATAGTAGATTTTACACTAGCTCTGTTCACAAGGGTCAAGAACACATTTTGCATAAACACACAGTAACATTAATAGGGTAAATTGTTTTTTTTTTGTGTGTGAATGAAAATATATTAATATAATAATAACATTCAATTCACAATATTTTTTTGTATTTTTATTATATTAAAAAAAAAAAAAAAATTGAAAATGATAAGTTTGAAACTAAACATCAAAATAATTATAATAATAAATATTACTTTTTTAAATTAAATAGTAGTAGTAAAATTATGTTTCACCTAAAAATTATCTAAAAATGTACATATCACGAACATAACAATATATTTTTTTTTTTACTTGAAAAATTAAAAAAAACATAATTTTATATAATATATTTATATTACAATAAGTATTTTGTACATCACAAGCAATTGTTTTGTTTGACTTTTCGTGAATTGTAATAAATAATTGAATGCACATGATTACATTAATCGAAGCTTTTGAGTTTGAAGGTCTAAAAAAAAAAACAGTTTCCTTCCAAACAACGGTAAAAATAATTTTCCAAAGGGTACATATTTTCAATAGGAAAACTAGCTTGAAATATATTTTAACACCTATTCATAGTACACTTGGATGAAATTACTCACCAAACTGTTTATGAATAAAATTGGTATAAAATTGTTCGACTGTACACTATTATTATAAATTAGCTCAACTATTAAAAATAATAAATAACTAAAAAAAAAAAAACCAAATGCCAAATTATCAGATTAGTCATGGAATAATAAAACATTCGCACAATTACATTTACTGCATTTCATTTACCAATATTATTATTCCCTATTATCGCAATTTTATCAAAATAATTACAGTGTAATAATAAATTTGACTAATGCTTATAAAACACTTAAATCAACCATAATAATAATAAAAACCGAAATATTTGTATTTGGGGAGAAAAAAAATTTAAATGTCAACTCAATATTCTATTAAATTAAAATTGATAAATGCATAAAATATGTTTTAACTCGTGTGTGAAATTTAAAAAAATAAAAACACAAGTATAAATTTAGATTGAATCCAACAGAACGGTAATCTCACCCAAGTCACAAATAATATTTGAGTATCAAAAATAATAATAATAAAATAAAATAAATAGTATAATGATTTCATTATACGATCTGGATAAACTAAGTGCTTTAAAAATCGGAAAATAAACATGTTTAATCTAAAAAAAAAAAAAAAAATTAGGTATATAAATAATTAAGCTCTTTTATGGGCAGTTATAGGAAAAGTAAGTGAGGTATAAAATTTATGTGTTCCTGAACCAAAACTTAATTGAAATTAACATAAATAGATGTACATAATTATTATATATTTTGTTTTTAATATAAAAGTTAATGGAAACAGTATTGTATTTTATTATTTACAGGAACTAATATAGGGCATTTATTTATATATATATATATATATATATATATATATATATATATATAAAAAAATTACTACTTAGGTAACTTAAGTATTATTATTTTGACATAAATAATTATTTTGTTTAATAAGCAAACCAATCAAATAAAATCAATACTCAAAGAGTCCTTTTTTCTTCTTTTTTTTTTTAACAAGAGAACATGGATGTAATTACTAATTTACTTGATAATTATTTACCATATACGTAAAATTGTTTTCACGAATTAAAAGCAATTAATGAACATTATACTGTCTAATGTCAAGACTAGTGTCAACAACTGAAGCATTTTAGCTTTGTTTTTATAAGTCGTTGACGGAATGCACAGGTGACCGAATGCTAACAGTCTATTGATTGTTATTTTAGTATATATTTTCTTCTTTAATAGATATAAGTATATTGTAGCCTATTACTTTTAAATACAAAAAAAAAAAAAAAAAGGAAAGATGTTTCAAAATTAAATATAAAATAATATTTAATAAAATGCTGGATAATGCAATCTCACGTAATGGTCGGAACGGGAATATTTAGGGCACTATCACGTGAGTTAGAGTGCGAGGTGGCGCGTAACAACGTGACAGCTTCTCGTTCAGAGCTGCATTTAACAACTGTTAGTCACTTAGGACGAGGTGTTTTCTTCTTTTTACGTTTAAAAAAACAACAACACCTATTGAACAACAATTAGATTATAAAAAAAATGTATGAATATAAACAAATTTGAATCATACTTAGTGTCATCGACAATTTCCGTTTCAGCTTGCGCCGTAATAGGAGTATTAGAATGACCCGCAGTTGGATCATCATTGGCCAATTCACCATTAGTTGAACTTACCACCTAAAATTCATACAGAACACAAATATTAGAGTATCATCTGTAACACAAGTGTAATACATAAAAACAATTATAAAAATCACGAAAATATTTATATGATCAATATTGTTCATTTATTAATTTATTTTATACTTGTTTAGAAAATTTTAATTGACAAAAATAAAAACATAATAGTTGTTAAATACTATGAATAGTCGGACAGTTTAACTGATAAGGTACTTTAACCGATATATGACTAACAAAAATTACAATATTTACAGTCGTCATATCCACTTCAATTATTTAACATTACACGAGGACTGAAACTGTTGTTTTATTTTGTCAATATTGTCATTCTGAACAGATACAGACTACATATATCTACAACACAATTTGCTTATTATTGTCGTAAAAATTACCTGAACACTTCCATGACGATCAGCCGGGGTTAAATTACCTAAAGTATGACCTGGAAGCTTAGACCCATCTTGCCAACCTTTTGTTCCAGACTGAAAAATATAATATAGTTTGTATAATAGTTTAAACATTAAGAAATACATCTGAATTACTAAAATGGTATTGTTAATTCATAAAAGGTAATGATTTTTACTATAATTAAAGTTATCACTTATATAGGAATGGTTCTACTGGTATTATAGTATAAAATAAATTAAATACATATTAGATAATATTTGAATGGATTGTATATGTACAATATTGGTTTTTAGGTAAACATATTTATTATAACAGTCATGAAATGAAACTGATACCTTATTGATTAACAATACACTATCATCATTATCATCACTGTAGACTGACATTTCGTCATTGTCCTTGCACATTTATAATAATATAACATAAAACCAAAATGTATAAATAAATTTAAATTATGAAAAACTACAAGGTCATTCAAAAATATTGCGCTTTACCTTATTGCCTGCGACCTGTCGTTCTCTGTTTGGTGATAAAATTACTTCTTGACTGGATTGAATAGAACCAACTAATGTGCACTGAAAATCAATATTTGATATGTAATACAAATTTAATAAAATAAAGAAAAAAAATAAAAAATAAATTTGGAAAAAAAAACCAAAATAATTATTAATGATGACCACAATAAATGTTATCCATGCAACTTACCAAATTGCTTTCAGATGTTTGAGGACTTTCATTGGATAGGTTGCGTATAACGCGAAGTATGTTAAACAAGCCACGTTTCTGATTATATAGCATAAGATAACATAAAAAAATCATGCAGCATGCACAAAAAATTCAAAAAGAAATAGTAGAAGTAAAAAAAAAAAACCAAAAATATTATGTTGGTAAAAAAAATTATTTTTTTAAAAAACATAAATTTACATTATTATACATATGCAAGGCCAAATATATTATTCTAAAACAGCAAAATATTAGTGAGTGCAAAAATAACAATAGATCTAATTGTTAATTTAAATTTCAAGTACATATAAGCACTAGGTCTAATACATTTTATTAACTTTAACCAACTATATATTTAAAATAATAAAATAAATCTAAAATAATGTACATTTATTGTAAAAATGAAATTTTTATAATTTAACTTGGCTAAAATACATTATAAATAATTAAATTTCAAGATACTGAAAATAATCAATAACCTCATAAAATCAACTGACAGATGAGAAACCAAGAAAAACATTTATAGTACATAGATATACAGTAGGTGTATATTAAATTTTCTTTTTTTTCATAAAATAGATATGAATAAGGAAACTCAGAAAAATATGACATAATTAATGTTACTGATTTTCATGCAAAATACTCGTATAATAATATATAATAAAAACTTAAGAATATATACATTTTCAAATAAAAACATACCATGGTTTTTCCCGTCCAATCAAATTCGGAGTCATTGACATAACCTTTTTTCTCGAATAAATTTTTAAATAACGTACGCAAATATTCATAGTCTGGTGTCTCGAAAAAATCCAATCGTCTAACATACCGTAAATACTGAGCCATTTCCTCTAAAAAAAACATACACAAATTGATTACAATTAACTTATTTTTAAAGAAAACACAAACAATAAATACCTGGATATCCATCACACAAAACTTCTATAGGTGTGGCTCTTTTTGTATCGCCGATTTTCTGATACCTTTCTTTCAGAGTATCGGCTTTCAAGCCTTGCCATGGTAATGAACCCCGTAAAAAGTACATAAACATATGTCCTAGCGCTTCTAAATCATCTCGTCGACTTTGTTCTATAAAAATTATATTAACACAATAAAAAAATATTTATATTTTCAAAATATATATATATTTATTATTTATGAATAAAATTGATAGCACTAAAATGCATAATAAAAAACAAACATATATATATATATAAATCGTGTATTATATAGTATACACATTATATACATATATTGTATATTGTACAAATGTATTTAATTTTGTGCTGAAACAATTTGGTCGTCCACACATTAAATAAATAAATTATTGAAATGAATATTATACCTTTTCCTAAATGTGTGTTTATGCTCATATATCTTGCTGTACCAGTTAAACTTTTATGTTCCCGGTATGGTATATGTTTATTTGTTTCTAAATCTATATATTCCTTAGCTAAACCAAAATCTGTAATAAAACATTATTAAATTAAAATCTATAATTATTAGTTTTTCCAAAATTATTAGATATAAAAATAATATTTGATAAATTATCATCATTTAACTAGTTATTTTAATTAATATTATAGTATTAAATAGTAATACAATAATTGGTAATAATTAATAATATTATAAAACTATAAACAATTAGAATACAAGTCTTAGTCTGATAAATAAATAAAAATTATAAATTAACAATTAATCAATAATTTTAAAAAATTACTTAAAACATATACCTATAATATGAATAGTTTTATCTTTTTTTGTTGACGTGCGACCAATGAGGAAGTTTTCTGGTTTAACATCTCTATATATAAGATGTCGACCATGAACATATTCTATCCTGTGTAACTTTAAAACAAGCACAGATTAAATATAAAATTTAAAATATATTCAAACCCTAGAATATTAACTTTATACTATCATAAATATAAAAATATTATAATTACTAGTTGAGTGGCAATCATGAGAACAGTTTTAAGCGAAAATTCACGCCCACACATATCAAACAAGTCCTCAAGACTGGGACCAAGAAGTTCCATGACTAAAGCATTATACTTGCCGCACGGACCAAAAAAAAATACTTCTGGTATACCATCTGAGAAGAAAGCCGGAGCTATGGAAATAATCAAAAAATTGTGATATTAATAATAGTTAAATATAAAAATGTAAATAAAAATTAATAGAAAAAAAATTATAACGAGGACTTTAAGAAGAAATCTACATTAGACATAACAAGAAATAAAATATTTATTAGAAACAAGAAAATAATTGGAATACACCCATTAATTAGAATAAATATTAAAATCAATAAAATGATATCAATCGTATGACTAATATGATTTATAAATTAAAACAAAATATAATTTTAAATGTGTTCCTTAGATTTTTTCATATGTCAAAATCTATTTAGCTTTTATTTTTTTAAATACTTATTTAAATAATGAATTATTGAAATTTGATAAACAATATGTTCTTTTAATAAAATTAATAACCAAGTAACCAACATTAAGCACTTATTTTTAGTACATATATAAATATGTGTACAACATAAATTATATGTACACAAATTTTGTGTGTTAACAGATTTAAAAGTTAAGTTAGAAGTTATTATTTTCCTAACTTTAAACTTAACAAGTTATTTTTTATAAGTGTAAATAATTAACTTGACGAGTTACTTTTTATTTTAATGTAACATGAACTTAACCAATTATCATGTAAAATTACAAAATGACTTAGAAAAATTAACTTTTATTTAATATATCATATATGAAAACATTTTTCAAACTTTTCCATTTTTATAAGTTTCGTTGTCATTCTATGTAGTGATAAAAACCATTTATATTATATTTACGTACGTAAATAACAACTAAATATACAGAGTAGTTTATGAGAAACAGTAAAAGCATACTTTACTAACAAAGCATTTGTAACTAACTGAACTACTAAACTACTAGTTAACTGAAGTTTTTTTTTTTTTAAATAAATTTGTAGTTGAACAAAGTTACATTTTTCTTCAAATTTCAAAAGTAACTTAACTACATATGTTAACTATTTATTTTAATTAACTTAACTTAAACTAGTTCAAAATAAAAAGTAACTTGCCCAGCCTTGATTATATAAAATTAAAGACTGAAAAAACACATTGTAAAATCAATAGCTTCACCCTCCTTACACAAAACTGAGTGTCAAGCAACTATAATTAACCCTGTATATAAATTCTGATAAAATTGTTTAATAAAATTCCTACCGCACCTTAATTTTTTTTTAAAACAACAAATATACTTAATTGTATAAATAATTACCATGAGATCCAAGTAATTTATAAAAGCGATACTCCAAATGCAACTGAGGCGCTTTGGACTTCATTGGCTCCTAGAATATTAAAATTAAATTTAATAATTACTTAATCATAAAATGTCAAATAAATATGCATATGTATAGCAAAAAATTGCTATTATTTAAATTTTATTTTATAATAAAATTATAACGTTTCTTACCATTTTTATTGCCACATGTTCATTTGTGTACAAGTTTTTTCCTGAAAAAAATATATAATATATTATTATTGAATATTAGAAAACAATTAAAATATTTCAATTAATTGTGTAACTACAAAATGTTTATAAATACATATATTTTAATTTGATTTTTTTTGAAAATATCCACGTCAAATATGTTGTATATACATTTTCATATTGAAAAACATAACCATTAATAAATTTTTAAAATATGATTCGTATTTTATTGAAGTTTTCATATATCAAAAACTTGTTTGCAACACATATAAACATTAGTATCCTATAGAAATATACATACATATCAATATTTAGAAACTGAAAAGAATCTATTTTATAACTTATGTAACTAACAAGTATTGAATGCCTATACAAAAGACTACAATGAGTTTAACATAGATCATTGAATGCCTGTAACTAATCAAAAATCGAATATAGGCGTGAAACATTAATTTTAAACTGTCCTCCAAAATAGTCAATATATAGTAATGTGTATTAGTAATTTATAGAACACTATCAATACTCAATACTCAAATATTTTGAAAAATGGAATAAATAATAAACTGTCCAATTAAAAACATTTTTTTTTGGGGGGGGGGGGAGTTATACTTTAAATATTTTAATACAATTTTTAATTTAATATTTGTAAGATGACATTACATCCACCCACAATATTGTCATTATTGTCTATTTAGTAGACAATATTGTTTAATTATCTTCAATTATGTCATTTAGATTAACTTTAAACTTTAAACGTCAATTATACAATTTAAAAAAATGGAATATTTTTAAAGGCATCTTATAACTTTTTTGTAAAATATCATACGACAAAGTAGTTATAACGTTTAAAGTATTTGAATTTTTAATTCTGTAACTTCTTTATCAGACAATATTTCACAAAAATATTACAAGAAGACTTAAAACATATTCCTTTGTTTAAATTTTATGTTAGACGTAAAAATTTAAATGAAAAATGGTCGAGACATAAATTTGAGTCATGAGAGTAAAACTAAAACTAACAGTAAAAAAGGTGTAACCATTATTGACCAAAGTAAAATGTATCTACCTGCAAATGGTATAAAAATGATATTGCACCACTTTAGGTCAGTAAGCAAATAAGAATTTCAGTAAAACATTATGTTCAAATAAGACATAAATAAGTATAATTTTTACTATGTATTTTTTATATTGTGCATAAATGAACACATGTACACAACATACCTAATTTAAATTATTGAAAAATAGTTACAAGGAATATATTAAAAATACAACACATAAAATTGCATTATTCTGCTATGATTAATATATGATTTTACAATGAAATGAGCAATAAAAGGGTAAAAAATGTATCACAAAAAAAACAATTATGATGATAATTATTAATTATTTACAAACTCAATAAAAGATCAATATATAAACATATAATAATATATGTATTATATATATATATTTAATAACATAAAAAAATAAAAGGTTATTAATTATTTTTGCAAATTTTTGGTAAATTTATAAAAAAAATAAAAATTGTATTTTGTGTAATATTCTTCACAAATATTTAAGTTTTAAATGCAATGAAAAAATTTTAATCTTAAGATACTCTAATAAAAACCAACTTGACATAAAAATAAGATTAATTACTTATCGGTCAGCAGTTTATGCATAATTGGTATAAAAAAACAATGCTAATGATTTTATGAATACTTATTTGTGAACAACTACCTCAGTGACTCTACCATATATTTAATTAATAAACTAGCAGCATATTAAGAAATTGTCACTGTATATTTTCTATTTAATCAGATTACTTGGGATTTCATACTATGTAAGCAAACTTAAAGTTATTATTACCAATACACGGTATAAGACTCCAAAAATAACTGAATTTTAAGCCCTAAATAATAGCATTTCAATAATCACCAAGACTATTAAATTATTTTGAACCCATACGCATGGTATAATTTTAAAATATTATAATACAACGACCTCTAACAATAGTTACACACTAAAGTTGCGAACTATTTACTAAAATTATACATACATTATAATTATATAATGATAATACTAATAATAATAATTTAACAGTTGTAATAATAACAGTTTAAACAACAAAAATTTTCAAATATGATTCTAATACTAAAAGTTTAATAAACTTCCATTGAATTGTATATACACATATCAAAACTACAAATTTTTTATATTTTGTGCTTGTAATGAAAAAATATATTTATATTTGTACCCTTTATATAAAAAATATAATATATAGTAACCGAAACTAATATGAAGAGCAGCGTAACAAATTTAACAATTCAGGCTGTGATGTAACTAAAATCTTGAAAGGTTTCACCCTAGGACTAGGTAATGTATTGGAAATTATCCAATAATGAATGGTGTAAATAAAATGTCAGCTGGTGATAACTTATAAAGCTACACATGAAAATATAAGCTAAACTTAATGATGACAAACATACAATGTAAATATTTGCCGAGTTCTAGTCCTGTTTTCTTGATCATTGTAAACAATGTCAACAAAGTACACAAAGTAAACAAACTGGGAAAACATTATCAATCATAGACATTATGTTTCCCAGCATACTAAAAAAAATGTTATTTATGAATGTGTTTAAAATGTCTTAAGTTATGTGTTCTAGATACCAAAGTTTAATAATTTTTCGTTCTAGAATCAATAAATATTCTATTAACTATTTAATATAATATTTTTTTTTTACCAATGGTAATTTTTTTGGGGTTAAGTATAAAATTAAACAATAAATACAAAAATATTTTATCATAATATTTAACTTCTGATGGCTTTTAATTTAACATTTAAATTTAACAGCTACACTCATTTTATTAGTTGTATTTAAATCAAAATCCAAAGACACACTTTATTCCACTTTATAGCAAATATCTTAAGGGGATTGAAAGCGGGTATTTTCTCTCTTCGTCTTACACACATGAAACATAGCAAAATAGACGTTTCGTACTTCCAACGTACCGATCGATCTATTGGTGCGATAAGAAATTTGAAAACAGATTTGAATTCCTCGTGAATTTTACTACAAAACGACTTTCCCACTTTTTTCATTTTTTTTTCATAAACCCTTAAAAAAATTAACCGAACAAATTAAAAAAAAAAAAAATTGTTAATAATTCATTTTTTCAGGTCTTAAAAAAAAGAAATAAAAAAAGTGCGAAAGTCGTTTTGTAGTACAATTCACGAGGAATTCAAATCTGTTTTCAAATTTCTTATCGCACCAATAGATCGATCGGTACGTTGGAAGTACGAAACGTCTATTTTGCTATGTTTCATGTGTGTAAGACAAAGAGAGAAAATACCCGCTTTCAATCCCCTTAATTATAATTTATGACAGTTGATTATCTTATCAAATAAAGTTTCCGAGCTTTAAAAAAACATTTAACATGTATTATTTCAAATTGTTTATATTATTTAATTTTAATAATTTACTTTATTAAATAAATATTATTCAATTATTAAAAATTTCTAGAAACATATTATATTTAAAATCCACTAAATAAATAAAAAAGTTACAAAATTGACATTTGACATCATAATTAAAATGTAATCAATGATTACTATAAACTTGACAAAATAATAATTGGTGTTACAGGTCACTTCATACATTTTCAACAGGATTATTGAGAAAATCCTTTTATTTCTAATCAAATCTAATTTATTTTGAAAAGTAAACAAGTAATACCTACGTAGGTAGATTTATAAATTCAATTAATACATAGATAAATAAATAAAAAGTTTGTAAAAAAATTATTTTGAAATATTTTGAATATAAATACTACTATTATGATAAAATATTAATTATTAACCAATAAAATTATTAGTAGTCTAACATATGCGTTACATATACTCATTATTATTTGTGCCTTATTAGAATGTCTACTGCCACTTATTGGTTATTATTTTTATCAGTGGTTTACAAATGTAAAATAAGAATGTGAAAATATTCAATTTAATTCAAATATTATTATAGTATAACATAACAATTAACCATTAATGACCAATTTAAACATTTTAACATCATATATTCATACCTATACCTAGTATAAATTTAAATAATAACTTTACACTACTTTATTATTTTCTGATATTTAATATTACTTATAAATATTTTATCAAATAATATTTTACATTTAAGAATATATATATATGTACTTTATGTTTGTGTTTTAAAATTTTGGGGATAACAGTTGGACAAAGCATAATCATACCTACAGACTAGACTACAGATCAATTTTCAATTAATAAAATAATTGTATTATGAACAATATGATTTATTCACAAAATTTGTCAATAAATGTTCTTTAAGTATTTAATATTGTTTAGTATTCAATTACAATCAAAGAATTTATCTCGATATCTACTAATAATAAATAATAAATATTGTTTTGCGAACAACATACTTATAAATTAAAATATTTTACAACGATAATTTAATACTTATATCAATATATATATTGATATTTGTAATCAAAATTTAGTTTTAGAATAAAATGTATTTTACACAAGCAAGGAAAAGGGAAAAGCCAAGTTTCTGATAGGAAACAATGTTATTAAACTGGTTGCACTACTCGAGTTTCATAAATCACTGAGGATTGGTAAAATTTGGACAAATCTTCTTTATACTGGAAAACCAGTATTTAGACATTTGCATAGTAATCATTTATACTGGTATACAATTTATAAAACATGTTTACAAATAACTGATATGTACCTCAGGTTTAATTGTATGCTGTTACTTCAAAGAAAACGGTCCATTTATAAGAAATTATTTAATATATAAATATAAATGGAAAAGTGAATAATAACTCTGATGTGGTTATAAAGCATATATTTTGCAATTTTGCACTGAAACCTAATGTTTTGTAATTGGACACAAAAATAGTGTAAAGCCAAGTGTTTAAACATCTGGGTAAACCATGGAATGAACTATGAACATCCAGTAAAAAAGCGCAATTAATTATTCGACACAATGGAAACAATTCTAGAATGTTTGACGAGAAAATATTAATTTACTAACTGACATTCTACGTGTGTCTTATACAAAGGCAATATATTATTTTACATTTTATTTACCAAGTCTTAGTTCGCCAAAATTTCCACAGCCTATCTTCTTGCCAACACGAAAGTTCGGGCCAACCATGAGTACACTAGAGTTGGCCGATGACGACAAGCCGTGTCGTCCGGCAACTGCCGAATGCATTGCCCTCGATCCGGTTGACTTTCCTCCTCGCTTGTCATCTTTGCCGTTCTGCTCCTTTTCCCGGTCCCTTTTCTGCATGGCGCCAAGATGTACGTGTTTCTCCGAGAAAATTGGCCAATTTTAGCTCATTGTACGCTGAAATTTATTTTAATTCGCTTGACGTTCACACGTTGTGACCCAAGACAATAAACACTGTTATCATTGCATCAATTTTTTTTTTTTCTAAAGAAATTTATATAATTCGTCAAACCGAAACAAGACGCCGGTTTTATGACTGCATTTTTCTTATTTAACTAATAACCAATTATAAAAAACAATTACTACATAAAAAACATACGGTTAACCATGTTGAAATCGAATAAAATTGAAATGGAGACAATTGCAGCTGAAACTCTCCATTTTTTTGTGACTGATTAAAAAAAAAAATACATATTATATATATATATACATTCCTATTGCATGTAATATATATACATTCACAAAACATGTGTTTCAGTATCAATTGCACTAGAGCGCGGTAGTGTCGGAAAATACAAAGAGATTACAATTTACACTTTTTCCCAAATTTTAAATAACTTTTTTTTTTTCTAATTTCTAACGAATTTTATTTTGTTTACACGTCTATTATAAGTAACACATTATATTATCGTGATTTTAAGCCATCCAAAACCCACGCACAATTAATTCTCAAACGTGTAAAATAATACGATTCTTTTTCACAAATGCATTACATAATTCTATATAATCTTCAATCGTATATAGAATATAATATGCAATAATATGATCACAAAGTCCATATATTTTGTAAGTTAAGTTAAGGAAATTTACTTTAAAAAAATTGTATTATTTAAGAATATTACCTAATATGTACGCGTCAATATATTATTAGTTCGTTTATTAGAAAAAAAAAAAATTGCTCGACTCTATTACATAATAATAACCCAACCTAACCTCTTTGGGAAAAAACAAAATAGATTAAAATTTCGTAAAATTGATACGCCTCCCGCCGCGCGGTCGACTCCCGGCTTACGAAGTTACACGCAACTATAAATACTGAAATACGGTACACGTCGTGGAGTAATCATTGCGGTGCGCGTTACACGCTTGCGTAGTCGCGTTCATTGCAATGTTACCGAAAACTGCTATTCGTTTACAAATGAAAAAAATTGTAATTCCTAGATAATCGTCGATTACGAATATAAGAATTGAAAGTGGGGAATGTTGAGAGAAAATAACGCTTATTATAGAAGTGGAAATGTAGACAGGCTCCAGTCGGTAGTTGTGGACATTGACTAAACAAAAATATACCTTTTCTCGTTTCTTACCCTAATGGCGAACTACATAATAGCAGGAATTTTACTGCGAGAACTCCTGTTCCGTTTCCTTTTGTTGAACTTCCAATTAGGAATCTGAATTTGTTATTATTATATATGTAAATTGCACGAACCTTGTAAATGATCTGATGAAAAAAATATGACCCTAAAATTATGAATTGCTTGTTTCGTAATTATAAAATAATTAAGTAGAGTGTGAATTGTGAAAATATATTCTGAGCAATACGTTTGCAACGCGACCGACTGTTATTCGAAGTTATAATTTAAATTATTGGTGTTCACGAGAAATTAAATCACGGAAAGTCCTTGGGACGTCCTCAACGGTGAAATTATTGGGTGGCGGCAAGGCGGGGCAGTTGGCTCCGGACTTGAGGCGCTTGTAAATACAAATATTTTGAATTTTGTTTTGAAATTCATGTTATACTGTTACAGAGAGACGGAGACTAAAGTATATACGTATATATAAAATATTAAAATAGAGTATACTTATTTATTAATGTGACATGTGAACACAATAGAACTTAAATTTTGTAAAATGAATTGATGAGTTTCGATAGCATAAATAGATGAGAAGCCAAAATTTAATTTTGCCCCGGGGCCCTAAATTTTTAGTTCCTTCACTGGACGTCCATCTCTGCAGTCTTTAATTCACCTGCAGGAAGTTTAGAATGAATATGTCATCGGTTAAGAAAGGACATTTGGAGACGGTTGGGAAGTCCGTCGGAATTAAACAGTTCCCCTAACAACACCATTATTCCTGGAGAACTCCAATAGGAGTCTTCAACAGGTATCTAGAGATACCCCTTAGGTTGTCCTTAGACAGTGCTACGGTTTCCCGATGATTACCTTCAGGAGTTCTTGTATAATCCAAAAACTGATTCCCTAAGTGGACTACTGTTTTATAGAAGACCGCAGGAGTATTTTGTGCTTTTAGAGCGGTGTGCTGTTTTATAAAACGAATCGAAAGCGTGTGCGCGTGAACAAAAACGATACTTTTCTTCGGATCACGTAACCCTTCGCGATTCCGAACATCGCGTGCACTGTGCAATATTCCACGCTTTTGTATACCTACCTAGTTTAATGACTGCAGAATGCCACTAAAATTAACTAAAATTCGAGCATACATAAAATATTTTAGCGTAGACCTCAGAAATAATAAAATTGTTCTTTGAAAAGTCTCACGTGGTATTATTGTTTAATTTTAAACAAACTACAGGTGACATTATATAGAGTTATTTCTCATTGAAATAATGTGATTCGCCTGGAGTTTAATTCCTTAATATATGGCAAACTCCGACACCGTTTCTTTAATAAGTAGATTCTCACTGTAAAAATATTACCACGACAACTGACTAAGGAATAGGAATTATTGGAATACTATATGCCTTACGAGTTGGAGGCTTGAAGCATATACTTTTGTATAACTGAAAAATTAATCGATAATAGGTAGGTACCTACTATGTTATATATATTTATATAAACAACCGTACGTTTTGGTGTAAGATTGGGTAGTTTAAGTAAACTATACTTATAATACAATTAATAAATTATTTCCCAATGTATCTGTAGAAATAATTTTTTTTTCAGTACATTTTTTGTTTTTTATCACAACTTCTTTAAACTTTTAGTAATTATGTATTTTGTTCAATTTTTTTTTTTCTGTTTACAAAATTGAATAAAACATTTTATTCAGGAGGCTAGGCCCAGACAGCGCTCGTCCATTTCCCTCCCGTTAAATCCGCCACCAAGACCTACCGAGTGACAATTACACAATTTCTGATACATTAAATTAATTTTTGAAAAAAATTATTAATTTCCCAATTTTATACTTTGGTAGAAAATGTTGGCTACAGTACTACAAAAAATTTATTATACTATATCGTACTTAAGCTAGAGTAATCAAACGGTACATAACCGGTTTAAAGGAATAGTTTCATTCAACAAGTCAGAAAATCTTTACAGTGGTTTTTTCGATATTAATATATTTTACGTACGTTAAAAAACATGACATCCATTAAAACATTAAAGTACAGAAAAAAAAGCACTTTTGTTAATTCCTTTTTTCTATAAACAACACAAATAGATTAATAATACTTAATGATGATACACGCGTTTATAAGTAAGTATATTTTAAAATGATAAAATCAGTTATGAAATTCCGAGCTGTAAAACAAACAAAAAAACAAGAGGAAATTATCAAACTTGCAAAGAAAAGAAACTAAAAGCAATTTACAAAGTAAATTCCAAATTAGTACTTAATACTATTACTAAATCCATTTAGACATTTGTCAAATTTTGTCTTATAAATATGAAAAGTCGATAGTATACTTTCATAGAACTTTTTGTCCGAATAATTTAAATAAATTAGTAAAAATGATAAATTACAAAATCAGCCTTATTAAACTTTTTCAGTTTAGCCGTTTTTAGATAAACATAACGTAATATGCTTATAATAATTAATACATTATACCATTTTATATTATGATTTATTCAAAACAAATTATACATTTGTTTAAACATAAAAAAGTTAACACAATTTCTTAAATTCATACGAAAAAACCATTAGAGTGACTAAATATTAAAATCTTTACCTGAAACGCTCTGGAGGTTTTAATACAATAATTGTACATTTTTTGTATTAAACACTAATGTATTTTTGCTAACATAACATAATTATTTAATAATTAACCGAGTGTTAAGGTTCTTGGATAATATAGTTCAACATGATAAAAAGAAAAATGCTCAAATATAATCAAATCAACCATACCATTTGTTTTATAACCAATTGGGTACTTAATTACATAATTCATATTTATTTTTACATAATAATACAAATTATATAATGATAATAATTTATTGAGTTTTTAAAACTAAAGTTCACACCAAAAGCTGGATTCTATGTAATGACATTAAAGCAAAAACTACATTGCACTACTAAATTTCTTGTAAATTATAGTAAAAATTTTATACTGAATAAAAAAAAAAACATAGGTAATTCCATATCATCATAACAAATAAAATAATCTGTTTATTTAGTCAAAACATACTCTGGGATTTAGATGGCTAAAAATGATTTATTTTTAATAACAAAACATAATGTGTGTTTTAAAGAGATAAAGAAATAATGTCTACAAATATGGTTGTTGTGGCACTGAAATTTAAAATTGAAATGTATAAATTCGTAGGACTGAACCAAAAACTATAAATATATATTATTATTATTTTTTTTTTTTGGATTTACAAAAATTAAAATATGCAATATATTTATCTATTAATTTGGAATGTTAAGTGGATAAATGGCCACTGTTAAGTAGCCGTTCAACAGCGGCATTTATATCTCCAAATGTTGCGATTAATGCTTGTAAATTGGCTTCTCGATTAACAAATCCCATTGCAGACAATTGTTCCAATTGGGAACTGTACCTTTCTTCTGGAGGCTGAGAATTCGCCACGGGATTATTGCTATTTGGCAATTGTGATAACTATAAAAACAAATATATTTTATAGAATCATTAAACGAGCAATTGTAATTTCTGACTAAAACAATAATTCTACATAACAAAATACAATGCACATAACACAGAATAAAATTAATTATTAATTAACTCACCATTCTTCTCATAAGTTCACCAAAATTATTATCTTGACCCTCGGTTGATGGAATATCATTTGGTACAGTTGAATCAGCAGCAGTAGTTGTATTTGCATTTGATGTCGGGAAAAAAGATTGGCCACCCAATGACCCACCAATATTTGGCATATTGGTACGTAGTGCTTCAAGTCCTCGTTGTATTTGATCAAGCGCAGATAAAACATTTGGATTAGTGGTCATCTCTTGAACTGCAGGGTTCGACATCTGTTGTAAGAAAGCTGGCATCATACTACGAAATTGTGACTAAAATAAAAGTTAACATATTATGAAATTACAATTAATTCAAATTGTCATCTAAATGATGTTACTCTTCTTACCTGAAGGTCTGGGTTATTAGCAAACAGTGGATTGTTACTTAGCAAGTTGTTCGCCATACTGGGATTGCTTGTCATTGCCTGCAGAGTCGATTGAAAATACGGAGTATTCATAATACCTTGCATAACTTGTGGATTTTCAATCATTTGTTGCATCATAGAACTCATTGCATCACTGTCAAACAGAGTACCTCCAGTGCCTCCAGTTGGTAAATTACCAGCTGTTGGAGCTGACCGTCCATTTGAAGGATCTGCCTGGTTAGTTCCAGTAGATCCACCCCATGGATTTGGTAAAGGATCACGGTTTTCTTGTCCCTGTTGAGGATTTTGTTCTGAAATAAATATTATATAGAATTAGATATATCTTATCTTTCGATAAAGTATCGAGAACAACAGTGTTGCATTTTTTTATGTGGTTCATCACAACAATATTGATACAACATCCTATTTCACTTGTAATACCATTTTCATAATGTATATTTAAAAATAATAATTGTAATGAATTTAAATTGGTTTAAATTGTAAAAATAATTTATTACCTCCGCCACTTTCACTTGGAGTTGCAAACGTATTTCGACTAAATTCTTCAGAAGCTGCGTTCATAAACGGTTCTTGAACATCCCTATACATTCTTTGTAAAGCACTAAAACCACCCGGTATTGATTCCAAATTTGATAATGCTCTGTCTTGTGTACGCATCAGTTCTTGTAACATTGATGGATTTCGAGCCATCTCCATTGTTTGCCGTAACATTTCAGGATTATTTAACATATGATTAATTTCTGGATGTCTCTGAAAAAATTATAAATTTAAATAGCAAAAAATACAAATAAATGAAAAATAATTATAATTAACCTCTATTTATAATTACCTCTACTAATTGTTGCATTTGTGGATTGGCCAAAATCAATTGTCTCATATGTGCAGGATCACTCATCATTTGTTGTACCATTGGACTATCAACCAAATTTCTGAGCATATCAGGATTATCGAGCAATTCACGTTGCATACGTTGTTGCAACTCCATAAAATTCGCTGAGCTGAATCCCAAAGATTCCATGCCAGGTATACCACCCAGCATACCCAGATTAAATGGTGAAGCGTTGATATCAGCTGGAAATTATGAATAAAGTTTAAACAATTATGTTAACATATAATGCTAATTTTAATTACCAGGAGGCCTTTGTGGCTGAGCAGATCCTGTGTTTGTAGACGGAGATGTCGTCGTGGTGTTCTGAGGAGCATTAGTTTTGATAACTAAATGTACTGTTAATCCATCTTTAATGTTATGAGTCGCTAATGTATCTTGATCTTTCATGATTTTACCAGCAAATATTAAACATAATTGTGATGATTGTGCATTAAACTGTTTAGCAACCACTTCTTTAAACTGTAATAATAATGTACAAATCATAAATACGTAGATTAAAAGAGAAAAAAACAAAATTAGGGCAAACAAGAACAACACAAATGTATAATTTGGATAAAACGTCCAATTATATTTGTAGGTAGGTATTTCAATTCGTCATTATAGTAAAAATTACTAGTTAGGTAATTTTTTTTTCAACAAAATTGAACAATTCATATAGGAATTAAGTAGCAAAGTAACTGTATAGGTTATTGCATGATTTTACACATCTGTTCATAACATACTCGATCAATATTACTGGCAAACGGATACTGTCAATAAAAATATCCAGTAGAGTGGCTTAAGAATAAACCACACCCGCATTTATTGTTCCGTCTATCTAACGGGCAATATACAGTTCTTAAATTGTTAAATTCTTAAATTATCTCGTCTACAATAATACTTACCTATTACCTAAATAAAAATAATTTTATGTTTTAAAATAAAACCTACTTCAAAACATTTAACAGATCTGATACTTTTGTTTTTATTCAATTTTTTTTTTTTAAATTAAAATTTCATATTTACTATATAACAGAAAACGTATTTAATATATTGAGGAATCACGGAGATTATGATGAAACTATATCATACTATAAGAACAGTGCTATAACCTTGTGCTTTAAACTAGTGAACATGTAAGTCCAGTTTGTTGTCGATTATCTCGGACAAAAAAAGTAGAATGAAGACATGAAACTTGATGAAACGTATCAACTAATAGCTAGGTGTTTCAAAAACAATGAAACCTATACATCATATGATACAGCACTGCTCTACAGATTAAGAGATCATTAGAAACTGACTGGGAAACCACAACATAATATCACGTGCAAACCTAGTACTCGAAGACAACAATAAATGATGAAAAATATGTAAAACTTTCAACCGATTAAGAAGAGAAATTGTGCGGTGCAAAACAAACTTGAAGAATGGATAGAAATTTAAGTACGAAATATGTACAGAAAATGCACAATCATTCTGAAATCAATCTATGACTTATGACACCCATAAGACAATC
This sequence comes from Slavum lentiscoides, assembly GCA_032441835.1. Taxonomy (NCBI): domain Eukaryota; kingdom Metazoa; phylum Arthropoda; class Insecta; order Hemiptera; family Aphididae; genus Slavum; species Slavum lentiscoides. The sequence continues at coordinate 15,919,003 of CM063709.1, forward strand.
GTCATAACCCAATACTAGACCAACGACAATATTATTGAAGGATAATATAAAATAAAATTTTTATTTCGTTTTTAAACAGTGTTTAAAAAAACGTCACGGAAATTCATATTTGCACAATAAATCAATATTGTATTTTGTTGACCCAGAATCGAACGAAATAGTCGATCAATATTATAGAAATTTTTTTTTTTTGTACATTATACAATATGACCCGCAATATCAACGATTAAGCGTAGATTTCTAGTTTTTTCATCTCGTAATAAATTTGCAACAAAACGTCGATAGGAAGTTTGTTTTATTGTTACAATACCAGTTTTTCAGATTTAACATTACGAGCTGCCCGCGAGTTTAATAATTTTTTTTTTTTTTAAAGATAATATAAAATGAGTCAGCTGAAACAGGTAATTTACATAACCTAAAAACAATTTTGAGAATCAAGTCGGACATTATTTGTAGACATTTTTGTCATCGTTTTAGCGACGAGAAACGGCCTCCGCCCCTCCACCCCCCCTAAGACGAAGGAACACGTCGCCGCCGCCGCCACCGAAAAACTCTTATCGCTCCGTCGTAATAAGTAACACGTCGTCGACGGAATACAACAACTCACTTCGCTAATAGTGGCGTTTTCTTGGACTTCAACCGTCTGCTTTTCTTTGGGCGTTTTTACCGTCACCGTAATCATTTTCTTCGCGCTCTCTTCACCGTCCGACATCTCGCAGAATCGACCGAAGAAATCGCGGTCGACGTAATAATAAATATAAACCGGGGAGGAAAAAAAAACCGAACTAATATTCACTAAAAAAACAGTCGACACTATATATTATACACGTACGCGTACACGGTACAATATATTATAAACTATCGATTAAACGCGTGCACGGCAAACGGCGGAAACGTTTTGACGAATATTTCGGCCGTGCGATGGAATGAGAAAATAATTATTGTAATTCCGTAATGATAATGATAATGACAGTGTATAAAGATACTAAATCTTGGAATAAACCGTGCAAACGGAATGAAAAAAACATATGCGGCAGATATGGAGTAAAAAAAAAAAAACGCGGACGACGACGTCCGGTTGGGTTTTGTGTTCCATGAACAACGGTGACGGTGGTTTCCATGACTGCGACTGGTTTGATAAGGAAACGCGCTTTTTCGATAAACCGCATATTCTGTGGCACGAGGGAATCGCTGTACGCCGCGCCGTTACTGACGACCATAGAACAAGGACTACGCGTTTTCCTGGTTCTTCTAAACCGACTGGCGTCGTTGTGCTTTGTGGAATTTCGTTCGAAAACTACACCGCTATGAAAATCGAAGAAGTGAAAAGCACGGTGAAAACCCAACGTATATCCAGCCATAGTCATGTGAAAGGTTTGGGACTCGACGAATCCGGCGAAGCCATTCAGATGGCTTCCGGCCTGGTCGGTCAAGAAGACGCTAGACAAGTAAAGCTTTGAGTTATTCGTTAAAACGGCTGTTTGTTTTTTTTTTTTTTTTTTTTGTATAATGGTTTGTTCTGTTCAAATGTGAAGGAAAAAAATCGTGTCCAGTAAACGTGTTAATGTCTGGGCATGGCCTTACTCGTCTCTTAATTGTTTTACCTGTTCAGATTGTACACAAACGACCGTTTAAAAATACAAACTTGAATATTTTGTGTTTTATTTTGTTGTTATCTTCAGGCTGCTGGTATTATTGTGGACATGATAAAATCAAGAAAAATGGCTGGCCGTGCTATTCTAGTTGCTGGACCCCCAGGCACAGGCAAGACAGCAATTGCACTTGCTATTGCACATGAGCTCGGGAACAAAGTGTGTAAAAAGTGTATTACCCTATGTTTTTTTTTCTTCTCTGTATATCGAAAACTAATTGTGGCTACCATATTGTTAGGTCCCGTTTTGTCCGATGGTAGGATCGGAGGTTTACAGTTCTGAGATTAAAAAGACAGAAGTATTGATGGAAAATTTTCGACGTGCTATCGGTCTTCGTATTAAAGAAACAAAAGAAGTATATGAAGGAGAAGTTACTGAAATGACACCAGTTGAAACCGATTCGACTGCGGGAGGTATATGTTTTGATTTTGTTTTATATTTATTTATTTATTTTGAAATATTTTAACAGGTTATGCCAAAACTGTATCACATGTAATTGTTGGATTAAAGACAGCCAAAGGTACCAAACAATTAAAATTAGACCCTACAATTTACGAATCCTTACAAAAAGAGAAGGTCGAAACTGGAGATGTTATTTACATCGAAGCTAATAGTGGAGCAGTTAAACGACAAGGAAGAAGTGACAGTTATGCTACAGAATATGATTTAGAAGTAATAATATACAATTTTTATATTATTATTTTACGTATAATATATGTTTACAGGTTGATATTAAAATTAGTGACTATTTTCATTCATTTACGTATTTACACAAAGAATCTAAAAATAAAGTTAATAAATAACCTAGAGCGATTATTTTGTCTCCCTATACGTTTATAAAAAGTATGTATTACTTTCCAGGCAGAAGAATACGTACCTTTACCAAAAGGTGAAGTTCATAAAAAAAAAGAAGTCATCCAAGATGTGACATTACATGATTTAGATGTTGCCAACGCTCAGCCAAAAGGTGGTCAAGATATTTTATCCATGATGGGTCAATTAATGAAATCCAAAAAGACTGAAATTACTGGTATTAATTACATTTTATATTATCATAGAATGTATTATTATTTAATTTTTTCTAACTAACTTTTTAGACAAATTAAGAAAGGAAATAAATAAAGTGGTCAATAAGTATATTGACCAAGGTATTGCTGAATTGGTCCCTGGAGTATTATTTATTGATGAAGTTCACATGCTCGATTTGGAAACTTTTACTTATTTACATAAAGCATTAGAAAGTACAATAGCACCTATTGTAATTTTTGCCACTAATAGAGGCCACTGTACCGTCAGGTTGGTAAATAATTGTATACCTAATAAATTTGTTATTAATAGTGTAGTGACGTTTTTTTTTTTTCTAGAGGAACAGAAGATATTATAGCTCCTCATGGAATTCCTATGGATTTACTTGATAGATTGCTAATCATTAGAACTCTACCATACAATCGAGACGAAATGGAAAGTATACTTAAACTTAGAGCTCAAACCGAAGGTCATTCTATTGAACCTGATGCACTATATTATCTTTCTGAAGTCGGCACCAATACTACTTTAAGGTAAAATTATTAAAAAAATATTTAAATATTTGAAACTTGACAATTATAATAATAGTTTTTAATAGTTCATTATAAATAAGTATAATTGAAAATATTTGTTTACATTTTTCTTAGATACGCTATTCAGTTGTTGACTCCGTCATCACAAAATGCCAAGATAAATGGTCATAGTTCAATATTACGAACGGATATTGAAGAGACTACATCATTATTCATGCATGCTAAAGATTCATCAAAAATACTTAAAAAGTGTGCTGATAAATTTATGAAATAACTCGTATTTTAAGTTTGTGTATAAATACTTACTACGGATTTTTATTTTTTTTATTGTGAATCATTCTCCTGTTTTCAGTAAGTACAAAAAAAAAAAACCCCTATCATTAATTACTATTTGTTTTATGTCAAAGTAATTTGTAGAAATCTTTTACTACATATACTTATTATATTTCAGTATAATTTTATAAAATATATACACATCTCAATTGATTTAAATATTAAGTGTTATTCTTATTTATGCCATAAACTGAATTGCTAATAAATTTGTTTTCTATTTAGTTACATTGCTATGAAGACAAACTAGTATATTTCTACCTAATGCATACAAAACGTAGTAAAATATGATTCTATATCAACCGTGTCTTTGGTCATTGGTTGAGATCGATCGATATATATCGAATTATTATATATATATGAATTACCATTAATTTTACTTTTTTAGAATAATTCTAGGATTGAAAATTTAACAAGTCTGATATAATTTTTTCCTTTTTTATAACTACGCAGTATCAAATCGTATGGTCATTAATCATATGTTTGGCTTTGGTGCTTTTTATGAATTCCATTGAATCTGAATTCTACAATATAACAAACTACTTTGAAAAAGTTTTTAGAAATATAATGTAGTATGAAAAACACAACGAATATATTCACAGTTAATAATATATTGTCTACCGATATGTTATATGTGTATATATCGATAGTATATTCTGAATTTTCGTGGTATATGTCACGAAAGAAAGACTCTACACTCGTTACTTACATTCGCCTAGTAGCAATGTACGCACATGAAACCTGGTTCACTAGACAAGGAGATGAAAAAACCTACTAACATTTAAAGGGAAAGTTTTTCATAAAATACATGGACCCACATGTAATCTAAATGAAGAGAAGGAAAAACGAGGATTTAAAAATATTGTACAAAAAACTGAACATTTGAAAGTACCTCGAAACGGTTGGAATGAATTGGCCATGTTTGATAAGCTGACGGATGCCTTATTTGTAATGTACTGATCAAGAACACGGAAAAAAAGCGGCCAAGACACCGTCAACGGTGAATGGACAGAGTGGTCAAGCATGCAAAGGAAGTGGACAATAGAAAAACGATAAGAAATAGAAAGGAATCTCGTGACAGTTGGAAAAACTTGGAAGAAGCGTGTAAAAGACCTTAAAGGCCCATCAAACAGAAAAAAAAAAATGTCATGAACACTATGTGTAAATCTATTTTATCAGTGGTAAGATATTTAAATAAATTTTCAAACCCGCCATAAAGACAATGTAAACTGTTTACCTAATGTCTTTGGTAAATAATGATTACGTGTCAATGGTGTTGTGTACAAAGTGATAATACGTACTCTTATCAAAAATGTATGTATTTAAAAATTAAAAACAATGGTAATTCCGCAAACTCGTAATTATTCAAAATTCTGCAGTGTTTGTCATTAATAATATTCACCTAGATGTATTGAAGTATACGTTAATTTATTGTTTTTTTAATGTTATTGTTTTTAGTTAAACATAATACTTAAATACGTAGATAATAATTATTTCGATTTCGAATATCTGGTAAATTCTGTTGATATAGAAGAAAAAAAAATATTGGAAATGGTAGACGATCAAGCTACAGAGTTTCCAGACACTGTAACGGTACTAAAGGCGTCAAACGGATCTGTAGTTTATCTTGTTGGTACTGCGCATTTCAGCAAAGAAAGCCAAGAAGATGTCGCTCAGGTATATTCAGATTTACATACAAAATAAAAATACGTGTTGTTATTATTATTAAATTATTTCCTTATGTTGTAGGTAATAAATGCGGTTAAGCCAGAAGTGGTCGTTATTGAACTGTGTCAAAGTAGAAAAAGCCTATTAACAATTGATGAATCTACTATTAGCGATGTTTCAGACATTACATTAGGTAGTATCGTGTTATTGATTATATTTTACTTTAATAATAATTCTTGTTGAGTTAGAATTAGATCTTCAAAAAAATATATATAAACATGTGTTTGAAATTTGAAATCATCCCATTACATCATAGTGAACATTACAAGTAATATTCTAAAATGAGATTTTTTTCCTACGAAGTCATTAGAATTAGAATTCTCATTTTCTACAAAACAAATTTTTAGTTGCATTTGAATGGTCAAATTTCAGATATTATGTACTAATTCAATTTGCACTGTATTTCACTGTACGTTTTATGTACACAATAATACAGTTTTCACATGAAATATATTGAGGATATAATAATAATAATAATAGGTAATGCATTTTCTAAAATACATAATATAAATGTATTATTTGATTTTATAGAAGGACTGAAACAATCCATAAAACAATTTGGTCTTACCCAAGGTATATTTTATCAACTAATGATAAATCTAACAGCAAATATATCTCGTAATCTTGGCATGATACCGGGTGGAGAATTTCGCAGAGCTGTTGTTGAAGTATTCAATCATAATTTTATATTTTAAATTTTAAATATTTTTAATCTTTCATTTTTAAAAAAAATATTTAGGCCAAAAAGTATGAAAGTTGCATTTATTTAGGTGATAGACCCGTTGATATAACCATAAAAAGAGTGATATCCATGTTGAGCTGGCCAAAATGCATTAAACTTTTAGCCCATTTATTATTTACTGGGGATTTTAAAATTACGTGAGTTTTAACAGCTTTATTCAAGTGTAAAATGAATTATGAAATATTTTAATGTTAATTAGGAAAGACGATGTGGAAAAATTCAAAAATAAAGATTTATTGGAATCTTTAATGCTTGAAATGGCCGTTGACTATCCAGAATTAGAAAAAGTAATAGTCGACGAAAGAGACAAATTTTTAGCATATAGTTTACAGGGTTGTGCTGGAATTGTAATCGACCAAACCGGTGTTCATACTGATTTAATTGGACCAAGTTAGTACAGGAATTAATGTTTTATTTTTAAAGATTTTTTGGTTAATTTATAAACAATGACCAAATGTTTTCAAATAGAACGTCCAATAGTTGTTGTCGGCGTGGTTGGATTAGGTCATGTTGCTGGTATTAAGAATTATTGGGAAACTATTACTAAAGAAGAAATTTCGAAGTTGATAATGTAAGTTCTTATTTATATATAAATATTAAATGTTATTACAAAATTTGTTAATATTTTTAAAATGAATTTAATAAATAAAAATATATAGTTTAATAAAATTGTATTATATTCTAATTAAACATACGATCATAAAACTCATAGTAGGTATTTTAGATTTGTATATTTTTTATGTCAATTTTATTTTTTCCAGAATTCCACCTCAGTCAAGAAGCAGTAAGGTCATTAAAGTCATTATCAAGGTTTCTACATATGGTTTACTTTTATGGGGTTTTTCAAAAATCCCTGGTGTAAAATCTTTGTCAAAGATTACCTATGATGCGATTACTTCTACATACATTCATGGAGAATTTATGAAATTGTAATAATCAATATAAAAAGAAGAAAATCACATTCCATAATATATTAAACTTACGGTGTGTATGTTAACTTTAAATTTGTATATTACTATGCTGTTGACAATTTTAGCTTGTTTTACTATTTTTGATATTAATTTTGAATTTTTAACCTGTAAATTTAACACGAAATTTTAATTCTATAATGATTTGTGTTTGTTTCAGTTATAAATATTTACAGAACTACACTAATTATGTACAACAATAATCAAATGGAAGATAGTTATGATCATGTTGACAATTCACTTATATATTCTATAACAAACATTCCAGGACCTGGTTGTAATATGAACGATTTTAACAGTTGTCCAAATCAGATGTGTAATTGCACCGATTCGTGTCACACACCAAGTTGTGAATGTGTCGATTCAGTTGGCTACAATAATTATGATGATTTTGGTAAACTTATTTCATTTAATAGATTTATATACGAATGCAACGATTTATGTATGTGTACTACATGTCAAAATCGAGTCGTTCAACTTGGACCTAGGATCGGATTGTATATATCTCGTTCTTGCAAAGGTCTTGGATTATATACTAACATAGTTATTGAAAAGGGACACTTTGTTTGTGAATACGCTGGTGAAATAATCGATATAGCTGAAGCACAAAGACGTTCGAATTCAGACAATGAAAATTATATATTTGTGATAAATGAGCATTTCTCAGATCACATTGCTACAACTGTAATTGATGCTACCGTAATTGGAAATATCGGTCGTTATATTAATCATAGCTGTGAACCCAACTGTGTGATTATACCTGTACGGGTTGACTCATTGATTCCAAGACTAGCAATTTTGCAATAAAAAATATTCAATGTAACGAAGAAATAACATATCATTATGGAGGCGAGGGATTTTGTTCGCAAAACAATTTGTCCGAAGTTAAGTGCTTATGTGAATCGTTCAGCTGCAACGGATTTTTACCTCGTAAAACAGGGTTATTTTAATGGTACATATTATATTTAAACAGTTGTGTTAATATTTTTTGAATACTTCTAATGTGAAAGTAAAATACTTAAATTTTTTTTAAATGTATTGAATTTATTTCATGATTTTTCTTGTTCAAACATGTTAAATATTCTTTATATCGACTATTGTTATTCCATTAAATTTAAGTATAAAATAATTTATAATTTATGTACTAAAACATATATTATTTCATAAATTGTATTCTTTAATTTCAGTTTGTAAATAAAATATTTATTTTAACATTTTTTTTTTTTTTTTTGTTCAAGTAAGATTACTTTGTATTTGTTATAAATCGTATCAACTGAACATATTTAGAAACGGGTAACAAGCATATTTCTCTAGTTTTACACATATGACACCATATCGTTTCGAACAAAATTCATGTTTAATTTTATCAATCTGAAAAACAACATTTTGATCAATTACTTATTTTAGCACTTTAAATGGTATACAATACATTTAAAACGGTTCTTTTTCTTATACAATTTACGAGTTTAGTTTCAATGACATACATTTTTGTCATTTAAAGAAACCATAAACTCTTCAAATTTAATGACAAATTAAACATTACCTTAAAATTGTTTTTATCAATACTAAAGTACATGACTTTAATAACACTGCATTTACGATTAAAAAAATAAATAGTTTATAAATATTCAGTGTCATCAGGATTACATTTTTATCGTAATATTCAAGAATTAAAAAATATTTCTCTATAGAATATAAACAAATTATTAAGTTATATTATATAAATATTACGTTATAACAGAATTTGTATAATTTTTTGGAAGGTGTAAATATTGTGTATTGGTAATGTGTTTTTTTTTAAAAATTTATTTTATGAAATAATATATATTATTGATAGCAAAAGGAACATGATTAGTTACAAGTTATACTTTTAACATTTATCAATTCTCCAGCAAGGTGTGTACCTAAATAAAATAAAAATATAGAATATATGCTGTAATGAAATGTATATTTAAAAAATAATTTTTTATTTTGTTTTGGTTTTTGGTACTTTGCGGTCTTTATTACGATTTTTAACATTTGTAACTTCATAGAAATCACTTCCGACTTTCTTTCTTTTATTTCTTAACATTAGGCTTCTTTTTTGTTTGCTCGTCAGACTACTCATATAAGCCTCATGCGCTTCATCTAATTTTGCTTGTTTTTCTTTCTTCCTCTCTTCTTCTTCATCACTATCAGTTGAAGTAGCATTTTCATCTTCTCCATTAGGTAAAGCAGTGTTTTCTGTTTCTTCTTCAGAGTCACTTTCTTCTTCTACGACGTTCAAGTCAGCCCGTTTGGTAATTGGTTCTTGTTCTTGTTCACTTACTGACAGAGGTACTTCAAAACCTGGTGGAGGTTTATAATATGGAATTTTTCCCCTTTGCCAATCATTTAATACCATCCTAGCACATAAGGAAATGTCTGCATCACCACCTTTTAACAATTTACCATTTTTGGCACCTAGTTGCGATAAAAAGTCTTCACTGTCTTCCCAACTTTCTATTCCATAAGTTTTAGATAAATGCTCGACTTTAACTCGTTCCATTAAAGATGGAATATATTGTTCTGGGTCAGGTACAAGCTCGATTCTTACAACACCCTTTAACACTTTATCCGTATCTGTTTCTGTATTTGCAGCATCATAAACTACACCCGGACAATCGATAAGAAAAATTCTTTTCATTAAAGTTATATACTGCCATACTTTAGTTTCGCCAGCAATAGGAGCTACTTTACATACTTTTTTAGATCGTAAAGAATTTATAACTGAACTCTTGCCAACATTCGGGTACCCAATAAAACCAACACTTATCTGTTTACGCTCCGTATGTAATTTCGTAAACTGTCGCAATAAATTAATCACGGCGCCTTTTCCAAAGGGATGTGTTAAAGAAGCATGGAATGCAACTGTTGGATATTCAGAACTAAGAATGGCAACCCACCTTTGAGTAACCCAAACAGGTACAAGGTCGACTTTGTTCAATACAAATATTAAATGCTTGTGGGGTTTTTCTTTTTTTAAAAAATTCTCAATGTGAGCACATCGTGTTCCGAGAGGATCCCTAACGTCTAAAACCATTATGACAACATCCGACGAGTCGATTACTTTATATAATTCACTCCAAATACGTCTACTTTGACCAGCAGCCATTATCCAATCTCGAGGAGCAGTTCTTTCTCCTGTGTCTTCTCTTTCCAAGTCTAAATCATTGGCATCAGAATACGATTCATTAACAGAGTTTATGGTTTCTAACAGTTGTTGTTCGTCCCTGACATACAAATTTGGACGTTTACGAGTTTTTTTCGAACCAAAAACACTTTCGAAACTTTCATTGTCAAGAATATGTACACGCTCGCGTTTTTTTTTCTCATTCAAAAGGGTGATTGGTAAGCCAGTTGGTTTCATAATCATATCGTATGGATTTTTAACCGATTTACCCAACTCTTCTTGGAATTTCTGTAAAGCAGTTTGTCCAATTACTCTGGTATTGTCAAACCACTTGCGATTAGGTTCTACACGAGCTTGAGAACCACAAGGTACCCAACCTTGAAATGGTGCTGCATGAATGATTTTACCTTTACTGTCACGTTTAGCCTTAAAATTCCTATACATTTGTAATCTTCGTATTGTGGCTTTGGTCCTCACCTTTGCTACCCCTTTAAGATTTTCTGTTTTCCGCTCGGGGTTCATACTGTGAGCTGACCTGTTGAAACCCTGAGTCCGAGGAGCTTTGGAACTCGAGTTGGTCTTAGCCATTTTTGCCTATATAAACATAAAAATACATTTGATATACAAAGAGTACAGTAAATAATGTACAATTTCATTTGAAACTCAAAACTGATAATAATAAGTTTTTTTATTTGTGGTAATACGCACAAACATAATTCACAGTCCATTGACTACTATAAACGGTCTAACAATCGGTGATATTGAACAATATTTAATATACTTTTTTATTAAAAATTAAATTACTACACCATATTTATATAGTAAATGGTAAAATCACTGCAATTTAAACTGACCAACAGGACGTACTATGATAAAAAATTCTATCAATGAATATAACAATAATTCGTTAATACATCTTCTTAATTTTAGATATTTTTTTTTTAAATAATTTAATTTTTTTTAGATTTATTGGATTATTTAACTTTTAAATATACTGAATAAACTCAAACCATATCTATGGAACAGATATATTCAAACATTGTCGATCTGACAACATACAATCGAAAACATATTGGCAATAATTTATAATTTCAAACAATTTTCCAATAATAAAAAAGGCAAAAAATTAGTAGTATTTTGAATCAAATAATATAATAATATTCCAAAGATAGCTATAGAGTCACAATAAATCAAAAATGTATTGGTAGATGGTTAAAATAAAAAAAAAAATGAAAGTTTGGGAAATATATATAAATATAATACGAATTTTGCTAGATTTTAAATTAAATTTATAAACTATAACTTACTTTTTTCTTTTTCTTCTTTAAAAAATAAACTAATAAATTACTGCTTTTAATTAAAATGTACAATAGTACACTACACAGTATTCTAGCACAATATTACTACTCAAAACACGTGTTGTCTACTACGAAATCATTTGTTTTTAAAATGATAAGTGATAAATGATAATGCTGTTATGCACACGCCAAAATTCATACCGTGGTAGTGTTCCTAAAAACACGGTTTAATATTTTTAATAAAATACTGTGATAACAAGTAAACTAATTAATATATATTTTTGTTTTGTGTTTTATATTTTTGTATTCAAATTTCAAGTGATTTTATTTGAAAATACACCGCTAATTAATAATTATTAGTACAAAAGCTATTTGAAAATTAAAACCTGTAATTTGAAATTATATAATTTAATATTTTAATTAATATTGTAAGTATATCTCCCAGAAAAATATTTGAAAACTAATATGTCTAAGAAAGAATTCAGCAGACACTACTTCTGTGTTTGTGATCAATCGTATGTCAACAAATATCAGTTACGCAAACACGTAAGTGTTTGTAAATATGCACAAAACTGGAGTAATCGATGTGCAATTTATCCTATGAAAAAAGATTTGTTACAATTAGCAATTTCAAAATGTGAAATCCAATCCTTAAACAATAATCAAAGCGCGATTAAGGATGGGCCAATTGAACGTTTCAAATGCGGCTGTGAAAAACGTTTCCAATCTAAAGGTGGTTACTACAGGCATATAAAAAAATGTAAATTACGTCCCGAACAAAAAATTGTAAGTGGCAAGACCAAATGCAATGAATCCGGATGCTTATTAACTTTCAAGTACATCAGAGATTTTCGACAACATTTGAATGAGCAACACAAAATACAATTTGATGTGGAGGACAAAAATTTTAATAGATATTCTGGTAAATTATTTATGAATTTGTCAATTATATTTTTCTTATGTATACTTTGATTAAATTAATGTTAGCAAGGTTTTCAATTACAATACCTAATTTAAATCTTTAAAATGTTTCCCAAAATAAAGAAATATAAAAAACATGAGATTGCTGATATTTTATACTAAGATTTAATCGTATAAAAATTGTATTAACAACTTTGCATTTTTATTGTTATTATAAGCATATAGTTTCGACCATAATATACAATTTAGATTGAAAAATAATAAAAAATTAATAAATAATGTAAATAAAATTATTATTATTATATTAAAGATTCAACTATGTGTCTCGCAGTCTAATCCATTTCACTGTTGCATTTCGGGATCTCTTACATTTTTGCATAAATAATTATATTGCTTTTTTAATCTTTTTTTAAATTATTCTTTTTTGTGATATAATAATAATTTATTAACAAAACAAAATTACATGTCATCATTTGACAGTATATTTTGTTATTGTTTAATAGTTAAATATATATATATTTTTTTTATTGAGTACCTATAACATCATAATATTTAAATAATTAGAATACAAAATATAAAAACTGAAATAGGATTAAATGTGAATGCCCTCTAATACCAAATTTTGCTATGTCGATTTAATGTTAATTGTATTATATATTATTTTTTATAGATTTTTTACAATGGAAAGAAAGTTATGAAACAGAAACTAGTAGTTGTTTCTATCATCGTAAAACTGAAACTCGTAGTGGACGCAGAGTAGAGTATTGGTATTGCAATCGTTCAGGTATATACCAAAGTTCATCACAAGATCGAAGGCGTAAGTTAAAATCGCAAGGTATTCTTAAAATTAATAATAATTGTACATCTTCGATAACTGTGACTATAAATAAAAGTGAAGGCACTGTTCAAGCTGTAATACATCACACACATTATGGCCATGAAGCTGAACTAGTTCATTTACGAATTCCTAAAAGTGACAAACAGGAAATAGCTTCAAAGTTATTACAGGGTGTTAAAATCGAAGACATATTGTTATCGTATAAAGAAGATGGATTATTTAAAAAAATTGAACGAAAACATTTAATAAAACGCAGAGATATATTGAACATTTCAAAAAAGTATAACGTTAATATTATATTGCCAAAAGAACAGCACTCGAAAAAGAAAAAAAATTCTGAATGTGTTCAAGAAATGTTAAAATCTGTTCCCAATGAAAACTCTTCGCAAGAGATTGAGAGTAAAAAGAGACATATTGTCGCTTCTCAACTGTCTTTGTCTTTTGTAAATCAGATTCATGATAACGTTTGGAAGGTTTCTATGGAAAACGATTGTGTTTCAACTCGATCTTTGAATATTTACGAGGAAGATGTTTATAATGTTACTAAAAATGACATACCGTGCCGTGTTGATGATTGTAAAGCTTATTGTAATTGCTGTAATATTTGCTATCACGCATATTCTTGTACGTGTTCTGATTTTTTGTCAAAGATGATTATATGCGAACATATTCATTTAGTGGTACTCTTCCAAGTAACTCCACAGACTGTCCAGTATGAAGAGAGTATAAGAAATCCCATTTATAATAATTACGATCATACAAAATATACACAGAAATGTACAAAATCGACTAGTCTAACACAACACGTGGAAAACGTTCATTTAGATGAAAATGATTTATCAGGAGATATTGATTATAAAAATGACAATACTGAATCAAATATGGAATTGGAAAATCTTAAAAGTATTAAAATGAGATTGGAAAAATTAATGTTGGAGACGTTGGAGAAGGTCAGCAAATGTAATAATTGTGAATTATTAGAAAACATAGAGAAACAAATAACTAATATGACACATAATTTAAATACAGATTTATTACAAGACAATAAAAGAAGCAATGAAACACAAACAATAACTGTTCCTGAAAAAAATATTGAAGTGTATTACGTCTTTTAAAATTACATTAAATGAAAATGATTTCAAAAATAATTACTGTATCCATAAGACTGTACGTTTATAAATTATGACTAATAATTAGAGAATTGGAATTATTTTTATTATGACATATTATTTTATATAGCAGTTCTGTAAATACTGCATTTTAAGAAAAAAATATAATATATGAGCATAATAAAATTATCATCTTTTTTTTGTAAAACTGGACAAATACAAAAATTCTTCAATTTCCTTAATTCAGTGTTGATCAATCCTATCTAATGCTTCTATAGTTAGAACGCTATCTCCTCTTATAACCTGTAAATAATGATTAAAATAACGTTTTAAACATCCAAATTATAATAATAAATTGAAAACTATACAAGAATATAACGTACCACCATGCCGATGTTATTTACAATGCCATCTTTGATTTTTTCTACAGTTTCATCTAAAACAAGATTCATAAATGGATCGAAGCCGCGTAAGACCCCTGCTACTTGTCTGTTAGCGTTGAGTTTCACTGTAACACAATATAAAATTTAAATAAAAATATTCAGATCGTATTTATGTACAAAACGGTATTCTTACATTGTAATTTCTTGTCCAAGTATCTAAAAACAAAAAAAACCAGATATATTACTTTACCAAAGCATACGATATCGAATAGGTACACATTCAAGTATTATGCACGCAGCAATACCTGTTGTTTATACAATTAAACGACAAGTAATTTCGATATCAGAAAACAAAAAAAGAAAAACCTAAACGGAATCAGTTAACAGTAGTCGCAAGGGTTTGATCACAAAAAATCGTTTGCAAAACGAATAATCGTAAGTCGTGTTGAATTTGACACGAAATTTCCCGAACAAACGAAAGTGAACATAAACGAAGCTTATGTAATTTACCTTTTCAACTCCGGAGGATGTGCTTTGCTCATGGTGAATGTTTTATAACAATTTGTTACTACTTGGAATATTTAAAGAATTAACGTCAAGCAACGCGTTCGCAAAGTGAATAAAATGCGAAAATCCGGAAGATATCGTAAATGAACGTTTTAGTTTACAGTAAACCGAACTTCCCGGCTAGACGTACAAGCGTTTCGATAATCGATCGATAGTGATCGGTTATCGATAAATCGGCGCAATTATGCGGTTTTATTATGATGTACTATTGCTGTTCGTTGAAACGACAAAATTCAACAGCGACTGTCAGCCATTTTATGTGGAACCCGCGAAGTCGTTTTGAAGGACTCAAAAAAATTCGTGCTTGTTCCCGAAGACAGTCTGAATTCGATTATGATTAAGTTTCGAAATCGATGTTCGGAATGTTTATACTGACCAGAGTATCATTGTTACCGCTGTTTTAACACCATAGACACAAAGATAGAAACGGAATATATGTCGGTCAATCGAAATACGGTGATCGGTTTTGCTTTTTTCCTGCAATAATAACGGCATATTATTACTAATAAGTTTAAAGTTTTTTGTTGTTGTTAGCGGAAGTCAAATAATAAATATTATTATTGTTTTTTATATTTATAATATAAAAAAAAAACAACAAAGATTTGATAAGACTGATGTTCGTCACGATATAGAAAGCCGTGATTCACGTGTGATAACGATAACATAAAACGTGATGTAAAGTTAGGTTATAGAGTACGACAATAATATTTTCTTTCCTTTTCCGAAATGTGTTAACGCAGTACGGGCTAAGACGTATTATTATTAATTTTTTTTCATTTAGGTAATTAGTGTAATATAGTGACTTACTCTATTTGGAGCGAATAATTGTACAAAAATGCCGTTGTACAATTTCAAGAAGATCACGGTCGTCCCGACCGCAAAGGTAAACTTACAAACGAATATAACGAATGCGTATCGTTGAAACGATGAGTAAAATTTTGATTTTATTCGTTTCAGGACTTTGTCAACATAATGTTGTCAAAAACACAACGTAAGACTCCGACTGTTGTTCATAAGCATTATAAAATATCAAGAATACGATCTTTTTATACGCGTAAAGTAAGATACACTCAACAAAATTTCAATGAACGTCTGTCCATGATCATTCAAGAATTCCCAAAATTAGATGTATGCACTTGTATAAGTTATAATTGTGATTTTATGTTTAATATCATGTTTATTAATGAATTTAAATATTTGTACAGAATATTCATCCATTTTACGCGGATCTGATGAACATTCTCTACGACAAGGACCATTACAAACTTGCTCTTGGACAACTGAACCAAGCGAGACATCTGGTCGACAAGTACGTACATCTTATAATTATATTTTGATCTGAATGTAACGGTAAAAATTACTTCTTTGCTCTTAGTGTTGGTAGAGATTACGTTCGTCTTATGAAATTTGGTGATTCATTATATCGTTGTAAAATGTTGAAAAAAGCAGCTCTCGGACGGTAATGTATTATTCTTTATTAATGTAGTTTAAAAAAAAAAAAATTATAATTGAATATAATTGCATTGTTGTAATTAATATAAATGTATAATTACACAATTATTTAGGATGGCTACAATTATGAAACGACAAGCTCCCAATTTAGTTTATTTAGAACAAGTTCGTCAGCATTTATCGCGTTTGCCCTCAATTGATCCATATACTAGAACATTAATTCTGTGTGGTTTCCCTAACGTTGGAAAATCTAGCTTCTTAAACAAGGTAAATAATTTTAAAACAAAACTCTGTCTCAGTTGCTTTTACTTCAATTATTGTAATTTTTATTTTTATGTAGATTACTAGAGCTGATGTAGAAGTACATTCGTATGCATTTACAACAAAAAGTTTGTATGTGGGTCATACAGATTATAAATATTTACGTTGGCAAGTAGTTGACACTCCGGGAGTATTAGATCATCCTTTAGAAGAGAGAAATGTCATTGAAATGCAAGCTGTTACTGCTTTGGCTCATTTAAGAGCTGCTATTCTTTACTTCGTAGATGTTTCTGAACAATGTGGTCATTCAATTGCAGAACAAGTTAAGCTTTACGAGTCTATAAAACCATTGTTCACTAATAAGGTAATAATAATGTAAAATGTTAAAAATATTAATTTCTTTTTATAACAATTATATAATATTGAAAGTTAGAGAAACACTTATTATCATACAAAAATGTCAAATGTTATAGCCTCTATTAGTAGTGTGTAACAAAGTTGATGTTACACCCATGGAACAATTAAGTGAGGCTAGCCGTGAAGCATTGAGTATTTTTGAGAAAAACAATGTGCCACTATTGCCCATGTCTGCTGTGACAGATGAAGGCGTCATGGAAGTTAAACAACAGGTATTTTCAAATGGAAATGGGTAAATAATAAATATACAACTGATTTTATTAGTTAATTGACTTAATTTTTTAGGCATGTGATACTCTTTTGGCTTATCGTATTGAAAATAAAATCCAAGCTAAAAAAGTCGATTCAATTCTAAACCGTTTACATGTAGCATTACCTAAAATTCGAGATGAAAAAGAACGACCACCAAATATACCGGGTTTGTTTATTTATTTTTCTTTTAAACAAACTTGTGCTCTATATTAATTTACTTTTAGAAACTGTATTACAAAAAAAACGATTGGCTGAACTCCAAGAGTTTAAAAGGAAACTTGAGAAAAATTTGGAAGATGAACTTGGAGATGATTATATTTTGGACCTCAAAAAGAATTACGATTTACCAGATGAATTTAAATACGACGTAATTCCTGAATTTTGGAATGGAAGAAACATTGCAGATTTCATTCACGCAGAATTATTGCAGGTAAAGTTTATTTTTGATACCTTAATTAAATGTTTTTAAAGTGTTACCTATAAATGTTTTAATAATACTAATAGAAAGTTGAAGAACTTGAAAGGGAAGAAGCTCTTAGAGAAGAAGCTGGATACTATGCTGTACCTAAAATTGAAATTGATGAAACGTTGCGAGAAATTAAAGAATTGGCACAAAAGATCAGAGATAGGAAGATTATTAATCGTAATGAAAGTAGAATATCTCGTCAATCTAGTAAACCTACAACACCCAGAACTGCTCCGGCTCGAGCTCGTGGTCGCAGTGCTACAGATTTCAGGAATCGTATGGAAGACCTTGGTGTTGATATGGAGGGCACTGAAGAAGTAATGTTTTATATAATTAAATATTTGAAAAAATATATTTTAAAAATATAACATATGGTTTTAGGCTCATTTCACCAAAACTCGTGGTCGTGCTCGCTCGTTGACTAGATCTCGGTCACGATCAGTTGTCAAGAAACCACGTTTAGGATCATCTATGCATCGTTCAACATCAAGAAGTCAGAGTAGATTACCTAGAAACGAATCTGGCGTTCGCGACACTTCTGTATGTTTTAACTAAATTTCATTTAAATAATTTACACAAAAAATATCAATATAAAATTATTTTCAGATGCAATTGAAACTTAAAAAAGTGGCGCATAAAGCAATTGCGAAGAAAGTCAAGAAGCAAGGTCTCAAGGGTGAAGCTGACAGATTTATTGGAACTAAAAGACCAAGGCATTTATATGCTGGAAAAAGAGGCATTGGTAAAACAGACAGACGTTAATGTATTTTCTTTATTCTTTATTGTTCCAAGTTATTTCAAATTACTTTCTTCAATGAATTTGATATATTTTGAATTAATTTAAAACTGTCTGTAACTTCATTGTTTAATTCGTATTCTTCATTTTATATAAACTTGCAGTCATGTAATAGATTTTGTTTGTTATGTTATATTTTGACAAATAAACTTGATCAATCGACTAAATTTGCTGAATATAATGTGTGTAACCTTATAGAGAACTACAAAAATATTTCTAAATTATAAAAATTGTGTCCAAAATCCGTAGAAAATTGAAACAGAATATCATGGATTTCTAAATCTGTACGAGCTCAAATTTAATTAATTTCCAAGAAAAACATTTGTATATTGTAAAAAAAAAAAAAAAAAAATGGTAAATTATTTAATCTAGTTAAAACTACTGCGAGTACTTACGTGGATATATATATAAAAAACTATAAAAATTAAAATGTTATTCGTTAAGTTTTAAATTTGGTATGATTCCGATTAGACTTTCACTAAGGGCAAACTCATGTTACCCATTGAAAATCATGAAATGTGGCCTGGGGATGACAGTGCAAGTCATATACACTTGCATTTCAATCACTAATTAGGAATAGGGGCTGTCAACAACATGATATCCTATAATAATATAATGAAGTGCAGGGCGACCAAAGCAAAGAGGGCGATTTGACATCGATCGGATGAACGTACGATTTAAAAACTGATCAATGCCATCGATGGGTTACTGTACAAGTCAAGTGTTGTTAAAAAATGATTCCTGGAATTAACTTTTTTTATTGATGAACGAAGGAAAAGATTCCGTTATTGTTCAAAAGATTATTTTACAAATTTAGAAGTTTATCATTTTACTTTTGTGCTGATAATTTATACTCCGCATCTCTTTTTTTTTCTAATTACGGAGAGGAATTAGGTAAGAAATGGAGATTTTTATATACTTATAAAAAGGAACGTTAAAATACTTGGGCCGCCCGCTTTCAGTCCGACAGACCATTTATGAACGATTCTCAACATCACGGGCGTCCGCTATTTTTTCTGCCGCCACGTAATATGTGAAGTGTTCGTTTGCTCGGCAGAACATAAAAATGGCGCTATTGCTTTATACGGATCGTACGATAAAGAAAAATGCAGCAAACGAACGGTCGATTACCCCTGGAATACGTTTATAGCAATGAAAACGTTCTCAAAATTGAATGAAAAAAAAAAAATGTTTTTACAGTATAAAATATTTAAAACGCGGTCTCGGGAAACGAATCGACGGATTGTTTTTGGCGAGCGGTACTTTTTTAAACGGTATCAAAGAGAATCAAAACAACCGCGTTATACAACGTCCCCGAGCGATTTCTTTTGTGAAATTTTAATTGTGTCACCTGCTGACACTGTTTATTATCTCGTTTGTGTCTGATCCAGTGTCTGACTGATAGTGTTTTTCCTTTAGGTTTAAAATAAAAAATCAAAAAAAAATCAGGACACTTTATTTGTTACATTTTATGTGCGCACACGCATTTTGTAGAGAATTCACAATAATGTTTTATGAATTTGGGATACACGGGTATTTGACATTCGGTTGAAAATGGTGAAGAAAATATTGTGCGAACACTGTAATATTACGTTTGCAGACAATTTATCGAGTCGAAGTCTACATTTAAACAGCAACGCTCACAAGAAGAACAGAAATCAATATTATTTGTCGTACAAAGGTATAATAAAATCATAAAGATTCTCGCGAATGCAAACAATGTGTGTATTTTAAAGTGTTATTTCAGACGCTATAACGTTGTTTCTCGAGGAACGTCAAAAGCAACCGTGTCGACGATTCAGAACAACCGGACAGTGTGTATTCGGTTCCAGTTGTAATTATTCCCATTATACGTTTGAACAGTTAATATATCTAATCAATCAAGGTAATTTTTACTCAATATTTCCATTGATTTATTTATTTCACATTGACAGTGATAAGCATGGTTTTGAAATTAACAATAATTACAAAAGATAAAGCCTACTTTTGCAAATACACGCATCTTGGGCTATGTAGAAACTGGCTATTATAATTATTATCCATTTTATTTTAGTTCTCTAAATTAAAATGTTTAGTGATGGTATATATACATATATATACATAGTACGAATGACTACAAATGTGTTAATTATGAATATCAGTTTCTCGTAACTTATATAATATTTATACCATTGCAATATAAAAAAAAAATATATATATATGTATATAAGTTACTCAGTTAAGGATTATTTTGTCAGTGATCGTGATTTAGTATAGTTATTTTTCTTTATCGTATACGAATATCCTTGAGCATAGTACAGAATTTTAATCATTTTTATTGTAAAAGACTGGGATGTTCTGTTTTAATAATTTTCCTATTGACAAATCTATAGGGGAAAACAATATAAAATTTTATTGAAATCTTAAATAATTGTTTTTTCTTTTTTAAAATTGTTATTAAATTGATGAAAATTATTGCCTAACAACTATTGTTTTATTATTAAATATTGACTAGAAAAAAAATCAATAATATTGTGTTCTTGATTACAGTTTTTTTCGTAGTAAATTATTACTCAGTTTAATATGAAATAAATAAATTGGCGTTTCTTCTAATAATCTATTTTTGCCAAATCTGTGATATGATATAATATTGAGTGAGTTTTATTTTCACATGAATAATTTGAAGTTATTTATTATGTAAGTGAGTCGTCATTTTAAAGGTGTTACGCAAAGTTATTGGAAAAATATTTCTAAGTTCTATTGTCTATGTAAATTCAATTAATATCTTAATTATTTTTAATTTAAAATTCATCAGTTTTCCATTTGCATTATATGAAAAAGTACATTTAGAATTTTAAACTACACATTTCAATTTCAACTATTCTTTATTATTTAACATTTAACAATTTGTTAAAGTAGATAGTTTATATTTGTTTATAATTTGACTAGAAATTCAGTAATTTGTATTATTATTATTAATAAAAGTATCAAAATATATTTTAGAATATTTTTGTATTATCACAGTTCTTTTTATGAATAATGGATTTTCAATAAACCTTTTTGCTTTTGATGGAGAGTATTCGTATTGAAAATGTGTATTAAATATATTTGTAAATTAATTTATCACATTGAATAGAAATATTTAATATAAATTTAATACAAACGTTTATAACAAACTGTACATTTTCTTGAATGTTGTACATTTGTATGTGCGTGGTAATTATTATAAAACAAATTGCATAGTAAAAATTATTTTATCAAATTATGTACAATAGATACTATATTGTATTATTGGTTTTACATTTTAATTTTTCGTAAAATAAAATTATATTTAACTTTTGTTTTCTAGGAAAGATCAATTACATTGGACTTAAAGTTTTGAATAATTGTATTATTTCGTCTTTACTTTATAATTTTTTTTTACATTTTATCTACACAACTGATTAATTTTTTATGTATCTATACAATAAATTAAGAAGAATCTTTTAATTTTACATTCTTGTCATTACATAATATTTAAATTTATTTAAAAACAATTATTTTCTTTAAAAGGTGCTTTTATTAAGTAAAATAACTCAATATTATACTACCAAGTAGTATATATACATAATTTGTTTATTTTAAACTCTTTTATCTAAGTCTTTGTTTATTATATTCAGTTGTATTTGGTTTTGTATAATCATTCTCCACAATTAATATCAAAATTTATCAGAATTGATACGATATCCTGTTATTTATTCATAGATAGTGATTTATCTTTTAATTTCTGTTGCTTCCTATTCATTATTTATTATATATCATAATTGACTTAATGCGCAGATAAGTTTTAAAGTTGTTAAATATGATTATTGTAAACTTGTTTTTATTTCAATGATGAACATCTAAGTAAATATTAAATATTGTTACCAAAACTATTTACGATTTCAATAATTTAAAAGTTCAAATTATCTTCTGATGGTATTTAACTTACCACTAGTTGTATGTGAGAATTTCCATTATATAAATTTAAGTTTGAGAACTTTGAGAACTAGTTATTATCAATTATTTATTTATACAATTGTGCTTTACTTTAAATTTATTTCATAATTGAATATTTTTTTAGTAAGTAGTGTTGGTTAAATTATGTATTAAATGTATTCTAAGTAGATACTATCCATTTATTGATTTGGTTCTATAATATTTCCTTTTACTCGTCACATTGATTAATATTATTTGATCAGTGCTCGCCCTTGGTATGTTGGACATTCCTCCCTGATCACCAAAAAGTATACAAAATACTCAAATATTGTAAGAATGAATTGTGTTTATCTATTAATGTTAAAAAATAAAATAGTTATAATGTATATAAAAAAAATTGTGATTCTTTGTTTTTTTTATTTTTATTTTATACAATTCCACCTTTATCCTACTACACAAATGTTCAATGTTTAGTAATTTAGTATACATTTTAGTTTAGCTCTATTATTTTGAGCAGTTTTCATTTTATGATAGGTTGAAAGCAAATGAAAACTCACTAACAAAAAATGCATAAATATAAACTCAAATGGAGTATTGATAATAATTATAATAATACAATATTGAGTTTTTTCATAAACTTCAATGCTACTTAAGATAACTAAATAAGTTTATAAAGATAGTGGATAAAAAAATGTTCACACTTTTCTATTGTTCAAGGATGATATATCTTTAGGGATGAAATAATTACCTGTCTTTACAAAACTATTTTGGAAAACCATAGTTTTTGGATTTCATAAAGCTTAAACAACTATTGAATCAAAAATTATGAATATCTGATATTAATATTACTTACTCATTTATAATTCATGTGTAATTCAAATAGTTGGAAAAAATAAAAGAAATTAATGTACTGTGTACATTACAATTATTGGTTACGAAAAATATATCAGTAATTTAACTGTTAATTAATAAAATGTGTTTAAAACATTCTTTGACTGTTGGAAAATGAATGTTTTTTTAAATTATAAGCTTCATTAAGGATACAAATTTGTTACCTAGAGTTCTTTTTATTTACAATTAAAATTATCAGTGTATTTATCGAAAGAAAAATAATTGCTGTTTTATAATAATTGTTACTTTTTTTTAATTTATTTTTTTTACTGTTTCAGAAAACGAAAAAAAGATTTGTAAAGAATTGGAAAAAATTAATGCGATCCCATCAATTGATTCGTGGTTGGTTAAATATCAACAAAATTTATACACTAAAAATACAGTCAGTGAAATCAATACAAAAAACTTTCAATTAAATCATCAATATAGAAATTTACCATCTTTAATGCCAATAAATAATATTGAAAAATTAAACACTATTACACTGAACACTTGGTCGTGAGTGTTACTTTAACTAACAATCGGTGTTGTCTTCGTCGTAATCGATTAATGTTCTTTATTTGATTACTCAGGAGTTTCCCAGGATGACCTCTGTAGTTCATCAAAAAAACGGAACAGATTTAAACAACTCAATTTCTTCGTCAACATTGAATTCGAATTCCAATATGATCTTCTACAAGTCTGAATTTCATGAGCAATCTGATAATGCTCTACCGAAAAACCCAGTCCAAGACTGTCTGACTGATAATCCTAATCTAAATATTTCTATAAGTAATGTAGTAACGAACTTCAGTTTAAAATCACATTTAAACCTTAAACATTTAGCTCGACATGGTAACAATATAGAATACAGACGTGAAAACGGTATGTTGACAATGAAAATACGTAAGCCAAATGCTACAGCTACTATTTGGTCAAGTGGCAAAATTGCTTGCACAGGTTCTACATCTGAAACACATGCTAAAACCGCTTCTAGACGCTTTGCTAGAATCATTCAAAAACTCGGTTATCCTTTCGCTAAATTTAGCAGTTACAGAATTGTTAATGTCCTTGGATCATGTTCGCTGCCGTTTCCAATCAAAGTCATACAGTTTTCGGAAAAATATAAAACAATTGCTCAGTACGAACCCGAGTTACATCCTGGTGTTACGTTTAAGATCAAAGAATTAAAAGCCACATTAAAAATATTTTCTACGGGCAGTATTACAGTAACTGCTCCCAGCGTTGCAAACGTTTACCAAGCAATCGAGCAAATTTATCCCATGGTATATCCATTTCGTCGTGAAAAAACTGCAGAAGACGAAAGAGTAATACGCAAATTGATGAAGAAAAAACGGAATTTTACAGAAATTGACGATAATGTATCAATGTATAATTCGGCAGACAGTGTAACTAAACGGAGTTGTGATGGATTAGCCATTGGTCTAGTAAAAGTTGAAAACAATTTAGATACTATAATTAAACAAGAATATGAAGATGATCTCTGAAAATTATTTCAGTTACCCTAACTGAACACCACTTACAACTTAGCACATAACAACATTTATATGTAAAAAATATTTGAAAGTAAAGAATTATAATTTGAAATGGGACTATTATTATTTTAAAACGAATGTTATGATAAATTGTACAAAATTAGATTTTTGTTTTTTAACAATTCACTCTAGTGTTTAAGTTAATACAATCTAGATTACTAGTCTGTGCTTTTCAAAATGTACGTGTATATTCATGTAATATTTATGTGTATTTTTTTTTTTTTTTTTTGTGTGTTAATGTTCCTCGTTAGTTACAAAAGTAATGTCGCTTTTAAGCTTTTTCCTTATAACATTATATAAAAAAAAATGTGTGTGTGTGTATATATATATTTATATATATAAAATACATATATATTTTTTTGTTCCATTATAGATTTTAAAAACAAAATTATTTTTATGAAATTTCCAAACACTATCACAATATAGAATTTTAGTACGAACAGCAGTAATAAAAGCAATAATTATAGTTTTAATATATATATTTTTTAATGAATTAATAAAAAAAAAACCGTGTTGCTTTTTATTATCGGTGCAGTGGTTATTATTTTGCATATATATATAAAAAAAAAAAAAAATCATTGGGAAATTAACAATGTAATAATTTCTTAAACATTTATTATTATTACTACTTTTTTTTTTTTTCATACACTTGTGCATTAGTAATGATTATTTTTAGTTGGTAAATACATAATTATCTTAGATTTTATTTTTGCTCTGATTATTTTTTGAATAATGAAAATAAAATACTTGTGATCTACCTAACACGGGTTTTCAATATATATTTTTTACAAAGCGTAAATCGCACGTCCTGCCCCCTGGTCTTGTTGGTTATCACCGATGAACTGTTTTCAGTTCGCCTATAGTGAAGCGGCTGTACCGACTTTTGATACGCGTTATCAATTATCATTGAATTTTTAAATCATACAGGAGTCGCGCAAGTCTCGTAGAGTAATATTATAATAATTATTAATTTTCTCAAGCCCGCGTAACGTAACTTAAAAAAGTATTTGAATGTTCGATATTATACGGCAAGAACGACGATTAAACACGAGTTAAAAAAAAAATTGTCCGTTATTAAACTCGAGTTCTCGCGCGTATTGAACACTTCTGAAATACGCTGACGATTACCGTCTGGCTTAGCTTATGACCGCAACGATCATACGTTTACGTTATTGTAATATTTGTGGTTTCGAACGGATTTTTTTTTTATTTATTTATTTAAATTCGTGCGTCATTTTAAACTTGCTTCTGTCGATCGGATATTGGAATCGTAACAAATTTTTTTTTTTAGCTTACTATTTCAAAATGATTAGAGAGTTGAGCACTATTAGAGAATGCATCATAAACACAAATCTATCGCTCAAGTCTGTAATGCAGGTAAACATTTGTTATATCAAATAATTGTGTAAGATTCAATAATTTCGCCATTTACTTGTAGGACATTTATTCGTGTGACGGACCCATTGAAGCTTTGATGCGTTTGAATGCTGACGGTAGAAAGCAAATCAATATGTTCAGGAATTTAATAGAAAGCTTGGAACTGTACGCCCAAGAAGCTGAGAGTCAACAAGAAAGAACAGAAGTTATAGAAGAAGCACGTAATCAGAGGGAATATCTGACTAGGTAAATAAATAGTCCAGCGTGTAGATATTTATAATATATTTACATAAGTACCCTTTGTAAAATCGTACAATGACAGATAACTTTTAAATTATTTATGATTTGTGAATGTTTGTACCAGTTCTGTCCCCGAAACATTATTTTAAAATAATTATTGACATTGTTTAGTAACATTGCTTCATTCAGAAAAGCTAATGTCGAATGTATGGCGAGAATTCACAAGAAGTCCAGTGAACAATTATTAGAAACCAACGAAGAAGAACAAGTACGGCATAAGTAAGCAGTTCTAAATTGTTAATATATTAGTTGTTATTCTTTGTGCTTATATCTGAGAACTATATTAATAAATATATCGAATTCGTTTTTAATTTCCTTAAATAAATACAAATCTCTAATACTTAACGTGATAAAATTATTTTATATATGAATTAAAACTACGATTGAGTATTAATTCATATTTTGATCATGTTTTTTGTACAAAAATTTGAACCAAAATGTAAACATCTGTATGTGACTATTAAATATTGCTTCAAATTAAACATAAAGATATTTGTGTATTTTTACTTTTACATGTTTATATTGTGGATATATAAATTATTTTTTAAATATTGTTTAAGGCTGAAAATTGATAAAGAAAATTTGTTAAAACAGTCATCTACCGTTACCAATCAACTTTTGTCAGTCAGTAGGCAACTGGCAAACACTTCTCAACAGAGTTTGGACACTCTTGAAACTCTTTGTAAGATTATTATATTAAGTACTAATTAAATCGATAAAACTAATATTTTGTTTGATCTGTTTTTATTAATATTGCAGTAAAGTCTTCTTCGACTGTAACTAACATAAGTAATGAAATCAAAAACGCCAAAGGTGCCTTAACCCAGTCTGAAAAACTTTTGAACAAATATGGACAGCGTGAAACAACTGACAAAATTATTATTATGTTTGCGTTTGCTTTTTTTTTGTGTGTAGTCGCTTATATTGTACAGAAACGGCTTTTCTAATGTTAAAAATTTAAAATTAACCATATTGACATTTGGTTGATCTCTATAAAATGTATTATATAAAAAAAAAATAATTATAATTGTTATGTTGTTTATGTTTTACCAAGTATGTATTTATTTTGTGAATTATTTATTAAATGGAGATTTTTTTTTTATTAAGCATTTGTTGTTTACTTATATTTTTAATAAATAACTCGAGTTAGTATTATAACTTTATACTAAAACACTTCAAAGTTATAAGTTTTTGTAGATTTAAAAAAAAAACGATGCTTGGAATTCTTAGAAACTTAACGGTTTATAAATTATTTTACTTTTTAGTAAAGGAATGGCATTAAAAAAAATTGTTTGAACTTAAAAATACTCTTTTTAAAGCTATAGCTGTAAACAGTGCTGAAGCTATTGTATTCGGTTTATTATTTATTGATCAATAATAAGTAATACGAATTTTAAAATCTATTACTCTGGAAAAACTGGAATTGTCAATCATTAACAGCATTTTAAAATTTAGATTTATAAACAGTAAACAGTGGCCTATTTATAAAAAAAATTTGTTTGAATGGAAGGGGGAGGGTAATTATATTGAAATAATTATATAAATCAAAATGAAATGCTTTGAAATAAATTTAATAATTTTATAATATAAAGTAATAGAAATTGTTGACAATTTGTAGTCTTAAAAAATTCTCTAGGGGCTAAAAACCCTATATAAATAAGACAAAAAAAAAGCTAAATTATCATGGCCTACATTTATTTATTTATTTGTGTCAATAAAATTTGAATTTCATAAGGTCCATTGAAACAAAATAACTATAATGCTCATCCTTGTAATCCTTGTAAATCATCTCAATATTCATTTACTGATATTTTACACCTATTCAATAATATTTGTGATATATTTTTTTTATAATATATATGTATATGTATATATTTGAATATTCTTAAAAGTATTTTTTAACAATAAAATTGAATACTTATTGTCCACTACGATATATGTAGCAAGGATTAAGGGCTTGGGAATCATCTATTTTTTTAATAAAACAAGACCTGTACCACTACTTAATTTCTACTCTCTAACTGACTACCTACCTACCCTAATTAGTACACCATTGAGTACTTATTGATAATATATAATTATGGTACATCGTTATAACCTCGATTTTTATTATTATTTTTTTAATCATCCGAGTATTAGATCGAGGTGAGTAGCATATGTGTTTTGAGTAGGGACCTACCTAAATAATCAAGTGTTGAGCTAAAAAGTAATTTAATTACCCAGTTAATTAAAATGTAGTACTTTAAAGTAGGTACTTAATACGTTTATTCAAATACTTTAGAACTTTATATGACTATCATATAGTTAAGTTCTAGTAAAATGTTATTTATTCTACTGGTCACCTATAGCTATATATAGCTATATATACTTATATTTCTTTTAAAAATTAATTTTTTTCGATATTTATAAAATGTTTTTGATACACTTTCTGAAAGCTTAAATAAAGAAGTATAAATTGCACTTTATATATTTTAGTTGATATAATTTTACTAAATTCTAATAATTTATAATTGACTTAGAATCTAATATAGACGAGTAGGTACCTAATGAGTATATACAGGTAGGTAATACTGTAATAGGTATGCCGCATTCATTTCCTTTTGTCCTTGTCCATTAAATACTAGTAATATAATAACTTACAGGTAACCTTATTCCGTAGGTTTATTAAATATAATAGTGTGCTAACGTAAATTGTAAGTACTCCATTAGAGATATATCTATAAGTACTTAAAAAAAGAAATACCACTTAGCAAGGGCGTTCATACGGTATAATTTTCAGGAGGGAGAAAAAAACTAAAGCCAGATTTTCAAAACCATCAGACATTCATAGACTGCAGCCTCGTCCTCGAAGGGAATGAGGGCAAAACGTAGATATATGTACCTAACTAGGTACCTACTATAGGTATACCTACCGCAGAAGTCGGCATAGAATATTGTTTGACACTTTAATATTAAAGTTACTGACAAGTTCACAAATTATTTATTATATTATTGGTTATTAGTCATATATTACATTTACATTATTAATTTTTAAAAAAAAGCTGATAAAATTGTCAGCATATTTGTTTTGCCATTTTGGATATGTACTTTTTTAAAATTTAAGGTCTGAAAATGCATTATCTAGTATCT
Source organism: Slavum lentiscoides (assembly GCA_032441835.1). Taxonomy (NCBI): domain Eukaryota; kingdom Metazoa; phylum Arthropoda; class Insecta; order Hemiptera; family Aphididae; genus Slavum; species Slavum lentiscoides. The sequence goes on from CM063709.1 coordinate 15,949,061, forward strand.
ACTAACTTATTAATAAGTAATACATATTTTAAAAAATCTTTTGTATCATAATTTTTTATTTTTTTAAAGTGCGTGAAATTTGAATTAAAAAAAAAATTACAAAGAATAAATAAAGTTTCGTTTGAATTGTTTTTCGTATTTATCATTGTTTTCAAATTCAAATAACAATAATTACATTCGATGTCCCGATCAAATCTCCAACAGTACTGCAGTATTCCAAGTGACAATAATAATTGACATCAATAGCATTCATAGCATTTTTTTAAACACATAGGTTTCATATGTTCTACACATTTTATATGTTTTAAACGCTATATAATACATACACACACACATATATATATATATATATATTGTTATGCATGAAAAACGTAGGTATATATATATATGTGTCGCAGCTGCAACTAGTAATTAATAAAAAGCGTACTTACTTATCAGTTATAACTAATTTATATTTCATTCAAAATTTATTTTTTTTTTTTTAGTTATCATTTTTTTCTTGTCATTTCTTAAAATCATTTCATAATCAAAAAATAATAAATAAAATATAACATCACATATAATCAGATGCTTTAATTAGGGGGAACGCAGGGGGACGGAGTAGTTCTTTTTTAAAAATATTTTAGCGTACCCCCTTCTAATTTTTCATAATGGGAAGCTGAGAACGGAATGGAATGGTCAGGACTCTTTTTACAATTTTATTGAATTTACGAAAATAATAAAATTGTTTTTAAATGTTGTTATCAACACGAAAATAATAAATAATTGATGTTTATATTACAAATTCTATACATTAATTTAAGTAATTAAAAATGTAGTGATGGCTGTGGAGGAGAGGGGAACGAAGCCTCCCACAAATTTTCAAAACATTATAATTTTTAGGGACGCACATCTTTTTTTACACTTGTAGGTACGTCCCCTTTCTAATTTGTTTACAATTCAAGCCACGGGCTTATTTACATTTTTCACGCCTTGGGGCAACACAATTTTTACGCTAAAATATTACGCTTTAAAATTTTTTTTTGTTAACACACCATATTATGTCTATAAAAATTTACCGCCCCCTTAATAACTAAAAAATTTGCCGCCCCGGGCAACAAGGTACACTTGCCTCCCCCTCAAATTCGGCCCTGGTTCAATCACTCTATATAATATTTAATCATCGATGAATAGACGTGAGGGATTCATCTATATAGTTTATCAAATTAAATATAGTGTCCATTAACAATTATTATTATATTCCTTGTTTTCATTTACCTATTATTTATAGCAGTATTAATAAAAGTAATATAATTCGTATTTTGTATGTATTCCGAGTTATAGCGTAGACTATAGAGTAAGTCTCTATATTTATATAATATATAGTCATATAGATCTCTTTTTCTATTCTTCTACTCTTATAGTTATTATAGGCCTCTTGGGAGTAGGGACCATCCCATATCACACCCATCCATTCTCTTCTATCGAGGAGAATACAGATCTGTGGCTTTTCCAATTCAAGCGCCTTCCAAGTGATATCACATCCTTTTTTTCATTATGTCTCCCTATCTTTTTATTGGATCTTCCCTGCAACGATCTTTATTTACCACACGCGGATTTTGCTCCGTCACTGCTTTTATTAGCTCGTTTTGGCTCCTCCAATAATGTGCCCCGTCCATTGTAATTATCTTCCTTTTCCTATTATATATTATATCTGTTGTATTTGTAAGTTTCTAATTCTGCATTTTATTCCTTCTCCATTCTTAACTAGTTTCATCTACTTGGTCGGCCCGAAGATTTTCCGCAAGATTTTCCAATATTAAAAACTTTTTTTCGTCTAATTCTCTTCGTGGCCACGTTTCCGCTCCATATTACAGGATTTTATATTAGGGAAAATCAAAAGTGTAGTACATATAATTCTTTTTTTATATTTACATATATTTTCGACAAAAGTAGTAAATAAAATTCATATATTTTTCGATTCGAACTGTACCTATCTATTAAAATATTTTCAAGAGATTTAACCGAATGACAAAAACCCAAAATATATAGTTACATGCTTGTATACGATCTTATTTAGACTTCAGCTTATAAATATATATTGGTACGCAACCATAAAACATTTTCACAGATTTAAAAATATTTTTAGTAGTACATCTATACGTATAATGAATACGCATATAAATATATATATATATATAATATAAAAATACATTTTACAAAGCAGTGTGTATTTACGCGTTTATCTACAATTTATTGAAACCCACAAGTTAAAAACTAAAATCCTTATAATTTAAAACGTTAATATTATATTTTGAAGTGTATACTTATATTTGGTTAAATACTCGACGACGTAATGCAAAAATGTAGTTGAACTTGGTTGTATGTCAAGAGTTCTGTCTAAAACAAGTTGACCACCATTTTTACGCCGCGCGGCTTTCAAGTATTTTACTATCTAATTATGTATACCTATACAGTGCTTTTTTTTTTTAAGTAACAGTTTAATAATAAGCTAATATATAGATATATAAGCCAAATCGTCTCTATACAAAAATTGGATATGTTAAAAAGTAATCACATTTAATATATACATATATATATAACTATAAGTGTATATGCGCGTTTATCGTGTTTTATTAATTATTGCTAAATATATTAATGTAAGTCCGGCATTGAAAATGTTGATACATTTTATATCTTTATTCTCGTACAGGATATCCTGGATGATGGTATATTTTTTTATCCTTGATAGATATAATTTTTTTTTAAAGTTACATCATTTCATATTTAATAAAGACATTAATATAAATATATAATAATAATAATTAAAAGAACCACAGGGGGCTAAAATGTGTGAACTCTGCAATATATTTATAAAAATAAAAGCGCTTGTAGTCGCGTAGACAATAACATTGATTATATCTAAATATATATAATAGTATGTAGTTATTACTATATATTATATAGTTATAGTAATGATGATATAGATAACCTGCAGCTATACTCCTATTATATTTTAAATATCTTATATGTATCTGTATTCTAATATAATTTAGTGTAATACTGCATACCGAAATACAAATTCGCAGATATTGGTATAAAAATTAATAATAATATGATCATATTCATATATATATTTTTTTCGAAGTTATGGTCTTGTTTTCACGGTTATTATTATTTTGTTAGAGGTTAACAGAATACATAATTTTTTCTTTTATATAGTATCGACATTCGACAGTATTATAATTAAGCCCTATAAAATTGGAGTGTATATAACTATATAAGGTTTATATACATATTATATTGTTCAATGATCTTGGTATTTTGATTACAGATAATGATAAATAATAATATAGACTGCATTTACGACTTGATGATGTGTATAATTTATAATAATTACATGCCTTTAATCTCTATGTTGAAATAATTTAGAAATATATATGTATATGTTTTAAAATCGAAATTTTATCGATGATATAATAATAGTATATAATGTATATTCCAATATATATACAAATATATACTTTATTTATTGTAATTAGTAATTTGTATATATTATTAATAAATTTAAATGCGAATAATAACGCGAGTATTATTATTATTATTATTATTATTATTATTATTATTATTATTATTATTATTATTAAATTCATGAAAATGTTTAGTGAAAATACTATATGATAATTATCTTCACAATATTTAATATACTGTAATTAATATATTTGAATATTTATATCTTTGTGAATTACACAATAATAATAATAATAATAATAATAATAATAATAATAATAATAATAATAATAATATACTTTCGTCGTTATAATATAAAAGAAATATTATAATAGGCATATCCAATATTTATATAGGTAAATAGTAAAAATCATCGTATTATATTGAAAATGTACTGACCCAAAATAATTATATATTGTCATAATACTTTTTGGCACTTGTATATTACAGTTGTACGAGAAAAAAGATGATAATTTATTCTTGTCTGTATACATTTCTGTCGTGCGTAGTTAAATGTAAATTTGCATTGCGATTTTATTTACATAAAAAATGGATTTAAATAAAAACATTGTACACAGGTATATATATATATATATATATATATATATATATATGTATGTATGTAGTGACTAGTGGGTTACTATAAAGATTTATACTCATAGATATATATATTATAGTAGATATCCTTGAGGCTTATTCTTCCGTCTGTATTGCTACGAGCGCGGGATATAGAAATAAATATAAATATACTAAGTATACCTACTATTGTAAATTAAAATTACCTGCAGTCTACATATTACAGTTGACAGCTGTTGTCATATTTCCTGTTTGTTTTTATGTAGCCATATTAATAATGATTTATACGAATTTTTAATTTTTTTTTATGTATTTATTGAATATTGAATATGAAGAACAGCAGTCGATAATTTTTTTTTATTATTAAAATGTAAAAGGTTAATAGCCGTGTATAATAATTATTGTTAGTGTACATACATTATACATACATTATATTACATATATTGACTCAAAAGCCAAAAGAATACTAAACGTCTTTTGATAGTTTTAACAACTCATAAGTACGAAAAATATTTATTTCTATATTACGCTATAATATGTATGTATATAAACGCGAAATCTCATAAAATATATCTTATTGATCATCTATAATAGGCGTATACTTCCTATGTGAGCTTTTACCAACTTTTTATTATTTATTTATATTTAAACAAACAGTAAGTGTTTGTGGATATTATTATATTCACTTCTTACATATACCACATATACAATGTAAAAGTAAAATATAAATTTTTTGAACTTGCCATATACCTATTTACGCCATTTTCTCAAAAACTAATGTTTGTAATTTAATGTTATAACATTTGTCATCGTTTGTCCTCTTCTATTATTATATGTTACATTCGGAAAGACTATACCTATATAATATACACATATATTCACTAGGAATAAAAACAATAGTCAACATTAAATGAAAAAAGAGTTTTACTACATTTACAAACGAATAGCCAGGAAACAATATGGTTTTTGTCGTTAAGCAGTGTTTATTCGTTTCTTTGAAATCGAGTTCAGTCAAAACGATTTGTTCGGTCGTTCAACCGAATAAATTCTTCACATATAATAAGTAATATAGATACCAGGTATTAGTAACTTCATCTATAGACTATAGTCTATAATGCTTATAGGTAGATAAATATAGAAATATATTAATATCAAATACAAGCACATATATTGATTGAAATTTAACAAATTCGTGGAAAAATACTATTATGTACATCCGAGTATGAATATTTAAAGTGTATTTTTTTTATAATTTTTCATGTAACAGTCAAATAAAATATTAGGGTAAACAAACACTACTTTTACGAATTACAGACTTATACCGGTTTTTATTATTATTTATCTGACTTGGATTATTTTAAGTGAGTAGTGAGTACAATATGTATATTATGATCTAAATTTAATTTATAAATACGTGATGACAGCTGTTAATATATTCTGTTTTAGGATAAAAATAAAAAAAAACTCAAGGCAAATTTAAAATCAACTATCAAGATGTTTAATTCTATACATAAGGCATATACAACACTTAAAATAATGTTATCTTATGAATTAGAACGTTATATCAACAAGGTTATAAAAAAAAAAATTTAATTCGATTGTACTCGAAGAATTTCATTCGTTTATTTCAAATACATATATAATAATTCTAATTTCAATTTATTATAATAATACGTTTATTTCGTTAAATCTAAACGATTTAGTTTTGAGGAGAGCTGTCGATTGTATCCGTCCACTTGTGAATTGTCTTAAATAATAATACTCCCCATATTTTAAATTTAAAACATATTTTATTTCATTTGTATTTAATACAATGAGCTCTTGAAGAATATATAATATAATAATAGAGATTAAAAATAATTTTTTTATATAATTTGTAATAAAAATTCTTATTACACAAAATATAAATATCTTAGATTACCTTTAGTAATTACTAATTACCTATTATTATAATATATTTATTCATCTAGTAGGCAGAGTATATAACCACAGTTTTCTTAAGTTTCTTTATATTACTTTCCATCATTTCATAGGAAATAAGATGATAGTGTATTAATGAAATACTACAAGAATGGGATTTTTTTGTTATGGGAAGATAGACATTTAGGAACTAAAAAGATATGAACGATGAACAAAAGTTTGAAGTTATAACTATTTTGGCTATTTTCGATTCACAAGTAATAAGATGATAAATTGAGAATATAATACTTTTTTAGATTCTGGGCGAAGCGACGAAGCTATTGGTTTTACAATGATGTTTATTTTTTTTTTCCGTGTATAACATTCCGATCAGAAAGAAGGCTCCGATCATTACACACATATCCATTTTTCGATAGCAAATTTTGCTGGGATGGTATTTTAAGAATGCCATTATTTGATTTTCTCAATCGATTTTATACGCGATCCAGAAAACTATCAAAAATTGTGTTAAAAACGGCAAAAACGTGATTTTGTCAAAATTTATTATTGTATTATTCCAGCATTTCGAAAATAATCGTCCTAGAGTCTTAAAATTTACACGGATTATGTAACTTCAAATTAAATACACGTAAACAAAATAACACATTTACAAAAAGTGTTTTCTAATTTTGGGCTATTTATAGAAATTATTATATATTTGTATGTTAAACTATTTAATTCATAAAAGAAGTGATTTTTGGTTTTAAGAGAAGAAAATTGTACACAACATACCTATAGGTTTTACGTTACATCGACTATATTAAAAAAATCATAAAAATCTCAAGTCATATACTTTTTATTATTATCATTTAAATTTTTTCGACAAATTGCGTATTATTTTGATGAAAAATTATGATAATTGAAATTAAACATTTTTAGAAACCTAGGTTTATTGTATAAAATTATTTAAAAAGTGTAATGTAAGGTTAATAGTAAATTATATTACTCTGTAGTCTATACAACTATACATATCTACAACTTACATTATATTACCTACATTATACATTTATACCTATATTGTTAATAAATAATATTAGACCGAAGCTCCGTTCAGAATCGTTTTATTGAATACAATGATTTATCATTGCTTTCAAATTTGTAGTAATAACAAAACTTTAAAACTTCAGTAATTCACTTATGCGACATCCACAACATCTACCTTTTTTAATGTTGCCCTCCGTTTTCAGTTCTATTTATAAACAGTTACGCAGTTACGAATCGTACCTAATATTATACTGATTTCCGAAACTGTTCGAAGATTTTGGTTGATATTTTTGTTGGTGCTATTTGAAATATTTTTTTAGTATCACAAAAAACTTTTTTCCCCCAAGAAATATCTAAAAATGCTTAAAATGAAAAATTATTTAAGTGTAAACCAAAATATCAATAGTTTTTATAATTTAAAGTAATAATAATAATCAATATATTATAATGTTTAAATTAGCTATAGTGGAGTTATTTTACTAAGAATAAACAAGATTTTAGTTAATGCTACTAAATTTATAATTCTATATATATATAGTAATTATATGTCTCTAAAATAAATTTAAATCGTATAATTATGCTCTATTCTACTATTTGAAAATTGAAATCTGTAACTCTCCAGGAATTGAGGTACCTGTAAATTTACTATACATCTCTATGCGTTTTAAAAAAATGATATATTGATATTGATATACACACATATATATATATATATATATATGTGTGTGTGTGTGTATTCGAATGCCGGCTTACGCTACTATATATACGCGTTTGTATTAAAAAAAATATAGAAAATAAAACGAATTAATTTATACAGGCCTACAGCACATAACATTATATTTTTAAGAACGGACAAAAATAAAACGATTTGTTTTGTTGTGAGAGGTTGAAGGAATAGTGTCGAGTTTAATATATATTACAAGTATTTATAAATCTATTACGTATGTGTACTTATTTATACATATAAATAAAGGGAACAAAAATAAAAAAAAAATTATAAATATATAAACAGGTATAATTTTGGGAGAAAATAACGATTGTGACAACATTAATTATGACTTGAAAACTAGAAAACATCAATTATACGTTTAGATGGTTAGATTATACGTTTTAAATTTTGTATTAGTGTATATATACAATATACATATATATATATATATTTTATATATACACTAATATAATTGACCAGTGTGGCAGTGTCCTATAGTCTAAATATACATATGCACTGATCAATTATATATTTAGACCACATAATATGGAATGTATATCAACTATCCGAAATGTATAATTATAGTTCTGAGTTTTCTGTAAACAACTTATGATACTACTATTATAATACTAAGTTGTTTACATTTTACCGCGTATTAATAATTACGTACGAATGTACGATGTATACCTATTGGAATTATAATAATGTCGTTTAAAACGGTTATTTCTGGTGACAATGATATGATGTCATATTTGGAATGATTATTATTATTAGAATTTACCAATTCGTAATTTAATATAAATGACTAGGAAGAAGTCTCTATTTACTACTTATAATACTGTTCAGCAACTGCGTGCGTGAGAAGAGTATAAAACTATATAAATATAGTTGTACATGTGATACTTGTCATCGTCGTACAAAGAGACTTAAACGCGTATTTATGAGGTATACAGGATGAAAATACACCGATAGTACATGCGTATTGTGTACAATAATGTATGAATTTGACCAAATTTTATGCACGAATTACGATATTATAAGAATTACGATTTTAACATTGCAAGTCTTTTTTACGTTTAAAATGATAATATATAATTATTATAGGTCTGCGACGATAAGTGGAATTGAGTGTTGAAAGGCAAAATATTTACGAATAGCTCATCCTATTCGTGTGGGATATTTATAAAAGATAAACACTATATTTTTACAATAAGAGTAATTTTGTATTTTTGAAATTCTTTTTATTTTCGCCTTTGCGCGGATGGTTGTTTTATATATAATTCTGATTTTAAATAGTCCAACTTAATTACAATAATTTATAGCACATAGTCGTTAAAAACTAAAAATGTTCGCGCACATTTTCGTATATTTCGACATTTTTTTTAAAACTTTGGTAAGTATATGTACGATATCTATTAGTACGCTATATCATATTTTACATTTTGAGATCTTATATAAGTTACTTTCAGTTCTGCATCGATTTTGCTTGGCTATAGTTGACTGCAACTTCATATCATTCACTACTGCATTTTATAAACATAGGCGATGTTTAAGCCTATTCAGGGGGATTATAAATAGGAATGGGCTAAACGTTTTTCGACCGTGGATTTTTAAGATTCCAAATTTAATAGCTGGTGGTACCTATCCGCTGAAGATATATAACCAAATGTAGTATATTTGTTTTACGACCCCTCTTGACAAAAAAAAAAAAATTCTGGACAATAATATATTTTTTTTTTAAAGTCTTATAAGCCATTTTGGCTTTTGGCTGCGAAAACTCTAAACCTTTCCTTGTTTCTCTGTCATATGACGTGTTCCTGTCTACGCCTCTAGGGACTGCGTGATTTCCATCATAGTCCCTCATCGCACACTGTCCGTCCATCTCCGACGTGGTCTTCCTCGCTGTCTCGTTCCTTCCATTTCTTCACGGTTCACGGTTCTCTTCGTCAGTCTATATACCGTCCGCTCGCCCAACACGTCCAGCCCATTCCAGCCTTGTGCCCTTAATAAACCGGACCACGTTTTGTAAAGCTCGTTTGATTACTCGATCTGATTTCCCATCACTGCACTTCGGTACTGTATGCTGGGGGCCATGAATCCCCATTTCTTACAGTATCTATTCGTCTGCGAAATCTTTTTTCACTCTTCGCACGGCGTGGCACACATGCCAATAATAACACAGCTATATTTTCCGCGGAAAGCCGTGTATTTTATATTCATGTACCTATTTCGCGCCACGCTCATTGTTTTGACTGTCCACAATGTAACGCAATAATATAATCGTCAAACGAAAGTCTCGAATTCTGCGATTTCGTTGAAACAATAATACGCACACACTGTGACCGCGCGCGCACAGGGAAGTGCAGCGTGACCAGGAAAATCGCGACGCAAAATATTTATCGCGCTGTGCAGGGTGACTCAGTCGCGCGTATATACCATATCTAGCTGCTATATATATATATATAGTGTCGGCGGCGGATGTGATGGTTATGTTTCGCGATAGGTACAATAAGCGATATAAAATTTAATAAAATAAAAAACGAAATATTTATATTTATTTATAATATATTTTAACGTGCGCAAATATGTTTAATAATCCGCGCGCGATTCGTGTGGTAAATTCCTGGGCGGGGGCGCGTTAAATCCCAAGGCCTGCGGTCCGCCGCCAGACCGTACGACGACGACGCGGGTGTCAGAATAATGTGTACGCATATTATTATTGTAGGTAGGGGGGTATAAAAAATTATCGTTTACAGGTAGGAAAAGGAGCGCGCGCGCCGGCCGCGTGTAGTGGGCCCGTTCCCGAGCGCTGCACGCAGTGTATATAAAATACGCGAACCGCGTCGGAGCGGACAGCCAGACACGACACGCGGACATCGCCGAACGCGTATATAGTAATAATAATAATAATAATTTTCGGTCGACGCGGCGACAAATAGTCTCGTAGGTTTTTTTTCTTCTAGTTACTCGCATTTTCTTTTCGTATATTTCCGGTATTTATCGACAATATAATATCTGTAATTATTATATACTTTGAGCGCGCAATGGACCGAGTTTAGTGCGCGCGTCGAATATTCCCCGCGGTCCGTCCGAAAAGGAAAGATATCTACACTAAAAAATATATATCTATACGAAAAAAAGAGTGACGAAAAAAAAAAAATTAATAACGATAAAAACCGCGTTGCGTTACTATTATTATTATTATTATTATTATTATTAGCGTTTGAGATATAATATACACGAGTGCGGTTTTTTTTCTTCTTTGCCGTTCAATCGATACAAGAAAACTCGCCGCCGCCGCCGCCGTCGATTATCTCGTGACGATGTCCGCTCGCAGTTGGTTACTGGTGGCTTTCGCGTTCGCCCTGTTGGCCGCCGTCTACGGGGCGCCCATCTGGGAAGAACTGTTCGGCATACCGTCGTACCGAGACCAGTACTACTACAACCGGAACCAGCAGCCGACGTACCGGTCGCCCAGGGGACAGGGCGGCAAGGAAAAGTACAAAGCCACGTGCTGGGTGATCAACGCCGACAACTACGCGTTCCCGGGACAGGTGCCTTACCCGTCCGCCCCGTTGTGCCCTTACTGAACACGAATGTCTTTGGTGGAATATAGTAGTTGGTATTGTCGACGGCGTACCCGCAGCCCTGCGGATGTCACGCACCGCGCGTGTCGTATATTTAAAAGTCTATAAAAAAAAGTAAATGCTCTTTTTTTTTATATATATATACATTATTTAATATATACTGTCAGCGCGAGTATTGTTTCATCAAATACTATTACATACCAAAGACTATATTGTATTATGTACTATATATATATATATAAACAATATTTAACGTTAAGTATATATATATATTTTAATGAGTAAAATAAAAAAAATAACGAATAATTTATAAAATATATGTGTATAAATTGTACTAGTCGTTATTGCACGTCTTAAATCGAGACGCGAATATATATAATATTGTGTTTGTCATGCAGTTTTTTTAACGTGTAAAAATAAACGATTCGTGTTTTTTTATAAAATCACACTTGTATATTACATTTATAGTGTATATATAATCGGCTTATATATATTACTATTATATATATAACGTTGATTATATAAACTCAATGTTTATATACATATAGCTTAATAATTGCAGTTGTACGCTATTATTATACTATATATATATATATTTCATTTACTTACTGTACCTTACAGTGTTACACGTTGTATCCATATGGACACAACGTGCAAGGCATACAGTAAGTAAATGGAAATTCCGTGTAATCGATGGTACGCCTGCTGCAGCGAATAATACGCACTTTTGAAAATTAACTTTAGGCATATTTTGAAATTTTAACGACTCTTCAATACATTTTTTTTGTCTTATTGGCACTTTTGTCGAATTTCGTATATTAGGTAGGTACCTATATAAACGGAAAATTTGATTGAAATCACAAACAAATAAGCAAGTCGCGTATAGTTTGTTAAAAATAACGAATAATATTTTTTTAACGAGAAAATTTGCTCGTATACTATTAATTAAAAATAGATTCAATAAATTGAAAAAAAAAATTGATGTACCGTTAACATATAATACAGAGGCGTTATTTATGCTATATTAAAATAAAGCCACGTGGGATTATTATTTTCTAAGTTCAACAACGAAATTTTACCCAATATAGGATATAGGAAATATCCGCCTTTTTTTCTTTTATTACGCTTTGTATTAAAAATGTTAATTTTTTTTTCAACGTAAGCGAAACGAATATTTTATATTATTTTAAGCGATAACGCCGCGGTATAGACAAGTGCGTGTCGGAAAGTTCGTATTTATTATAAAACTTATACGTATATAGGTAGGTATGTAATATTTAAATTATATTCATTATACACATCCTTGTATACATATAATTTGTACTCGAAGAGACGCCTGATCAATGAATGATTTATTATATATATATATATATATATAAATCATAAAAAAAATCTTCCCGTGATAGAGTAAAATCTTATAAAAAAAAAATTGTGTACGTCAACGCATAGTAATATATTATTATACGTTCTCGTCCTTAGTCCTTACAAAATATATACGTAATATTATTTATGTATTTATCGGCGAATAAGGATATATAGGATCGTATGCGATAATTTTTTTAAATTTTCGATTGGAGAATTCGGTAAAAAAAAAATATAATAATAATAAAAAATATTAACTATTATAAAAATAAGTATTATTATATGTACCTATATAGCTTTAGATACGCGCATTTGTTTGGGACATTAGACGCCCCAAAAATAATACTTACGGTATGCACTGCAGGTACTTGCGTTTTATGGTCACCGCGTATAATTATAATTTATTATAACACCGCGTCGGCGCGGTCGCGGAACGGCGATTGTTATAACACGCGGTATATGTCGTTCTGCGACATTACGTATGTATATATATATTATACATATGCGCGTAGGTATACCGCGCGCGAATTAATTCAGTGGCGCGTATTTAAGATTTTTCCGAGGTGGGAGATATTATCGATTTTGAAAATCATTGATCTCCACACGAAACAATACTACTATATATATTATAGCTGATTTGTCATATGTATTTATTCGACAAATTTTCACTTGCCGATGATAGAAAATTCGTACGTTTCATTGAAATTTAATTTATTTAGGTACCCGAATTAAATTGAAACCGCGATTTAATTTATTTATAACTGATTAGAAATAATTACAATTATTATCATATAATGATCGAAATAAATTTTTCCAATATATGTATAATGTATTATAGAACTAAAAATATTGCATTTTAATTTCGTATTCGACCGTATAAGAAACGCAGATGACTATAACATAATAAGAGTAAAGAATAAAAAAAGGTAAATGAAGGGGGGGGGGAAACATATATCTCCCTATAATCTTGCCCCCATCAAATACGCCACTGGCGTAAGTACATATATATACTGCAGATTATAATTTTATATTATTGCATACCTATGACTTGCTGTACATAATATAATGTAAAAATACTTATATACCAGCGACGACGTGAAATATAATAATATCACATCGTTTTACCTGTAATATAGCCTCGAAGTCTGGAGACCTGCACCGGCGAGGTTCATTCGATATATTATAAATCGAATAATATTGGCGTACCTATACGCCGTTTTAATCCGGTAAGGTCGCCGCGGAATCGCGGCATATTCAAATGTACATATATTGTTATATGTATAGAGGTTTATACCGCGGTCACAGCAGACCGCGGACAATGTGAGAAACCGGCACCGGTTTTCCGCCGGCACTATATAGAATAGGTCTCCGAGGGCTCCGAAGAAACTGTATTAGGTACGTATATATAGCGACATAGCGTAGTGGTTATATAAATAGATAGGTATATTATATACCTAAACCACGGTAATACGTATAGTCAGCAGTGCGCTAGGTTTCGGCCTTCAATCGAATTTCTTCTCCGCGGACTATGCCAGGACGTGTATATAATATAATTGCGATTTAGAGTTCACAGAATTATAGTTTTACTGAAAACCCGCGGGACGACAAAAGAAACAAAAAAAAAAAAAAATTGGTTTTTTAAAAATATAATATTGACTATTATTATTATTTTAGACGTATAATAATGTATAGGTATATAGTCAAGACAAGAGGGCAAGGACATCCGCGAGAATTTTTAAACAGTCTTTTTTTTTTTTTTGTCCTGCGGTAATGAATAATATATGATCGCACACACTGCAGTTTCCTCGTGACCCCGTCTAAATACCGTTAATTTCGAGAAACAAGCCGAAAAAAGGGGTAGCAAGCCGCGGGTGTTATTGTAGTGGATGTCACTTGTAGAGTGTATAATTACTTAAAGTTTTAGAGTTTTGTTACTATATATAAATTTCAAAGCAATGATAATAATCATTGCATTCGATAAAACGATTTCGAGCGAATGAGCTTCGGTGTAAAATTATTTATCATTATTTCTTACACAATACGCACATAATATGTATATAATATTCAACTAGGTGAAAATGATTAATTTCAATTTCCACAATTTTCCATCAAAATAATACGCATTTTGTATAGAAAAAGTATAAAAAGGTAATGATAAAATAATAAAAAAAATGTGACTCGGTTTTGCCAAGATGTTTTTAAGTAACGTACGACCTATATCGTATACAATTTTCAGTCCTAAAAACAAACAAAAATCACCTATTTTATGACTTGAATATGTAGCTCTCGACGTCTAATAATTTCTATATAAGTAACCCAAAATCGGATGGCATTTTTTTTTATGTATATATTCAATGCAAATAGTTACAGAATAATCGGTGTATATTTCAAGATTCTAGGTCTATAGGACCATTTATTTTTGAAATGCTGGAGAAATATACGTAAAAGATAATAATGAATTTTGACAAAATCGCGTTTTTGTCGTTTTTAACACAATTTTTTTGTTAGTTTTTTTTTTGACTCGCGTTTAAAAATTATTGTGAAATTTTTTGAAATTTCGATTTTCGAGTCGATATATATGGAATTGTTTTGTGATCGCGAAACCGGGAAAAAGCTTGTACACAAATGTAATAAGGATACAACTAAACGATTTTCCGCTATAAAAACTTGTAACGAAAAAAATTGTAATTTATTATGTACCTATAGACATTGGAAAAATAACGATTATTGCAGTGGCTTCTCGTCAATGAGGTAACGTTTTGAAAAAAAAAAAGTGTATTTAATTTAGCGTTAAAATAACTGTTAAAATTAAGTATGTAAGCTATTCGTGTTAGTTATAATCACTGGGTTAAGCATAACAAAACTTAATACGAATTAGAAATACAAGTAATTATATATTATTATATACTCGTATAATAATATATATTACAATTTACAGCCTACAGGTAATAATATATTATTATATACAGCCACGGCCTCTTCCACTTTGAGGCACGCTCGATGTCATTGATACCACCTCATATATATTATTAAATTATTGTAAATCTACGGAATTCTATTTTCCGTACGATTTAAATAATGCTAATATGATCCGTCTATTCAATTCCCGATTTCCTCGAGATGTTTTGTCATTTTAGTTACTTTAATGAATTTGTATTAAACATAATCTGACGTTAAATATAGGTAAGCTCTGTATATTTCAACAAAATACAATATTATACATAGTTCATTATAAAACAATACATTTTTTTTTTTTTTTTTACTATAAAACAACTTAAAAACAACGCGTTTTGTCAATTTTAACGAAATTCGAAAACTGATTTTCAAGTTAGATTTTTCAACTTGTTCAATCGCGTGTTACGCATTCAGCAAAATATCCACTTCCCTCTCTAAGACACGTATTTAGGTTTCAACGTGATGCGTTATAAAACTGTTTAATTTTTATTAAAAATAATTAGGCACTTATATAGTATAAATAAGCGGTCGCCAACTTTTCGGACATCCCGGACCACTAAATTCATATAATTTAAAATTTCGCTGACCACTATTGTACCAGATTTTCTTGAAAAAAGATAAATACTTACATTTATAAAACAGCGTCAAAAGAATACTTCCGAGTTCCGTTTCTTTAATATGAATTACAAAGTATGCATCTAATATAGAATTGAAAATGTCTATAATATTTATTTATATATGTACATTACGATCAATAAAATTGCAAATATTATGTACAAATTTTTCTTTGTACCCCATACATTTTCTATAGCAGACCACCATGGCCGGCGATCGCTGGTACAGATAAAATTGAAAATTTTATCGTTATTATATACACAAAATGTTTAAATATTTACATACAATTAACATAAATATTGATTACGTGCGTTGCAACTTATTTCAGTAACCCTTCCGAACTATTTTTCACGACTAATGAGTAATATAACGTAGTGTTCTCTCGCCATTAAAAATATTTATTTAAATTATTTTTATATCGATCGAGGCGTATAATATATATATATAATTAATAATAATATAATTTGTATTTATAGGTGTATAAATTATACACCTATAAATGGATAGCTAAAAGATATATAAAAGGTACCTACCTATATATAGTTATTAAAATAGTGATCCGTATTATTGTAGACCATAATATAATCGCAGTTCATTTTTTTTTTCTTAATAAAATTTATAATTTTACATTCGTTTTACTTTTCATCTATTATTATACCTACTTCAATGAGCATATAAAACGGTTTATAATCATCATGTATACAGTTATTAATTTTTCAATCGAATGATAAAAGAAATGTACGACCTAATAATATGGAGTAAATGGCCGTATAAAAAACGATTTTAACGAGGAAAATATTTTTCAAGTACCTATACCACATACATACGTAAAGTAAATTTAAAAAAAGAAAATTTATTAAAGAATTATATATCATTAGGATATAGGTAATAGTGTGTTTCTTATAAAGCTGTAGGTAGTTTTTGTCCTTTTTGTTCTGAAAAATATTCCATACTATTTCTCATGAAAAAATAAATAAAAATTCTGGACTAAACCGTTGAATACCGAATATTATATATTATATATATATATATATATTTATATAGAAATCTGCAGCGGACCAACGCACACGAAGGCCGTCGTCTACGTTGTTTTTTTTCTACTACACAATATTATTATAATATTCTACATAATATCGTTTTTACAACTGTAATCTGCTACAGCACAACGGCCGGTGCGGGTGCAGTTGAGAAAGAAAACGGATATATTATATAATTAATATATAGTACGCGATTCGGATAAAAACTAAAAGAAAATAAAAATGTATTTCACGTTATCGAGAATAATTCTTGACACGTAACTTAAGCGACGACAAGTGAAAAAAAAACGTGTATCTAATTTACTTAGTTGGCGTTTACTCGTTTGGTTTATACGTATTACCGTGTACACACGGTGTTGTAATTTTTTTTTGATTTTATTTCGAACATTAAACAATCTGTACTTTTATTAGTAGTTGCTACAATAAGAATAATGGCTAAATTATAACGGCTTGCTTGACGTGCGGGAAGAATCTTCCAGTGAAGACACTTTGGCGTTGTAATTTTTAAAAAAGATGTCAGTATAGATCATTGTACCATAATGATGATTTTTATATCGGATGAACGCAATCTGTTGTTGGGTCCCTAATGCATGGCTTATCTGTTTATTATAAAATCGTCAATAATATTACTTACCACTTCTATATAAAAAATGTTTTACTATTTCCAAATAGTATGTACCAAAACAAATTTTCTATTATCCATTGAGTAAATTATACGCATATAATGCTGTATTTAGAAAAAATAAAATAACTTTATTTATTTTTTAACGTGAAGAGTAACTAGTAATTTTTTATTTAATTAAAATATTAATTACATCTACAATAATGTATTTCTCTATCAATTAACAGCCAGTTTGTGTAAAATGATAATATTCAATATTATATAATCCATCTTAAAGAATTAAAAATAAATAAATAAAAGTATTTAATATTCAAAAATTACATATATTTAAAATTCTAACAAAATTTATAACATCGAGTGTACTTACACTTCCTCGGGTCATAGAATCTATCTAATAATATATAACACGCACAAAGTTAAGGTTGGACAAATACAATTATTTTTGGTTTTGATATAAGCAAATTTATTTACAAGTTAAAAAGTTATAGCTACTTTTATTTTTAAACTAAAAAAACTAAATATTTACATAGGTATGTATTCCGTAAATATTAGTACATACTACAAAAGTACAAACATTTAAATTCAAAGTGTTGTATAGTATTAACGGAATACAATAATGCACATGAAAAAATTATTATTATTTAGATTGAAATACAATATTTGATACTATACATAAATCATAAAAATAAATTAAAATCTAAACCATTTTTTTTTTTATAGTAGTGTAGGTATATATATTATCAATATGATCTTAATACGTCTAAATATGTAATTTTAATATTATACAAAGAAATAAGTTTTAAGTATTCATAATAGTTTTCATTTTGACCAAATCTGACTTGGCAGTGTTATAAGTATTAATAATAATCATAAATAATAATTTTATTTCATTAAAAATAATACAATAATTACTGTAAAATTGTCACTGATTTATATATTTTTGTTCATTTATATTGTTATTGAGATCAATTTACAACTAAAATATTGAATTGTAATACATTAGTGTTTAATGCAAATCAAATACAACCCACGATGATACAACATGATCAGATATAATATTTTACATTCAATTAAATTGCTTGTTAATTGTAAACAGATAGAAATTTATAAAAAAAAAAAAAAAAAATACTGCTTTCAATAATTATAAAATAAAAAGTAAAACTAATATACTCGATTGGTATATTAACATTTATTTTTTCGCGGTCGACCTCTTTTGCCTTTTGGTTGTTGGGCACGTTTTGCCAAACATCTAGGACAATACCAAACAGCACAGTCAGGAGGACACTGGATGCCTACACACACCCAATGATACCAGACATCACATCCATCACAACCAATCATCGGACTTCCATCGTCTGGTTTAGTGCACATTGGACAGATCCATACTTGGTTGCCGGCTTCATCAAAATAGAACGGTGGAGGAGTTTCATCAACAGGAGGCATAACAGCTGGCTGTATGGTTTTCGTAACAGTTTTTGTTTTAATTTTTTGAACAGGAACTCTAGGAGGAGAATTAATGTCCCGTAGTATATCAATAGAAATTTCTGACTTTGATTCCATATCTACTTCAACTTCCATTGGTTCGGGTTCTGAAATGATTGTTATATTATTTTCTTCTACTGGCTTTTCAACAGGTATAACTTTTGTATCCATCCGATTATTGAGTCTAAGTTTAATTTTTGGCACTTTATTGATACACTTGAGTTTTTCTTTTTTCTTTTCCTTTTCCTTCACCTTAATTTTTTCTTTTTCTTTTTCCTTTTCCTTTTCTTTTTCTCTTTCTTTTTCCTTTTCTCTTTCTCTTTCTTTTTCCCTTTCTTTTTCCCTTTCCTTTTCCTTTATTTTTTCTTTTTCTTTTTCCTTTTCCTTTAATTTTTCTTTTTCTTTTTCCTTTTCCTTTATTTTTTCTTTTTCCTTTACCTTTACCTTTACTTTAATCTTTTCTTTTGTTTTGTCTTTTTGTTTTTTCTTCTCTTTTTTCTCTTTCTTCTTGTCCTTTTTCTTTTTCTTTTGTTCTTTGCGACTAATATCTTCATTTTCAACATTTGATATTGGACTGGCTGGTTTTTCTGTTGTTTCATCAGGTGTATTAATTATTTGAGAAAATGTAGGTGGTATTAATCCAGGGCCTTGAGGTAAAGGTAAAGGCCCAAAAAACGAAAACTTGGGTAGAACTTCTTCTATTTTCCCTTTGCTAAGCTGAGGTGTAGGAATAACTTTTTTAGGAACCTCTACAGGTTCAATTACATTTACAACATCAACAATTTCATCTGCAACCGGTTCTACTACTGGTTCTTTTGATACAGGCGTTTTGTTTTCCTTAGGTTTTTTCACTTTTTTTAATACTTCTGGTTTTCGTTCTTTCACCATTAAAAGACTTTTAAAAACTTTTGGGGTTTTCTTTATTCCGGATTTGATTTTTTTTGATTTGATTTTTTTCTTGCTGATCGAAACCTTACGAGCTATTTCTTCTTTTTTAGTAGATGATGTAATATCCAAATTAGATGGCTCAGGAGGTTTATCGATTTTAATTTCTGAAAACGGTAATAATTTAGATTCTGCCAGTCTGCCTTCCCTGGACGGAGATAAAAAACCACCAGAAGTCATAACTACACTTGCAATCTCTCTTAATCTTTTATGAATTATTACTTCATCTGGTTCTGGTTGAATACCTTCAATTTTATTTTGAATTTCCTGAGTTTCCATAGTTTGCCCTTCTTCCATTGGTTCTGTTGTACACAAAGTTGGGAGATGTTCATGAATATGAATCGGTCTAGTTACGATTTCTCTACTTCCCGGTTTCATTGCATTGAGCGTGTCCTTTCCTGGTACGTTCAATGGGGGCAGACTGTGTGGAAACTTGACCGGACCCGTGCTTTTTATATACCTACGTAAATCAGTCAACGATATCGATTTCTGATGAAAGGCCTTTTGTACGTCTTCGATATTGGGTACGTCACAATACGAATGCTCGGCATATTTTTTCGACGCGACCGACAAATCAATGATATAGTGATGAAGGATATCGGTGAGGATTCTCATCGAAGAGTCTGTTATTGAGTGCCAGCCAATATTGTCACATATTTGGGCAACAGAAATCTTCAACGCTTGCTTGATGAAGTCGTCCATTACGGTCGGATTTGCGTTCGTCACGGCGTGTAATTAAAACAGTAATATATGTGTCACGTGAATTTACATGTATACGATTTTCCGTTTTAAAAACACAATGTGTCAGTTAACGCATATAAATTTAAATATTATGTTTACAACGCTTACCCATTAAATAAACGATATTGTTGTTTTTAAGATTTTTATTTACTAATGT
Organism: Slavum lentiscoides; assembly: GCA_032441835.1. NCBI lineage: Eukaryota > Metazoa > Arthropoda > Insecta > Hemiptera > Aphididae > Slavum > Slavum lentiscoides. The sequence goes on from CM063709.1 coordinate 15,970,281, forward strand.
TATTCTTATCGTGTTTAAGATCGTACAACCACAGATTAGACGAATTCATTTGACCATGATCTGTGGTTGTACAACCTCTTGCGTCACACTGACACAGACTGAACCGTGGTTATTGTATCCGGTCTTATTTTCTCTGATAAGGAATCCATGATGTTATCCAACGTGATGTTAATCCATGAGCTTTAGAAAACCGTGTATTAAATTGTTGAATTGTTTAATTAACGATATTCTAACACCAGAATAAGCACGAATTTTTAGATAATAAAATCTTAAATTGTGGAATAAGCGATGGTTGGTTAATTATTAAAAAATAAAATTTTAGAAAATGAAGCCCAAAACGGGGGTATACAGTATAACCATTTTTACAAATAATATTTACGTTTTATGTACAACTCTGATTATACGTTGTTTTAAAAAGTAAAAAAATAACACGGTTTATAAATTTTGACGCAAATTTTTAATGTTGTATTTAGAATACAAATAATTCAAGGTTGGTTATTCGGAGGAATGAAATTTTATTTATTTAATTACCGGATCCCGCCGTGATTATCACTGCGTGAATTATCAGTAGTATTTTTTAAATTATCAACCCCATCTAGTTGCTACTAATGTAGTAAGCGGTGTTCAGACTGCAGAGATACAATGTCTAATTTTGCTTCAGTATCATTATTTAATATTTACACAAGACTACAAGAGTATAAATGAAATATTAATGTAATACCGCTTCTGTAGTTGCTGTGTGCCTTCTGTGTTGGTTAGTAATTACTAATTGCTGTTCTTAAGTTGTATGTTTTAAAAGAAAAAAAAAATGTCTTCGAGGCATATTATGTTTACTTCTGTTTACCGACTCAGAAATTGTTATAAATACGGTGGTAGTAGTAAAAACTTGAAGCACATTACTTTTTCTCGTTTTTCCAGCCAATCATTACAAGACCGTAAGTAGAGTTTGAATATTATTGCTTACACTTTTGGATACTTATTACCAATAATTATAAAAATTGTTTGAAAATATTTCACTTGTACTTGTAACGTTCAACTTATTTATGTAGTGTTGTGTAAAGATATGTGGTAATACAGTTTTGTTTTGTCTTGATTTAAATTTATAATTTTTCGGGGTTTAAATAATCTTGTTCTATGGTGTTATAAATTAAATTTATAAAATATTTACTTGCCTACCTACTAACCCAGTGGTTCCCGACCTCTTCTATCCTACACCCCCTTTATAGATTTTCAAAAATCTTGCCCCCCCCCCCTATAAATTAAAAAAGGTGATCACCTAATTTTTCATGTTTTTCCTACATTGTAAGATTAAAATAATTTAATAAATAAAATATTAATTCGTAATGACTGCTTGCGCGCCTTCCCAGCAATGTTTACACGCCCCCCCCCATGTTGGGAAACACTGTACTAACCTACTTGTACGTTTAAAAAATATTAACTGCTATTTAATTTATATCAATAACGATTTTGGTAGTTTCGTGCTAATATTTTACAATATATGAAATGTGATATTTTATTGTTTCAGGTGAAGTTACTAATGAATTGAGTAATAAGTTTTTTGTTGAACCTATACAAGATTTATTGTTCAAACTCACCCATGTGGATGTACGGAAAGCATTTAGAACGCGTTTTATCGGACAAGATCCCGACATTCCAGTATATAAATTTATGACCACCGCCGAAGTTGAAAAAGTTTGTTTTATTATATCAAATAACGTATTTAGTTGTTATTTGATAAATTAGTGTTCTAATACATTTATTATTTCTACATAGTTACAAATGGAAGTGAAAGAGAAATCTGAAGAAAAACTTCAGATGCCACCAATAGTACCACTACGCACAGATTTAGGACAAGTGTTAGAAGTTAACAGGGATTTAATTGGTTACGACAACTCAAAATTTGTATTTACGGACGTCACTTTTGGTATATCAGACAAAGTAATTTGTTTAGTTTGATTATCGATTATATTGCCTATTATTTAATGTACGCGTAATTTTTTAGAAACGTATAGTTGTAGTACGAGAACCTGATGGAACATTGCGTAAGGGTAATGCTGATGAACGTCATGCGGTTAATCAAATATATTTTCCTCAATCAGGAAGAGAGTTAAAGCATCCAGTCATGTTTAAGGATGAAAATTTGAAGGTAAAAAGAAAATGGAATTTTGTCGTATTATGTATTCTAATCATACTTTTTTAATATAGCCATTGCTCGAAAATGGTGATTACGAGTTTATATTGGATCGTGCGTGCTGTCAGTTCGAACCTGACGATCAAAATTATCACCGTGTTGTATTCAGCACTTATAAACATGTAGACAAAACCCAAAAATATTACGTTTTAGAGTCAACTAGACATTTAGGACCATTGCTATTCTATCTGGCTTTCAATAAGAAACCCGATAATTTTCTAATGTATTGTCTACAGACGGAAAGGTATTTTTATTCGTTATAATAATGTATTATTATTTCATTAAGATGAAGTATGGTTGAATTTTAGAGGTGATGATTTGATGTTGTTTATCCAATTGTATACAAAGGTGAATGAAGATTTGGAATTTAAATTGAACGACTCGAAAGATCAATTTCAAACAATTGAGGTTATTTTGTTGCACAATTTATTTAGCCTTGTTGTACATACTTGTATTTATTTTATGTTTTTATTTTAGGATTTCATAAATGTTGAATGTACTGAAAAAGTGAATTTGGAAGAAGCTTTAAAAAATTATATTAATAGAAATAGTGAAGTAGTATCTATTAAGTAATGTGATTTATTATTTTAATGTTTTATAAAAAATTTAATGAAAGGAACATACACCATTAAGTTAATAAAAAAAATACAATTTTTGATGGTACTGTTTTGTTTGTATATAAAATAATTAAATATTAGTTTTCGTACATAAAAAAATTAAATCACAGTAGTTTATTTATTATGTTAATATTCCAAGTACTTATTAAGCATCTTTTGCACATCTAAATCCGAGATTTGATGCGGAACTGTCCGGTGTATTTTGGCTTCGTGCAGCACATCGATAACGATAACAATAGTTCTTGTGACATAAGTATGATCCACCTTTTTTAACTTTTTCTTTTCCATCCAGAGGACCACTCTGAAAAAATCAGTTTTTATTAACTGTTATCAACGATAGAATTGTTAAATAAAACTTACTGGGTTTACACTAAAAATTTGATCATGGTGCACACTCCAAAAATCATTCGTCCATTCCCATACATTTCCCACCATATTATACAGACCATAACCATTTTCTGGAAATGAATCTACAGGAGCCGTAGTTGTCCAACCATCTTCTGCAGTATTTTTAAATGGAAATTCACCTTGCCAAATATTTGTTCTGTGATAAACAAGAAAAATATGTATTACATACATACATGTATATAACAATAGTCTTATTTATATACATTTATACATATTCATCGAAAGTCAAAACTTTTATTTTCAGTTTTTGGCCTGGTAGGCTATAAAGAAAGGGTAAAGGGTTTTTCAAATGGAATAATAAATTTTATATATATGTGCAATGTATATGATAATTTTATTCATATATGCTTTGTTTTTTTTAGTTACATAATTTTAAGAAAAATATTATGTGCAAATGTTATGTAAAAATATAGTGCATATGATTTTTTAAAATATGTTAAAAACTTAAAAATAATAATTTATACAAATCTTGATTGAATGTGTTAAAACATATTTTAAACTATGGGGTAATGGGTGTTTCACTCAGAACGCCGAATTTAATTTTAATATAAATTTACTAAAAAGGATTTTAATGAAAAGAACTATGATATCTTATAAGTTATAGTAAATTTTCTGGACTTTATTGTAGAACATAATATTGGAATTGCGTCCACCTCGGGCACTCATCGAATGAAATTTGACTATGGCTTACTCATATTTTTGTAGACAAAATAAAGAGAAGTAAGGTCCAAAACGCGTTGCTCAACACTCAGGTGCACTATGGCTATAAAACAACGAATTTGAGAAAAAACATTATACAACTGACAAAATGCACACTTTCTGAATTTGCAGAACTAGTTAAGAAATAATAGTGATAAAGCCAAAGCCGCTAATGTAACAGGTAGGAATTACTGTGCAATTCAAATTCGGCATTTTTAATGAAATCCTTTATATACTTTACCAAGTCTCATCAAAGATACAGGACTGCATAAAAAAAGTTCAATTGTACATCTTACATTAACTTCCATTCTTTGACAACACTGAAAAATATTTCTATCAAATCATTGCTTATTTCTCGCTACAAGAATGAAATAATTATAAAATTTATATTCGAACTAAAAATGTTAAACATTTATTATAAATACAGTCATTTACTAAATCGGACGTATACATACATTTTATATTAAAGTAAAAAATCGAACGTAAAACTCAGTTTTTTTTTTGAGTGAGATATAAACAAATAATGATTTAATTGGAAATTTTCATAGGTATTAATTGAGTATGGTATTGTGAAAATTACTGGAAACAAATGTTCAGTATTCTGGAAATGGTTGTTTTAAATTTCGTTATCCATTAAAGAACTTTGGCACACTTAAGTTTTAATTATTGTGGTCAGTACTTCATGCCATTAAGGTACTGACCAAGAAAACTATTTACGCAATCAATAAACATAAAATAAAGTACAAATAATATAAAGTTACCTATGTTTATTGTTTGGGAGAAGTTTATTTCCCCAAGGATAGAGTCTGTCTTTAAGATTACCCCTACAGGCCACTTCCCATTCAGCTTCAGATGGTAATCTTTTTCCAGCCCAAGTGCAAAATGCCGTAGCATCATTCCAGCTGACGTGTACAACAGGATGCATTTCTCTATCTGAAACGAAAAAATATAAATCGTAAGGTCAGTAGGAATAATACTTAAATAAAATTTAAAGAAAGTATTACCATTAATATTGGAATCATCCCCTTCGGGGCGTTTCCAGTTAGCACCTTTGACTGGTACCCACCACGGAGCGTCTTTAACAGATTGTGTTATAGATTTTAATGTCGTTTTACTAAGAAATAATTGAAATACAAATGAATCTCCAAATACCTCCGCTTCAGTTTTGTGTCCCGTGGTTTCGACAAAATATTTAAACTCCGAATTGCTTACTTCATATTTATCAATAAAATAAGCATCCAAGTACACAGTACGGATGGGCGATTCACCGTCACTTACAATTACAGCTCTATCAGTACCGATCGAAAAATTTTGTCCTTTTATTAAAACCATAGATTCCAGTGTTTTTGGTCGATCTGCCGACGGAGCTGTGCAAACATTTTCTTCCACTTCAACGTCCGTTTTCACGCGATTCGTTTTACAACCGCAATCTGCATTTGAATAGGTAACAGTACCCATAATAGTTATAAAAGAAAATAATTTCATGTTTACAGAAATGTACACGTAGATTCAACTTGACCGAAATGTTCAAGAGAACATACTATTATAATTTAAAATCATAAATCATCTCCGATAAACCTGCATATATGTATATTTTTTCTCTCAAAATACTTTGAATTTGAATTGGAATTGGCAGGTATTTGGTTTTAACTTTTGATAATGTGCGCATATCACTTGTTGATTATTGTCATGATATTTCATTGTTTGTGTTCTATGACAATAACACGATTTAAGATATATCTTAAATCGTGGACAATAATAATAATCTATTCTGTGATAATAATTTACTACGACCACAGATTTCTGTGTCTACGGCACGGCTGTTGGCTGTTGGGTTCCAAAGACAATGTATATTTTAAAATTTAATGATAACGGTTGATTACTTCCATGATATGGTAAACCGTTTCAAATATGATGGTCTAACCTCTTGAAAACGTCGCCCCAGCTTATTTTGGCGCCTAAATATTGTTCATTGTTGTTTATCTGTGTTTTGCGTCCGTTTCTGTTGTTACAAATTTTCGTGACTTTCTTTTGCAAACAAAATTGAAAAAAGTTTTCTCGCAAATACTATTCAATTTGTGTTTTTTCGTTAACCGTTTCTTAGAATTCGCGGTTAAAACGTAAGTACTCTTTAAAAATATTTTCATTTATAATTAGTCTGAGAAGAATGTAATACATAATATTATGGTGTAGCCCCGTTTTGTTACTTAATACCGTCTGGAACGGAAAACGGCTAGGTGTTAGGTAGGTCGCGTTGTTGCGTTTTATGTATTAAGACAATTTGCCAGTAAAATTTATAATTCACAGAATCCATATAATATGAATGACGTTTGTGTAGATTAACATTTTATAAAAACCTTATATCGACCATACCAATCTAATTTCAAGAACATTGCAGTCTGTAGATATTTCTCCGCATTATTCCATCGCGTGAGAACTGTCTTATCCTGTCCATTTATGTTTTACTTTACTTTTATTTTTTCTAATACCTGGAGGCTTTTTTTTTTTATTATAGCGTTCAAACGTCTTTAACAGAATGCTGTTAATAAGTTTTTTAATGTAAACACCGACAGCATATTATACTGTCATTTGTATAAAATGTGTGGAGTTATCACTCTGTGCCATGTGGCTCTGGTATAATATTAAATATAAATGGAAAAAAGAGAACATTTAAACGTTTAAATTTTAAGAATATATAAAATGTTGTGTAATACCTAATGTAAAGATTGTATGTATTAATCATGTCTTAGTCTCTCTATTGGGAGGATTTCTGTCCCTTCTGCCCTGTATCATTTGATATTATTTACTCTTATGTTCCTATTGTAACAGATTGTTTAAATTAAAAAAAATTATGATTATTTTGTTTGAACACTGACATTTATTGAATTTGGTTTTTTAAACTTCTATTGTCGTTTTACTACCTATGTCTGTATTTATGAAAATATTATAATAGTTGAAACAATTGTCAAATACCTTATTCTAAAGATTATTTATTCATTGAATTGTATAGGTACAAGTGCGTTTAGGAGTATGTAGACAATTAATATTTGGTAAGAGGGATAATTAACTTATTTCATATTTGAGGTGTACGATTTTGGATAAAATTTAATATTTAACTTCATCCCAAATGTATTTGATGGTTTTTTTTTCAATTTATAGCGTGATATATTGTAGTAAACATTCCATAATTATTTGAAAGAATCTGAGGATTATTTTAAACTAATGATCCTCAGATTCTAATTATTACGGAATGTTTACTACAATATATTATACTACAATAATATAATTTGTGTATTGTTACTAAATCATAATCGGTTTCCTTTTTCCGTGCATAGTTCATTTAATTGCTATTTCTTATTATTTATCTATTGAATAAAAGTACACCAACAAACCTCTTGTAAATTTTAGTGCATATATTTAATATTAAAGTGTTAAGTTCTAGGTAAATTGGCTCTAAAGTTATTTGTTCACTAGGGTTTGATGTATAATTTGGTATGTATATATATATATATATATATATATATATGATATTCTAAAATATTAGTTTATTAATTTTATTATTTTCATATATAAATTATTTATTATTTCATTCAATTGTATTGTTTTCTGATACGATTTATTTGATTTAATTTTTATGATTTATGGGGTTTACTTACTATATTTGTTAAATATTATTCGTGTTATTGCCATTTCCATTACTATTTTCTATAAATGTAGCTAATTAAATTATGGACTTAATAAATTATTAGTTATCTATATAAAAACTGAGTTTCGTTTATTGTCAGTATTTGCGAGAACTATGAAGTAGCAGTATTTTCCCAAAATGAAATATTTTAGTGCAAATACTTTACAGTTTATATATATATTTTTATATATATTGTGTGTAGTGCTGAAAACAAATTGACTAAATTCTTCTACTGGACCAATACCCACAATAAGAAACTCTGTAAGGCTTCTTAAACACATTATAAATAATAATAATAATACTTATTTCCCTTGTTATTAATGTTTAGAACTCAAAATAATGGAGGATGAAATTGAACAGAAACTAAGGGAAATTCAAAAAGAATATGTGAGTTTTTTGGACGACGAAGAAAATCAAAATGTGTATCACAAGAAGGTGAAATCTATGATCGATGATGATAGCCAAAGATTATTAGTTGATATCAATGATTTGCGTAAAAAATTTCCCAATAGAACTCAATCATTATTGACAAATACTTTTGAAGAACAATTTGCTTTCGAGCGTGCGCTTAAAGAATATGTTGCAAATATTGATTCTACTTTTGCTAATAAATTTGACGAATTTTTTGTTGCATTTGAAGGTAGTTTTGGAAGTCGTCACGTTACACCTAGAACTTTGAATAGTAAGTTTTTGGGTAACTTGATATGTTTAGAAGGTATTGTTACAAAATGTTCTTTAGTTCGTCCGAAAATTGTGAGGAGTGTACATTTTTGTCCAGTTACTAAAAAAACAATCGAACGCCGTTATACAGATATGACATCAACTTCTGCGTTTCCATCCAGTGCTGTATATCCAACAAAAGATGAAGATGGCAATCCCTTAGAAACCGAATATGGTCTTTCTGTGTATAAAGATCATCAGACTATAACAATTCAAGAAATGCCTGAAAAAGCACCGGCTGGACAGTTGCCTCGTTATGTTGATATTGTGTGTGATAATGATTTAGTCGATTGTTGTAAGCCGGGAGACCGTGTCCAAGTGGTCGGTAGTTATCGTTGTCTTCCTGCCAAACAAGGTGGTTATACAACTGGAAATTTCAGAACTATTGTCATTGCTAACAATATATCGCAGTTAAGTAAAAACTCGACATATTCGGTCAGTAGAGAAGATGTTTTCAACTGTAGAAAATTATCAAGAAAGAAGAGTGATGTATTCAGCTTATTGGCTCGATCATTAGCACCTTCTATTCATGGCCATATTTTTATTAAAAAAGCCATCCTTTGTCTTCTGTTGGGTGGAATTGAAAAAGTTTTACCTAATGGAACACGTCTCCGAGGAGATATAAATCTCTTGTTAATTGGCGATCCGAGTGTCGCTAAATCACAGTTATTGAGGTATGTCTTATGTGCTGCCCCAAGAGCTGTAGCTACTACAGGCAGAGGAAGTTCAGGAGTCGGCTTGACTGCTGCAGTCACCACAGATCAAGAAACTGGTGATCGGCGGTTGGAAGCAGGAGCTATGGTACTTGCCGACAGAGGTGTTGTGTGTATCGACGAATTTGATAAAATGTCAGATATGGATCGAACCGCTATACACGAAGTTATGGAACAAGGCAGAGTATCTATTTCAAAAGCCGGTATTCACGCGAGGCTTAATGCTAGATGTTCTGTTTTAGCGGCTGCCAACCCTGTTTATGGTAGATACGATCAATATAAAACTCCAATGGAAAACATTGGTCTGCAAGATTCATTATTATCTCGTTTTGATTTGTTGTTTGTCATGTTAGACACACCTGATAGTGAAAATGACCGTTTGATATCTGAGCATGTGGTTCGTATACATAGGTATAGAGATCCAAAAGAACAAGATGGTGAAGCGTTACCAATGGGTTCAGGTGTGGATATTTTGAGTACTAGAAATTTGGAGATTGATGAAAACGACCCGTCAAAAACGCGCATGTTCGAGAAATATGAACCTTTACTTCATGGACCTCGAAATAAATCCGAGCAAACTCTAAGCAGCCAATTTATGAGGAAATACATACATATTGCCAAGTGTGTTAAACCTGTACTGACCGAAGAAGCGTCTGATGTAATATCTGAGGAATATTCTAGACTTCGTTCTCAGGAAGCTGTTGAATCTGATGCTGCGAGAACTCAACCTGTTACTGTCAGAACATTGGAAACATTAATTCGTCTTTCTACTGCTCATGCTAAAGCTCGCTTGTCCAAAAATGTGGAACAGCGGGACGCTCAAGCAGCTATTGAACTTGTTCAGTTTGCTTACTTTAAAAAAGTGTTGGAGAAACCAAAAAGAAAACGACAGCATGGTGATGATGAAGAATCTGAAGAAGAACAAGAAGATGATGTGCCAGGAAAACCTCCCAAGAGAAAAGTACGAACAGATAGCAGTGATCCATTTACATTTGATGATGGCGAAGAGGCGGCTACTGAACAACAAGAGGTCATGGAAGTGGAAACAGATAATTCAGGAACGGTTAGTGGTCCACCCCCAGTTGAACAAACATCAATCTCTGCGGATAGGTACAAGGTATTCAAATCAACATTGAGTAACGTTTTCCAAAAATGGAGATCACAGTCAATGTCTTTCACCCGAATGCTCACTTTAGTCAATGAAGAACATGTGGCAAATACTTTCAGCGATAATGAAGCTTACGCGGCTATTTACAAAATGATGGATGCCAACTTTATTATGTTTTCTGATGGTATTGTGTTTTTAATATAAGTAGTTTTTTTTATGACACTAAAAATAATTATATAACTATGTAAAAGAAAGAGTAAAAAAAAAAAATTTTTTTAATATATATTTACTTTTATAAATTAAATTTAAAGATTTTGTAATTAGTTTTGAAAATGTAAGTTGCTTATGAACTCGTATTAATATTACATTTAATATTCTTAAAAAATTTTAAACCTGAATTTGATAAATCATTAGGTTAAAATGGAAACTTTTTAAGTTTCATTTTACATAAATTACTACATTGTGTAAATACTGAGTAGTAACTAGTAAAGCGTCTAATCTCGGTAAAAAATAAAAGTAGTAATTTTCAGTTTGACATTTAGCTCATTTATATTCGTGAGTGGAATATCGCACCACTCATTACATGACATATGTCTGTATAATCAATATAAAATATACGGTGTTGTATGTTCAGAAGTGTACATGATGCATCGGGTCATAAACAATTTGATGGGAAACTATCTGATTGTGAATGATTAATTTAACGTGTAATTAAGATTTAAAAAAAAAATTGTATTTATTTATGTAACTTATTATTTTGAAATTTGTAATAATGTTATAGCAGTATACAATATTAATGGTTAACACAACAATCGTGTACATTATTATTTATTTCATTTTTTTTATTCTTATTTATAATAAATACATACATTTTTATAATTTAAAATTGTTCAAATGTCTGCTTATTTAAACTTTTGATCTTTTTTTTGTACCCATTATATTTTATTAAACACCGTAGGTCCTTTTTTTTCTCTGCGTTTATTTAAACATTGCATAATAAAATATCCTAAGCAAAATTGTGAGATTCCTCTGTTGAATTCATTTGTAACGATGATGACTATTGACTGACTGACTTGATATGATCCTTAGAACTCTGGGAAATTAAACTCGTTATTTTTATTGCCAATCGCTAGCAATACGATTAGGTCTACGGTCTACTACATCCTTGTTATTCGTCTATTCGTTCTTGCCTACTAGCATCACTTGCTTATAACTAATTTTGAGAATATTATATGTACGCAATATAGTGCTTTACTCGAACGATTGACATCATAAACACGAAATGAATAACGTTCAGTCAGAGCAAAAAGCCGGATTGGAACGGCTATAATACGTACACAATACTTTTATATTATTATTATTATTGTTTGACTCGGTTACCACTTATATATATATATATATATATAAATGTTATTTCGGAACACGTTCTAAATAATAATTAGAAGAAAAAAACAGATTTTTTTTCTTGCCGTCGTTTTACTCGCGAACGTGTAAAAACTAAAAAAAAAAACCGCGCGTGCGCGTATGCTACGTGTATGTGTGTGTGTGCTACATGCGCTACAGCAACAGCGGTAGTAGTGTAGTTCACGTGCTCGCGTTTACCGGGTTCGTTCCGGCATATGGTTATGTCGCGTAGGACGGGCGGTCGACGGAAGAAGAGAATTTTAAAAGCGTTTTCATTCGCATCGTTATGGTCATCAGCGCCATTTTGACTTGGTTCGTCTCGTTGTTCATGTAAGTACGCGAGAAGTTTGTATTTCTCTGTACAGTAAAACCTCCCTTAACGGACACCAGCACCCAATAGCGAACGGTTTTTTAATTTGGGAACGGGGACGTTTTCATTACTTTTTAAACGGGGAAACTTCTGAACAGCGGACACACAAATTGATTTGAAACTACAACGATGACAAAACGCGTTCGTTTTAGGTCTAACGACGATAACTCGTTCAACGATACCTACTCGTTATCGAACGATAAGGTTACGACGAAAATATTGAATGTCTCGGAATGTCAGTGTTTCGTCCGTTTTAAATCGAAGAAAAAGGTTGTCGTTTCGCGAAATAATTCTCGACTGTCGTGTGTGAGTTCGCAGAAAACTTTACTCTTTATGCGAATTTCCAAACACTCCGCCGAATAGCGGACAAAATTTTTCGGTGACCGACAGAGTGTCCGGTCTATTCGGAGGTGTTTCACCGCATGTGCTCGCCGACTTGTTGATACTGCGGTCAGTGCCGTCTTAAGGCATGGGCCTGGAGGGCCCGAGCCCGGGCCCCCAAATTCTAAGGGCCCCAATTTATTTAGAAAATAACATATTAATTTTCTTTTTACTTAGATATTTAAAAAAAATTAATAAATCTTCAATGATAAGAAAAATACTTTAATTTTAAATTATTAACATTTTGAAATTATCATAATAAACAATGAAGTAACAGAGATTCTAATAAAAATTGCTATTTTAGTTTTTATTAATAAAGTATAATTTTTAATATCTAATACACTTGTAATATATTACGTGTTAAAAAAAAAATATATATATATATACGAATATATCGTAATTTAAGTATTCAAAGGCCCCAAATTATTTTGGGCCTTTGGGCCTCACATAACCTTAAGACGGCTCTGACTGCGGTGTGTACATATACGTTATAACGACGGGACACCTACCTGATTTGGATGTTGTTCACGCGTACGGAGTTTTTCACGCGAAACTGCGTATGTTGTAATAATAATATTACTCGGCAATGTGTTATTATAATGTGAAAAAGAAAAAGCCGGATAACGGACGCGGAATATCATCGCGCGTGTTTAATTTGCTTTAATTTATTTAAATAAATCTGCGTTGCGGCGGGATTGACGACGGCGTTTTTTTCTTTCGTCGACCTTGCATAATGCGCGCGACTACGGCGTGAAAATTATAATGTGTATTAGCTGTATACTTATTACTTACTATACTTACACCTATCGTCGTCGCGACGATGATCTGTATGAATGCACGTGCACAGTGGAGCGACGAGCATTGAAAGTCGGCATTAAATCATATGTGGAGCCAAAAAATGTATTTCTAAAATGAATATTTTTGTTTAATATCGTCCGTCGCACGTATTATAAAGGAGTAGCTGCTTTTTTTTTTTTTCAAACGAAATAAGTAAAATAGATTATAAGGTTTTTAAGTTTGAATTCAGACGTTTAATCGGAATTTTACATGGATGTAGTCAGGGGGGACGTATTTATAGAGAGGCTAATGTGGCTCCAGCCCTTCCCCCTCGAAGTTTCAGGAATATTTTTATTTATGCTCTATGTAATGATGTAATATTTTTGTTATAAAAATCATTACAGCAACGTTTTTTTTTTTTATCGTTTAAACGATATTAATTTTTGTACACGTTGAGAATTTGGTAATTTTTTTCTAATTTTAAGGTTTAGTTTTCGATTAGAATTCAGAATTAATTCGACTCGATGCCTCAGACCTTCCCCTTCTAAAAAAATATTTAAAAACGCCCCTGTGTACTGTGGGGATCTACGCACATAGGGTAGGCATCCGAACTTTCAGTATGTCAATTGTAATAGTTTATACTAAGTGTGTATACCAATATTCAGATTTCGGTAAATTGTTTAAATTCAATTTTATCATGTATTCATAATTAGATCGTATTATTAGTCGTACAGTTATAGCGCCGTCGGAGATATAAAAAATTCCACAGCTTATGGTAATGTATATATGTACATAAATATATATATATATTACGTTATATAATAAGTAATTTTGATGTAAACCTGATAGTTTTGGCTTAATAAAATGTTACAAAAAAATTGTAATTTCTGCAATTCTATAAAAATTTAAACACATAAAATAGTCAAATACTATAGTAAATTAGATGGCCTTTAATTTTTGTTCTATATATTTTGGTCGTAAGTTCAATGGTTAATGAGTTATAAAGAAAAAGGTGGAAGGGTAGATTTCTCCCCTTTTTGAGGGGTGGAGGGCTACGCACAGGGGGTATACGTCAGGACTTTTAGTATGTTTAGTATAAAGGTATACTCTAAATGTATACAAAAATTCAGTTGCGAGCGAATTTTTGCAGATCTTTTTCCTAATTTGACTGGACTATTTAATGTTTGTATTAGAGGTGTGTCGTTCCCGAACGAACGAATCGTGTTGAACGGGTCAAAGCAACGAATGAGTAGATCCGAATCGCCAAAATGTGATCCGTTCGTTCGTCAATATTTTTTTTTTAGTTTACACCATGATTTAAGATATATCCATAGTGATTCGGTACTCGGTCGCATCTCGCGTAGATTGATTCAAGTGAAGTTACGAATGAGAGTTAAGTCATCGAACGAAATAAAGTTATGAATGAATCGTTCACGAACGATCCATACCTAGTTCGTATCAGTTCGTTTACTGAAATGATTCGTTCATTTTGAACTAAACGTTCACGAACGACCATATAGTTATCAAATATGGTTAGTGGTTACATAGGCAATCGAACTGTATAAAAATAAAGAATCACGAACGAATTATATGAATCGGATCTTTTAGGTGACCCGATCCAATTGAATCGAATCAACTTATTGATCCTCTATGCCCTTCTCTAGTTTGTATAACTATAACGTCTAGTACATGAACATGATTATGAACAACTTTTAAAATACGCGACACGTCGCGGTCGCGGTCATTATATTTTGTCGATAACGACTAGGACGAAAGCCGATAAACAGCAAACACGAAGATAACACAATAATAGTGGTGTGCTATTAAGTATTATCATTGATTATAGAATATATTCTATAATCAATGGTATTATGTTATGCATTATTATTTATTAGTTTATTACAATTACAAATAAGATTATAAAATATTTAATATAATCGATCAAAAATGAAAAACACGACTTATGTTTTTTTGGCAATGGGGGGTTGAACCCCCAAAACCCCCCCTTGCGCACGGGCCTGCACTCCCTGATAAATTTTCTGCGGGCGCCCATGGATACAGGTATCCGACGCCGTTAAATATAGAAATGTGTGCAATATAATTACTGGCAATTCGAATTTTTAATTGAAACCATCCAATAGCAGCATATCGTTGTCGGCAATCGGTGTTGATTTTTTTGCTTTTTTAAAACTTGCTTTACTTTTGGATTTTAAAAGTAGGGGGTTACATTTAACGTTACTTAAAAAAAACATTCCACTGAGGAACTGTTACTACGAGTATAATAATGTAGTGCAATTTACTATGTTTACAATAAGTATACTAAACCAAACTGATTACTGAATAATAAAAAAGTAAAACACTGGCATAATACGAATATATAGTACATCCTAATATATATATATATATTTCAACGCGGATAACCAAAAGTCACAAAATGTCCCGAAATATTTTCATAAGACTACTATCATATTATACGAGATCGATCGATTCTGTTCTTATTTAAATACTTTGTATTATAAATTTTAAAAAAATCGTCAAAAAAACACGACTCTCGGTAAAATGCAATTTGATCCGCGATATTGCGTTATAATGGTATAATTTTTTTTCTTCGGTTTTGAATATTTTATATATATATATATAATATATACGATTTGTTTTTTAACATCTTTAAATGTATAATTCTTTTGTACGTGTGTTTGTCACTGAACTCCTTCTAAACTGTTGGACCTATTTTGATGAAATTTTTTTGGGTGCGTTTGATTGGGTCCCTACAGGATGATTTAGATTCGCAATTAGACCCTGTATAGGGCCAACGAGGGTGGTAGCTAATACGGGAGATTTTGGGATTCTAGGCCTTCAACAGTCACCATGGTGACCATTTAAATTGTTATTGAGTTTAAAACATAATCTATATATAAGAAACTATATATCTATAATATATAAAACTATATATATAAATTATATG
Organism: Slavum lentiscoides; assembly: GCA_032441835.1. NCBI lineage: Eukaryota > Metazoa > Arthropoda > Insecta > Hemiptera > Aphididae > Slavum > Slavum lentiscoides. Next base: position 15,986,319 of record CM063709.1, read on the forward strand.
GTATATATGGTACCTACCAATTTCAATAATTTTACGATTTTTTTCACATAGTTGTTCCAAATACTTCCCCGAGTCGCCCTATTTTTTGTCTGAGGAGGGGAGGGGATATATTGTATTTAAATGTTACGGTTTTTCGGCGAAGCATTTCAATAATTTTATAACTTTTTTTTCCTAATTATTTTTTTAAAACATTTTTTCGTTCAAAACTGCGCACGGGCGAAACCGGATAACTCATCTAGCGAAGCCGGGTAATTAGTTTATGGTTTTGATTGTGATTTAAAATTTAAATCACATTTCCAATAGTTTTCACGAATTCACAAAAAGATAAAAAAAAAATTATTAAAAATTTGGTCAGGACAACGTCTGTCGGAACAACTAGTATATACATATATCTAATTTTACGAATATATTATATTTGACGACAAATCGATTGTGTTGTTGTCGCGGGTCGGCATAGAAAGGACTACCATGGTGGTCTATGTCACAATGCTTCCCCGCGCGTATATAGGTTGACGCGATCGATCGCTGACCGCGTATGTATATAATTTCTTCGATGATTTCGAAAAGAAAAAATAATCATATTTTGTTCTATTGAAATTTATATAAAATGTTTCGTCATTTTGTCGTGTATGTACCGCGCGGCGGTTATAATAGAGACGTGTACCTATACTCGTTGAATTTATAACGCGCGCGCGACATGTGTTTTTTTTTTGTAATTTGCATTTTTAACGATTATCGTTTAGATACAACATACGTATTGCGCGTTTGTGTACTTGTCTATTATATTGTTATATAGACGTGTTATAAACGTGCACGTTGTTGTTGCTCGTTAAAGGAAACGTGTATAACTGTACATAAGTTTCGTTGTATTTAAGAAAGAACGTGAAAATAATTTTTTTCTATATTTTTTGCTCCTGCCCGTTCGTTATAATTCATTCGAATTCAACGCGTTACGATTTTTTTTTTTTTTTGGAACTTTTTTAAAATAAAACTTTTTGTGTTGGTCTTCGGCTTCAAAATTCTCTCGCTTTCCCCGCAGCAAACAGCGATTTGTATCGTCTTATCCGAGATATCCTTTGTCGTCATAATGTCTTTCTATGTTGCACTTGGTCGGTATATAGCACGACGAGCACGCAAACAGGTGGTCTGCGTTTCTTCATTTTTTCAGATTACCCGCAGCCGTCCTTTCTGTTTCGTATTCTATACTTGGTGTTTTTCATATCGATCGTGGTAGATGACTCCCTGCGGCTGCAAGTAAGCTTATTTCCTCCTTCCGTATGTCTATAAGCTTGTCACTTCGACTGTTTGTGTTAAGCTAATCGTTACAAATATTTTATTATTTATAAAATTATAAGTAACTAACTCGACTACGTCGTTGTCCCGTCCAAATTTCAATAATTTTTTTTTTTTTTTTTTGATCTATTACAATTTGATGCTTAAATATTCTATAATTCAATGTCCTATTACGCATCATGATGCAAAATATCAGACATGTTGTCTTCGCATTTATTGTTCCACAAATCAATCGGTTTCGATACAGGAAGCGTGTGGAGATAATTGTCAAAAAAACGATGTTCGTGTTTAATGAGCATTTGACGAAATCACAGGTATATCCGAGGGTGTAATCTCAATGTTAGCCGCATTTTAACCATGGTAGTCGGAAATTTTTCTCGTGTGGTGAAATACTCTTCTGAGTTTATTCTCTTTTTCATCACCAGACGGATATTTTTCACTAACTATGTCTATAACCTTTGCGTATATTACTCTACAAATAAAAATCAAACTGCATGACGATTGGATAATTACTTTTTGAGATTAGCCATTACCAACAAAACTTTACCGAATTTTCCAATTTTTTTCCCCCCTAAAACCTTATTCGGACTATTACAAACATTCTCAAGTGATGCGATTACCAACGAACAGCATTTAATTTGTATTATATAGATAAATATACTCGTACAAACCTATATAACTGATGGATACATTCGTTTCTTTCCAAAGCGTTTTTTTTAAGAATTTTCATTCGTTACAATTTGTCCATTTAAATTATACCTAAGCATGAATATAGGGTGTACGTGTATATATATATATATATATATATATATATATATGTGATTTAAATTTTAAACGTAATAATAATTACAAATAATTTCGAAAAATTGTTGGTTTTACGATATTTAATATATTATTATTACAACGAATGCTTGTGATGTACTCGTATTTGTATTTGATATACTTTGTAAAATAGGCACGTGCGACATGACCCTTCGGATCCATGACTCTGCTGCGTAGTTCTCGATACATGCGAGATCGTATGTAGTATCACATAAACGAGACGGCGAATATCGATTCGTTTTAAAAGTAATAGAACTAAATCCGTATCTAAACCGTATTATTATTACTTTTTCGGTAAAATAATAAGTGTTTATGTTGCATTAATATTGTTGTAATCTTATAATGACATTAATAACGCCAATAGCTGTAGTTCACGTCTTAAATTTTAATCGAATATATATTATATAAACTGGTTTTATTCTTCTATTGTAGTAGTTTACAGTGCACTATATGTGTCGTTCGATTCTACAGAATCGGGTATCGAAACATTGAAATATTATATGAACGCGCATAGCAGTTAAATTTCATTTAATAATTAAGTTGTTATTTTTAATTATAAAATTGGAATGGTTATTAGGTATATATATAATACGTAGAGAATTATGTGTGGTAGAAAACGTCACGAGAAAATTCGATTTTAATTTCGTCGTATAAAAAAAAATATTTGCTGTCGATAATTTAAATAAATTGTACGAACGTGATTAGATAAAAAATCTTAGTTCAAAGTTCGAATCGCATATTAAAAAGTACACGTCTTCGAAACTTTTATTTGGAATATTCGTTTATTTTCTAGTTTTTTCCTTTTTAATGTATTACATTGCTATTATGGCGTTTTTATTGACATAATTTGGTTTTTAAAATATTTTAAACGCTACTCGTATATACAAACGTTTACTTCACGAATTTGGAAAAAAAACTGTTTCAGACGAGAAAAATCGTACTTAAAAACAATTTATTGATAATGCGTAGTTTTTTTTTGTGTATAACTAATAAATGTAAAATATTTCATAATATTGATTTCGTACTTTTTTTTAATTGTCATTAATTTTTTATATTTTTACAATTCTTTAACAGTTTTTTGTTGATGGCATATAAACGCGCGTACTTTATTATAACTATGTCTATATATATATATATATATTTTAAAAATTTTGACAACTATCGACGAGTAAATAATTAAATTTTGAATTGCACGGTCGAATGTTTAAAACTAGATTTATATAAGTAATAGATCAGAATTACACTTTCTCTTTATATTACGCGGTATTGACACCTAACGCCCGCGTCGGACATAGTTTCACTTGGATTTATTTAAAAAAGGAAAGATCATCGCGATTTTCTCAAGTCAAAGTTACAGTTTCTCGTTAAAACGTACGCGTTAAAATACATATAGGTTAGCTGGTCAGTTAAATTATTTTACAATTTTTTTTTTTTAACTTCGGTGAGAACGATGGAGCTATAAATGGCTCGTGGAAATCTATTGGATTTTCGGATATTAAATATTATGTTTATTTGTTTTCTTTAAACTGTAAACGATTTCGATTAGTTTAACGGTTTGCGAAATATTTACAAAAACGTAAAAACAATATTTCATAAAATACCTATTGAAAAATTGTATTAGTTGAAAAACTTCAAGTGCTATTAACCCATGTTTGTTTGACCCCAGAAAATGTTTGTAATTTATTTTTATATGTATATACACGTTTTTAGGGGTTGAGCCAAAAAAAAAAAAAAATTGAAGAACACCCATCGTGAATATATAGATCAAAAATGTTTGTTATTATGATATATTATACGGAATTTATTTTATTTCACTACTATTACCTTTGTTAATTTTACTGTTGTTTGTTGTAAGTTATCGAATTTGAATATTTCCTAGATAATTCACATATTATAGTTTAAATGACTCATTTCGCTCGACCGGTTTTTACATAATATACAAAATGATAATTAATAAATTATTGATACCCGTGATTGTTACCATATATTATTGTGTTTATTATATGTCTTAATGTTTATAATATTAAGGGTGTTCATGACCTTCTCTCAAAAAAAAAAAACAACTAAGAAATATGTAAATATGTGTTTTAAAAGTGAAAACATTGAAATTTACCGATAAAATGGAAAAAGAACTCGTAAAAAATGTATACTTAAACGACAATTATTATCATTACTTTTTAAAAATTATATATAATAAGAGAAAGTATGTACATTGTACATATAAGTAAGTATATTATACGTATATTTCTATACTTATAATAATAATACGAACTATTGGTTGGTTGTATGCTTTTATATTTTGCTTCAATTAGTAAACTGCGCAATTATAAATTATAATATGTGCGTGAAGATGAATTATTTGCGAGTTATCTTTTATTCGCAATTAATAATGGGTTTTAAATTGATTTTTTTTCAAACTGTTTTTTGTTACATTTCATATCAATGGAATAAAATTAATTAAATCGTAAAAACGATGTAAGTATTGCGAGTAATCGTATAGCTTATATAGGCACATATATATTATTTAAATTGTAAAATAATGCGAAATTTTCAAATGGACGAATGAAGACAACAAATTTTGAAACATCAAATCATTTTTCATTTTTTTTTTTTTTTAATAAATTTTTTATCGTGTTTAAAAATAAATATACTTCATAACAATATATAAACTACGCAGCTTTGTATTATCTAGTTTAAAAAAAATCTTATAGTGTCGTTATATCGACTCGCGGTACCTAACTATTTATTATTATTATATTTTTATATATTATAATTAAGCCCATTGGCCTAAAAGAGGCAACTTACAACTTAAATTACCACGCCGCGGTATTTCGTTATTATTTCTGTTTTTTTTGAATTTTTATTGAAAACGATCTTTTTGTATAATATACTTACACACGCGTCTTATGAAATATAACGTTATACAAAACAAATATCTTTGCAGTTATCAAATTATGAATTCGGCATAGGCGGATTATCGAAATATATCTCGCGTTGAATTCAATTTTGTGTATGTAGTCTGTTTATATATAAATATCTTTTGATTCATAATAAATTCGTATAACATACGTTAAATTTTCTCATATCCAGTGTACACTGTGCACATTTATACATCATACAATCGAAAAGTATGTTCTGTATGAATCGTTTTATTCGAATTGACAATAATTATTTCCATTTACCATATATATATAATAAAAATATCATATACTAACAATATAAAAACATAATATGTACATAAAATAATATTAAAGTGCTCTAGTGTTTAAATAAATAATAATATTGTTGTGCCCCATAATAACAACGTTGTAGATTTTTATATATAAATTTTATCAAATTTGTATACACACGTCAGTACGGCACACACACATACACACACACACCAGTTTTTTTTAAATTACGATTTATTACTATGTGTGTAGCAGTATGTATTGTACGATGTTTGTTAAACTTATCAACGCAAAAAGAGATAAAATAAAACGATATTATAAGATATAATTATTATATTTTAATTATTTTGTATTTATTCTCAATATGTACGAGTATAATATCGAAATATAACACATACACATTACATATAATACTCGTATATATAGTATATATTATATAAACGAATTTAAAATATGCCAATTGCTTATAATAATTTTCTCATAGGTAATTACTAATTCTCAAAAATAATTAAATACATTTTCCCCGGCTTATTTAAACAAAATATCTAACAGTCTCTAACGCGTATAGTCCTCTAAATAAGGGATAAAGTAAATTGTTTAAGTCGTTCTTGAATATGTACGTATAATAATATTCGTGGTCCTCTTATACACTGTGGCGAATGGCGATAGGGCCAGACATCGAAATTGAAAAATAATGATAATTATTTTTGCCGTAAAAAACGCAATTTTCTATCATACTTTTTGAATACTTATATATATATATATATACAAAGTGTATAAATTTACTGAAGACTTTTTTAACTATACTTTTATATGTTCTTTTGGTCAGTTTGAACGTATATATTTACTGTAATTGTCCAGCTGCAACGAACCTATTCTTACTTGGATATTTCTTTAAAATAATTGAAAATTTTAAACGCGTGTTATTATTATAGAGGAATTTTCTTTTTGAGGGACTGCATATGTTGACGTTGTAATTTCTCGCGATTTTCAAAATTCGACCACCAATACGTTTTTTTTTTTTTTAAGTGCGTCTAAAAGTACAATTTGTCCTCCGAATAATTGTAAGTTTATTTCGTATAAAATATTATATTGTTGCAACACGGTTTTCTCCATTTCAAATAATTTTGTATTATACGTATAATATGAGATAATAATAAACTTCTATTATTTCACCGGTCACCTGCACACGCGTGTATATCTAATTTGTAAGTTTCTAACGTATACTACGGACATATAATATGTAATATGCGGTCGCGTCGAATATAAAATATATTTTCAAACGTTTGACGTTTTAAATTTTATTCACCGCGTATAGGTGGCATCCGTCACAAACGATTAATATGCTTAATGCGTTTTATTCGTGTATATAATACAATTTTTTTTTTTCACTTATTATACTTTCACCGATTTCGGGAATTTTTTTTTTCTGCCCTCTAACAGTTTCTACGCCGTTTTCTAGGACATTTTTATACAGTCGAGCGGTATGTAAAAGCGTGTACAAAATTTAAATTACGCGTACGTCGCACGGCGTATTATTATATATTTTTTTTTTTTCTGTGTGTATGTCGTCGTCGGTGACCGATCAGAGGGTCAGCCGTACAGTATGGTTTTTATTAGCCGTAGTTTATTAGCCGCGTGACGTTGATATCGAATATTGTACGCGTAATTTAGACTTCTGTGTACGATGCGCGCTTGCAGTGTACACCGCAACGCGGAGGAGGACGTTGATGTAATATATCAAATTTTTTTTTATTATTATTATTCGTGTTTTTTTTTTTTCTTAATTCATTATATTTTATATTGTGATTCAGTCGTGAGTTTTTTTTTTTTATTAATTTTCACAGGCTTCAGTATAGGATATATAGATTGATTACGTTTTGTTATTATAATAAAGCTATTAAATTCAAAAAAAAGTTTGTCTAAATCTTTGTGCAGGGTTTCGTGAATTCAAATATATTTTCAGTGTTTATTTGAGGGCTTCTTCTGTTGTTGTTGAGGATACGGCGTGTCGTTGAGTATTTTATAGGACAGTGAGTAATTGCATGTTCTTTTGTTATTATACGGAGTCTCCTCACAGATCAGGTATGAATGATTAAGATGTAGCAACGTCCTGTATTCTTGGATCTATTTATTACGATTTGCTGTCTTCTACTTGGGTTGTCTGGACATATGCCCATTTGTCGATTGTTTTTCTTAATGTCCCTTAGCTTGATGTTGCCAAGTAATGAGTTCCAGTGATTTTTGCCATGTCGTGCACGGTTTTGTACACGGATTTTTCCTGATTTTTCAATATAATAATAATATTTTTGTTTTTTTCTTCTTTAACGACGTCGTAATTTGAAACTTTGTGACGTATATATACGCAAACAATTCGTGTTGTCGTTCGAAAAAAACTCGACAATCTTAAGTTACAATTTTTTTTTTTATTATTATAAGTACCATTTTAAATTTTCCGACAAAATAGTGTATTACACCGAATAGCTCCGCTTAGAATCGATTTATCGAATGCAATGATTTATTGTAATAACAAACCTCTAAAACGCTTTAAGAGTAATATTCACAATGTGCTCACTATCTATTTTTTTTTTTTTTTTGACGTTAACGAATTTTGTTTCAGTATAATATTATAGTCTTTCGGAGTCTTTCCTAGTTTCTTCCTTTGTCATAGTGTTTATGATATTATGAATATTATCGTTTTCACTAATTTAAAAACGAATATTTATTCTAATTTCTGCAGTAATATCAGCTAATGCTGTTATTATATACATTTGTTGTTGTATTTGTTATTCTTTTAATGTTGTGCGTTTATAATATATGTCGCTGTTGTCATCGCGCGTCGTAGAGACAGTGTTGTTGGAATTTATTACAGAATAAAAATGTCCCCCCTAACCATTCACGGTCGCCATTAAAATTATAATTTTTTTAAATTACTTGCTCAAAAATTTGAGCTAACTGCATTTATTTTTTGCTTACATTGGAGCAGTACTTTTGTAAACTATAATAATATGTATGGCAACGCTTTTTTTACTGTATCAGCGATGGTTATATTTGTTTTTACTAGTTGATAATTAATTTATGTAAAGTGATGTGTATTTTATATTATATCAAAAAAAAAAAATGTAAGAACGACTGTTCAATACCCAAAAATCATATTAAAATTACTTGAGATGATAAAATGATTTAAACACTTATATACGTTTATATTATTTATAACACAGTTGTATATGATAATATATAAAAAGTACATATATATGTACTTTTTAAAAGGGAATTGAACGTATTAAAACCAGTATAATTGGTATTGCAAATTTGTATATTATATTAAATATATATATATATATATATATATTTCGTTCGTATATTAAAATATTCGATCGCATTGATGTTAAACTAGTTCGTTTAACAAGAAGAAACCTCATTACAGAGTCAGATTTCTGATATACAATATAGGTATAGGTACTTATATGTATGACGAAAATTAATTAATTATAATCACAAAATTAAAAACTTAATGATATTTATAATTATACACATTATATATTATATTTAAATTGCGTTAATTATATTTTAAAACAATTTCTTTTTCTTTCAATGCGAATAGTTTTGAACTCCAGTACTATATTAGAACACGTTAAGTATATAGATAAAAAACGAAAAGAGAAAATAAATGGTTATCTCTAGTATGAATTTAAAAAAAACACTTTTTAATCTATAGGTACAAATTAAAAACAGTTCATTGATTTACACATTATTATACACAATATTATGTACGTGTCATTTATAATATACTTATATTTACTACTCGTCGCCTGTTTTATTTTTTTTTTTTCGAGTACGAAATACGAATAATCAATTTTTATTCGTTTTGGTGGTTACCTATACTTAGGATTTAAGTAATTTTTAATTGAAATGTTTAATGGATTTTGACGTGTTTAAATCGTCGCATTTTTATTTATTTGTATCGGGGTTTAATACGTATTTTTACTATTTATTTTATACTTTTTCGGGACAAGTCTTTTGCGGTGTAAATAAAAATTAACGTGTACTGCGCTTACAAATGATTTTTTTTTTTATGTAGATCAGTAAAACTTTATTATTTTAATGAATATATTTACCGTTTTTTTTTGACACCTGAAAATCGGCCGCCCCTCGTATTTTCCGCACGCGCGTGCGTGCCGTTGTTACCGTTGACCCGCGTAGAGGTGGTCGAATTTCTTTTCTTTCCCTCCCCCTCGGAACATTTTTAGAATTTCTCGTTGTGCGGTTGCAGCACATTCACGTCGCCGCGGCGCAAATAGGCAATAGCGGCGAGTCGCGTGCAGTACGCGTTCGGCTGTGGCTAACGTCCAAATATATAAAACGCGCGTTGTTTTTTTTTTGCTTTCTCGTCTTTTACAATATGTAAAAAAATAAAATAGCGTTTTCTGTTCTATACGGTTGTCGTCGTCGTTTTTACGTTTTAGATCGGACGCGATGGCCGAGACGCTGACGAACCGTTTCCAGAATTTCTACAACAAGTACACCCGGTCGGAAAACGCGGCGGCGGCGGCCGATCGCAGACGCGACGTTTACATCGTGCCGGTGAACACGGTCGCCGCGGACGGCGATCAGCAGCGGCTGTCGCAGCAGCAGAGGTACCGGTCGAAACCCCGTAGGATTTTCGCGTTCGATCCCAAACAGCTGTGCCAGGCGAAACAGTCGAGATGGCACGTGATGAGGCAGAAGAAAATGCGACCGGTCGTCGGACAACGCTGTTCCGTTTGCATTCCCGTGAGACTTTTTTTTTAAAAATATTATAGAAATAAACTCGTTAAAAAACAAAGAAATACAAAACGAGAAATATCGGAGAACACCACGCCGTTGTGAACCCCTTGTTTGTATTATTAATAAGAAGTAGTCGGGGCGCTTTTATTTTGCTGACTAAAACGTTCTTCCGTGAATGTCCCGACGACAGTCGAGTTTCGATACACATTTATATGTTTAATTCGATAATTATTATTCTTCAAATGTTCAAACCGACACAATAAACTCCATATACATATATATATATATATATATCGTTTTCAACGGAATTGATTCGTTTGAACGAACCAAATTCTCAGACTCTGCAGTGTGAACGGCGCTCTAACCGCGTTCGACGGATTTAACGGCTCAGCCGAGGAGGTCGAATAACAACACTGTTTTGAACAAGCCGTTGAGAATAACGAACTTTAAAAACCCTATACGAAATGCGAATGATCGAAATGAAAAACAAACTCGAGACGGTTTTTTTTTCTTTTGCTTTCTGCTAAAAAAATTTACAAAAACGATATTTTATATTCGTTTGGATCGTATCGATTAAATGATTTCCAAATCGTTTTCGATCTCGAGGTCTGGACAATTCCATGTACCTACACGGCATTTGCACCACGGCCGGGGTACATCAGCCACGAATAATTCTGTTCACGTATAATTTTCAATAGAAACTAAAAACTAGTTTTTTTTGACACGTATTGCGCGTTTTCGTACCCCGAGTACATTATACAAGTATCATATTATATCTTGTAGTTTTAAATTCTGTTAGGTTTTTAACGTCGATAATTTCATTCGTCGTGTAAAAGTATCTTTTTTTTGTTAATCTTTCCGATTAAAATTACTTTATTCGATGATAGAACAGTGTGTACGTTAGGTATTTGAGAACTCTTAATAATTATAATAATAATAATACTGTAAGAAATGAATTTAAATATACTTCAAACGAATCTCGTATTCGTACTTTTTAGGAATATATTATTATTTTAAGGGCGTAATGTGCGTGCACGTTTCGGCGGTAAGTTTAAGCGCACGAACTTCCGGGCACTGTGTTCCGGTTTATATTATTATTATTATTACTGTACATTTGTATACGTACTACACAGTGCTCGAATTGGAAAAACAAAAGAAAAGGGGACTCTAAGACTTTAAAAAAATTCGCGTCCTTTACAATGATTAAATACAACCTGACCCTCTAGCCGTTTATCAAATTATTACAATATAATATATACCAAAAATTACAATGAATATTTTTTTTTTAAAACTTGACATTTATTAACATATATAAAAATTAATAATTACATCCAAAATTGTACTCTAGCTAATTTGGTACCTAATTAATTTTAAATAACATTCCACAACTGTTGGTAACTATGATTTACTTCTGCAGTATTTTATATTCAACGCAAATTCACAGAATCAAAATTTCAATATTATTCTAAAAAAAAAAAACACTTTCCGTCCCCTCGTTGTAATGAAAATAATTTGAAGAGGTGCTCTCAAAATATGAAAAAATTGAAGAGGAGCTCCGTCCTCCTACGCACCCCCCTCCCCAATTCGAGCACTTGTATTATACATACACTAATTTGGTACTGTTATGTATGTATATTTTACCCTTTTTTTTCCCCCAGTATACGGCGCAGGGCAACACGAAAGTCGAGTCAAACTTAAAAAATTTATTGGACATTTATAGCATCAGCACCGTTCAGAAATCGGTGTTTGGTTCTTTCGTCGACAGTTTGATGTTTTTTTACCGGCAAAAGAACCAACAGTATGAATACGTATACGATCAAGTAGGTACACGTGCACTCGTACATAATATATTATAATCGCTTGACATTGGTATCGGCTCGATGGAAATAAAATATAAAAATAAATTTAAATTTTATGTATATAGTTAAGCATAATAGGTATTGTAATTAACAATTTTTCGAGTGTAAATAGCTTTTTTTTTTTTTTTTTTTTTTTATTAAAGACACAAAATCAGCGAAATATCAATTTTATATTTAAATTCACTCATTTCACATAACGGACAAAACATCCAGAAAACTGCGTAAAAACTCAAGCGCAGTACATAAATTTATAAATTATTTTAATTGCTAGATTTTTAATCAAAATTAAACCAACACCGTGTTATATAATAATTTATCTTTTATTAAAAATATTTGTCGCTTATTATTTACTGGTTTGCAAAAAAAATCTTACTAAAAATAAAATAATATTAACAGGAATGAATAAATCATATTTTATCGTTTTATGAAGACTTTAAATTTTCATCTAGAAATATTTGATATACGTAGTATTATTTTCGTATCCATAAGTAATATTAAAAGTACGTATTTTCTAAGTCCCCTCCCACGAACCGTGGATTCTTAACGAAATACGTAATATAGTTTAGGTATCGCCAATCGAGTCTTATTATTGTTTTTGAAGGTTTTGGAGGATGCAGCTGTGTTGAAAGCAATCAATGAGGCCGCACACGAAGCTTGTTCAAACGATACCATGACAGAAGATAGGGAAAGACGTTTCTTCGATGAGGTAGAAAAACAACGAGAGAATACTGAACGTACGTTGACAGTCATCAGTGCGAACGTGAAAAACTGGGTTTACAAGTGAGTGTGATCGGTGATTACAGTGTTGTTACCAAGTGTAATGTTAAATAATAATAATTAATATTTTAAACGTAGGGTTATCGGGTGGTTCACATTTCGTATGGTCTCGTTGTTGGCCACTAGCCTTGTGGTTCAACCTAACCAGATCAATACAGTCAGAGAAGCAGAACAGAGCGGTTTGCCCATTATCTATTTGCCGCTGCACAAGAGTCACATGGACTATATAATCTTGGGACTAGTGTTGACAATGCACAACATCAAACCGCCTATAGTAGCGGCCGGACAGAACCTCAGAGTATTCTTTATTAGGTAAGAATTTTAAAAAGTTCTCTTTTTTTTTCCTTACTCAAACTTATAGGATTTGAATTCGATTTTAGTAAACTTTTGAGTTATTTGGGCGCGTTTTACATTAAGAGACAGATCGATACGAAAAAAGATCAACTTTATTGGACTATTTTAAGTAGCTATATTAAAAACAGCTTGAAAAGTGGACACCATATAGAATTTTTTTTGGAAGGCGCAAGGACTCGAAGCGGAAAATGTTGTGTACCTAAAGGCTAGTTAAAATGTCTTATATGTATATAATATATTAAATCAAATAAATAATAATTTTTTGTTTGTCGATAGGTGGTTTGTTGAGTATTATAGTGGACGCTTATCGCGAAGGAATTATAGAAGACGCTTGGATTATTCCTGTATCTATGAATTACGATAGAATATTGGAAGGAAATTTTGTTAGAGAACAACTTGGGCAACCTAAAAAGAAAGAGACTTTCTTCATGGCAGTGTTGACTTTTATAAAAGCTATTTGTTCACACTATGGAGTAATGAGAGTGGACTTTAATGTTCCATACAGATTACGGGTACCTATGATGTTATTATTTTTGAATTTATAAACTTCAGTAATACAGTAAAACCTAGTTAATATGTGTTTCAAGGAACCAGTAGAAAAACGTATTTTAAACAGAGGATCATCTATTAAATATTTATTGCAAAGAAGTAAAAAAATTAACAAATTGATATAATGATGAATATGTGTAGTAATAATAATATTAATAAAAACATTTAAATTAAATTAAATTTATGTACATAAGTAGATTCATTAATTTATTTTTAAATGAATTTTATGAATTTTTTTCAATTTCCTTTTTATTTTGAAATAATCCGACATAATGTAGACGCTGATAAATTTAATGAAGCTGTTGTCATTCTTCTGTATTATGTCGTATTTTCGTCATATTTTCATATTAAATATAATTTTATAGTGACACTAACTGGTTTACGCAATATTTTTAATTCATTTTTTACAATAGTGCACTTACAGCCACATACATGGTTAAATACAAACTGCGTGATTAAATTATAAAAATTATCTTATAAGTACCATACACAAACGACTTAATCTTTTGATAAAAAAAATGTTTAAATGTTGTAAAAATAATTGAGCTTAATGTACAGCGCATTATACTTGATTTTTATAGAAAGTAAATTATTCGGGGACTATTAATATATCTCGTATTATGCAGGATAGCGTCATAAGCAAACCGTATTGAACATAATTTATTTAATAATTTATCGTAAGAATCATTCTAGGGACTTATAAAACAAAAACCTTGAATTATATAAAATCACGTAAAAACCAGGATCTATTAATGGGTTTTACTGTATATAAACTATCACTCCTAATAAAGTCAATAAAAACTGAATATTTCTTATATTGATTTCAATGACACATTTTTAGGATTTGTACGAATCTATTGAAACAAAGACAAAATCAGAAAATGAAGTGTTAAGAAAAGATGGTCTGGAGATGTCTGAAAATATCCTGTATAAATACACAGTTGATGGAATGGCCAAACATATAGTTTATGGTAATATTATTGTACACGCTCATGCCCCTGGTGGTGGAATTCTATGCAATTGCTCTACATGTATATAAAGGAATTTTGAAGTGCAATTCACACATATTTTTTTCATAATTAGAATTTATTTGAACCAAACCATTAAATTTTGTGTTAATACAAAAACATACAAATTTTTTGTGTTCTTAATTGATTTAAAATTAAATTATATTAAATTAAAATTATTAATTTAATAATTAATAATTGCTACTCCATATTCTAAATTTAAAGTAAAATAGAAAAAAAATTGTGTAGTTGTGAAAAAAGTACTATCTATTTTTAATAAACGATGTTTTACAGATTGTTGGAAATCAACTGCTATAATGTCGACAAATGCGGTGTGCTTTTTACTTTTGAAGAAGTATAGAAACGGCACGACATCAAACCAATTGGCCGTAGATTTATCTATCATGAGGGATAAATTGTCCCAAGCCAATAGAGATATTGGTTTTAGTGGTAGTTCCAATGATGTGGTCAAACACGCTGTAAGTATTCGATGAAAACGGTTTTATTTTCAAATGTTCAAATGATGTTAATGTTTACAGCTCGGTCTCTTAGTGCCTAAATTGGTAACGTGCGAAAAAACTGATGCTGGTCATATTTTTAAACCTATCCTTAGTGTGCCGAATCTAATAGAATTGTCGTATTATGCAAATAGTCTCCTTTCCCACTATCTCCATCAGTCAGTAGTAGGTTAGTAATACTTGGATATAAATTTTAAATTGTTTTGAATTTAATTTATAAATTACGGTTAAATGCTTAATAAATTATAATTTAAAATATTACCATAGCCATTGCGTTGAGTAAACTTGTTGGCCAGGAGTTTTGGAACCAAACAGTAACCGAAACGAAAATCTCGCGAAATGAACTGATTGAATGTGTAATATTTCTTACCAATCTATTGCAATTCGATTTCGTATTCATTAAACCGTGTGATAATCTGGACAACATTGTGGATAGGGTGATTAGGTGTTTCGAAGAAGAAGAAATTATTTTGATAGATATGGTATGAAAGTATTGTTTTTATTTGAGTGAATGTGTTATAATTTATGTTAACATTTTTATTTCGTACCTAGTTACTTGATGAAGAGAAGCGAAGTCGAAACCTGGCAGCATTTTTAGACTACAATTCGGACAGTGACGATCAACAATCGTATGGGGGATATGATGTTAAATATCGAGTAAGTTCTTTTTCTGTAATTTCAAATTCGCCGCATTATTAAGGAAGTAAAATTATTGATTTTTAATTGATTTCCAGGTAAACGCCAGTGAAAACAGTTTGAAAAATATTAAGCTTTATTGTTCAGTTGTGATGCCATACTTGGAATGTGTGGCGGAATGTGCTGGAAGTTTTCTCGCTATGCCGCATGTTTATTCGGTGCCCGAACGTGAACACGTGCAAACTGTTTTGAAGCAAATGCACGAGAACTTGGAAGAAGGAATTCTGGTTTATGGTAATTCGTGTTTTCTTGTATACTGCGATAAACGCACATTTTGTATATTTTATTTTCTCTGATTTATTTACTGAAATGGTTTTTTACAGGCGAGAGTATATCTGTTGACACCATTAAACATTCTTTTTTAGCATTTGAAAAATTCAATTGCTTAAACATCACTATGAAAGACAACGTCAGGACATTGACCAACGTTGATAATACAACTAATGATCTCGACCCAATGCAGGTTTTATCCGATTTTATTGAGGAGTTTGTAAATCAAATTGATTGAGTGTTTGTATAATGTTAATGAAATTTAAAATTGAAATTTATATACAATTGCTCAATTACATTTGGACTGTTTTGGTATTAATATTATTATTATTAAATTTAATAAAAAAAAAAAAAAAATTGTACTTGTACATTTTAAAGTATTGTAGTATAAGTCATAATATTTACGAGTAGCATTAGTTTACAGAGAGTAATCGATTTTATAACCGCATACGAGTACAATTATTATATTATGATTCAACTATGATGTTCAAAATAATTGTTATAATGGTATAAACATGTAAAAAAAATATATATTATATTGTTATTATAATGAATAAATCTTTGAACGCAGCAATGTTGTAATTTTTATTATTAAAGTTTGAATTTTCTGTTTCGAAATCTCTTACTTGGGTTAGCAAATGTACGATATTATCTGAAGAACGTCTAATTTTCTGGTCATAATTATTAACCGGGTATATAATAATTGGCCTTATAATACACGGGAATAGCTTGGCAACCACAAACAAATAATAACAGTCGTTTTAAAAACGAATATATATATATATATATATATTTGTTTGAATTTTAAAAGACATTTTGATTTCGTACGCGTATTCATAAAATAACGAGAAACGTGTACATACCTACCGAAGCGATACGTAATAAAAATGGTATAGTCGTGAGATCCAATAAACCATCGGTAAAACAAGAAAATACATAATATTTAATTCACGTGATGCGTTTTTAGGGTAGCTTTTTCCAGACTGCTCCAATTTTTTCAATTAAATCGGAACGGATCGTGGACGAGTAAGTGTGCATTCTCGAATTCCATGAAAACTACGTAAAATGTGATTTTGTGCGATTATTCGTGTGCACTAGATCGAGTTTAATCTCGAAATATTTTCTCGTATAAATATTAATTAAAATTATCGGCGCACGGAAAATCTGTTCACGTTATGCGCACGATTTTTACGGCGTTTGTTGTGTGTTGCCCGTAACGTAATACGGAACGTCCTCTTTGAAAACGTGTTCTAGTTACTGCTACGCCGAAGACAGTTGCTGGAAAAAGCGAAAATGCGCGTCCGATAAATTGTAAGTCTTCTTCATATGTACCGTCTGACAATTCGTTCGTGAATGTTGATTTCCCCACCGACAGAAAATAACACCCTTATTATATTTGTCGTGTAACTCGAGAATATTTTCTTCTGCCAATTGTTTTTCAGTCCGACGTTCATTGAAATCGAAGAAGAACCGTCCGTATGGATGCCCGAGTGTTTAAGAAATGCGTTGGAAAAATTCGAAGGATTTCTGGGAATGAAAAAGAAACGGACGATTTTGATTCGAACGCAAGTGGTTTGTTGCGAGAACTGTACGAAATCGTCGGCAAACCGTTAAAGCCCGTTTTATTCTTGTTTTCGTACAACACCGCGTAAAGATTTTCACGTAACTCGCGAGATTTTCGAAGGCAGTTTTCGCTTGTTCTCGTAGTGTCGTTGGCTTCGTCTAAAGCAGACGATCAAGGCTCTCGTTTTGAGGCGGAAAACTAAAGTGCGCGCGACAGTCACGGTCGTCGTTATTCTGTCCGGGGAAACAAAGTTTTTATGACGGGGTTTTTCGTCCCGCACGAGGATTTCGATCGTTTGCCGTCGCGTCATTAATACCGTAGACCTGATTAACGTGTGTTTAATGATTGAAACGGTGTGAAATCGCTCGTGGATAGAATAGACAGACTATAATATGATATATAGTCTGTGGTAGCGCGGTCGTTAAGTAAGGGGATTGAAAGCGGCCGTTTTCTCTCTTCGTCTTACACATCACGTGAAACGCGTGGCAAAAAACAGACGTTCCCTACTTTCGACGTGTACCGATCCATTTATAGTGACGCGTTAAGGATTTTAAAAACGGATTTGAATTCCTCGCGAATTTTACCAGAAAACGACTTTTTACCACTTTTTTTTTTATCCTAAGACCTTCAAAAATTGATTGTTAGCGATTTTTTTTTTTCAATTTTAAATCGATTTTTTTAAGGTTTTATGAAAAAAAAAATTAGAAACGTGGGAAAGTCGATTTTATCTAAGTAGACTTCACGACGAATTCAAATTTCTTATAGCACCACACTAGATCGTTCGGTACGTTGGAAGTAGGCAACGTCTATTTTGCTGCGTTTCGTGTGTGTGTAAAATGACCGTTTTCAAATCTCTTCGAGTCAAATATTTTTCGCCGCGGATGCGAGTCGGCCCGTTGGAATCGGCGCGGCAACAGCATTCGGACGGTGTGTGTCGAGCGCGAAGATCGGAGCCAGAACGGCCGGGAGCGACGAGGGCAAATAGGGCGTGCGTGATTTCGGCGCCACCCCGCTTATTATTATTGCTGCAGTAAACGTCTGACCACAGATAAGATTAATTAAATTAAATTAAAGTTTAATCTTATCTGTGGTCTGACATCCACAGACGTTTTGCTAATATTTCACGAGTTATTTTTATGATTTGTAAATGGTCGAGTTTTAAGGAAGAAAAAAAAGAAATATTCGTCTCCGTATCGCGGTGCCGTCCACCTTCACGCCAGCCCAGGGGTCGGCAACCTGCGGCTCTTTCGATCTAAAGTTGCGGCTCTCCAGTTCCGTACGCAAAAATTAATTATTTTATTATCAAAAAACAATATTTTATTGTATAAAATATATATTATTTTACATTTGAATATGTTTTGTGCTAAAAATATTTGTATTTTTTTTTATATACGATTACATATTGTTTAAAGTCGTTTATTTTAAATCGATAATCAAATATATATAAGCGAATACATAATATTGAAACGAAAAATTTTAGTGGCTCTTAAAAACTGGGAAATTTTGCAAATCGTGACTTTTGGCTCTTCCTTCTCAAAAGGTTGCCGACCCCTGCGCTAGCCCGTTCGCGAATTTATAATTTTTTCACTTAATCCGAATACAGTATTTCGTTTTACGGGTATCATTTGTGCCCGGCTAGTGTTGATTAGTGGCTGTATCAAATTTTTTCGTTATACCATATTTATCGGTCATCCACAATATATTCTAATATTGTTTATTTGCCGATAGAAGCAATTGTCGACTAATAACGTGTGTTTTGAAACCGAATTAAAACAATATTTCTAAATATTATTAAAAATGCGCCACGTTCAAAATAAAGAGACTAAATACGCGAACGCCAGGGTTACGATAGAACATAAAATTTTGCAACTACATAGAAGAGAACCTGAAGGTCAATGACGTGTATTTTTTTTTTTTGTTCATAACTTCTCAACCTTTTTGTATTATAAATGTCTAACAAAAAAAGAAAAAAAAAATGTACATCACAGATTAAGTTCTCTTCTGTGTGGTGCAAAAATTCGGCGATTTCATTTTGATTGCATTCCTGAAGGCCTAAACTATACAGAATCGAATAGGTACTACGAAAATATTTTTAATTTATATTATGTAATGAATGTTCCAATGTATCAAAGTCGCGAGGTTTCCACAAACATCTCCGAGGCACCGTGTACACAGATTAGACGTTTACTATTTTTACTTGGGTTCATACGCAATATAATTCAGGAATAGGCTTGGCTGAAGTTGGTATCACACGTGAAGAAGAACATTTTTTTATCTGCGAACTGATTTACAAATTCTAAAAATAATTTAGCAAATTATTTTCAAGAAAAAATGTCTGCGAAGGTTAGACATTCGATAGCATAACACTCGACACACACAGTTCATGCACTTCAGAACCTATTTTCATGGTTTCATCCGCCATCCCTCTACCCGCATGGCCAACAAATTATGACTGTTTTAAAAATAAATTATTTATAAAAGTATTGTTAGTAAATTTAAAAAATATTTTTTTTTCAGGGGGGAGGTAAGTGTCTCTCTTTGTTCACCACCATCTGAGGACTCGACAAAGCGATCTATGATTTTCACTCGATATATATTTTTACTCAATGCTTATAATCGTCTATATTTAATAAAAAAATGTAATTATCTAAATTATGTACGTAAATAATTAACTATAATGAAAGAAAACACACATTACTTTATTAACTTATCATAATTATTACAATGCATTGTGTTATACATTTTAAGGCACATAATGTCCTTGAATTTTACTATAGTTTTTAATTTTTTGAATATCTACTGAAGGATATTGTTGTTTGACTGCGTCCATATCCATGTTTGGATAGCGTCTCATTAGATGCATCACGTGGTTTTTCTCGCGGCTAAAAAAGCAAAAAGAAAAAAACATTAACATAACTAGTGTACAGGTTAATTCAATTGCAATTTTTTCTCAATTTAAATCAAAGATCCATGACAAATTTTATTGTCATGTATTACATTTTTAACAATGTAATATGAAAAGGAATTTGTTATTCAGTAATAAATAAGAGATTTGAGATATTTTATGTAATTATTATTCTGTCATTGTCAGCGCTGAAGATGACAACATATTTGCTAAAATACATAATATATCTTGTTTAGTGTATTATTTTTGTGATTAGCGTTTATAATAATTTATAGTAAAAACGTCACAAATAAATGTTCAAATGTATTTTAATGCAATACTTACTTTCTCCTTTTTCTATTGGCATTGTGTAATTTTTCTCTGTACAACTTTTGGAATTTTTGAATGTTTCCATTAACGACATTAAACGTATGTCTCAATCTCCAATTTTTATTCAAAAATTTCGGTATTATATGTTCAAATTTGCGATAAAAAAAGTTCAATCCTAAAATCATCATACAACAATTAATACTGCATTCAAAATTACCTCGATAGTGGTAAATACGTAATAATTTTTATTTTTCATAATTTCAATTAAATATACATATATTTCTTTAAAATTTTTTTTTTTTGTAGCACTTGATGCAAGACTGATGTATTAATTGACAAATTTATATAATTTAATTCATTACATTTATAATATACAAATGTACCAATCAATTTTTAGCTACAAAAATGATAGCCATGATAATTTATATTTTGTATATTTATATTATGTATCTAGTAAAATACAACAATAATAAAACAGTAAAATTAAATTCAGAACAATTTCTGATAATTAATGACAAAACAGCTTTGATACTTTTCCATGTTATTTGGCACGGACTGTACGTATAGTATATAATATTATACAATATGTTTATATCGTATATATATTTTGTAATAGGAATATTTAACTTACCCAAAATATTAGTGACTAATTGTCCAGGTCTTTCTCCAATTTCCCCAACTTCTAAATCAAAATAAGCTTTATTTCGTTCTCGCACAACAGTTTCTAAATTATTCATACTTTCTTCGACCTGTTAACAATACATTTTATTATAAATTCATTATAAATAATAAATTTAATTTTTTTATTAAACGCAATGAAAGTAATATTACCTTATCAATACGTTCAGGATTTGGAAATAATTCATATTTAGTTTTGCACTCGTGTTCCATTGTTAATAACATATTGCGTTCTTTTAGCAATACAAACCTGAAAGTATAGATAGAAGAGATTAAGATATAATATAATATATAATATATATATATAACAATATAATATATATTTTCAATATAACTGATGAAAACACATTTCTTAATTGAAAATCGAAAGAAAAGAATTCATGTTTATAAAATATACAACGTTTTCATACCAAAGTTTATGTAAATCTTGATTGCTTTTTATACGCAACTCATCCTTTTTCCACGATCTCCCTACTTTTATATGTTCGACAGCCCAATTCTTTTTGTTATCAAAAAATTCCATTAGATCACGATGGACAGTTGAAATATGAACGCCATCCGATCTGGAACATCAAAATCAATGTTAAAATTGAATTATACCGTTACTAACTAATGTACCTTATATTTGTAGGAAACTTTGTGTTTATATTATGAAATAAACGACATTTGGTCAAAATCCGAAAAGCCTGCATGGTCGTATGATAATTTCAACCGTCTTTACGTTCTAGAAAATACTTTTCAGCCCGTACATAGATAAATTATAAAATAATACACAACTTGGAAGATGAAAAAACGTTCTATATAATTTCACACTACAGTATCCAACACGATTAGTTAATCGTGGTCTCCAATAAAAATTATAATAAAGATAACGCGCTCTAAAAAAAATTGTTATCAATTGATAACTTATCTCAACTAACTACATACTCTATGGAGACAACTAAACCACGTTCTGTGACGTAACCATACCAGTATACCACGGACCATGCCATGTACGTAACCAACGTTTAATACGTTTTCTATGCACCGTAACCACAGTGTCTGTAAGAACGTAACCATTCGTGACCAATGATTAGCCGCGAGGAGTTGCAATTTTAAATTGTATTCACTGGCGTGATTTAATAGTTTGTGGAGACATTGGGCACCTAAACGCGTTTTATTCTGTGAACGCGTGGTCCATACATTTTTGTCTAACATTATTATTACTTTTTAAATTATTACACTGTTACGTTCTTTTACGTGTTCAATGTGTGTACTTTTTTATTTCACATTTTATAATTTAGTTTTTATACGAATAAAAAACAATACGTTTGTAAAACATTCTAAGTATTATTTGTGATTAATATTTAATCTGTCTAGCCTCATTGCAAATGACCTCGACGCGATCTGAACAAGCAACCTTCCGAGTTTATTAATTAATAGTTAACGAATTATTTTATTGTATTAATTAGTTATATACATTAGGTATAAATGTATAACTAATTAATGCGTGTATATGTAGTGTCTTGCATAGGCGTGCGCACAGGGTGTGCCGGGTGTGTTGTGGCACACCCCGTGGCCCGTGGCTTTTTGTACAACTTTCATTCATTCCGCGGGGACTTTGTTTGAATTTTAAGCTATAAATAATAAAAATTAGAGAAAATAAATTAGGCGCTCTAGCAAAATTTTTTAATATTCTAATGTAGGTTACTAACCACTAGGTATATAGGTATATACTATATTCTAAAAATATATCTAAATGTTGTGAAGCACAACATTTAATCAATAAGTTTTTATGAATTGATATTTTGCAATAAATTTATCCTTTTTTTAGGTTGAGAGTTAGGTTAGATTTGCTTAGGCTCATATAAGGGAAAGCGGCCCAATTTTCTTCATGGCACACCCCATACAAAATTCCTGCGCACGCCTATGGTGTCTTGTATACATACCAAAAAACTATAAGTTTTAAATTCAAATACATATAAACATAAGATATCTCCGAAAAAGAAAAATTTTTGGAAAAAATATTTCAGACACACGCGTGCAGTCTTAAATTTTCAAAACAAAAAAAAATAATATGTTTTATAACATTACGATTCGAGAAAAATGTAATAATTTAAAAACTGCGTATACAATTATTATTTATTTAAATAAACAGTTATTTTTACGAAGAACACGGTAATTATATACGGTGCATTTTTAATCTATCATTACATTTATTCAAAATTATTAATTAGTAAAATAATAACAATGATTTAATTATATAATATATTATATGCTTATACCTATTTGTTGTTTATAGATATAAGTATATAATTAAAAACAAAATAATGGTAAAAAAAAAAAAGAAATAATCGCAAATTAATATAATCTACTATTATACGAAATTTTAGATATTATAAATTAAATATACTTTTAAAGAATACTCTTAAGGCTTTCAAAACAATGTGTAAACGTATGTATATAGTTATTAATTTTCTAAATTAGCCTATAAAAAATAGTTACGAGTAGTCATTTGACATTCTGACACGATTATAAAACAATATTTTAAGAGCTAATTGTTTTTCAAGTACGATCGAACAACGTACAAGTATATATGTACTCAACACGCCTCTTTACAATGTAAGGTTATTTTATGATCCAGTTTAATAAAAATAATATACATTATACGCCCAAACAAAATTTGTTATAACATTTTGATGTGTCTATTTTGAGTACAATAAAAGTATTTGAGACTCGATATAATATACATATTACAATATTATACATATGTAACCACATTATAGTCTGTGTGCTTTTTTTCGGATTATGTGCATTTTTTTCTATTAATTAAACTCTATTGAGACTTAACTCAGGTATTATTTATATTTAGTTAATGATACAGTGTTATATAAGCAGTCGTCAAAACCATAGGCGGAAATCTATTAAATTTTCTGGGGGCTAACATTTTTAACATCAGTCATAATCAGTCAAATATATAAAATACATACAAATTATAAGATATTTGGGGGGATTAGCCTCCCTAAGCCCCCCCATTTCCGCCTATAGTCAAAACACTAACAAAAAATCTTTCAATATTGTATATTACGATAATCGTTCAGTCATAATACTATATTGTGTTCAAGCCTCCGGAACAATAAAAATGATAATATAATATGCTATAACTCTATACAGGGGCCTACCTAGAAATATTTTATGAGAAGGAGTCCAGCATTTTTATTTTATTTATTCTCTAATTATAATTATAGTTTAATTCATAACCAACAAATTCTGGTTTGCTCGACGACCTTTGGACCCACTTTTCTATTATATAATAGATTTTTATTTAAGTTTTATTAGACTAAATTTGAATCTTATGAAAAATATTTTTAAATGTTGAAATTGCAATGGGGGGTTCGGACCCGTAATCCCTCTCCTTGGGTACGCCCATGACTCTATATATTATTATTTATTACCTTTAGGGCCCTTTCACACGCAGCCACTTTTTGTGGCGCCTTTCTGTATGATGGAAATAGCCGGGGAGATATGGGATGCTTTCACACACGAGTCAGACACGACCACAGCCACAAAAAGTGGCACTGCAAACGGTGACGGTGGTTGCCTTCGCCGCAAAACGCGGCGTTTAAAAGTGGCGCTGCTCGTGTCAAAACATATTCTTAGATTGGATGTTTCACATGTAACTGCTGTGGCGCGACTATATTTGTGTGGCGCGTTTGCACGTTTGAAATTCCGGAAAGAAGCTCTTCAAATGTATTTTTTGACATACGAAAATATAAGGAAAATTTCTCATCATCTTCTTGTAAATCGTCAAACAATGTATGGAATAGTCCTCGATTCGGCCTTTCTAAAAGTAATGGATGTACCCAGGGGTGGATTTAAGGGGCGGGGCGACGTAGCGGTCGCCCCCCTTGGACTTTTTTTAATTGTGAAATAATTTTTTAATATCTCTGAATATATTAAGATTAGGTACATCATTTTATACAGTGTTATATAATTAGGAATTTTCAATTAAAAAATCAATCAAAATGTTCAATCAATAAGTTTCCTTTCGATATTCGACACCACGGACTAAGATATATATCTTGGTTCGTGTTAGAGACTGTTCGTTTTTTGTTCGATTTACGACTTTACGGGCGGTACCTTCATTATGAACATGTGAGAATCCGATATACTACATGACGAGTTTACGCCCTAGTAGTGGTTGTCTATTTCAATTCTCAGTAACCGACAAAATGATAAGGTGGTTGCTCTAACATCGTATCACAGAATAAATTAAAACAACACTGCACCACAGAACTTGTTCTGTGACTGCACGACATTTAATTCGTTATCACATAAAACTGGAA
The DNA here is from genome assembly GCA_032441835.1 of Slavum lentiscoides. NCBI lineage: Eukaryota > Metazoa > Arthropoda > Insecta > Hemiptera > Aphididae > Slavum > Slavum lentiscoides. The sequence continues at coordinate 16,012,182 of CM063709.1, forward strand.
CTGACCATATGTCTTTGTCGACAAATTTGAATAGGTCGTAAAAAAAATTGCGACTTAACGATTTTCAATATTTTTTGAAAAATTTGTCTCGTTAATATAGTTCTGCAGAGTTACACATTTGGTGAAAATTTCAGGTTTTTAGACCATTAGTTTTAAAATTACGAAAAAGAAAACGATAATCGTTTTTGGCGAAATCGCGTTTTTACTGGTTTTTGCTTATATTTCTTGGTGCCAAACCGCATAATATTATCAAAATTCGCCCCCTTAAATGAGCTTCAGATCCGCCCCTGGATGTACCCAGAATCTTCTTGGTCTATTTCTGTGATTTTTTTTTCATCAATAGCATAGCTAACAGTAAGTCACTTTCCACGTCCATTTCGAGACTGATACAGTAAACTGAATGTATAATACTCTCACATTCACAGAACTATCAACGCGCGTTCATGGCGCTGCTAGAAAAGAGTGGCGCTGCGAGTGGCTACGTGTGAATAAGGCGCCCTTATACTCTCACACACTCGACATCTATCTATCACAAGTTCACTATGATGCTGATCAAATAGCGTGCTATAATATACATAATGCAGTTGATGCGATATGTCTCTCTAAATAAAAATTATACGATGATCATTTTTTAATTTATTAAATTTTAAGAAAGTGTTCACAAAACTAATTTACAATTATAAAAAAGTTGTAAAAAAAAGAAATATTTTAAATAAGAATACGACATACATTTCAGAAATTAAATTTCAGAATTATATTATTATTAGACGTTTTTATTAGCAAACGCGTTTCAAAAATGATTTTAATTTAAAAAATACAATCAGAAAAAATTTTTTTTGTCTATTTTGCGGGGGAATCAAATACACATTGTGTATATTTTATATAATATAATATAAGCTTCTATAGTATGATATTAATATATTATTTAAATTTGTATGTGTTCAAATAATATTATTAAAACAATCGTTTTGTGTACCTATAAGAAATGCAATAAAACGCGAATTATTAATACCTAATAATAAATCTTATTCGCGATTAAAAAAAAAATCGTATTTTAAAAGCGTAATTAGGTCATTTTAAAGTTTTTTTTTAATTTTGTAATTTTAGGGGAGATTTTTCTTTTTAATAGCCATTCTTTCATATTTGCGCGAGTCGTTTTAACAATTTTTTTTCTTTTGATCCTCTTAAGAGGTTTAATTAAAAGGTTCTTTATTAGGTAAATAATCTATAGTTCTCCATACAGTATATTTATCAATGGTTTTATAAATTTACGAAATATTCAGAAATACGTGACATTTTTTTTTATTGTAATCAAACGGCGTTCGTTGATTTTCAATCGTACGCGAGTCGCGAGTAGGAAGACAGAATAAGTCTTGTGTGTTATAGCATTGATTTTATAATCAAAAAAAAAAATATTATAAAATCAATGGTTATATGTGTATAATAAATATCATCTATATAACACACGCGATGCGTCATACGACGGTAATGCTAATGTTCTCTGGTAACGCGGATGATGACGAAGAATTTTCAACATATCGCGTTTTCTATTTATGATTCCCGAAGGATTGTATTATATACACGGGGCCGAGTGGTGAACTTACAAAAATTACAGTAGCGAAACGTAATCGAATTTCTCGTTTACTTTTTCTCTTACATTCGACGCGTTTCAAACGGACGTTCAATAATAAACATACCTAATAAACGCCGAATTCGGTCATTAAATGTATAGTCGGTATATAGGTATTATAAGGAGGAGGGAGGAAATTATTATATTAAAATATTTTGTGAATCCGCGGTTGACTGCAACGCGCTCTAACAGCGATCGGGCCACCTTATCTATGTTCGTCATCAACTCGGGGGCACAACACAATATTAACGCGATAAATCGCTTGTGTTCTACCATTTCCACAGTCGTCGTTCGGATTTTTGTTCGCACTCGAAATCGCGCCGCGTCCGTTCTGGTTTTCTTGTTTTTTTTTTCCGCTAATCCTTACGGCACGCCAATAAACCGCTGGTCAGTTATGTTTTAAACTGTTCTTTCAAAACGCGTATAATCATTCCGTTTCGCGTTCGAAAACAGTGTTCGAAACGACAATGACGTACAAGAGTTTTTACTGCATTTTATCTTTCGTGTTCTCGACTATCTCCGCGGCGACTTCGCACGAAGGTAATTAACACGACCATTTTACACGCTCACACGTCTATTATCAGGAACGGGGGGGACCGCCGCCGATACGCTTTCGTTAATGTACCCCTCCCCCATCGGTTTCTTTTTCTCTTTTCACGATCGTTTGCGTATTTACGCAATATTTGTCGACGTGAATCGTACACCGATAATTTTATTCTAATAAAAATGGTTGTTTTTCTGTGCAAACTGTTTTTCTCCGTACCTACCCGACTCTCGTGTTGAAATTCTTGACACTATTTTGTTTAGAGGTCAATTGTCACACACACACACGCACAGTACTTGGTGGTGGGACTTTCGTCTTTCATACTGTTCCGTACACCCGAACGCCGATTGTACGTTTTACGATTTTAATGTTAACACGTATCTAATAACATTCTCGGGGGGACGCGTGTAGTTTGTTGTAATACGCCGTCGTACGACTGCTGTTACGCTGTACGCAAGGACCTATTACGTTAATCGTAATCGTTATTAACGAGCTGTTGTTGTTGGTCGTTTACATATGATGATTACCTTTGTAACGTCGATTAATAAATTTAATCGTTTCGTCGTTGTCGCTATAGTGGAAGCGGCGTCCGTTGCTATAGTCTCAATATTGCGTGTCCGCGTATATGATTTAATAAGTACTAAAGTACGTCTTGACTTTCAACGCAGTGGGTATACCTGATCATATCTGTATTGTAAAAATCAAAGTGCACTGAAATGCACTTTGTACGTGACACAAGACGTTTTGCTCGCCGCACACATTTCTCTTATCTTGCTATATCGCTTTTCGACTTGAGGCACGGTCCGTGCCCTTATTACAGATCTATCATTGTTTTCACATAAAAAAATTCCGGAATCTACGATTTCCTGGTTTTTTTTTGAAAATTTGTTACGCTTACAGTAAAATTCAAATTAATAACATTCGGATAATATATAAATTATAAAATACGAGAAAAGTATTAAAAATCAATGTAATAAATATAAAATTCGAATTAGGAACAGTAATATGATTTTTACCGACTTATGTTATTACTAATTAGTTGAATTTAAGTTACTGTTTTTAATTACCCACATCGAAATTATAGTGTTTAAATAATAAAGCAATAATGATTGTTATTATGTATAGCATTAGATACATGATTACCAAAGTACATAATATCAATAAATACAAATATTGACAAATTATAAAAAAAAAATTGTTTTTATTGTCATTTTAAGGCTTAGAATAGTAATATTAGTGCCTATGTACGATGTCGATTGTGATGTGCGTCAGCATAATGCTTGGTTCATTCACTAGCGTTTGTGACTGTAGGCCTTGTCGTCTGGGCAAGGATCTGCTAAGTCAGCCGATCTCATTCTGGTGATGAATATACGAAGACCCCGCGACACGAATAATAACAGAACAGTACTAACCAGTAATTGAACCAAGCACGACTTTTTATAAATTCATTGGATCTTTGTATCTCGTTTTGTAATAATGTAGTTTAAATAAAATATAATATGACTAATTACCGAATCCAACGAAAGTTTTTAATTGATGGTTTTATGTAACAATACGTTACAATAAAAACATTACATCATTAGCGTTTCATTCAGTTTTCTATTGTTGTTATCAATAAAAATGTTTTAATTTGTTCCATAAATATTAATTTAGTATTTAATTTATTAGCTAATATTGAAAATTGATAGTTAATACATTTATTAGTTGACCTAGGTATTCATGACTGTATGATTTAAGGAATAATTATTATTATTTGAAACAAGTACAATAATTGCATTTAAAAAAAAAAAATATTTTAATTGATCTTGTATCCATAATAACTAAAAATACTCAATACTGCCTTTATTTTAAACTTTTAATATTTATTAATGAAATGAGAAAAACTATAATTACTGCTGTATTTTCTTTTTCATTTTATACCCAACAATGATTTTTAGTCGAAACCGTAATAAATTAACAACTTTTATACAGTAACTCGTATGTTTTTTGATTTTGTAATATTCAATGGTTTTATTTAATGTTTATAAACTATTATTTAATTATAAAGGATTTTCTGCTGTAAGTTATAGTGAGAATAAAACTATTAATTTATCAGCGTCTACATAATATGTTATGCATATATAATTTATTATAATGTTGGTTTGTTTGGTAATCAAATATTTAACTTTCTGACATTAACTAACTATACGAAATGGTAGAAATTCATAGGTAATATAATAATAATAATCAGTGGCGTATTTACGGGGGGAGGGTCCAGGGGTACTGGACCCCCCCAGAACCAAAAAAAAAAGATTATCCAAAGGTATTTGGATTTAAAATTTTTTATTTTTTATTAAATACCTTATATCAGTATATCCTGTTGGAATTTTCAAAAAAATTTGGACCCCCAGAAAAAAGTTGAAAATACGCCACTGATAATAATAAAATCAAAATTACCTAATAAGACATTTTTTATTTATTATTATTGTTATTAACTGCTATATTTTTTAATCTGTTGCAGAATACTTCTATAAAGTCCCTACATACGATAATAATTTATTTGAAACCAATATAGTTGCATTGCCGAATCCACGATTACGAAGGTCACATGCCGAACCTCTTCCTCCTTTTACTTCAGTGCAACAACAAAATGCATCTTCACCAATAACCATAGACAATAATAACAGAACAAAAATGAAAAACGGTATCAATAATCTATAAATTATAATTGACTATTTAGACATTCAAGACCCAGTCTCTGGGTTTGAGTGATTTGGAACTGTTAGAAAAATGCTCAGAAAGATATTGTTTTTGAACTGATTTTGTTTCCTACATTTTTGAGATATTTCTAGGCATTTTTCTGACAATTTCTAATTAGCAATTTATTGTATATTTTTGTTTTTACATTATAAGGGTTTGATATTTAATATTTATGAAATGTAAGTGTGGCGAGGCGGGTGTAATTTATTTCATAAATTATTTAAAAATAATGTTTGTTAATTATTTTTAGTTAGTTATCAATGCTTTATTATTATTACTATTTTATACAATTTTATTGTTTAACAAAATATTGCAAATGATTTTTTTAGAATCTACATTTGCTTTTAATTCTTCTGCTGATATCCTTGAAAACACTTTATCTTCAACTCGTAAACCTCTTAACCAAGAAAATAATAGCAATATAAGTTATATAGGTAAAGTGTTAAGTTTTTATATGTTATTTAAATTATTCAATATACATATGTATGTATATATATAGATATTTTTTTGTTTTTTAGTAACACCTGTGCCAGTTGATTTAGATTTTCCTTCAACATTGACTAATGAAACACTTCTAAATTACAATATAACAAAGTCGAAAAACGTAAGTATTATTTTATGCACCCACTAATTTATTATTTATAAAAATGTGGTTTTCATTTATGCTTTTTTTAAATTATTTTTTTATATAAAATTTACTTAGCATATTATAGTCAACAGTGGATAAATAATGAATCAGTACTATACTACTGTAAATTAGTAACTAAGAATATTTATATTAACTATTTGTTTTGTCCTAAATAATGAATGATACAAATTACATATTGTTAATTTTTTCTGCTTGATAGAGTGTGATCAGCTTCTTAATCCTACCATGAATTACATTTTTCTTATAATAATTGATATGTTTAATGATTTGACCATTTAATGTAAATATTTTAGAACAAGTAAGGCGTTTTATTTTTGTAATTTTAAATTATAAAATGTATGTTATTGTATTTCATTAGTCATTACATTCATATAATACAATTTTAAAATCATTGTAATTTGATATTTAAAAAATGTTTTAAGTTAACTTTTTTAAAATTAAAATAATAATAATGTATATTCTTTATATTACCTTTAATTTGTATACATACGTCATTGACCATTTTTTTCTTAAGGAAATTGAGAATTTTCTCTTTTTCAATTTTTTTTTCAACTTTAAATAAAAAAGAAAATAATCAGTTTTACTATTTTTTAGAACTTAAACTTTATCTTGCATTTTAAATGTATAAATTTATTTAATACGATAATATTAAACTTATATCTTTAAACGATTTATATGATTTTTAGGATACTCATATATATTACAACAGTACAACAACAAATGATATCAATGTATTTAATAGTTATTGGGTTGACTTGGAAAATCATCCTAGTGCTAGTATTCATGATATGTTATCAGATGCTCATCGTAGAGCTGCAGTAAGTGAACATTTTATTTTTAGATAAATGAATATATTTGTTAATTAATTATGAATAAAATTAAAATTGATATATTTTCAGACTATCGGCCTTAAGTTCCAGTTCCCATTCTATGGTCATCTAATTAATTCAACTACTATTGCAACTGGAGGATTTTTATATCTAGGAGAATACATTCATTCTTGGTTAGCAGCCACCCAGTATATAGCACCATTAATGGCCAATTTTGATTTGAGTACATCGAACGATTCGAATATTTATTACATGGAAAATGACACTGCTTTAACAGTCACTTGGTATAATGTTACCTTACAAGATAAACCTCAAATTGGAGCGTTTACCTTCCAAACGACTTTATATTCAAATGGAAATATTGTATTCGCATACAAAAATTTACCAATTAAAATCAAAGAAATCGATTCTACCAACCATCCTGTGAAAATCGGACTATCTGATGCATATGTACTGGACAAAACAATATTTTGTTAGTAAAATTTTAGATTATTTTTAACTTAAAAATTCTACTTATGAAAAATGGGAGATTTGAAAATTTAAATTTTCAACGTTTTTCCGTGTATATAATAATTATAATTCATTAATATAATAATTATAATGCATTATAATTTTCTATTTTTAGTCAAATTAATTTTAGTTTTTCAAATAGATTTTAAATTTTAAACGCCATGAGAAAACTATTGGTTTTCACACATTTTTATGTTGTTGTTTTTAATCTAAACGACTAAAGATTGATTATGAAAATGACATTTTATTTCAACGTGTTTTTCTTATCCTGACAATTTGACAGTTTTTTTAAATTTATTATTTGAAGATAGTAAACTTTATTCAGAATAATTTTTAGACTATGTCAGTTTATCATGGTTTTCAAAATTATAATAATAATAAACAATTTTGATTTATAGTTGTTAGACGGAAAACCATTTATGAATACCATAGAGTGACATTCCATGATGATGAAGTAACAAATGGAACTGTTATAATTTTGACTGCGTTGCCAACATGTCTGGACAAGAAGAATTGTACTAGTTGTATTAAAAAAGATACCAATTTTGAGGTACTATATATATTAGTGCTGAGCATTATTTTGACCAATCCGGATTACGGATTACAATTATTCAATCCGGATTTCGGATCAATCCGTTTTATCCGGATTCACGGATCCAATCCGTTGATCCGGATTTCGGATTCAATCCGTTGATCCGGATTTCGGATTCAATCCGTTGATCCGGATTTCGGATTCAATCCGTTGATCCGGATTTCGGATTCAATCCGTTGATCCGGATTTCGGATTCAATCCGTTGATCCGGATTTCGGATTCAATCCGTTGATCCGATTTCGGATTCAATCCGTTGATCCGATTTCGGATTCAATCCGTTGATTCGATTTCGGATTCAATCCGTTGATTCGATTTCGGATTCAATCCGTTGATTCGGATTTCGGATTCAATCCGTTGATTCGGATTTCGGATTCAATCAGTTGATTCGGATTTCGGATTCAATCCGCTTCATTGTTTTGAGATAATCAGCTATTTTTCATTGTTATTAACCTAAATAATACGAATTACGATCTCAGATCTAATACACCCGGGTTTTCGAGTTTTTCACAATTTATTATTAGACATCTACCTATGCAGTAGGAGCTAGAATTTAGAAACTAGAAAGTAACAAGTTGATATTTACTATTTTTATTAATAAAAAAGGAATTTTTATGTGCGTTTATGTACGCAATTCATACTTCATAGCCAAGTCTAACGCCATGTGGTTTTAAAATAAAAAGTCAAAGGTGTTTAAGTTTATTTTATTGATTTTTCTAATCAATTAATTTTTTTTTCATTTTTCAATAGTTATTTTTAAAAAGTATATGTATGTCTCATCTTATAATATAGATAATATGTAAAATAATATGTATAATATGTAAAATTAATTGATTAATTGATTAATTGATGGATTGTTACTTTTGTTTCAATCCGGATCGGTAATCCGGATACGGGATGATCCGGATTTGGTGCTCAGCACTAATATATATATATATATATATATATATATATATATAAATATTAAATTTACTGGTAACGTAATTAGAAAAAGATTTAAAATTGTATAATTGTAATTTTATATTAAAATTGAATTTGAATAATTGTGCATAATAATTGAAATAATTTGTATGTGTTTAGTGTTTCTGGTGTGACAACCGATGTTCGTCAGGAATAGATCGTTATCGTCAAGAGTGGCACAAGAATGATTGTGAGAAACATAAACTTAAAGACGAAAATATGTGCACAAATGGAGCAACAACTCTTCCACCTTCCATTGTTGATAATTCTGTTGTGGAATCGTCAACTAAATCTGAATCTCGTAATATTTCGTTATTGTGATTTAATACGTATTAACGAATATTACTTAGCTTTGCCGTTTATTTTTCGTTTTTCAGAAACAAGTTCTTCATCTTCTAGTACAAGTTTATTCTTCGTTGCATTATGTGTTTCATTAGTTATAATGACAGTAATCTGGACATTATATGCTTATTTGAACCCACATACAAGATCTGGGCAAATGTTAATAAGAGTGAGTATACTATTTATAATTTGTATTATTTTAGTTACGTAATTGAATGTTTTGTTGTTTATTCCATAATGGAGTTATAAATCAAGTATTAGCAAAATATATATGAACTAGTCAAAAATTACATATAATTTGTTGTTATTGTGTAATCCGTTTATAGTTACGTGCAATAGGCGAGTCTAATGCACGTCTTGCTATAATTCATTTTACTTAATTTCCAATAATATCGTTGCTATATGTTATAGTTTATTTGTTATAAAAGTGGATGTTATATTTCGCACGGATAATAAATACATATTTTCATTTATTTTTTAATATTAATGGTGATAGCTCCTTGAATTAATAATGTTAAATCACTGTAATTTTTTACACAACTAATTGCACACAAAATTGTTTTGATAAATTCACTTATTGTGTTAACAAAACATTTTTTTCTATACGCATAAGAATATGTATTATAATGCATTCGTTATAATTTAATATTGTTATTTATTTAGTATCGTCCAAATCAGTGGGGTTGGAGAAAAGGAGAAGCCCGTTACACAGCTGCTACCATTCATATGTAAATGAAAATGACTGATAACAAAATAATGTAACAACGAAAAGGTATGTCAATGAAGAATTTATTATTTTATTAAAATGTTCATTTATGTTATTAAAATCTTGTGTTTGTAGCGTTTGATATTGATTGCAGTTAGACTTGGAATGTTAAATTACAACACATCTCTATACAAGTGATTATTGAAAAAAACAAAAAAAAAATTAGGCATTAAATGTTATTTCTTAATACACGATTGATCTAAATAATAAATCAAGTTTTAAATAAGCCAATAAAAGTTATTTTTAAAATCAATAGATTATAACCTATTGTTACTTAAAACTATTATTTCAAAATGTTTTATAAAAGTGTTGAACTACAACTATTAATCAATTATGATTCTCGTTTGGGTCTTTATTGGGGAAGATTTGTGGATATGATTATAACAGTTTAATTTATACAGTAGAACTTGATATCTCGCATTTCATTCATTATGTTTAAGTTAAAATCTGAATAAAAGTTTAAGAATTCGGAGATAAGGATCACTTGAAATATGTAAAACATTTGCAAAACTTCGATACCTTAAAATAATAATTATTTCTGCTTGTTCAACTTCATAGATCATTTGTTTTCCGAATTCTTAATACGTTACTATAACAAAGTATTTTATAACAATAATTTAGCCGACGACATTTTATACGTAAATTTATTAGTGAAAAGTTAATAGTTTCTACTTGCGTTTTTCTAAATAATTGTTGTTCTTTTCAAGAAGCTCAATATTTGTTCATAGGATTTAAACGGCTGTTGTTCATTATGTGATCAATTTAAAAGTTTAATCATATTAAAGTAATTCAATAATTTTTTATTATTATTATTATAGAAAAGTAAAAATTAAAAATTGTATATACCTTTTGGTAAAGACGAAGATTTTATACCTTCCCAAAAATCATTTTAAATTTACAGTAAGGACCTCGCTAATCCGACACGCGTTAGTCCTACAGACTCGAGTAATCCAACATTTTATTTTCAGTTTTCCTTTCTCATACACTAAGAGTGTCATTTGTGGATTTGTCTTTATTAATACAACAAACTGGATATAGTTTGGAAACCCACAATGTATATGCGATAAGATCAGTGGCGTTCAATTGTTATTATGTATTATTTTTAACAGTATACTTTTTATATTACCTATTTATTAAATGAATAAAAATATATATCTTCAAATTATGACTTATATTTTCAATGATCAAAATTGATGTTGAAAAATCAGTCTCATCCCCCCCCTCTCCCAAAGACAAAATTTATAATTTAAATGTACCTACATACATTTTACGTTGTTCCTTCCTTTTTTTTTTTTGGTCAAATCCTCAATCCGACAACCATATACAGCGAGGTCTTACTGTACACGGTAGAATTCAATAAATATTCACCACTTCTCTTTTTAGCGAGAACCTAACCTAACAGAAGTTTTATTTTATACACTGCAATTTTATATGACAAATTCGTAAATATTTAATTTATAAAAAATAATTTTAGTTCACATATAGGGTATTTGTATTATTTTGTATACTCGCTTATTTTTCGAGATAATATGTTCAAAAAAAGAAAAAAATGCGTATACATACATATTATATTGAACAACAGCCAAAACATTTTTATGGATAGATAAATATATATTATCTATATACGCATTATAATTTTGTTGTATCATATTATTAATATGATTACGCACGTTGTGTTTTGTACTTATAATGTTCCACTTTTTTTTTTATACAGAGTATATAATAAAAAAAAAGTTATTTTCATTGTATATGTTCTAAAATTAAGTTTGTTTTTTTACTGTTGATCGTATGAAATAACAGAAATTGTGACGTTACACTTATATTTTGTATTAAATGTTTTATTAATATTACTGTTAAATTTTTACAATTTATAGTGGAAATCGGTTATAACAAAATATTGGGCGTAGCACCGTTCAAAATTCAATTCCGTCTTGTAGTCGCGATTTATTGTAACGTACTAATTCTCCGAAGATCGGAAACGATGTAAATTAATATCTTCCATTTAATCATAACTTAAAACACTGGCTGCACATGTATCGCTTAACAGTGTGTACCTAAGACTAAATTATTTATTAACCTTAAAACTAACACGCTCGGTGGCTGAGCCCGTACACAAATAAAATACATACGTCGTAATACAGTTATAACCGATTCCTATTGTAGTGGTTAGTATGTTAGATGTTGATCAGATCGGGTATCAAAATAACATTTTTATTATTATTACTCTTTTGGTAATTTATCAGCCAAATGATGTTTTTTTTTTTACACATAAATGAACAAGAAACTCAAATTATTATAAGTAATTAATTTCGGTTTTTACTAAAATCTATATCACATTTACGTTTTAATATATTGTACTCTAATAATAATAATAATTTTTACTGTATTAATGAGCTTTTTTGTAATTAAGTGTTGAAAAAATAAATAAACGTTCACTTGTATATTTTATAACCCAAGTCACGACGGTGTTTTTATTCGGTGAAATAAAGTCCTCTTCCAGTTCGTTTTGTACGCGTCAAAGTTGCAATTAAATACAAATATTTAAACATTTATTGCAGTTGACAAAAGAACATTTGATATAAACACATGATTAAATCGCCATCTCGCACAGAGTTTGCTCTTGAAAATTTTTCTTCAAAAACTATAAAATATCTTTATTTGAAGGCGATGCATAAAACTGTAATGGACGTTTTAAAATTTTAATTCTTTTATCCGATACGTTTCTGTATAATTTGAATATTTGATGGTAAAATTATTGCATGGCAAAGGTAGTCCGTCATACACGATTCGGCGGATTATTGTTCCTACATAACATTGCAACATTCGCAGTAAAGAGAAAAACGTAGTGTACATCAGCAAGCAAAGAAAAATAGTATGCACACGTCTGTTTCAAAAAACCTCTATGAGAATAACGAAAGGCTACATTTAAAGTCTAAAGTATTGTTATTGTTTTGATAATCGTCTATTCAATTAAACACTAAAAAATTAATTAATCGTATCGACGAACTAGAAAAAAACTTCCGTCCATTAAGGAATCGTTTTCAAAATTTATTAAAAATAAGATCCATGATGAGGAGATGAGGCAGTTAAAATAGTTAAGAACATGAATGTGGAGGGTAAGAGGGGGAAAGAGCGAAGGAGGAGAAGAAGAAGAAGATTAAAAATAAGATCCAACATTTTATTGAACATTCATCATCGATAAATAAAATATTTACAGCACTATGAACACAAATGATAAATATAATGAAAACATTTGATACATAAAATAACGAGAATAATTTATATGACACATCAAAAAATACAAAAGTGAATAATAAAAATTATTAATACGAAAAAAAAGAAAACTGTACAACAAGTTTAATAAACTTTCGGTAAAATAAAATTATCTTGGCTAAGCCTGACCTTGGGCGCGGCGACTGATTTTCCATTCACATTTGATGTCCGGATCATGCCCACCGTCTATGTAGTAGTAGTTGTCTATAGAAAAAAAATATCCGATTTTAATGTAATAATACACTAGTTCAAAATTATACAATTCTACTATTAAGATATTATTAAAAATAGTAATTTTTATAGGAATTATTGAAATGACAAATGTGTACAAGGGTTTATTAATCAGCCGTCGTTCGAATAAAACATCAAAATTTTTTTTTTTTTTTGAAACTTATTGATCGATAATTTATATATATATGTATTTAATATCTGTATTATGTACCTTCATTGTATTTGTAAACACAAGTGTGAAATTTGTTTCAGTGAGGCCCATTAGGTATCTATCTTCTTGAGGAAATAATTAAAGTACACGTGTTTTAAGAATAAAAATAATATATTTTTGTATTTGGTATTTCATTTTTGACCATGTACTACGGACAAAAAGTCATCAACATTTACGTTCTTCAACAATCGTTGATGTTCAACTTTGGACACTTTGGCTGGAATCTGTACAAAAAAAAATATATATATATATATAAAAAATAGTTTGAATACAATTTTAAGCAATTTATATCATTTACAACCCACTATTATAATTCTAATTTTTAAATAAATTCATTTTGCCGTTAATTAAATTTAAAATTTTAGGTTTTAAAAATGTTGAAATGATTTCATTGACATTCAAACAAGTTAAAAAAAAGTGTTGATTTTTTTCCTTTTTAAATTTAAGTACAGTCATTAATACATTTTAATAATAAAATTGTCATTAAACACTTTAAAAAACTATGGATAAACATTATTTGAATTAAAACTAAAAATACTATGAAAGGAATTCTTCAAAAACTAACAATATATATTATATATTTCCAAGATGTTCTACCATAATTTTATTGTAATCATGTTTAAACAATTCACCTTATGATCTGTTCGTTCTGCAGGCCTTTTTGTAACTTTCTTAGCAATGTCATTTTGTAACCTAAAAAAAAAAAAAAACATTTCCAACAAAATTAGTTATTTTTAAACACATAATGTAAAACATATTATTGGCAAGTTTGACTGAAAATAGATATATTTTTAATGAAAATAAACCTTAGGAAACAAATATTTTCAATATCTATAAGTGCTTGTAACTGTACAGGTCAAAAATAGAAAAAAATGAAATAATAGTTTGTGTAAATTATTACATTCTTTGTGGATTTGGAAACCATTTAGACTCTTCAAACTCTCTTCCTTTACGGTCATCATAATTATTATAATCACGGTAACTTCGCCATTTATCTTCTTTGTACTTGGATCTTTCTTTATCTCTTAGTGAATCGTCACGAAACGCTCTTTTAACATTTACATGATGGTCAACATTTACACGATGGTTACTCCTTTGGAAATGATTCCAATCATGTCGTGATTTTGACCTAATAACATAATTGACTCTTATACATTGTATGCATTTTACATATTTATTATTCGAAATATAATTCAGTATAATTGATCAATTTTACAGAAAAATCACAAAATTGTAATACAAATGTTTACCGATATCTATTGTCATGTCGATTATCTCGATAACCTTTGTACTTCCAGCGGTTTGATTCCCAATGCCTATCGTTTCTATACTTGTTTATCGGGTAATTATGAATAGAGTCATCCCAAAATGAAGGGCTCCTCCTTTCTCTATTTTGTCTTTCATTCATTTGTTTCTCATCAATATCTTTAGGAGTGCTAGTTGCAGGCATGCCATCCAATTCATTGATTTCTATTTCTGGAGTGATGTCCAATTCTTTGTTGTTTGTTACTAATGGTGGAACAATTGAAGTAGATACTTGACTGCTGTTAAGTTCAGAAGGTATATCGAGAAATGTGAATGATTCTGATAAGTGCAAATGTATCATCTACAAAATACGAAATGGAATGATAACAATAAAGCAAAACTACAACACAACAATTAATTTCTAAATATTTTATTTAGAACTTGTTATAACAAAATAAAATATATAATAAACATTTTTAGAATGAAATATGGGAAAGGAAATGTATTAAAATACTATAAAAAAAAAAAAAAAACTGATCGTATTTATGTAACTGAATGTAAGACTAAAAAACGATTCAAAATTTTTTCTTTTAGATTTTTGGTTAATATAACGAAAGAATTATTTGTAAGTTATTATTTCACATACCATATGACAGTCGTCTTCAGATATAACTTCATATACTTTTGGTGTTTTTAAATATTCAATATTATTTAACGGAACATCAAACTTCCTTAATTGAAAGTAAGATTCATCATTATGGCCAACAGTAATACATGAAGTATTATTCATACTATTATTACTATTATTGACAGATGAATTAGATTGATTAGTTCTGTCAGGAGTTGTAATACTAGTAGCGGGTTTTATAGAAATAGAATTTTTAGTATCTGTAAAAGTAGGTTTTACAGAATTCAATGGTTCAGCAGTACATTTCTTCAAAACTGTACTGTTTTCCTTTCTAACAGACTCTTTATTTTCATTCATTAAACGGTTGTCAGATGATCTATTTAGATTAGGTTTCGTGTCATAAGTTTTTGTTTCACTGTTTAAAGAACATGGTTTTACATCAGATATTTTTCCATCATGACATCTGTTAGATGCGTACGAATTATTTATACTATCACTGTTGTTGAGTCTGGAAGTCTCAACTCCGCATTTAATAGTTTCGCTTCTTTTTTTATTGGTGTAGCTACACTCATCAAATTTAACCGATTTGTTCAAATACCGACTTAATCCAATCAGTTGTTCTGGGTTTTCTTTAGTTAATATTTTGTTTTGCATTTTATTAATGCTTACACTTTTGGATTTATTCAGTGTCGAGTTTGTAGACATATTAATGATTTTTCCCACAGGGTCATCAAAATGTACCATAGATTTTTTTGATTTTTTATTGTTCGATGTGTTTTTGGTTTCTTTACTAGATACTATTGTTGGTTTAGACAAGGAATTATTTATTTTTGTATTTTTACATTCATCCAATGGGCCTTTTTCAATAACATTTCCTAAAACAGATGTAGGTTGAATTGATTTTCTTTTGGGTATTGGTTTAAAACCAGACTTCTTATCTTCTTCTTGACTTTTATTTATAACTATTGGTTTGGGCTGTTCATTGGTATTTTCCAATTCATCGGCGCTTGAACTTGATGAAATTTCACTACCAAATAAGTCAACTTTAACAAATTCATATACTTGTTTTTTTTTTGCTTCAAGACTTTTCTCTTTTAAATCACTTTTAATTTTACTTTTAGTTAAAGGTTTCAATTTAGTTTTCAAGGGTGTAGATTTAACTTTTTTTGTCTGGATTGACGATTCATTGTTTTCTGACATAGGTCGTGTTAAAAATTCTTTTAAACCGTTTATTTTATTACATGCACCATTTGAGGGTTTGGAACATTCTTGATCCGATTGCACAAGCAAAGTATCAACAGACCTTGAATTACCTGGAGTAGGAGGAAATGGTGAAATTGGTGGTCGATTTAAATATGAAGTCTCTCTGAATACTTTTGTCAAAGGAGTTTCAGTTAATGAATCTTCATCATGTTCAGGTGTACGCGGCAATGGCGTGATAAGTTTATTTGGATCGTATTCACGAATTAATTTTGAAATTGGAGTTTCGGGTACATCAACAGCAGAGTCGTCACATTTAAATGGGGTTTCAACTAGATGTTTCACTGGCTGTATTTTATCAACACATTTTACTGGACTATTTATTTTATTTAAGTGGCCTGGTTCAATTTGATCTGATGAAATTTGTTTGTTTACATTTTCAGTTGGTTTATTCATACTATTTTCTGGTTGTTTTATTAATAACGGTTTTAAACAATTATGACTATTAAATGTTTCTAAGAAGTTAGGATCTTTTCCTTTGCTTTTCTTTGTTTCTGATACTGTTTCTGAATTAGAAGTGACAGTTGATTTGTTTGCTGCGAACGTAGTGGTTAAAGTATTTAGTTGATTCAAATTATTTTCCTGTTCATTAATATCAGTTTCAGTCGGCTCCAAATTTGTTGAGTTTTGATACGAGATTCTTAAAGAATTAGATTCAATTGTTGTTGGTCCTTTACAAGATTCTGTAATTTTATCTGGAGTTTCTAATGACGCAGGAAATTCACTAAGTTTTTGGAATGACTTTTTATCATTTAAGTTTTTCACAGTATCAGATTCATCAATTGATTGCTTAATACACAGTTCTGTAATTTTATCTGGAGTTTCCAATGATATAGGAAATTCATTACGTTTTTCATCATCAACATTTTTCAAAGTATTTGATTTAATTGCTTGTTCATTATACAGTTCTGTATTTTTATCTGGAGTGTCCAATGAAATGAGGAATTCATTGTGGTTCTCCAATGATTTTCGATTGTTGGAACTTTTATCAAGCGGTTGTTTAAAATATGATTCTTGAGCTTTATCTGAAGTTTCCAGGGAAGTAGATAATTCACTTTGTTTGTTCAATGACTTTTCATCACCTAGTAATGACTTATCACAATTGTGCTCATTTGAATCACATATGCTTTTGAAGGTATTCGATTTATTAGTTTTAGCATCAGATTGCGATTCATTTTTTAGCATCGAATTATTTGATTTATTTTCTTCTCCGACCACAAGTTCCGAATTATTTTTATCATTGATTGGCTTAATTTTTTTCCTCGGTATCTTCTTTTTTCTTGTTTTTCTTCCATCAGCATCTGATGTTAAAATTCCAGCCCCAACCATTTCTCTAATATCTGTGTCCCAGTGTCTTGTAGTCGTTTTACTAACGATTGATTCAAATCCATTAACTGCACCCCAGTCAGCTTGAAGTTTAGGTAAAGGGCTAGATACAGATTCTTCTAAAATTTTCTCAACCCTTTTTGGGCTATCACAAAAAAGTTTTGAACGAGCTTGATCTCGAACATTATTCTTAGGTTGTGGCGTACTGAAATCTAAACACCTTATATGTGTGCTCCTTCTACGAGGTGTACTCATACTTTTACTCTTTGGTGGTTTTAGTATATTGTTAGGCGTATCGTGAGTATCTTTTACTTCAGATGATATTTTAGATACTTCTGGCAATCGGATAATATTATTATCTATATTATTTTTAGGTTCGATTTCAAATGACTTTTGATTAGGAACTTCAATAACAATTGATTTAGTAGCTTGAGGTAATACAGAAGTTATATTAGTTTTTCTGAATTTGCTCTTTACACCAAATCGTTCTAAAGACAGTTTTTTTCTTTTTGGAAATATAGACTTTTCATTGGCTACAAAATATAATAAAACAATTTATTAGAATAATATTGGTGCATTTTATAGATTCGAAATTTATGTATAAACCAATAAATTTATAATTTAGGTACACACAAATATTCTCATAAGTAGATGGGATACATACCTAAGGGCACTATTAACATTGTAGTAGGTTTTGGAGCAATTTTTACATATCTTGTGTAATCTTCTACACGAATAAAATGATGATATATATGAAAAAAAAAAAAACAGTAACAAAATTATAATTTATTGATAATTAAATTGCAGTAGAAGACCATGCAAGCATCAACTCAGAACCTTTTTACTAGAATTCTATTTCATTCAAATATTAAATTATACCTTGTACTATTCCAGTAGTGCTAAAGTTATTAATTACATTAGGGCTATTTGGTTGTAGACCTTGACTGGATCCCAAATCATAATTTTTAACAAGTGTTTCTTTATTGCTTTCTTGGATAAACATTACAATATTATTATCAGCATTTTTATTCTCTTCATCAGGTGCTATATGTTTTATGATATCTGAACTAGTTTTCTTTAATTTATTAGATGCAACATCTATATAAATAAACAAACATACATAATATTGTAATTCCATTAAAATTTGTACAAATAATTGTTTTACTATACCATTTTTCTTAGCACTGCGTAGGCGAGATTTTATAGACGAATCTTGATCCACAGCACACGTCTTTTTATTATCATCAGAATTGTCAACACGAAAAACTGAAATTTACATAAAAGTAAGTAACTATTTATAATGTAATCTAATCATCAATTATGCACTACGAAATGTAGATCAAAAAATGAATATAATTGTTTAATATATTTAAGTACAATTTTATTAACAAGTAAGTAAAACTATAAAATTAGATTTTTTTGCTGTTCAATACTGTTAACATGAAATATTTCTTTTAAAACTGTATATAATATGGTAATATCTAATGTTCTAGAACTTAATAATTAACTACTAATTAATTGAGTATTATTGAATATATTTAATGACCCTTTCAATTTTTTAATTTTCACCATTTATATGTTCAATGCTAAACTTACCCAAAAACTCATCCAGTACGTTTTTAATCTGTGGATCCGACTGAGTTGAATCTAATGCTTTTTCAAGTGTAGGAGGATCTAAGAATTTACCTTCCTGTAAATCATCAGTTTCTTTTTGAGCTTCAATTGATTTATTAATAGTATCGGCAAGTTTTTCCAATAAACTTTGATCATTCAAAAATGTGTCCACTAATTCACCAGTATCAATAACAACAGAACCATTTTTAGGTTCTTCTTCTTCTTCTTTTGACAAGCCCGGCATAGATTCCAATGATGTTGCTTTCGGTATCTTTTCACATTCAATTCCATCACTATATCAATATTTTTAAATTTTAATTAATGATTTGGTTCGAAGAATCTAAGTTAAATTTTAATAAGAAAAATAAATAACATAATTTTATAAATTTTGAATTTTTTCTGTTTTAACAATTAAGAATTTGATAATTTTACTGCACTTTAATAATTATTAGAAATATTTACATTCATATTCATATATAGTGTTTGGGTAAGAAAAAACTTGAGAAGTGTATTCCACTAAAATTATTCAAATTTACCTATTAATATTTTCAAAATATATATTTCATTATAATTGAATACTTACAATGACTTAATGTAAAATTAATTAATTTTATATATCGATATCACGAATATCTATCTATACTCTTATTAACGTTATAATAGGTGATAATTGAATTTTACATTTTTTTTATTTACTAAACTTAATTAAAAAAATATGAAGTTTATCTGCGAGTAAAAAATATATTATTTACATATTTAATATAAGTACTGAGAAACAAATACCATTTTACGAAAATTTATTTTATGTAAAAATATTGTGTAAATTGTAAACTCTTCAAACTCAGATTTATTACTTTTCACAATTTTTGTATTTTTAGCCAATATAGAACCATTAGTTTACTGGCTACATTGTAACAAGTATAGAATACATTAGTAGGAAACTATTTGTTCGATGTTGGATAACCATTTTAAATATAAGTAACTAATTAAAAAAATGAATAATACTTACAGAGGAAGATGATTATCAACATTATGTGGACTAAAGCACAGTATTGGCTCGACATTATTTTTTGTAGGAGTACTGCAAATTCGTTTATTTATTTGAAAATTAGATTCGTTAGTTTCATTTTTTGATAAATTTGGTATGCTTGCATTATTCATTAATTGTGTTTCTGAAGATAAACAGGGCGAAGAACATGTGAATGGGTTTTTTTCAACAGTTATATTAGGTTCATTAACAGTCTCCGTTTCTTTCGTTTTAGAAACATTACTAGACATCATTTCTGTAAATGATGGCATTTCTAATATTACCGAAGTATTTTCGTTCGATGTACATGTACTCTTATTTCGAGTACTGACCACATCACCGACACATTTATCAATCGTATTAGATTCTGTTGCGATACATTTATCTTCTTTGGTCGAGACATAATTTAAATCCAATAAATACTGTAGTCTTTCAATCATAGTTGCAAATTTACATTCTTCGGGTAATCGGTTATTAACTAAAACCAATACGTATATATCAATAAATAAAACAACGAGCAAATTTTATTATAGGTTTTAAATTAAAAACATAACTGTTTCTATCATTTTGAATAACACCTAGGGATTATTACTAAATTTTTAATAGAAAACAATATCAAACTGATTGAAATCGAGTTACATTTTAATTTGAAATACTGAATACATAAATATTAATACAGATATTATACATCGCTAAATTAATTTTACAAAACTTACTCATACTACACATAGTTCCGAAAATATCAAATATGTCATGCAAGGTCAATCCATTGAATTTTATGTTAAACTTTCTATTAGTTTTAAACATCTGATAACATTCGCTCAAATGAACCGATGATTTTAAAAAGCATTCTGCAGTCTCTTCGTTTCGTTCTTCCTTCAAATACCCTGTAGGTAACAATAAATCATTATTAGCTTAAAAATTGGTAATGTCCGAGAATTCTCGTACGTGTAGTACAGCGTATCAACAAATTTGTTTATAATACTTTTGTAGTCGGTAAATAACCATAAAGAAGAAAATCTCAATACGCAAAACGGTTTAAAATCGTTTTCAGAACGTACGCACGTGTCAATATTATAAATTATGACCATACGCTGATTTATGTCAACTTTTACGCTCATTCTTAGTGCATTATTAGATCTGTTGAAGAGCGTGTGGAGCCCACAAAACCTTGTTGTGGGCCTTACTACACATACCCACTGAGCATACAACGAGGAATACAGAGAATGTTAACAAATTAGAGGACTCACCATATACTAAACGGGCGACTTCCGATGGTAATAAAGGTTCCATGGTCTTTATATATATGTGTATGTGTATATGACAAAGCGATGAAACTGGTGTTTTCCTTATGCAAAGCTCGAGACTACAGAGGTCATATTTTTCAAATCTCGACTTCTGAGAAATTCGAAGTAAGCACACAACAAATTATATAAATTATATATACAAGTTACAACACGCACAAGCGAAATACATCAATTTTCAAACACAATTTGCGCTGTACACCATAACCGTACGGGCGATGAAAACAACACATGTGATAACAATATCTAAACAAAACATTAATATTGGTTTGGCTCCAAGAAAGAGCGGGAAACGCAACAGTGTGACCGCAACAGACTCCAGTAGTTAGATTCGGACGATTATAGAATGTAGCTCGATCTACATTCGTGGATTTCAAAAATCTGCGATATACCTACAATAAATATTTACAAAGCACGAACTCGAATTAGTCTTGTGACGACCTTAAGTTCATGCACAGATTAATGTCTATGATAAAATCATCTAACGTGCGGTTCATGGTTCAGTCAATTTTATCGGTGCTACAAAGAACAGTGTCTAGAGCACGACCTTGGAAGATGAGTACGACAACTTCCACCCCGTTAGCCCACTTTGGTGGTTCCGCTTGTTGAGGCAAAAACATTTCGCATCATGACCACTATACCGTTAAGCGCTAGTGTCTAGACGTTTTTATGGTTATGAAATTAATTATTAAAGTTAAAAATTATTTTTAGATTGCGATTTAAATTATTACGTATATCATATAATATTGCACATTTGCACTAAAACAATGTTTTAAAATACGTTTTTTATTTTTGGATTTCAGTATTTAAAATTTTATTCCATAGTTTTATACAAAAATCAAAATAGCCATTTCTAAATCCATTTTTTGAAAAATTTTAGTACTCATAGTTCTATAAAAAAAAAAAAATAGTAATTGATGATAATTTGTTGATTTTCTACAAACGAAAGTTTGTTAAAATTGTTATAAAATAAAAAATTGTACGTTCACACAATTATTTACCTAATATGAAATTTACAAAAAAGGAATAAACATCATAGATACTAATGACTAAAATACACTAAACATTTACAACGGTGTTAACGTAATATTATTAATATTTTACTTGCCATAAAATATATTTGTAAAAATATAATTGTATGATTTGTATGTCACACTTATACATTATAATATAGAAACCCACCCACCCTTTTTTAGAACTGGAGCAGTCGCTCCTTAAAGTCTTATTACGGGTCGCCCCTGATACTGATATTATTACAAAAAACAAGACTACAATATTCCGAATGGGAGTGATAAATATCTTTAAATATTATATACCATCAATTTTCGTTTTTAAACAATAATAGTTGGGATGGGAAGGTAATATAATTTCGTTGCGGTGCTCAAAGAGCGTTTTTACAATATGTCGCTTCTACACCGCGTGCAGCCCAATGACAGTTCTTATAAAAGAATGGCGGATAAATTAATACATTGCAAGTTTAAAATTATTATTAAAAAAAAATTGCAAATATGTACCTATTTAAAATATAGAATTACGGAAGAGAACACTTACCTCCGTGATAAATAACATCTTATTCGTCATGGTTTATTTTGAATTTTGTTATGTTATCATAACATATCCTGTGATAAATCAACTGCTTTGATACCGATAAGATAACCGCTGTTATCACGATTAAATTATTTTTGATTTTACTGATTAGTGATTTTGGTACTTTACCGGTGGTCGGTTTCGTGAGGTAGTCTTAAAATTATTCTGTAAGGTATTCATTTCGGCATGAATATAGGGCATTATCAGTGGCTTTAAAATTGTCGACACAGTTTTATTCGACGTCGCAATAAGAATTCGCGTTAAATACTAATTATATGTAGGAGGAAGATCGAAGAAGGGAACGTAAAGTCGAACGAACAATCTATTAACTACAATAGACACCGAATTTACACGAGACGGAGTGTCAAACATGTTATCCAGGGGAATGCGATTGTTTTTGAAAGGCAGTAACGAAGGGCCGTTGTTCATGTCGAGAACGTACAGAAACGTGAAAGTAAAAAAAAACGAACGGGAATCCAAATATGATGCCGTCAAAGGTAATCCCGGTGGGAATCGTACGTTGGCCATGATTTTGGAGGGCAAGTCTCCTGACAATTCTAACGTTACGTTAGAAGACATCGAAGACGGAGAAAACGATATGATTAATTCACATTTATTCTACGATGATCACATGGAGTGAGAATTTATTTTAAATTTCTTCTTAAATTATCGATGCACTGTGTGACTGATTGTTTTAATTGCACGTCTAATATTTGGTTTATGGAAAAACAATCTCAAATACATATTATTACTTGGTTAATTTAGCATAAAAATATAAGCCAAGTGACTTGTAATTTTTTTTTTTTTTTTACAAAAATAATGTTTTTAACGATAATTTTTACTCTGTTTTAGAGAAATTAAAAAACAAAAAAAATACAAATCGTTTCATAACATTAAAAGAAAGTATTTTAAAAGTAATACAACACAACCAAATTTTTTAACATATTTCGAAAAACAACAAATAAAAGATTTACACGGGAAATCTCCAAAAGAATGGACTCCGGAAATATTGTCATCGTGCTTTCCGGCAACAACTGAAATTATTATTGTAAGTGAACATATAGAGTAATCTGAAATATATGTGGTCTACTCTAATATTTTATTATTAATACGTGTATGTTGATTAATGTTTGTTCGGAAAACGTATTTACATGTTATTTCAATTTATAGAAAGTGTTAAAATCTAAATGGGTAGCAGATGAAGGCCAACAAATATTAAGGCATGACAAAACGGTACAACAAAATTGGGAACGATTTCGAAATGGACATTATAAAGATAATTTATCCGATGAAATACAGAATCATTTAACTAAATTTTTAGAACGACGTCCCACATTAATCACACTAGAGCGTATGTACCAGTTTGTATTATTTCACATAAAGTATAAACTACAAAGAATATTTCTCAAATATTGTTCTATTATAAATTGTACACATAAAAAACGTACGTAGCAGCTCTTGATTCTGCTCAAATATTAAAAATCTAGTTATGGTTTTTTTTTTTTTTTTATATCGAAAAAAGTTATTTTAATAAATATGTATCGCAAAAATAAACCAGTTCCTCAAATATCTTACTTCTAGACATGTCAGAGTTTATGGATTAATTAATATTAAAAATAAATATTTATTTATCATAAAAAAAATCATTTTACAGAAGCCGAGGCTCATGTTCCAAAAAAAGCTTCAGATTATTTAAAGCCTAAAGAATTTGGTAAAATAATTACTAGTTATCTCGGTGAGCCGGAGGTCAATCAAACTGAACAGATAAAAATTGCAGCTAAAGAACAGCAGCCTATCATTGAAACAATTTACGAAAACAACACAAAAACTAATACAAAAAAGAAACACGTTACGTTAGAGGAATTTAAAAATAATGTTCAAAACGAATCGTTTTCATGGTACACCTCGCAACCAGAGTTGACTAATGAAACATGTGTTGACGTAGCAACAGTTGAAGCTGGATTGAAAGAGCCTACAAGCGTTATTTCTCGTAAAGAATTTTCAAAATACGTTGACACAATAAATGATTATCCTCTTGCTATTCGAATACCCGCAAAGGCCTGGAAAAAAGGATATACGTATAAAGTGAAAGATTGTTTTTATGACGATAATGGAGACTTTTTGTATAGAGTTCCAGGTTTGATCGCGGATGATAATAGACAATAATGACAATAATGCAATTAGATTATAGTTTCAATTATATTTATACAAATAAATAAATAAAATATATACTACAAACAAAAATACTTGCAGGTGTATGTTTTATTAAATCGTTGTTTTTATAAATAAAAAAATGTTCAATTTTTCTGTTATGCGCAAACGTCCAATTCATTTTCTTATTAGCATACGATTAATTATATATTACAAACAAATGATACACGTAATATATTTGTTTTGAAAAACAGAATAAATAGTATGCATTTCGGTATTGTCTATGATGACAAATTAAACTGTAATATAGCAATGGGCATTTATTTTAAAAACGTATATATATATATATATATATATTTTGCACGAATCGATCGAAGGATCTCGTCTATAGCCTACATCCGTTGTGTGCAATATCAACTTTGATTAACATTTTTTTTTAGTTAAATCTAAAAATACTTATCAAGCATTTAAGGTCAGTTCAAAAGGAAATTTTTAATTGTAAATAAAATCAATTCAGCATATAAATACATTATAATTTTTTTCCCCCGTATATTACTGATTCATTTGCTATGTTTAATGTATACAAATATATTTAAAAAATCATTTTTTGTTATTTTTGAATATTTTAAAACTAAATTACAATCGGGTTATTGCAATAATAATAATAATAATATAATACACTTACGTTTATAAAACAAGTATAAATAAAAACATGACTAATAATATTAAACACTGATCTTTTAAATTATTGTTATACATTGTAAAAAATATCAAGAAGAAAACACGTTTCAATTAAAATGATAAATAAATACTTCTATCGACTGTATAGCAGAATTAAAAAATAGGAAAATTAATCTATTTCATATGTGTTTATTGAAAAACGAAAACAAATCTTTCCATATTTGTTGGAGTAAAATTTTAATTATTATTTTTGTTTTTTTAATACAAAATTATTTTAGCATTTATTTTAATATTTATATTGCAAGACCAAAAACGGATACAATGACATACATAGTTTTATTTTCCCATCTAACAGTACAACTGCCGTCTGTCAAGTTATCCCAGTAACAAGAACTAGCAGCATGGAAACCGGCACCGTTTTTTTGCATAATAGCACACGTCACTGTCAAACAGAACAAAACGTCAAAAACTTATACAATATAATAATGTAATTTAAAAAATAAACTAATATTTTATATACGAAACAGAGTTTTTAAAATCATTTATCTATAAAATTAATAAAATTTCTACTTTACCTATGTATTTAAAAGGTTTAGCCAATTTACACAGTCTCGTTAGACAATTTTCAACTACAGAGTCTGTCCATTTATTTACCATATTTTGTTGGTACAATTGACTGCCGATTGAATGTTCAATTGAATCCTTAATAATGTCGCTCACTTCATCCACCACGAAAAGTGTCTAAAACGAATAATTACTATATTAACCGTAAGGAACACGTTCTGTTTTAACGAAATATATGAAGCTTAATTTTTAGAATATTCGATATGAAAAAAAAAAAAGTTTAGAACACTGAAAATTCGCTTTGTTACGTATTAAATTAATTATTTCATTATACATATATATAAATTTATGCGAGCAACTTATTTTTTTTTTTTGGAAAAAAACAAACAAGAACATAATATTTATAATTTAAAAGCTAACACTAATGACGTCATTTGGTAAGAAGCAAACGTCGACAGTTGACGCAAGTAAGTAAAATGTAAACCTCGAAAGACATTTATTCAACGTAAAACGAGATTCTTTTTACAAGTGTGTAAACAAATTTCAATTAAAAAAAAAATTAATTCATCGCGCAGGGCATGCGATTTTAAACGCCGGTAAATATAGTCAGAGTTACATTTAATAAAAATTATAGTATACGCGTGTAAAAGTTCTTTACCCCTTCGTTGGCATCAGTCATCGTATTGGGGGGGAATGATATACTTTAACGAAAATCTGTTTTACGCTACGAAATTTTCGATTGAATTAATAACACTATGAAAATCAATAAAATTCGAACGTAAATAGCAGTAGTTGCGTTAACGTAGTCTTGGAAACGTAATTTACAAAATAACTGCAAGAATTATAATAGCAGGAAACATTTTCCGTTTTTTTTTTGCCCGACTCCTATCGCGTTGATAATGAAAACACGGAGTTCGTTTATCACGGAATATCAAACGGAGCCACGGAGGCGATAAGAATACTAATTTAATATTCCCCCCAACGACGCGAATTTCTTCTTCTTCTCTTAGCTTAGCCACAGAATAATACCCTGTAGGACCTGAGCTGCCACAAGCAATTCTCTCCACCTTCCCCCCTATCAAATGCCAGGTTTACTGACACGTTTCTTCCCAACATTTTGATGTCTTTACAGCATATTTCCATCTCGTACGTAGTCTACCTATTGGTCTTTTCTGATGTATGGTTTCAATTACTAACTTTTATGCTTCTTAGCGAGTTTTCTATGATGCGTAAATGAATGAATTAAAGAAATATCAAGTAAAAAACGAATAGAACTATGATTTCTGAACACAAGACGAATGAAAAAAGTAACGCGGCTCAATTGAAAAGAAAACGGGCTTACAATAGTTGTGAACGAATTCGTGAAAATTGGCATCCGTCAAAAAATTTGCAGTTTCTGTGTTAGAGACAATCCGCATGAGACGTCGTTAACGAAGTCTCAGACTCGCTTAATTTTTCTTGTTCGGATTTACACCGGCTGTTTTTTTATTAGTTTTCAATTTAAAATTATTTCGGCTTGACAATTATTACCAATATATAGATTTTCTAGAAAAAAAACCAGTACCATGAATACAAGAAATTACGAGAATAACGGATTCAATGGATGTAGGATTGAGAATGCGAGTACAATAAAAGCGAGGGGAATGATACGGAGATTGAACAATTTTTTTAATTTACCATCCTGAGTAAATACGGAAATTAAATGAGCATTCAATTTCTTCGACGTGGCGTGTACAAAAAAGAGGTTTTTAAGACCTAAATGAAATATAAGAGACGGAAACCGATTGCGTCTCAGTCCGAGACGTGAAAAAGGTATAATTAGAAACCGGTAAGAATTTTAAACCGCGGATACACTTTGGAATGGTAGGACATATTTTTGTTTATACCGAGTGGCATGGCGAGAAGATGACAATTTATGCTGCCAGGCTTTATTTATGCATTGGTGAAGGAAGAATATCATAGGAATCTCAAGAGAGGGTCGGCAAGATATCGCTTTGTGCGGGATACAATTTATTTTCATTTTTATAATTTGTAGTCAACAGATTACAATTCAATGTAAAGTTTAACACGCGAGATACAACAAAACAATATATATATATTTTTTTTTTTGGTGGAGGGAGGGGAATAACAAAATTATTTTCTTATTACACATTATTATACATAAATTCCAATACTTCTTTTATATTTAGATGTTACAAATATTATAAAAGAAATTATTTTCAAGTCATAGGACTAAAATGAGGTCTATACGTTTTGTGTAACAAAATCATTAAACTATAGTATATATATTAATAATAAGTATTTATAAATATAAAAGTATCAGACAACAATGATTACATCATAAACGATGTTGATCGCATTACTGGTCTAAAATCGGGTAGCTCAATTCTAGATTGTTCTGGTGTATTTATTTGATTATTTGTTGTATTGATTGAAGTTTGCGAAGGATGGTTCGATGATGTGGCATAAGCATCGACGATTTTTACCATACTTAATTTTACTACTTTATATAACATTCCTATTAAAGCGGTTTGGAGTAACAACGCACCAAAACCCTTAAACAGACCTAATCGACCTTCTTGAGCGATAGTAGTTACGTAACAGTCCACTGGTCCTACATAACCGGTCAAAATTGGCATTACAGATATTCCAGTATCTAAATTGTCAATTATAGTTCGCGTGCCTTGCAAATAAAGACGGTGTGTAATTGTCTCCAAGGGAAAGAGGACGGCATCACTGACTGCAGAAGCAGTTAAATCAGAAACCGCTTCTAATCGTTCATTATCTGAAGAACACCGCGATTCAGAATCTTTTGATATAGCACCTGTCTTACGAAGTTTATATAACTCGAACATGATTAGCGTGTGTTTTACACTTTTACTAACCAAGATATTAGTTATGTATCTTAAAACTCCGTATGTTACAGTAGGCACAACTATAATCCACACTGGTAGCATCCGACCTAAAACATCAAAATACAAAATGAATTAATCATTAGTATTTCTTTTAATAAAAAGTAAAGGGCACACATTTTATTGATTTATTACACAAGTTGTACAACCAACTCGAACAATTTTTTTGAAGCTCATTCGAAGGTATAAGTACTACATATTTGATATTTTTTATGTTTCTAATAACTGTGCAATATCGGATTCTTTTTCAATTTGTAAATTTTAAAACATTCCACAAGGAAATTTTAAAACCGAAAAATTTTGTTTTTATAGGTTTTTCCCTAAGGTTTGCCCTTTATTCTGAATCAAACATGAAAGATCATAAAAGAATTAAATATACATTTAACTTGCCTTTTTGTGGGCAATTCCACTGCACAAGTCTTATAAGTCCTTCTTTGAAAACGTCGTAAAATGCAGTTTTTTCACTAGCGATATTACTTTGAACGGTTTCAACTAAACACGCCGAATAAAATGGAGTAACAATGCTCAAACTTGCACTATAAATACATATTTTATATTCAAATATTTGTATTAAATAAAGGGCGGATATTCATACACATACAATTTCTTTTTATATATATATATATATGTGTTTTTTTATAGCAGATTTTTAGTGTATTAGAATCCGCCCTTTGGTAAGAAATAAATGATAAAATACTCATTAATCATAATTACCATTTTAATAAAATATGTTTTCCAAAACTTTTTGGATTATTTATAGAAGCAACATCTCTGAAAACGTGTGTATTAAACCCAATTAAATATTATTTTATAAAATTTAAGAAATAGTTACTTTGGTAAATCAAATATTTCTGACAAAAATGCTTCAACAGCCATTGTCATTCCTTTGAGAAGTAATACCGTTCCAAATCCTTTCCATAAAACGGAAATTCCTTGACTCTTGATAAGTCTACATACAACTGGTATTAATGTAAACGGCACAACATGATAACGGGTAGAAGAATAGTGTAACTGAAATAAATTAACATTTTTTTTTATTCGACTTTTGAATTATAAACTAAAAACAGATCGCTAATAATACTATCATATTTTTTGATACTAAATTTATTTTCGCTTGCGTTACTCATTTAAATATTATAATCTATTACATCGTTGTATAATTTTACAACAATAACTACTGTATATATAAATCCATGGGTCATTATTATTATTATTTTTTTTTTAACGTCAAAATAAAATAAGACATACCTGACACTGCCTTCTTAACACTATACATGGATAGCTCACAACATGTTGTAGAATAAGACACGTTGGTTTTAGACATTTGTTTACGGTGTCATTAACTAATAAGTCTATAAAAAAAAAAAATAATAATTATAATCGGGTTTTATTGTACGAGATATCATTAATATCTATATTTACTTGAAACGCATTTAAGAATTTCTAGATATCGTTTTGGAGTTACCTTTGTTTCTAGACATTTCCATGAGCGTTTCACGCTGTTGTTGCCTTAAAATTTCGGCGTCTGTAAAATTATTTTGTTGTGAGGGATGTACTTCCGAAATACTTCTCGACGGTCGGTGTTTCTGGTAATCCATGCTGAACGATTCTAAGCCAGCCATTGTTAACAGCGTTAAATCCTCTCAGTTTTTTTAAATTCCAGAACATTAATTTTTTTTTGACATTTTTAGCAACAAAGTAATTAATAAGTTCATTCAACGCCTGTTCAAATTCACATTTTTTTTTTCAGATAAACTTATTGATTTTCAGCTGTTTAAAAATTTGAAAACGTCTTCTTATCTAAATAAAATTATCTATATAAATCATAGACCTTATACATAAAGTCTATGCTATAAATGTCTTTCGACCTTGGATCATAATATATAATAATATTATGTACTACAATATACAATTATACTTATTATGATCTAAGTTTTCCGAATTAATTTCTTATTCGACGATTTTCAGGGTTCGATTCAGGCATAGAACACACCGTTCTGACGTTCTACGATTCAGGGTCGATCACATCAGACAACATCCCATGGACGCGCATACAAACGTTACAATTAATTTTTGGCATTTTAATCTACACACACTGTAAACCAACGAACGGCGGGAAACTGCGGATGAAACGTTATTAATATTTATATATGTAGAAAATTGCAAGGACAAAATTCGTACCTACACGCGAGTTTTTCTTTTTCAGTTTTTATTTAACGCGAATAACAATGAAGTAAAAGGTCAAGCTTCTACGAAAATTCGTGGAGATCAATATTTTTTCATAAGAACAAATACAAAAAATTTTTGTAGTAAATATTTATGTTCATTTAAATAAGACGCAATAATAATAATAAAAAAAAAAAAATTCCAGCATTATTCATTACATAAGAAACATATACTATAGTCAATACTAAGGCTCGTCGTCGTCTCCAAAACCGTTCTTCGTCCTCGCCGTCTGCTGACATACAAACTTTCGTTTTTTGACCAAATTTTTAACAGTCCTAGATGATTTTGATCACCTGATTGTAAAAATTTGATCAGAAACACGCTTACGTTTTGTTTCAAAATTCCACAAAAAAAAAAGACCAAGGGAGGGATTCGACCCCTATATCCCCCGCTACCCAGGGGCGTAGTTTCAGTGTTTTTTTCGGGTGTGCGAAGTTTCAAGCAGGCCATTTTGAAATTTCACCAGGCCATATAAAAATATTTTATATTTAAAACTTGTACAAGCATAAAGCTCTAAGGAGCGAAAAAAGTTATATTTTAAATAAACGGATACCGGCAATTTTTATGAGTAAAGCAAATATACATTTCCAGGTTTTTCTCTAGATCGATGTTGTTAAATAATTCTTCTTTTTCAACATTAAGTACCTTTAGCAAAGCAGGCCAATTGGGACTATATTACAAAGTAAGGGGTGCAATCGCACACCCTGCCCCCCCAAATGACGCCACTGTCCCACGTATGTTTACGCCACTGACCCGGTAAGTATACAATAGTAGAATATATATATACATTACCTGCATTTTATAAACGACGGTGTTTCGACGGGTAACAGAGTGTTGCGATGTAGGTACGTAAAAATTATTTCGTTTTTCTCGTTTTCCGTTGCGTAATAATTAACAGGTGCGTATATTATTATTTTTTATATAATTTTTTTTTTTTTAATTTAAATATTGTTGTAATATTAGCGGAGAACATTATATAGTTACGGATAGTTTACGGAAAAAAGAAGAAAAAATCGATGTTGGCCATTCTGACAGTGTTGGTCATCCGACGATATGATAACGTATCGTTGGTAAATGTTCATATAAACAACCGAGAGCCGACGCGCGGACATCGTTCAATCGTTCATCGACTGTTTTCTGCACATTCGTTTCGGTGTATTCATTATTTATTTCTTTTAGGTACCCAGTACAGGTGATTCGCGATTTCACTTCTTTCGTATTTCCAAATTCGTTTGCTGCCGTCGCGCACGGTTTGCTGTAGTATTACACGGCAATAAGCTGTGTATAATTTCTCATTTGTTTTTTTTCTCGTTTTCGTTTAATTAGTACCTACTAGGGATTTCCGCTATAGTTATGTCAGACACAAGTAACGCTGCTAAACTCGAAGAACTCGGCAAGATGAAGGTAAGAACGTTTTGCGCACGGTCAATTGTCATTCTCGAAATGATTAAAACCCTGTGTTAGCCGTCGACGATAAGGAATTTAAATCGTAATCGTAAGGTTTTTATGTTATGATATATGTATATTTCTTTTTTTTTTTTTATGTTGTTTCCCCATTAAGGTTTTTCAGTCGTTGACAATGTTTTTCCTATTGCTTTTCTAATAATTTTGTTGTAAGTACTTGTTCGGTCCTCGTAATCTGGTTATTTTCAATAGTATTTAATTGTTTTTTTTATTTATTTATTTATTCATTTTTTTTTTTTATAGGAACGTTGCGATTTTTAAGTGATTCATTCTGATTAGTAACGGATTTACTTTTGATACACATTAAATCGTTCAATTTATTAACGTAGTTGCTCATTTTTATGGATTCAGACATTTTACATTGTTAGCCTCAATTTATCATAAACTCAATTGATACTAACAATTAATAAAATAATGCATTAATCAGTTAAAACGAAAAAAAAAAATGTCGTCAAATACTGTTACGTTATGTGTGAATTTTTATAGGTATTTAGTACAATTTATATTAAAAATATTGTCGTTTATATAGGTCAATGATTTGAAAAAAGAATTGAAAGCAAGAGGTTTGAGTACAGTTGGCAATAAACAAGAGCTCATTGACCGTATGATTAATCATTCAGAATCTTCAGGTTTGTTTGGTATAGAAAAATGTATGCAATGTATACGGTTTAGAAAAACAACGAAAATTCAGTTTTAGATATCGAGGACACGGTGTTGGATGAGCACAACATTCTGGATGAAGACGACGCGTTAGAGGTATTCGTTATTATTTTTATTAATATAATTTTTGTATATGTGTGTATTTTTATCTTGTTTATTTTATGCATCAGGATGATTTTGGTGACTCTGATATTGACGATTCAAAGGTTTTGGGCGATATTGCAGAAAAAGAAGAAAACAATGTAGGAAATGGGATTATTCATGATGAAAAAGAAGTTAAACAGGTGATTTTTTTTTTTAAAATCGTAAATCAGATTCGACACATTGATGTATCCAGGAGGATTATTTTTTTTTTATTGGTTAGGCAATGCCCAATGGGCATGTCCACTTGATTTAAAAATATTTTAATTTTAATGATACATACATTTTTGTTGAAATTTGTTTTAATGTGCATATAACAGACGCGTTATATATATAATAAAAACTTATTAATTTTTCAAACGTTATTATTATTTTAAGGTAATACAACCAAAAAAAGTAACATTAAAACGTACTTCTGTAACGGTATTGAATGGTGATGATATTAAACCACAAGTGGTTGAGAACAAAATTGAAGAAATTGAAGGATCTGATAGTAAGGATCGCATTATAAAACTAGATGATGTTGAATCTCTGAGCCAGATTGAGGTAATATTTTACATGTTTATTTTAAATAATGATTTTGAGTTAATTATTTTATTTTTTAGAGAATACAAATGAGAGCAAAGAAATTTGGCGGTGATGTGTCTGAAGATAAAAAGTTGGCCAGACTAATTAAGTTTGGTGCTGTAACTGATCAAGTATGGAAAATATCATTTTACTCGTTATCTTTAAAAAGATTTATCATATTTTTCGAGTTTATTTATATATTACTAATAACTGTATGATATATTCTAATAAGGAATCTAAACTTAGCCATTTGGTAAAAAAATTATTTATTGATTAGTGACTAACATTGATTATATATTTAGTAATATATAATCAATGGTGACTAATCATCAATTTTCTGTTAGAAGAAATGTTTTGAATTGTTTTTTTTTTTCAATTTTGAATTACATCAATAATTTTACAAATAATACAATTTTTTGAGATTCTGAGCAAAGTGTTAGTTTTACAATGATATGTTTTTTATTTTAATTTGTCCATAAACACTTACACGCGTAGGAAAAGTATTACATATATTGATATATCCTTTGCGTTGAGGTTGTAAGAAAGATTGCAGAAAGATAGGTAAAATTTTTAACATTAAATGAAATCTTGTTTTTTTGTTGTTTACAAAAATAATCAACATATTTGAAGTTCTTACCATTTATGGTTTTTATTGTTGTAAGTACTAAATAAATTGTTCAGTTTTGTTTGAAATAAAAAATATTATAAATATTTCAATTTTTTATGTTTCTAGTTTGATCGAAATTTAAATTTCAAAAATATTTGAGTGTAATTTTTTTAAGCATGGTTTTGATTCAAATTTCTATATAATTAAAATATTTTGTATTTAGACTCAACAGTATAACATCAGATTTACGACATATTTTGAAGTCATTTTTATAAGAGTTAAAAATTTTATTTACCGCTAAATTCATTAGTTTATTGACTAATTTATTACATCTGTATTATTTTGACTTATTGTTTTCACGATTAATATTACCATGTCACATGATAAAAATGTATAGCCACATTTATAAGTTTTATGGAAAATAATGTTAGCTATGATATTTTAGTTTACCTTAAAATTTTAATCTTATATTACTTTTCATATTTAATAATAATATATTATTAATTTTATATATATTATTTTTATAATAATATAATTCTTAAGAATTTCTATTCAGAAGACCTACAGCAATCATAACTTGATATCTTTTATTTTAGTTTTAAAATGTAAAAAAAAAAAAAAAAAATAATTTTCTTTATTTTTTTATTTACTTTTCAGTACATTTTATGGTTTATAAATATTTATATTTTTGACTTATAAATTGTTATTTGTGAATATTTAAATGATTGTATATAAACATTGAGTAAACCAAGCTTTGTACAGAATTATTTGACATGTGCCATTAATTTATTATAATTTTAATATTTAAAAATTAATAAATTATAATATAATATTAGCTTTTACCGAGGCGAATGAATTGGAATGTGAACATGCCTAAAATGTCAAGTTTCTGTACCTTGGTTAATGAAAATTAAATAAAAGTAAATTAATACTTATTCTTTTGAAATTAGAAACCAGTAGCCAGTGCTGATAATGACAAATTGAAAATGAGAGCTGAGAGATTTGGAGAGACCGTTTCCAAAACTTTACATGACGTAAGTATATTTTATGTATTCAACTTATAAACGGATTATTATTCCTTCAGTATACGTTGTACTTACTTTATTATATCATTAAATTTCTTACGAGTCACAATATTGGGAAATGCTTTTAATTAATGTGTATAACTAAATACTTATTTAATGAAAAATATGCATAATTTATAATTGGAAATGTAGTTTAGAGAATGTTAAAGTGTCAAATTTAGCAGTAAATTATCATTAATACATATAATTATAAATTATGTAATTCCCTTATCATTGTAATTTATTATTGTTGACAGGACAATTTTTTTTCGTCTTTAGAAATCTATCTCAATAATAAAATTCATTTACATGATTAAACGTCAATAAACTTATTTCATTTATATTTCAAGGCCACTAATATATTATAATGTTGTAATTAGTTATATTTTGATTCAATTAAGTTTTAAACTTTCACTTATCTGTCTTAATACTAGTTAAGAACACTTAACATTTGGGTTTTGGTTCAGAGTCAACATGCTTTCTTAATAAATTATAGAAAATTTAATTATTTTCGTATAAGGATATTGTTAGTGTGTCTTTTTAGTATATTTGTTACTGATTTTTTTTTATAATATTTTTTTTTTGTAAATGCTCACATAAATATATCACACATATTTCTTATCAATATATTGATAATATAATATTATTAATATGAGATCATAATAATATATATATTATTTGGAATGGTTAAAAATCGTTTTGAACATGTTTAAATAAATTATTTTCAATTTGACAGTAGAGTTTTGACATATGTTTTATAAAAAAAATCAACGTATTGTAAAATGCATATTATGCGCTAGAGAAAATTTGACTATTCTATTAGATTGTAGACTGATTTAATGAAAATACATTTGCCGCTCGACTGTTTGTTTCGATTACAAGTACTTTTTACAATTTGTATTAATACGAATATTTTGTTTTGTTTAATTTAGAGTGAAAAAGAAGATAAACTGAAGGCGCGTGAACTCCGTTTCGGAGT
Organism: Slavum lentiscoides; assembly: GCA_032441835.1. Taxonomy (NCBI): domain Eukaryota; kingdom Metazoa; phylum Arthropoda; class Insecta; order Hemiptera; family Aphididae; genus Slavum; species Slavum lentiscoides. The sequence continues at coordinate 16,049,463 of CM063709.1, forward strand.
TATTGATAAAACAGTATTAACGGCTATTAAAAAACGTAACAACGGAGATGTTGGAAAACAAAAAAATTCTCGAGGTGGTAGGAGACCTTTCCCGTACAAAAAACGGTATTAATTATTTTGTAATTGTATTTTACAAACTGACTGTACATTACATTTTTTCCTTAGATTCCATTATAAATCGATTATTTTTACTTGTATCAAAATTGTTGTTAGTAGTATTATCTGGAATTTATATTTATGTATAATTAAAAATAAATAAATAAATAAATAAAAGGATTTGTACATTCCTTAATTCATCTACTCGTATATATATATATATAAAAAAAATCATCAACTTCACCTACGTGTTTGAATTTAGTAAAAATAAAGGTTAATAATTAAAATCTATTAGTTATTGGTTTTTATTTATATCCGTGCAATATGCATATATATATATATATATTTACGGTTATATTTTATATAGATTCGGTGCCTGTTGGAGTGCAAATAATATTTTGTCATTAAACGTTGATTGACGTAATACATTTGTATACGTTCTTTACATTTTAAATTAGTTTTCAAATGAGAAATGATGTTGGGATTGACTTTATTTACTTTACACGACAGTGTAATACCTTGAAATTGGTGTGCATACGATTTTGGTGTACTTGTTATTTTACAAAATGTTTTTACTAAAAAATTCGTTTTTCCTTTTTCCGGATTTCATATTTAAACAAAGGATCTATCGGCTATTACGCTGCTGAAATTGAAGGGGAGAGAAATTGTACCGTACATTTCTGACTTATTTATAGAACAACCCTTATATCCTACACTATAAATAACAATTACAGGCAATTAGAGACCATATACCTGGTATGTGGTTAATCGATGTGTATCTCGCATACCTGATCCAATCGCCACATTGCCACAGCGTGGGTTCCGGTCATCTGCTATTATATTTTCCATCGTCATTTTCGTGATGGACGGTTGGGGACACTGTTTAATTTACTATCTTAAACTGGCGGTTGGGGATAATATCATTTTTCTTATCAATCAGTCGTAAAACCACAGATTAGATGAATTTATTTTTTTTTTAAATTTATTTTATTCATCTAATCTGTGGTAAAACTGGCATGATCTCTGATCACACAGCTGCAAAGGTATTGACTATTAACTATTATTAGCTATATAATATTCGTGTTCCGCAATGAGCGGTTACTGTGGTAACGTTTTGAAAAACGTTCGGTATACCATAGTATAATAAACGCACGGTTCAGCCAATCGGAAAAAAAATCAATTTGACCCGATACTGCAGGGTAGTTCAGTAGTTGTAATGTTGAGACTTGAGAGCAATGTGTACGGTGAAAGGAATCCGCTACACATCAGTCTCGTATAAAAGGTACCTACAAGGCTACGTCGCCCATAGGCCGCGCGTACATTGGAGAGCGTCGAGCGGCAAGCGTTGCTCGGTCGAGCGTCAAGGTGCGCACGCATTGCAGACCGTTACTTTTGAGCGGTGTGGTTTATTCAAGGGGATTGAAAGCGGGTATTTTCTCTCTTTGTCTTACGCACATGAAACATGGCAAAATAGACGTTTCGTACTTCCAACGTACCGGTCGATCTATTGGTGCGATAAGAAATTTGAAAACGGATTTGAATTCCTCGTGAATTTTACTACAAAACGACTTTCCCACTTTTTTCATTTTTTTTTTCATAAACCCTTCAAAAAATTAACCGAACAAATTAAAATAAACAAAAATTGTTAATAATTCATTTTTCAAGGTTTAAAAAAAAAGAATCTAAAAGAAATAAGATCTAAAAATACCCATGATTATGGAAAAACCATATAATCAGTATATTTCATGAGCGTCGAGCGTCAGAATTCGAACACGTTTGATTTGTGAAGCCCAGGTTACACAGTGCGAGCTAAACGACCGAGTTGCCCTAGTCAGTTACTGCAGTGCAGCCACTCGCATCGTGTGACCGCATTATACGAGTTACTGTCATCTGAAAGCTGGTCAGTGACTCACATAACAGTTACTACAACATTTTTTGTTTTTACTCGCCTGTTCGCATTCCCCCACCACACCACAAGCAGCAGCTCGCATGTGACTCGTACCGTGTGCCCGGTATTGACAGTAGCTCGTAAGCCAGCGACCGAGCCGTTTGCTGTCATAACTGCTTTATACTCTAGGGGGTCTTCATTGTATAGCTCTTTAAATATTGTATGCGTTGCCCCTTTCCTTTGCATCCAATTCCTGACCCAAATCGTTCTTTTTTTCTACATTTCGAAGTACTTTAGCTCAAAGTATTTTTGTAACCGCTTTTATTACGGTATTAACTGTAATCGGTTTTGTATTTAATGACAACATTGCACGAGACCTGGATAATATTATATGCTGCGACACTGTTGCAACATGCACTACAATGAAATTACAAAATTAAAAACACGTGCAGTAGCTGTCGTATTCGGTCTCGCCATCAGCTCGCACTTGTGTGACCGGGCGAGGCGAGTTGAGCTACTGTCATGCAAGTACAGTAGCTGTCCACTGTCAGGTCAGCAACTCGTATTGTGTAACCAAGCCGTGACGCGCCGCGACGTTCGACGCTCTCCAATGTACGCGCGGCCATAGACGTGCGCACGGGTAGGGCTGATTGGGCTTTAGCTTTAGCTCCACCTGAGCCTTTACCCGAGTGACTACATATATAGAAATTAGACTAATCAGTTGGCTAACCTAACCTGCAGTATATTATTGTCTAATATCTTTAATCGTGGATATTAAACGTGTTAACATAATAATTACATTTTTTATTTGACAGCATAATAATTGTATGTACCTAATGTATATACATACAAATTACATGAATCGATGATTGCAAAAACGTCACGAGTCAAATTATTTAAAACTTTTGGATAGGCACTTTTGGAACGACACAATTCATTGACTAAAAACGTTTTCGCTCTCAACCAGATTTTTCGGTTGTAATTCTATAGATAAAAAAAGTATAACTTAAGACATTTTTACACTCGACGGATAGAAACACATGACTAGTATACGTTTTTACTAATATCTCAATTTCATAAAATATTTGACTCGTGACGTTTCTGCAATTATCGATTCACATAATGAATAATTTATAATAATAAATAAATATTTAAGTTAATTGACAATTGTTAATATTATATACGCGTATTATGTTTTGAACGTTTTTGAATTGTTTTATTAGATTGTATTTGGTTAAAATTTTAAATCAATATTGATGAATTGTACGTGTGAAATAATGAAAAATGAGATTGTTTATACTTTTTCCAGTCACCAACAATATGGTCACTTCGAAGTTCGTATAGTGAAAACTTCTATAATTTTTTTCTTGTGTGATCGTGACAGGGGTAGGGGGTGGGTGGTCAGATTGAATTTAGCCATACCTGGTTCAGAAGTGTGCCTATGGACGCCTATGGCTACACCCTAGGTACAGGCTACATTAGTATATAAATGTGTAATGTAATTGATTACCATTTATTTATAAATGATTAAAATTAAAACGAAAAGCGTATTGTGGACTTTTTTACTCCATTCGCTTTTTTCGTCACTATAAACGAAAAACGAAAGCGCTGCTGTCCACACATTCGAACACTTATTTCTAATAAGTTTTCTATTGCAGCACGTATTTCGAGACGCTACATAAACAAAATTAGCGATCGCACAACTTCACTCTACCACGGTTAGATACCAACTGACCTACCGCGCACGTCTGTTCAGAAACGGCAGCGCTATCTCTACTACTTTCCACACAATTGTTAATCGGAGGTTACTTTCCGAACGGTCCTCGTATCAGGAGCGTATTTAGAAATTTTTTTGGGGGGGCTGAGGCATTGAGTAAATATCATTGTTGAATTATTTCTAAATTCTAATGCAAGACTTCCTAATGCAAATGAAATTTCGGGGGCTGGAGCCCCATCAGCCCCCATAAATACGCCCCTGCCTCATATATAGGTATATATGCGGTTACAAGCTGCACAGTTTTTAGGTTTTGTTGATGCCGCACGGCTGGGAGATCCGTATGGATAGTTCAGCAACCAAAATCGATAGATCTTTAGCCGCCGGATTGCTCTGACGTTGCCCGGGGTGTACTACGAGGAAGCGATCTGTCATTACACCCCCGCGAGTGTCCAAAACGTGCGTTCCTTGGCACCATAAATGACGTACTACAACCGACCCCCCGAAGGAAGTCAGTGGATCTCTAACTTAGACGTGCATTTATAATTATAAATAAAAAAATAAAATGTTATTAAATATAGTATACCACCTTCTACAATTATTGTTAAACTGTTAAATTTATATATGTATTTTATGTTGTTGTTAATGCTGTAATGTTAGGGTACGATAAAAAAAAAGCTGCACCGTGTCGCAGAAATGAGAAGTATAATGTCCGCGAGTCTTCTGCCGTTTTCACGAATTTCTTTTAAAAATTATTATTATAAATATATGACGCGTCGAAATCGTTAAAAAATACTACAAAAACACTCGTCGTGATTGTTGTTGTTGTTGTTCGTGGACTCTGAGTAGGTATATCTATAATATATCGGCTATATAGCGCATATATTTGTGTATAATGTTGTAATAACGAACGGATTCAATGTAGAATTTCGTACTAGTCGATATTGTCGATTATAGTTTTATATGTCAGTTAAATGCATATTTAAAAATGTAAAAGAAAATACGAATTTTAAAATTTTAAACTGCGTACAGTCGATATAATAATATATGATGCACGTTTTTTTTTATATATCTGATTTATGTTAAAACATGATCTGGCGTTTTCATAAACTTTTTTTTTTTACACACGTGTGTATATATATATATATATATATAGGTACATATATACAATATATTGTATTTATCGTTGAAATAATTTATTTATTTATTTTTTTTATTAACGCTATAATAAATAAACAATAATGATCATTACAATAAAAATTCAAAATCAATATAATATAGTAAATAACAAAATTTCAGAGCTAAAATGAATATGTATTAAATGTAATAATAATAGTAATGACGATGATACAAGTATATAATAATAATAATAATAAATATATAAATATAAACGAAACGCAAATGTCATCGTAATTGTATTTCTGAAAACATTGTAAAGGCGTTTTAAATATATATATATATATTACGATTAATCTGCTAAAAATGTATGGGCATAGTTTTATACCAAGAAAACTTAATAATTTTTGTTAAAAAAAAGAAAAAGCATAATATAATAATTATCATAATATAGTATAGTAAACACGATAATAAGCACCAGTCTTTTTTATTAATAATATTATTTGTAGACTTGTAAATTTTTTTTCTCAAAATTCTATTTAAACATACCAAGAGAAATGATTATTAATTTAAATTCAAAATTATAAACTATATATATATAATATAATATGTGTGTGTGTCATTTTTCCCTTTTAATAAATTTAATACACTTATTATACATTTTATTTGACCTTAATCACATGGCCGAAGAGAAAACAGGGACATAATCGTATTTCAAATTCATTTAAATATATATATATATATATGTATTATAACCTGAACTAATGATGATAAAAATTAAAACAAAATTCTGTTTGACTAGAATTATAATAATAATAACAATAATAATAATAATAATAATAATAATAATAATAATAATAATAATAATAATAATAATAATAATAATAATAATAATAATAATAATAATAATAATAATAATAATAATAATAATAATAATAATAATAATAATAATAATAATAATAATAATAATAATAATAATAATAATAATAATAATAATATATACTTATTTAAGGTTAAGTATTATACAAGTGTGAGTTGACAGAACAATTATATTAATTTAATGTATAAGATATATCCTTAAAATTAAAAAAGAAAAGAAATTATTTTACAACATATAATTTACATACGGTACAACACGCCTATAAATTATTGTACGAATATAAGTAGGTATTAAATTTTTTCTAAATCGATTTTTAAAATTCATTTATAACAATAAAAAGCGTTTTATATAATTAAATATCATTAAAAGAAAAAAAACATAATAATATCGCATGATGCAATTTTACAGAATATACGAGTATATATTTAATAGAGTATTGAGAAAAGTGTTTTGTCAACAAGCAGATTCAATTTTATTTTTGTTAACGAATTCGTTATTTTTAATTTTATTGTAATAATAATAAATAAATAAATATATATAAAAAAAAAAAAAATAATAATAATAATAAATATAGATATGTGTTGTAATTTGAATATTTGATGTATACGAAGTCAATAATTTATATGTATATTATAATATTTATATGAGAAAAAAATACAACGCAGTACTTAAATACAATAAAGAAAACGAATGGGATCTCGTATTAGAAATGTATATATTATGTATCATTATGTATTGATGATAATCGATGTATAATGATTAGTATAAAATATGTATTTATCGATCGTGAATTAAAAACAAAACATACCGTTAATAAGTTGAGGGATTTGTGTGTTTATTTTTATTTTTTAAGCATTTATTATTATTCATATTCAATATAGACACCAGAGTTAAAGAAAAAAAAAACAGAAAGGTTAGTTTAAAATATAAAATGTATACGCACAATACATGGAAATAAATGACAATCTTGTGACGAATATAATATTCGTGTAGGCCTATTTATATATATATATATATATATACTATATTTGTAGTTGGATTGGTTTGACAACGTTTTGTACCAAACATTATTTGGTACATATTACAATATTTTTCATATTTTTGAAAAAATGGCAATATTATATTAAGTTTTAAATAATTAGTATTTTTTTTTTTTTAATTGACTACGAGTATATAACATTATTATTATTGTTGTTATTATATTTTGACCGGATAACTATTAAATACGAAACGAGGGGAAGGGAAAACAATTCGAAAGAAGTTTAAAACAAGTATATTGTTCATATATACTATAGCTGATACAGTATTATATATATATATATTTGGCATGCCCAAGCCGAAATGACGAGGAATAAAAAAACAAAACCGTTATAATAAATAAATCTCGACGTTATTAACGTGTGCAAAATTGAAATTTCATAATAATATTTATAAGTGCGCGTGTGTTTTTTTTTTTTCTGGTCTACGTATATACGGTATTTTTGCTGCCGATAGCGAATTAAGTGTATATTTTCTTTTAGATATACCTACGTTTTAAGATGTTATATTTTTTTTTTCTCCTTTAGACATTTTTTTTAAACAGAGCTATGCGTTTGTTAAACCTTTATCGGCGCAGCATTTCGACCGTGTATACACATACGGTATTTTTTTTTTTTTTTTTTTGTATAACAATATATTATATTATCATCAGTCGAAATGAAGAGAAAAAAAAAACATAAATACATAATATATATATATATAATATAATATAATAAAGAATGAAAAAAAAAATATACGTTGCGTTATAATATTATTATTAGTGGGCCTCTTCGTTTGTTCTGTTGTCGTTATAAATAAATAATATATATATATAATAACACGTATTATAATAATATAGTATAAATAATATTTATACCGTCGGGGTGATGTGTTCGTGAATCGGTTCGCCACCGGCCGCCAACGACGCGCGTCTATTTGTTGCCGGCGGACGGCGGGAACGCGCCGCTGGTGGACGCGACCGACGCGGACCGGTGCGAGTGTACGTTCTGCCACTTGTTGTCACGCCTGTGCCACACTCTCGTCTCTTCGTACTGGTGCGATCTAGGAACTCCTTGTCTGTGCCGCGGCAAAAGGTCGACACAAACAAAAAGCAATTTATTCGTTTTCTTTTAAATACAATTATTACGTATTACGCGTGTGACACATGGAATTATCCGGAATGTACACGGGGGGAAAATGTAATTGGAGAGAAAAAAAAAATTTTTTTAGAAACGTAAATTTCACGAAACACTTATGTGTTATATATATATAAAAAAAAAATGTGTAGCTGTAAAAAGAAAAGAAAAAACCCCCCTGGAAAAGTGAACGGTTATATAATGTTGTAAAGCGTGTAAACGTTAATACACACGCATAAACTGTAGTAATGCGTTTTTCACGTAAGGAATTAGAAAAATTGTGATTGTTTTAATATTTAAGAACGCTATGTCGTCGTGGCGTTTACTTGCACGCAATCTTATAACAATCTTCTTCTTCGCCTTACACTCCCAATACTATACACGGTGTCGGCCACCCCAGTCCTATACGCCTCTATATAAATCCAGTGGCGTCATTTCAGTTTTCGAAAGGGGGAGGCAAACGATTTAACCGGCCCCATTTAACTATTTCCCATATTTTATATTTTAGCTCAATACAATTTCTATTTTACATAATTTTGATATTTTCGTTATCATATTCACGAATCGCCCGATATATATATATTTTTTTATTTTTATTTTTGTGGGAGGAAATTCATTACTTTGCCGGCTATAATAAATGTATCATAAATAACTATATATAGTACGTAAATATTACCTGTGATTCAAGTTCTTGTCATAATATTAAACGCGTTAGAAATTACGTTTTGTCATCGGCTCTGGGCGGCTTGTTCAATATTTTTTCCCTCTTTCTCGCCGTCTTGGCCGCATAACATTTAGCTTTTTTCATTTTTATTTTTTACACTTGCCACTCACAAATTTATATATACATATACGTATATTCATAAAACATACGTTTGAAGCGTTAAACAACGGTTAAACAAATTCGTTTGTGCCGTACGCGACATAGGTTCGTCAACTGACATCAAACTGTCAAACGTACATCGTATTCTTCGAATTTAGGGGTAACGTCAATAATATTTACGCACTGCCTTTAACAATAACCATGTTTATCGAAAAAGCCCCAGAACCGCGGTAAGTTGTTACCACTATTTAATCACCTTTAATCGCGGTTATAACCTGCATACTTTTTTTTATTATTATTAATATATTTTGTATATGTGGGCAAATGCCCACCCTGCCCCCCACCAAATGACGCCACTGTATAAATCACGATCTATTTTAGTACACTCACACCTGCTATCTTCAATTCCATCAATCTCCACTTCTTCCTATATTCTTTCCCTTCTATACATTCATTTCCATAACACCTATCGCAGCCTCTGAATCATCTCGTTCCCCGCATTACGTAGTGTCGACCTATTCTCCCTCATTTTCTCCACAACATATAGATGCACTGCACTCCTACCTACTCATTGATTTCTCATTTTATCCTTTCTATATAGTTTATTCCTCACACATTCATCTTAACATTCTCACCTCATCCTCTGTTCCGCAGCCTTACGTTCCGAACCGTACAACGCGTTGCTATATACATACTGTTTTAAAAGATCTACCTTTCAATCTCATTGGCATTTTTTTTTATCTAATCGATAAAATAATAATTATAAACGATATAAGGTGCGAAACGGTGCAGGCACTGCAGCAGACAACTCACTTGTCGATGTATTGTACGAGTATTATGTATGCAATGCAAGCCGCGTCGTCGCCGAGTAAATGTACGGTCGGGTTCAGCACCGTCGTGTTGATGCCTCGGTTCTTACCTAAAACTGTCAAAACGGATTCTATATTCGACCTAGTGAATCATGTACTGGCGAACGTTCGTTTCGGATTCGAAACCGAGTAGTTGTCAGGGGGCATAACCGTACCGTGGTCGAAGTAGAACTTGTGGAACTCCATGCCCTCCAACAGGTTGCCCAGCGCTTCCGGCTCGAACGCCGTCATGTGCGGATCGCATATTTTCCTGAAAAATCATAAGACGACTTCAGCCGTTTTCCCGTATACGCTTACGTGTCTGCACGTCCAGTTTTCAGTGAAAAAAAAGAAATATTATTATTGACCTGACTTCACTCCCAAGCGATTTAAAACATTTTACCGTTATTGTTTTTCAAAACGCGTGTGGTGTATCTATTAACTTTTTATTTTATTTTTTGTTTTTTGAGTCGATATGACATTTTTTTCTTAAAAACGTCTCATACACAAGGGCGGAAGACAAATCGGAAAATTCGATTGTTTTTTTCCCTACGAAAACGGATTTATTGGCGTAATAAGGTCGTGGGGCAATACGTACTATATAATTTATTGTCATAATATATATAAGAACAAATATATAGTATATAAAATTTGTTTAAAAGTAAATATAATAATAATAAATACTTATTAAAAAAACAAAATAATATTCGTTTGATTATATCTATAGGTTTTTTTGTTGACTCCACTTTTTTTTTTTTTAGTAAAAACATCAAAAATTCAAAATCATAAAACAAATTTACGTAATTATTTGTTGTTTCCACTTTAATGTTAACCATTAAATATCGACGACGTCGAACAAACGATTGAAAGTATATTATAATATTGCAGTTATATTTATACGAATTTGATTATGTGACATTTCGAATTCGATTTCACATATTCGAAACGAACGATTTTAAATGTTACTGTAGCGCGTTTATAAACGCATAAACGAAATTTGAAATGTCTACGTGTTATTGTTCTATCGCACGCGTGTATTAAATAAGCGATTTAGGGATTTCGACAGTGTATTCTATTTATTTACAGCAGATTTTTATTATATATATATATATATTTTTTTTTTACGAGACTCATTAACAGATCGATGAAAATTTAATCGATCGCGACGTGCGCGAGCCGATTCGAAAATTATCGATAATCAGCTCCCCCTCCCAACGTCTTTTTCAAAATCTATTTCATTGTGAAGACATAAAACTCGTCGCACTTGTCCGCCAGTAAAAAAAAAAAATTTCCTGCTGAAAACGAAAAATTTCGGGTTTTTTTTTCCACAGACAATCTTTATAGCTCTTATAAATAGCTCTTAAATTCGCAATTCATTCAGCAATCTATGAAAAAAATGTGTACATATATACACATATTATATACGTACGTGTATCCTTCGAAATCAGCGTTGTTGATCGATTCGATGAGTTGTTCGGTGATTTTGACGATTTCTTGTTTGCGCGCTGAAACAACGAGACCAACAAACGGTTACGCAAGTTTCTAACATTTTTTTTTGTACATTTTTTCGCGGATTTCAAAATCGGTTCATCCGAAAGCGGTATTTATATTATAGATTATTTATTTATGTTTTTTTTTTTTAAATTTTTTTTATTTATATGACGCTTTACAGCACAAAAAAAATATATATATATACATATATCGATAAATAAAACATTATATTTTATACCATCGAATATGTATATATATATATATATATAAAAGCTTTGAACGCAATACGAGTGGAATTAAATAATAATAATAATAAAAATAAAATAAAATCAAAAATAAAATTTATGTCAAATATAAAAAAAAAGAACCATATACAGGTAATGTAGGTATATACATATATATATAGGTACGTACTCTAATTCACAGATCAGACAAAATATTCATCATCTGATCTGTGGTCTAATATAAAATTATCAAAACGGGGTTTCAACAAAACGCGTATATTATAATAATACATATTATATATATATATGTACATCGTAATAATAATATATAATTATTATCGTGTGGCGGGAGAAAAAAAATGTGTTTATCGAAAATCGAACAACATTAGTATATAATATAAATAACGTATAATACATAAAAAAAAAAAAAATAATAATAATACTATCTAGATGTGTTGTTTTGGACTCACCTGAACCGCAAGAGTTAGTCGAGTGCTGCGAGAATGTCTTGTTGGGACAGACAATCCTCACGTCTTAGCGGAAAATGTGTGGAAATAAAACATAAAAAGAAATGCAAAAAACGAAAACCGACAAAAAAAAAAAAAAAAAAAAAAAACTAACTAACACGCACTGTGTTAATGCGTGCAGTTTTTATCATATTCATCTATATTTATCTCTATCTATCCATCTATATAATTTACATATTATTGTAATAATAATACGCGATATATACATAAATTATACATCGATCTATATACGTTTTTTGGTAGGTTATAAAATGTATTTGAACGTTAAAGATTTTCGTTGTATGCATTGGTTTGTCGGATTTTCTATTGGTGCGTGTGTGTGTATATATATATATATATATAAGCATTTACAGGAATCCGCTAAAAAGACAATTTAACCACGCGCGGGCGCACGCGCCATAATACGATATTTATTTTTATATACAGGATAAGCCTATGAACCAGGACAAACATGCTACAAAAGTCGTTTTTGGCATAAGATATAGTAATGGGAGATTTAAATAATTGAATTAGTCTAATATATTATTATTTATTATACCTATTATTGAAACTGATCAATGAAAACTATATATACTTAAAACTATATGGGAAATCACACTAGTTCTCTTTCGTATTATATCTTCCGACTCCGTCAAAAAAACATATTCAAAATGTACATATCATTTTTACACACACTAAGATGATGTAGTGTTAGTGGGAGAAAGCCCAGAAGTGAATAAGATACTTGAAACGTAGAGATTAGCGCACGAGACGAAAGGACTAATAGGATTATAGTAGGAATAAAATATAGTATATATGATTTTGGAGGTAATTATTGGAGAATTCATAAGGCATATGTAATAGAAATGAGTGAGAATACAGTGTGTGAGGTCGACAGATTCAAGTGCATACCTAGGACCGGTAGAGCGCAAAAGAATGTGGTTCTTAGGAAGACACGAACAAATTATTAAAGTACGGATGGATAAAATGTAAAGAGAAGCCAGAAGCGTCAAGTGTTTTGCGTGACAGCCACCAGTATAATGTTGTATGGTTCGGAATGTTGCAGGGCAGTGGACAGGAAAATAAAACAGAGGATAAGTGCAGCGGAAATGAGAATGCTAAGATGGATGCGTGGAGTGACTAAAAGGAAGATAGAATAGGAAATGAGAATACTTAAGGACCGGTAGTATAGGAGTGTAGGAACCCATTGTGGAGAAAATGAGAGAGAATAGGTTTAGATGGTTCGGACATGTTATACGGAGAGAGACGATTCAGATTTCAAAGGCTGTGAAAGGTGTTATAGAAATTATGTGTAGAAAAAAAAAGAGGAAGACCGAAGAAGAATAGTGGATAGATGGAACTGATGATGATATGAGGATAGCAGCTGGTGTGTATATATTGCAAAAAGTGAGAGATCGTACTTTATGGAGGTGGTTGACCCCATGTAGTTGGTAGTGTAAGGTGAAGAAGAAAAAGAAGATTTAACTCGTCACTGACCAAAGATTGTTTTGTGCGACTGTGAAGTAGTCTCGAAAACGAGGTTGTATGTGATTTCCGCCATATTCTCTTCGATTCTCTCTATCTCTCTGTTCTCTCCTAGATTAAACCTCCTTTCCCGTTTACGCTCTCAAGGCTACATATCTACTGATATCAATTTTTACTTTTTAACTCCCATTCCCAATCAGTCATCTGTTATATTAAGGGTATATACACACATATATATATATATGTTATACCTGTTTTCCAGATATTGATTTTAATAGAATATCCTTATTTTTTATCTCCATTTAATTTATTTAATAATTTTCGTCGTGCTACAATATTTCATACAAATAAAGGCAATAATAATAATAATAATAATAATAATAAAAAATATATCCGGGAAATTATATAAAAATACAATATAGCTATTTAAATTCGGCTTCTAATTTACTACAACTATATGTATCTATAAAATATTCTACACTGAGAATTTGAAAAACACAAATAAAATGATTATAGAACGCGGTGTGTGTCGCGTGCGAATATTATATTTATATTATGTACACGGATAGAAATATAGTCTTATATAATCGTATATCAGAGAGTAAATCTTAATCGGTGGTACGCGAAAGGCATACAAATTACTTCTTTTTTTTACGAAAAAAAAAACAAAAAAAAAAAAATTTGAATTATTCAACGAATGTATTATTGCAGTCAGACGAAGTAAATTATTTTTAGATATTATACTATTTCAAAATTACTTGCGATTTCGTGCTACTTATATATATATATCCCTTTATCCCGCGATATGTACGCACATAAATACTATAATGGTATTTTTAATAGTTTAACGGTACGAGCTCAGCGATGGAAAACACGTGAGTACAGAACAGTATACCGCGCCGTGTTGGTTGAAGAACATTACTCGATACCCGTATAAGGCGCTATTTACAATAATTATGTTTACAACACGTTTCGGCATTGGCAAACCGTATTAGACAATATCATCATGATAAAATAGGAGAATTTGAGCCATAATCGAGAAAAAGAGATTATACGCGCGCCGTTATACGATAGTTGGTGTATACGCGGAAGTAATAGGGAGAGAAGGACAATAGACTTTGAGAAGGTTGTACAAATATGTCGACGGATGGGCGAGTGTGTGCGGAGAAGAGCGAGACGAACAGGAGTATAGTATAAGAGGAGGACTGTTGCGCGGGATGATTTTCTGAAATCTCGTTATTTTTTTGTCAAAATGTCCAGCACCTCTTGTTGGCGGACGAAGAAGAATTTCGCGCGTTCCTGCAGTCGAGCGAGACGGAATGAGGCGGAAAAACGCGTGCACGCACTGTTACTATCCTCCAATCCGCCGGCTACTCATACGGGTTTGACCGAGACGTTAATTGGCTCCGTACTGCACGATCAATAATGTTGTCAATATTCGTAACGGTAATATTGACGGAAACTCGTTGAAACGAGTATCGATCGTTTATGAGGATATTGTCGTCAATCATCGAGGGCCGCGATTGATAAAAATATTAATTGCGAGATTTCCGCCGCGTACCGGGCAGAATCCGTTTTGAAATAAACCAACGACACGAGCATTTCGGAATCCGGGACCAGTAACGATGGCTGCAGTGTTCGACGAACGGACAGTGGTTGACTTGGGGGGGGGACGCGGGGGGGACTGAGTACCCCTTCTATTTTTTCAGATATTTGAGCGTACCCTACTATTTTTTTTAAAGAGGAACGCGGGGGACGGTCAGTGCTCGATTTGGGGGAGGGGGACTGAGTACATCAATTAATTTTTTGGATATTTTAGAGTACCCCTACTTTTTAAAAGGGAACGCATGGGATAGGTCGTTATTAAATTTTTTATTTTTATAAAATTGCTCGACTTATATTTTCGTATTAAATACATAAAGCTTACAAAATGTATTGATATCAGATATCTCATATCTCACACGTGATAACCGGATAAGTAGCCATCAATGATAAAATCATTCATTGTCTATTAATTCAGGTACTTTAATAACTATATTATATTCCTTATTCTGTTTTGTTATGATACGTGTTTATGGTCTTATATGAATGCTTTTTAGGGGATCGTAAAAGGGGGTGTAAGGGGGTGGTAACGTGAGGGATGTTAAAATGCTAGGGACGCTACTCTTTAAAAAGTAGCTAGAGTACCAGCTCTATACTACTTTTTCCCCAAGTCAAGCACTGCGAACGGGATAACGAGTACGTTGCACGGTGCGCGTCAATCTCTAAAATAATTGTCAACGTGTATTATTATTATTGATCATGCAGCGTGTTGGGGCGACCGCACTTTACAGAGTCCGTTAAACGCGCAACAGGAGGGACCGTGACAAGAAACACCGCGGAACATCGCGGTAGACGACGCGCTCGATTATAACAGCGGATTCGTATGTAATATACTTACGGGCGTCGCCGTCGTAGTCGTACCGACCGAACGATTCCATCATCGAGTTACCGGGTTCCAGGCGTTCTGCGACTGGTTCGTCGGGACATTTATTGCAAAAGCACAACACCATACTATATTATATGTATGTATGAGCAGGTGAAGGTTTTTTTTTTGGTTTATATTCTACACGTTTTACGTACACGAATATTGTTGTTATTATTGGCGATACGCGCGAGTATATAATACGACGGCCGGAGGAATATTTGTGGCGGAGATTGTTTTTCTTTTTTTTTCCACTCTGCACCGGGCTGCCGCGAGACGCGACGGTAACGATCGGGGGAGCACTCTTCGAACGCTATTAGTTTTTTTTTTTTGTTATTACCGTTTTACGCGGGTACACGAAGAAACGACGGGTTTATACTGCAAACGCGCGCCGTCTATTGCAATATATTGGAATAATTATTCGTTTCCCCGAAACCCGACGTAATTCACAAAATGTGTGCGCGGTATTTGACACGATGTGAATTATATACGCGCGCTGTGACGTGGTTCGTAATGCATCGGGTGGGAAAAAAAAGTATGTATTACGACGAGACGAAACAACTGTGCAAACGCTCGGGTTTTTCGTGTGTTTTTTTACAGTTTTACACGTGTTTAGAGAGAGAGAGAGAAAAATTGTATTACCGTCGTCGCGACTACAGCGTATGACTTACGACGATATAATACGCGCGCGTTACGGGGGACGAAAGTGATGACAAACAAATACGCGCGGAATACGGCGGGGAAACGGTGTATATCGCGCGAGCGCGCGCGCCGGGACACTATAATAACGTTTTTCTTTTTTTCTTCTGTAACGCCCCAGAGCTTTGTCGCGAATACGCGCTGGCGCGCGCGTACATTATAATATCGCAATGTACATCTACGTCTGCGCCGCCGGGTGGTAATAATAATAATAATAATAATAATAATAATAATAATAATAATAATAATAATAATAATAATGATGATGATGATAATACCGGGGTTGTATAGAAGGGTAACGTGTATACGTAATATATAATTATTTCGCTTCGACGACGACGTGTCCGCGTGTTCGAGTATCGCGTTTTATATATCTTATTATATTACGGGGCCCGGACGTTGATGACTTTTGTATTTTTTTTTTTTTTTTTTAGAACGTCTTAGGTGATGTTTTCCTAGCCACGAAAAAAACGTGATTCAATAACGCACGAATCACTGAACTCATCGATACACGGAACGCGCGTATATCAGTGAAAATACGACCTCAGACGGGAGGCCGCCATATGCATTCTATAAGACGTAAAATTCGTGGAGAATACGATGAAATATAGTTTTTTCCACGATATTTATCATGTTTTATTATTTACTTTGACATATCAATGTTAGCACCAAAATCGATTATTTTTACATAAAGAAGTTGGTAACAAAAACAGGAAAATAGAAACGGAATGCATATGACGGCTCACTGTAGGGGTCCATTTTTCCTATACGAGAATTATACGGAATGCGCGTTCCATGTATTGAGTTCAGTGATACGAATACACTAAATAAATAATTTTTGTTTAGGCTTTTTTTAAAAATATTTTACGGAATTTTTTGACATTTTAATGTCATTTTTTGTACTTTTGGATGATTTTTTTTAAAAACTATTTTTCAACGGTCCACGGAAAAATCACGAGTTTTACTATTATTATTTTACGTAGAATTTCTGTTTTTGTTTTTCTCTTTTGATTTAAAATTTGTGCATAAATTAAAAAAAAAACCGTAGAACACGTTGAGAAAAACTACAAATACGTAGTATTTGATTTTTAAATTTCCGGAAAGGATATTTCCCGGAGTGTGTAGGCGCGTTTATATAATGTATAACAAATTTCGGGTAAAGTATATTTCTCCGCTCGTCGAAAGGCCGTATGTGTTATAGACGGATGATATGCGATTATGACTACATACGTATCTATACGCGAGAACCGAATACGGTGCAGGTCAAATATAAAATTTATATTGTATTCACAAACGGAACGTTGAAAAAGAGAGAGAGAGAGAGAGAAAAGGAAACCGGCAATATTTTTTTGAAAATTTTAATTCTAATACTCGAGAATAATAAAGAAAAAAAATTGTCTTTTGAAAATCAAAAGTTTATATAGGCACGGTGATATAAATAATTACAATGTATTCTTGTGGACTCGAAATGGAAACACGAATGGAAAAACGCCGAGATCGTGAAATCGGTTCAAATGTTGCAGACGATTTGCAACCGTTGGCTGGTGATAAAAAAAAAAAGTCACCCCGTACGTTCGTCGTGGTATACCGCGGACTGAACGGGGTGAACATCGATAACGCGCCACAGTACAATTATTATTATACAGCAGCGACGTTAAAAAAAAAAAATAGAAAAAAGAATAAGAAATAATAATAATAATAAAAAAAAAACACTAATGTATACCTACACACAATACGACCTTTATACGCGGGTCAAAGTTCAAAAATCCTATATAATTAGTAGACTTCTGTAGTGTTCTTTCCCCCCCCCCTCCCGCTGCCCAGTGTTTCAAACTTTACACGCGAATAATACAATTATATGGGCGGGACATTAAAATATTTTTTATATATATATATAGGTAGTATAGGGTAGGTACTGCCCTTGGGCACTGTTTGCATTGGGCTGGGAGGGGGGCTTTAGCTCCTTTCCCCCAGAACTTCTTGTAGCCCACCCCCCAAAAATTGCTTCCTGTGATTGACCTAGGTTTTATACCCCCCTCCCCCCCATTACACAATTGTATTTTTATTTCAATTTTATCAGGTCGATAGATTGTTATTATAATTTTTTTTTTTATCAAGATGAATGAATTATGTGTATATATTATATTGCAGACTATAATATTTCTATTTTGAGGATACCAATCGCGGTTCAGCATCATCTGAACGTTCATTCTCTGTGTGACGAGGCGAATTACAAATCGGATTAGAAGCTCAATCAATGGGCCAGTGATAGGTTTCCTGATTTATCATTGCTTCGTATTGAGAGAGAGAGAGAGAGAGACTCGTCATATTCGTTAGAATCCGAGAACATTTTAAACGTTTCGGTCAAAAAAAGAAAGGCGAGACTGAACTTTGAATAGTATAATAGTTAAATATTAATTATTATTATTACTATTTTCTTTTTGTGTTAAGTATATATTTAATTCTGTCAATAATATTTATTATTAAATAATTTTCGTTTCGATTTAAAATTCGTAAAATTATCAAAGCGAAATTTCTGCAACAACGTTGCAGGGCTTAGCGACGGACCGTGCGAGTGCAGTGTCTTTTTTCTATGGACATTTTACTGTATACCCTTGTACTTCACTTTCAATACTCGCTATATATTTGCGGTTAGTTGAGTGTAAGACGTACTCGCGACATACTCGTATTCTAGGTGAACGTAATTTAATCTTCGAAGAAGCGAAAACGATCGTTCTCCGCTATAGTTTGTAACCATTAAAGACAAACAGAGTACCTATTAAATGGTCCTTTCGACGGCCGGGGAAAACTTTCCTTTTACTTTAATGTATTTAAATCTGTTAGTGTACATCGACAAGCAAATTTTGAGGCAAAAAAAAAATCAAAGGGCTTAAGCTACATAATACGGGCTTATATATAGGCTTTATAGGTTAATCCGACCCTGCGTAGGGGGTACTGCGCGTACTGAGATTTGTGATCGATATACTATACATTATTTATACATCCGTTACTACGTTTCGGCGTTATAATTTGTGAGTTTTTTTTCTTTCTGTTCACTAATCGAATAAAACGACGGGAATCAAATTCGGATAAAATGTTTACACGTTCATTTTGAAAATCGTTATATTTTTCTGATCGATAAATCGTTTCGGAACCTGTCGAAACTGCGAATTCGAATAGTCAAACCTTTGAATAATTAGGTATATAATTATTATATAAGTATATTCGCATTGCATATATATAATTCGAGGCTCTGAATTCAAGTGTATAATTCGGCGTATACGATATTAATAAACATTTTTCGACAGTTAAAAAAAAAAACCAATCGAATACGTTTAGTTTTCAGCGTATAATTTGTATTTAAAAACAAAACAATGTATTAAATAATCCCGAGGAATGTAGGTACAAGGTATATTATTGTTATAGCGAAAAAAAAAATGATATTCGGTTTCCGAGACACAGAAATCCTGCGAGACCGGCAGACGTGCAATTGGAATGTATTTCGTGTGGACTATAGCACGCGAATGTAAACATTAAATTATAGAAAACGTCGGATATATTTTTTTTTATTTTTGAGTAAATAGTATTTTAAGGAGACTACGGAATACAGTTTACGTTTAACCCGTTCGAGTTCTGCGCGGAAAACAAAAAAACTGGAAGACACAGTTGAAAACACGAAAACGAAAAGACAATATATTATACAAAACGAAAAAGAAAAAACAGAAAAAACACCGTTCGGTAAACACATCATAATATTATGTATAAAACGCGCAAACATCACGTACCTCATCCGTTAAGTGTATTTGCTCGCTTTACAGGAAGTTTCGAGTAAACTCCATAATAGTGATGGAAACACGCGAGGTCTATATAGAGGCGAGTACCTATATCGAGTACGCGCGGCGTGTCATTTCGACGAAACGGCGAAATGAAAACACAAAATAATAGATGGACGTCGCTTAAGCGAATTATTTGGATAAAGATTTTAGAGTTTTGTTATATTACTGAATACGAATTTGAAAGCAATGCGACAAATCATTGCATTCCAGAAAAAAAAACGATTCTGAACGGAGCTTCAGGAGTATATGTATGCAGAATGCATAATTTACGATTAACCACCTTACAGAGTACGACATTTCAGTACAATTTCTTACAATAAACATAGGTGGCTAAAAAAAAAAAAATTGTCAAAAATTGTTTTCGTTAATATAGAATATATACATATTTGGTGAATGTTTCAAGTTTCTATGTATAACCGTCAGTTTAAAAATCACGAAGAAATAAAATCGCGTCTTTTATGTAATTTTTTTTTTCAGACGCTTTTCAGAAAATCGAAAAATGACCTCTTTACGTATCACCAAATCCGCCTCAGAATCTAAAATATTGAAAAAAATGTACGGGGGTTTAATCGAAAATCGTTTTTCAGTCAGACAATCAGTGAATGAATAACGTTTTCCAAAAATTGTTCGCCGACTGCCAGTGTACACACGCGGAGAACAGAAAAACAGTAGCTCGAAACGTTCAGAATAGGGGAAGAATTTTAAATAGTCCATAATATATACATATATTTTTTTTTTACAACCATTGTAGATCAATCGGATTTCGCGCGCGTCGGTTATATATATATATATATATTTTTTAATCCAATAAAAAAAAAATGGAAAAAATTCCGAATAACACTCTGCAGGACACCTCATCATCCGTACCGATTATAACTTGGCCCCCCAAAAAAAACTTCAAACGAGCACGTGTCCGGTTAATGGTTTTATTATGCAAGCACACACACACACACACACACTGATTTGGTTATGTTGTATTACAGGAAAAACAAGCACGCGAATAACGCTTGTTCTGACCTTGTGTCACGGCATTTTGTTGGGGCCCGACGGTGGCGATTACCGACAGTTTATTCGGCTTCGATCCGAAAGACGTACTGGACGCGGAACTCTTGAAGCAGCCCAGCACGCTGCCCACGGACGAGGACGACAGCGCCGGGGACGGTGGCGGCGTGCCGACGTTTCCTTAAACAACGACACCGCGGTGAGTACTGGCATTGCACACTCGTACAATGTCTATGGACGGAGGTGATAGCAGATGGACGTCGCGCGTATCACGCGGAAGTTCAAGTGTCGCGAAAAAAAATTCAAGAATTTTTCTACAAAAACGCCGTACGATACGTGTGAGCGTCCAGCGAATCTCACGCGTCTAATCTCTTCTTCTTTTTCGCCTTGCACTCCTCGTTTACGCGGGGCCGGATGTCCTGCCGAGTCCTTCGCATCTACCACACCAGCTGCTCATTCCACTTTTTCTTCGGCTCCGCTCTTTTTCTCTTCTCTACATTCACGCTTGTCAAAAGTCAGCTCTCATCGGTTCATCATTTTCTCCACAACATTGTCGCCGGAGTCCTTATGTTATCCTCCCTAGTTATTATTATACATCCACACGTCCGTCTTAGCATTCTGATATCTGTGCAAACAGAGGACAAAAACGGACGCGGTGGACATATTTTGTCGGTCGGGAGAGAAGTATAGGAGGCGCGTAGATCACGACGTAGAAGAACACGAACAGCGGAGGTACACGATGTGATAAGGTTAGAGTGTTTTATATACGCCATGTTCAATAGAATACAATATTCGAGTCACGAGTAAACAACAAGATTATCACGGACGGTGTTTAAAGAAATCTGTATTATGTATAATGTTTATCCTAGTTTTCATGAATTCCGACATACCAGAAATTAATTTTTGAAATAAAGCGAATTCGCACGAAACGAATTTCAACGCGAATACGCGTATTTGTCGATAGACGTTAACGCAATTTTCGTTGGGTCATTTTTTTTTTTTTTTGTTATTTTTTCGAGTAAAATTGAAAATACTAAACCAAATGAAGTTTATACGCGTTTCAAAACGAACGGGTACAATACCCGACGGACTTGAATATATATGTATAGTAACGCGTGAAATACACAATTGATCATTCGGACGCGAGCAATATTAATACTATTAAAAAAAGAACGAGAACAAAATTATTGGACTCGTTGAATATAAACCAGGGTGATCGTACGTCCGTTTTATTTTATTCGTGTGTAATCGAAAGAATATAGCGAACCTATTTTTTATGACGAATCTTAATCGCATGTAGAAAAATATAATTGTATTTCTGAACGTACTAAGGTTTTTTGTTTTTGTGAGCAATTAATAAGAAATTAGTACATATTACTACTGCGCACGTGCTGTGTTGACATTACCTGAGAAAGTCTAAAATATTTAATTACAAAAATGATAATGCCGAGAACGGAATCGAACGGAGGATAGAAGGCAAAAAGTTAAAATACAAGAGAAGTATTTGAAAGGTTATATAGGAAAGGAAAATAATTCTTATCCGTTTACATTTGAATCAGCCGCGATTCCCGAAATAAACACGCATAGATAAAATAGAATAATATTTTCCATTTTATATTTATATATACAATTTATTATTTACCAAAAATTGTACGTGTACGTATGAATTTCTTTTGAGCACACTGCATTGATTATTATGTTCTTTAGAGAAATATAAAAAAAAAAAAACAAAAAAAACCGCGAGTATAATGCGTGAAACTCGAGAATAATATTATCGGAATTTAAACGATCGAATTTTCGTAACATTTATCTTCGTAAAATATAATATTGTAATACACGAGGAAATTTTCTCAACATTATAAAACGTCAATAATATTGAAGGAATTATTATTAATTTTTTTCTGTTATGGAGACGATTTCGTTGTTCAACACATTGTGGTCGGCCCAGTGTAAAACCTGCAGCAGCAGCACTATAACCGTTGTGTTGCAATCGCGCAGTGCCGTAGCCAGGGGAGGGGGCACTAGGGGCACGTGCCCCCCCACCGAAATTTTATATATATAAATTTAAGCCACTAATAAGTTGATGTATTTTAGAATGACTATAATAGTGGAAAAAAAATTTAGTGCCCCCCAAAATAAATTTCTGGCTACGACACTGCAATCGCGTGTAATATCGCGCGGTGTTAGCAGAGCGTTATCAGAATCGCAAAAAAATCCTGTTTACAACATTAAATTCGTTCCGTATAGTACAATACATATATGTATATTATTAATAAGAACGATAAAACAATGCATACAAACACACTAAAAAACGAATACAGTTAAAAAAAAAAAAAAGAATCAAACTCGTCGTTATTTTTTTTAGCCGTGTTAAAAAACACTATATTACGAGTATATCGTATAAAACTAGACGTATATTTTATGTATATATAAATCGACGTGAAAGCGGAAAATATTTCAACTACACATACGCGTATAATGATTATTTATATATATATATATAGTTCGTTGTGTCCGAATTAAAAAAAAAAAAAAATTATTATATTAACAGCTATATAAGAGTTCGTCTCGCGGCGGTGTAAATCAATTAAATTTCTTTTGGACACAATATTCGGCAGAAAAAAAAAGATGAAGAGAAATATAAGAAACAAAAAAAAAAATTCACGTGTTTCCGCGTTCATATAACACATAACATTTATATATTTATATATTATATGGATGGTATTTTTCATCAATGTTGATATTTACCTTCCGCGTCTTTGGCAATTACTGTAGAGCTCCGATCCACAGTCCCTTTTTTGTCTTCTAAGAGAAAAACACACACACTTTTCATATTTTCGAGTCGTGATAAATTCGCTACGATCTTTAATTATTTAAAAAAAAAAAATTTTTTTTTTTTTGTTTGTCGGTGTTTGTCTTTCGTTTGACTTTTTAGAAACGGATTTTTTTCCTTATTTTTTTTTTTTATGTTTTATTCGTTATATACGTATATATATATATACGGGGGTACGGTATAATGTGTTACTGCAGGGTTTCAAAACACGCGTCGGGTTAGGATACATTTCCTAAGCATGCACAATACATATATAATACCTACAACACCGCGCGGCCGGTTTCTAAATGTCTCATAATAACTTGTGTACATTATATATGTGGTGGTGGTGGTGGTGTGTGTCTGATCTCTCTGTGTGTATGTGTTAAATAAATACGAGGAGTATATAATAATATATATGGTCATGCTGAACATTAAACGGGCGCATTCGAATTCCGTCCAAAAATGTAAAATTCCATCCAAAAGGATTTACTAAAGCTGACACAAAGAGAAAAAAAAACTGGTACACGTAAATTTCGTCCCGAAAAAATGTACGGGTAAAAAAAAACTGGCAGTGTAAATTCCGCTCGGGCAAAAAAATAATCTTATTCGTAACGCATTAAATATTCGAAATCAAACGAACACGGATTTAATCGAATTTACCGCATAGAATTTTAATTTAATTTTGATTTAATGTCGCTCTCATATACGTAATAATTGAATAATACTCGTGTCAAATCTAAACAACGTTACGAATTACGAATTGAAAACCGAAAATAAATAAATAATTAAAATTGGATATTACAAAAAAAAAAAATGACACGGAATAAAATATAAATAAATCATTTATATAAGTATTTTTTTTTATAGTTAAAAATAACGAGCCACGCGCTATTTCTACGTATTCATCAAATAAACACTGTTTTTATATTCGTCGTAATAATATTGTGTGATTTTCTAATCGAATTCGTTGAAGTTTATCTGAAAATTATGAAAACGAGTGAAACGAAACGTGGGATTTTAAAATTGGGAACGATGAAACGAATGGCAAAATCATTTAGTCGGTTGGATCCGCTCTAGCGGCCTTTACCTATTATTGTAACACGATTGTGATTTTGTTCAGTGATTTTTACCGTTTTTTTTTTTTTTTTGTACACTTTGTACGACAAGATCGAACGGGAATTAAACCTAACCTTATATATTATGGACTCGTATGTTTTTTCGGGCGGAATTCTCCATTTTCGGGCGGAACTCACAACGGCCCGAATATTATAATCGCCCGAATAATATAATATAATATCTGAGATTGTCGGTCTCGTAACAATATAATATATATAATATTGCGTTCACGGCGCATTTTTTCTTTTCTATACTATTTCATTGTATAATGTCATTATTTATTTTTCGAAAAAATAAATGTGTATGTTCCTAATAAGAGTGTAAGCGTCACACTGCTCTTATATATGTACAAGCGAGCAAGCCTGGGGTTATTTATATGTATAATATATATTTACAGGAATACTATAATATGTATATATATAATATAAATAAGTATATATATATTTATAAATAATATATTGCGGTTTATTTTCGTTTATTATTATTTAACAACATAATAATAATAATAATTATTATTATTATTATTCACGTTCCTCAGTGAGTTCGCGTTGTGCGTTCAAAATAATTTTTATTATTATTTATTATAAACGTATTTTTTTATTATTATTATTATTTTTTTTTAATACGTAATTATCATACTCTGTATGTACTGCAGAGTGGGACAGCGAAAAGGCCGATTAAAAAAAATCTATTTTCTCGATAACGATGGTTTAAGATTAATTCGATCGCAATACGCAGCAATTTAGGGACGACGTGGCGAAGGAGTGATAAACAAAGCGGTCTTTTGCACAGATTGAAATCGTTTTACAAAAAAAAAAAAAAATAAATAACTTGATTTAGGTTTTAACGTTAGGGGATCCGAGGCCATTAAAAATGCGGACAATTAATTTTGACGTGGCGGTTTCGGCTTTGAAAAAAGAACGCTGGAAGAGAACAGACTTCTTTTCGTTCACTCGAAAACATCGGCGGTGTCCACTGGAATTGTACCTGACTGTGTAGTGGCTTTATGCAGTGGAAATATACGAGGAATTTGAGAAAGAAAAATGCTTGCACAAGATATGTGCAACATAACGACATATCGTATATATATGTATTCCGTCCAATTTTTTTTAAAAATTTTATCATTGAAATTTGGAAATCGGCCGTTTTAGTGACCCACCCTGTGAGAGCGGTAAGGTATTCGGAAAAATTCCGCTCGAGTAGAAATTATTATAAATAATTTTTTTTATAAACAATTATTACGTTTTATTATATGTATATACATATATTATAAATATAATCCGCATCAATTATATTAATATAATGTTTTTTAACATTTTAAAATGTATCTAATATAGATGTATGTACGTTCGTTTTTTTCTCTCAATATTATGAACACATGCAAATTATTTAAAGTATTAAATATATATATATATATATATATATGTATTATAGGTTTAAAACGTGATAACGTTTAAAACGTATTTTAACGGATTTTTAATCATAAAATATAATAAATTGTTTTATGCGTCTACTTACCCCTGACGTCATCGTCTTCTAATGTCGTGTTGCTCTCGGTCGATTCTTTCACTTGAGAGCCGTCTCCTTTTTTGTTGGTTACAATACTGCGACCTGACAATACACAAAACGACGCGTCGATCAATACGCGTTGTACACGGGGGGTTTTGAAAAAAAAAAAAATTTCTTATTTTTATATATCGATTAGTGTAAATATTATTGGATAAAAACATCTAATAGAATAAAAAAAAAAAAAATCGCTAGTGTACTATGTAAAAATAAATTATTCGTTATGCGACCGAGTTGAAAACCATTTGTTAATTGCGTTATATCGCTTACGAATGTTCGGAAATGTAGGAAATTATACGTTTAAAACCAGAAAAAAAAAGTAGTAAACGACGAGGCGAATAATAATCGCGAGCTGATCGTGTCTCGAAAAGATAAAAATCGAATGAACATGGAATTGTTCTGGAATGATCATCAAAATAAATAGTAACTCGTTTTGGCATACATATGTATATATGCGTATAGACAATGGAATATAATATCGTCGCAGGATTGAATAGATCGTTTATAGTTATAATAAATTGAAAATAGTAGTTATAGTTATTAAAAATAATAAATAATTTTAAATTTTTTCGAAAAATCGAAAGACGTTGAAATTCTCGTGTTACTGTTTTTAAAGGGACGAATACAGCAAATATTAATATAACTACTATGCGATTTAAGTGAATTTTTGGTTTTCAACTCTTATTATTATTTTTATTTTTTTATGTAAGTACGTACACACTATTTTAGTTCAAATACGTTAAATTAATTAATAATTCGTTCTAACAGATGTTAAAATAAAAAAAAGGAATTTAATAATAAGTTATTATTAAAAAAAAAAATAAATCAAACGTTTAAACGATACAGAAGTGAGCTGTAAATAAATCGTTAATGAACACAATTGTAAATCCTACACAGAAATCGCTAAAATCGTTAAGAAAATTAAAGAACAAGGAAAAAAAACGAATTAATTAATCGAATAAAATATGCGTGTTCATCAACACCGAAAATCGAAATGTATATAAAAATATATATGTAAGTAAATCGTTTTTTATTTTTATTTTATTTTTTTGCGAATCACACAGTTCATGTCTTATTGTACACTACTATATTGTCAAATGAACTTTACTAATCTGTATAGCGATTTAACGTAATTCGTAAACGCAATAAGTATCGTTTATATTATAATTTATTGTGTTGAAAATATTGTAAAACGATTTATTTAAATATTATTAACTCGTATGTATTATATTAATTATATACACGGTGAAAAATCAATATATTCGTAATACTAATAAAATGTAAAAAAAATAATAATAATACCGATATGGTAATGCATCATGCCTTGAAAGTTATATGAAATTTAATAATACGACAATAAATTAAAATGTGCACATATTTTCTCATATGAAATATAATAATCATTCATTAATATATATATATACATATTAAATATATTATATCGTTAAACAAAATTATTTAGATTAATATATACAATTCGTGCTTTTTATTGTAAAATATATATATATATCTAAAAAGCTTCGAATATTTAACAAAAAAAAAAAAACCATGCGTTATGTAAAAGCGTTATACACAATATTATTGGGATATCGTTAAAACCATTTCCCATTTGTAAAAAAAAAATTTTTTTTTTTTTTTTTAGCAACAACCCATAATATATTATATAGCCGGTGTGTTAGAATCGGATGTAATATAAATAGTATAGAAAAACGTACAACGTGTCTATAGTTCCTCTAGAGTACACATAATAAATAAAAAAATAATTAAAGCAAACGCCCAAAAAAATTTTTTAAAAAAAGTTTCGTATATATAATATGCCAAAAAACAACGACGTCCACAAAAATATTAAAATGTAAATTGGACAAAAAAAAAAAAGTAATAAAAAAAATACATAAATATTTGTTATAAGATACAGTCTTACCACTTCCTGTTCCGGAAAATTTTTATGGTAGATTTCGAAGAAGGTAGTAATAGAAGTGTAGTGGTAGTGGTGGTGGTGGTGGTGGTGGTGGTGGTGATGGTGGTGTTTATAGAATATTCGCGAAGAGTATACAGGGAAGTGTGAACGAAAACAAATAAATTCGCAGAAAAAACAAACAAAAAAAACAAACAAAAACAAACGATGAAAGGTAGTAAAAAATATATATATATTATAAAAATATATTCATTATTTGGTCTGATGAACATAAAAATGTGCTCGACAATTTGTAATAGTAAATTTTTTTTTATATAATTTCTTTTTTTTTTTTTATATTCATCAAATCTTAACACAATATATTATATATATATGTGTGGGAGTAAATTATTATATTATACTATTAGTAACGATATTATTAATTTAGTAAGCGCCTCGTACAGAACCTCAGCCTTTTTAAAGAAAATTTTTTTAAAAAAAATGTCAAGAAAAACGAAAAAGAAAGTCATTTTACTCTATAGATACACGTTTTATATGGGTAAATATATATAATGTCGTTGTCCTCCCCTGCCCCTCGTTTACCTACTTCCTTCCGGAGTTTATAAAGGAGATTTTTTTTTCGATAAGCAAATTTAAGAGAAAAAAAACACGTATCGCGCCTTATAAACGCGACGAATTATTATTAGTGTTTCTGTACAATGATTTAGGTTTTATTGTTTGCCGCGTGTAACATACGAGTATATAGTATTGTAATGTTATCATCACATTTATTTTGCAGGAAAACACAATCGCACCACAAATATACGCATTACTTACGAATTTCGTTTTTCAAGGCTCCGCGTATCGAAATAATGCACGTTTTACAATGTGCACTATTATAATACAGTACTAGAATTCATATACCGATCCATTAGTGTTTCGTTTTAGAGCAAAAAAAAAAAAAATTTATAAAAAAAAATAGCACGCGAGCAGTGGGCGTCATTTCAAGTTTTCAATATTAGTCCGAAGGCTTTTAGAACAGTTGGCCAATTATAGGCCTAATATATTAGAGGCGATAATTTTTATTTTTTTTCTACATAATAAAATATTTTATACTGTACCACCTTACATTGTACCCGTGTACAATAGTTATTCATCAACCATAACGATTTCGTTTAAAACAATAGTTAACAATAAGCTTGAAATGTGGATAGAAGCACTCGAGGCGAAAACATTGTAAGGACGTATACGGTTTTCGTGTAAGGAACCACCAGCAGAGAATGTCGGGTGACGAGGATGTGTGGCGGTGAAGTCTAGAGGTTCGAGTATTTACGGTAAAAAAGGAGCGAGGGTGGTATGCGAAACACAGGATCTAGTGTGGTCGGGGATAAAGTGGGAGAAGTGCAGTTTTGCGTGATAAAAGGATTGCAATTAGATTAAAAGGTAGATTTTATAAAACAGCGGTGAGACCCGCAACGGTGTACGGATCAGAATGTCGACGGGCACTAGAAAACAGAACAAAAGACGAGCGTGTTACGACACGGTTGAGCGGTGTGAATAGGAAGGACAAAGCGAGAAAAGAGTGTACGAGAGCGGTAGCACTGCAGGAGTGTTGCAGATAAAATGCGAGATTGACACGGCGGGAGGGGGGGCAGAGGCGTGTTTTAAGGAGAGGCTGTGAGAACGACAAAGGCAATGGAGACGGAACGGTAGGATGGTCGCCGAAAGAGAAAGGTGGTACACTGCAGTGATTGAAGATGATGCGAGAGGGATCGAGTGGAGTGGAACGTGAAGACAATAAGGGTATTGCGAGAGAAGAAGGAGTTACGGTACATCCAACCTCGAGCAACCCGGATTAATGCGAATAATAAGGATGTTGAAAACCCATATGAATATAAAACACCCGAATAAAATGCAAAACACTCGAAAACCCACACCCGATTATACGAAAAACATTCGGGTGCAAAGCCGACCTCGGCCTTGTGCCTGTCCGTTAGCAGAAATAGTATGAAATTAGATTCGTTCGATTTTTTTCATCGTTTTTCTAAAGGAAATATTGTGAAAAACTATCAGTAAATATCCTACGACGGTATTCGCACGGTATAAAACGCTCTATATAATACCATAAAATGACGTTCCTGCACACGCGTATATTAAACGAGACGAGCGTAGTTTCGTTAATATATAAATTATGGAAATATTAGCTTTTTTGTTACAAATACGAATTATGTGTACGCCTAAAAAAAAAAAGAGATAAATTAAATAAAAAAAATTATACGACGATTTATGATGAAATTAAAAAAAAAAAAAACGGTGTACCTACCCTCTCTATATAAACGACAAATGTGCGCGTTTCGAATTTATTGCACACGATTTATATTAAATACGAATTAATTATAGCGACGGAAGAACCGTTTTTTTTTTTTAAACAAAATTAATTTAAACCAATATTAATAGTATAGCATTGAAAACGCGTTCAAAACGAATTAAAAACGAACACTGCAAATATCGAAGTTTGAATAAATATAACACTTTCGTGTGTACATAAGCCGACAAACGAATTTATAATAGGCTATATTATGCACTTTATGTGTTGTTCAAATTCGTTTTATTGTATACACGAGTGTATATGAATTTGATGTTAAAAATCTTACGAGTAGAGGTGTACTATTTTAAGATAATCCCGTCGGGCCTTTGTGGTTTTACCTTTATTTTTTCTGGACACACGATTTTCAATATTACACGCTCGTATATAAATGTACGCTTAAGCGTTTCTCGAATAAATGAAAAATTTACGAAAAATTATTATTACTATTATTATATGAAAAATAAACGGCTCTATATAATTAATAATTTTATAAAAAAAAAATAATAATAATCTACCTCTGCGCTCGGAAATCGTGAAACGAAATGTTTAAACGCTGCAAGGGTTATATTATAATTTGAATAATTCAGAATAATTCGCGTTATAAGCGAAGCGAAGAATTTTTATAATATAACAGACAGCGTATATTTTAATAAGGACCCGGTGTATTTTTTGTTGATGTTTGATGATGTTGATGTTGGCGTTTATACAGTCGACGAGAAACGCACGTTACAATTATTATTGTTTCGAAATTGTATTTATATGTATTCGAGTTGAAAAACGGACGTGGTAGGTTTGTGTACAGAAATAACAACAATAATAATAATTCGCCACAATTTCGATATAAAACGGTTTATAAAACGCGCGTGCGCGCGCGCGCGTGTATTTTGACGAAATTAATTTCACCTTTAATTCTCGAGAGTATTCCTGTTGTTGTCCTTAATCCTTAATCTTTATTATACCGCCTACAGCGCATGCAGCTACAATATAACACGGTTCGGGGTATATATATATATATATATATAAAAGGAATGGAAATCGATTTTTCAGACAAATATTCATATACAAATTACAAAAATATGATATATAATAAGGGTTTTTGTTTTCACTGCTCGGGTATGTATTCATAGAATGTACAACGTATAGCACACTACCGCTATATATATATATGTATATATATATACGTACTAGTAGGAGTTAGTGGATGCAAAAAAAAAAAAACACCGCGGGGAATATGTGCAGTATATACAGTGATCGAAGTGGGGATGCCATCCGTCCACTTTTTTCTAGTTAGCATATTCCATCCTCCCATTCGTTTCGTTTAAAATTATTCATCCCTCTTGGATTAAAAAAAAATTTTTTTTATATATAATTTGTTACGTTGCTTAATTTAAAAAAAAAAATATCTTCGAATCATTTTTTTTCTTTGTAAGAACTATTACGTTAAAATTCGGTAGATGTAAACGTCACTCGATCACAATCATAAAAAATATAGTTCATCATTGAGTTTAATAAGGACGGTGTTAGAACCTTTTGTTAAAAAAAAAGACTTTTTATTTTTTACTTATTTTTCAACAATATGGACCGTTCACAACTCTGCCCTCCCCCTTTCAAAACTTCAAATGATGACGTTGCTTCCATCTCTCTACTTATTTTGATCCACTTCGACCACTGAGTATATATATATATAATTTTTGTAATGGTGTACTGCTGCAGAGGATATAATATTATATAAACGATATGTAATAATGCATTCAATATACGAACCTGTCGCAAGTCTGCATTATATATATAGGATAGCCGATAGGGTAGGATAGGAAAAAAAAGGCAATTATTAATATAGTAAAATTCCCATATTTTTTTTTGACTATTTTCACATAAACACAAAAAAAAACACAAAATATAAAAAAAAAACCCTAAAAAAATGTTTATTTTCCCGCGATTCGACGGAATTACACCAATAAATTATATATATATATACATATATATATTGCTTATATACAGTGCTGTACCCATTCGTAAACACGCATAAACCGCGTTTCAAAAAAAAAAAACATTTTTTTTTTTTTAATATTTATATATGTACACGTATATTCGGTGTATCTAATTAAAAAAAAAAAATAATATTCTAAAAAAAAATTTTACAAAAAAAAAAAAAAAACCACGTCTTCACCTATATATTCATTCTCACACGTATAATTGGTCTGAGGTTCCTGAGGCACTTACCGTGTACATCATACTTACTGGAGAAGTTCCTTGTGGCCAACATGGTCGTCAAAATAGCGCCCTATACACAAACACGCGAAACGTTCGGTTATGTATACTCGCAGCTGATGTGTAAATATTGTTTCGTATAAGAAAACGTAATTTTTTTTTTTTATGAATTTACTTTTAATTTTCGTCTGGCGTTGAACTTCTTCAAGCAGTCGACCGTTTCCTGTCTGTGCACGGCCGAAGCGACTTTCTCACGATACTGAAACACGACACAGTCACCGCGTATTACAATATTTGTTTATTTATTTTTGTTTTTGTAAAACATATATAATAATATTATAATGTACTCGAACACGTTTGTCCCGTTCGCATGCGAAACGTTCATAAAAAAAAAAAAAAAAAACTAAACGGAACGTATTTTACGTTATTGTAATATCGTGTACACGCGTTTTCAATAAATTTATTATCCACGCGACAGTATAATAATAATAATAATAATAAATAATAATATTAATATTATTATTATTATTATTATACTTGTACATAGAGGAACGGGTATAAACGACGACCGCGTGGTACCGCCATTAGGACAGAGGGAGATAGACGTGCATTTATTTTAAAAGTTCATTATTGGAGAAAGTTCGATACGATATTATTATTATTATTATTAACACGACATAAAACAATAACACGCGAGAACGTATTACGGTTTAGAAACGATGTCGTTTGTCGTATTCGGATTCCGGTTATAGTAATGTTATACATTGTATAATATGTGATATAGTTTTTCAGGAAGCATGCTATATATATTATGCATATTAAGTATACGAGAATATTTGTTAGTGTTTCCAAACGCGATGGATAATAAATATTTCGCGTAAAATTATTCGGGAATTTCTGCAGACAGGTTGTTAGAGACGAAATTGAAACCGTCACGATATGTTGTGGTACACATATTTTCTGACGACATTTTTGTAGTAATGGTCGTATCGATCGTTATGTTATGCGGAGGGCAGGGCGCGTTTAAATATCGAGCAGAGAATACGAATATCGTTTTCGAATCGCTGTTATAAACACGGTGGTGCAGGGCCGGATCTAGTGGTGAGAGGGGGGTAAGGCGGGGATTTATCTTTGGGCGTATTTTAAGGTTTCATCAACACCGACTAAACTGAAAACGGATTGTGGAAATAAAAGTAAAAATAACACGTGTTTTTTTTTGTCGTTATTAGGATACTAAATAACGGCTGTGAGAACGAGATTTGACCGCGGATATTTAATTAATGATTACGGGGGGAGATCACGCAGTGATTAATTGCTGCCGTTCTAATAATCAATATAATATATATTTCATTCGAATAAATGGGAAATCACGATATCATTTTATTATCATTGTATTCAGTGGCGGTCAAACGGCGGGGGGTGAAGAGGAGGATAGATCCCCCATGATCTTTCTGTTATTATGTTTTATTTTTAACAATATACCGTTTATTACCTATTTATTAATAATACATAATAATATTTTTGTTCTACTGAAATATTTTATTGTTTTTATAGCCTACAATTGCCATTATTTAAATTTTAGCTCCGTATGCACAATCAACAAAATAAAATTTCAAAACTTAATATAACAAGAATAAGATTTTTTTTTAGAATTTTTTGGGTCTCCCTCCTCCTGTATCTATACGTCACTGATATCACATGGGCAATATTGGATTTTAGACCCATCCCCCCACACACGAATTCCCGGCTAAGCCACTGTCGTACTTTGTATTAAATTTTTGTAATAAAGTGGTTTTATATCCTCAAATTATGACTCATGTTTTCAATGATCAAATTTCATGTTGAAAAACGAGCTTCATCCCTCCTCCACTCATGACAAAATCATTTGACCGCCACTGAATTTATATTTGACATTGCAACAGTTAACGGTTTATAGTTTTTTTTTTTTTTTTGTTTGAAACACATTTTGTCGTATGAGAATATTACAATGTACGTATTATAATATTTCGGTAAATAATCAAATTATTTCGTCTATTCTTGTTATTTATTTATGGGGGGGGGGGTGGGGTAGGAAATGTGATTGTTCACTTTATGTGAAATTCTTAATTTATTGGTATAGGTAAGGTATTTACTGGTATTATACACAATTTTTAAAAGTCACCGTAAAAACAACTGTAATTTTATTAAGGTATTTATAAGTTTTAAAATGTTTCGTTATTGATTTTAAAATGCTAAAATAGTCTATTTTTAATATTTTTTCTAAATCTTGGTTTTTTTTTCTGGCGTAATTTTTTTCATTTTCCCACGGGTGTTAAAATGTGTTAAGATCCGGCCTTGACACGGTGTGTAGAAACGGTTTTTGAATAATAATTTTTTTTTTTTGTTAATCGAATATTAGTGGAGTTTCTTCTCGTGGGATGGGCGGCATCAAGGATTCCTCACCACGATATCATTACTCACGATTCGGCGGTCGTCTTCTGTACCTCAATAGGTTTATTCTCGGTTTGATTATCTCCTTCGCGGGTATACACATCACGTATATAAGGACACGTATTCGTATCGTTATTATACGATATATTTTATGAAAACGTATACGACAAAATATAGTTTTATTATATAAAAAAAAAGCGTTTATTTAATATACCGGGTGTGTAGGTACGTATGTATGATCTGACTAATTCTATAACTTTTGTTCGACATTTTAACTTTTTTTTTTAATACTTTTGTAATAAACGTAATATACGTCGTTAATTTTTCAACGATTTTTTTTTTTTTTTTTAGACGAGTTCGTTTAAAACACCAAATATTTTTCTCGCCAATCGCCCCGATATCGAATCATTTTCGCCACGACTCGGTTAAATCGTTACGCAGAGAAAAAGATAAAAATGAAAAAAAAACCTTAAAAAATATCGAACAAAAGTGAAATGCATTTGTCAGAGAGTGAATGTGTGTATTAGACTTACGCAAATCCACGGGTGTTTGAGTGCGTCAGAGGCCGTCACGCGTTTGGCGGGATTCACAGTCAACATTTGATTGATTAAATTTTTGGCGTCTGGCGTAACCGTATCCCATTCGGGCGATGGATACTATGGAAATCACACACACACGCACAAAAAAAAAAAAAATTTTAATTAAATTACATTTCGGTCGGTCATGCGCGCGCGTATTTCGATCGAAACGGAAAAATTTACGTTTTTTTTTTGCAAATTAAAAATTTATATTTGTTATATAAAATTTCATTATTTATATATCAAACGTATTTATGTTTTTAAAAGTGACGGATAGTTTTTTTTTTTCTTTAACGCGCCACTACTCTATTAATTGTATACTTTCTACGTACACCGTACCGCACACGCATATTTTATTAAAACGAAAAGTTAACGTTTTCCGGAAACGTTGTATAACGTTGTACAATTTGTTAATTCTGACTACACATTAATAAACATTAAAACATTAATACACTTGCGCGTTTAACCCTGTCGCGCCTGCATACATTATAAATACTTTAAATAACGCTACGGTTTACTCTAGATTATTGTTTACACTTTTCGATTTGAAAATGTCACGAATTTCTCACGCCGTATATATATATACGCCTGTTTTCTTTGCGAATGTCGCTAAAATTTATTAGTATCACGTCAAATGTACAGCAGTATTCGTATAAATTATTATTATTATTGTTATATAGTTAATACACGTTTATTACGCGCCGTTGGTAATAATATTCAATAAACGTTTTTACGCGCGCTGAAATTTCTTTGAAATTAAAATAATTTTAAAACAACGCGCGCACCGCGCTAAGCGCGAACGAGTCAATTTATTTTTCTTGTTTTACACATACACAATTAAAATCGTACGAGGAGGCCAATGATTATTTTAGTTTAGTACGGGTCTCCGCGACATTTTCTTTTCAGTCGACGGCGGATGGGATTTCTGGGTCGTGTATTCGATGAAATTAGCACTAGAATAGAAACCACACGGAAAGAGACCCAGGAAAAGATGGATCGATGTTGTCGAAGAAGATCTAAGGAATATGGGAATAGACGCATGGAGGGAAATGGTGCCTGACAGGGATAGGTGGCGCGAGGTTGTATTGGCGGCTAAGACTCTTAGAGAGTTGTAAAAGCCAGAAGAAGAAGAAGAAGTATTCGATGAAATTAACGGAATCGAATTGGTTTGTGGTTTTGTTTTAATCGCTAATCGGTTAACCGATTCGATTTTGAAGTCCGTGTGTACCGTGGAGTTTGTTACACGCCGAAGTGCGGAAGTAATCGTGCGTAGGGCTGTGATCGGCTGGAACGTTTTGCATAGTACGACGAATTCGGGATAGCTTTGCACAACCCTAAATTTAGAGCCGAACGGGTCTAGTGTAGGAGATTCGTATATACGACGGGTTTGGCGTGAATTAGATTTTAAAACCGGCCGAAACGAACGCACGGTGTTTTTATTTTTTTATTTGAGGCCAGGGGCCCAGGTCAGTCTCGTACGAATTTGTAGTAAGCCGAATATTCCTTTCGGATAACTCCCGGCACAAAGTATCGGACGGTGTCGTAATCGGTCATAACTGTGTTATAGTTTATTGAGGTAGATCAGCGGTATATAAATACCGAACGAGTGTGGAGAAAGGACTCCTATTCCTTGGGCTATACTGGCGATCCTGATGAACAGGAACTTCCACATCGGACCACGTCCATAACGGGTTTCAATAGTTATCGACGAATGATAATCGAATAATACGGGGCAGGGAAAAACAGTTTGAAGGCCTACTCGATGTGCCCGGACAAAATTGTTTCATTTCCAGAGGAAGGTGATATTCGGTCGGTTAGTCGGAGCGTGCGTGCGTCTGTTGAACGTTTAGCCCCGAAGCAATGTCGAGAGTTGGGAATTTTCAAAATAATACCTTTTGTAAGACAAATATAATACGTAATAATGTATCCTAAAATTTTCTGTTTACAAACGAGTGTATTTGTTTTTAACAATAATAATAATAATAATCGAAATGGCGGCGCGACCGAAATTAGAATTAATCACGTTTTGAAAATCGACGATAGACTCACATCGTAAGCGCCAGCTTTAATCTGCGCGTACAGCCTGTGCTGATCTTCGTCCCAGAACGGTGGGTATCCGACCAACAATATGTAGAGTATGACGCCTGATAAAAAATAATAATTTTAATGTAATATATTTTTTAAAACACATTCAGACGGGGTACATGACATGTACTAACCGCAAGCCCATATGTCGACGGGTTTACCGTAAGGTTCTTTCTTCAGTACTTCGGGAGACAGGTAGCCTGGAGTTCCGGCGAAACCTGAAAACGCAATGCAAAGGTACGCGTTAAAAAAAAAAACCATACGAAATCGACTCGAGGACAAAAATATGTGCTCGTAGACTTGCCAAACCACGCTTGTTGATCGCCCTGTACTTCGATGGCCAATCCGAAGTCGGCCAACTTGACCGCGGCGCCTTTGACTTTGCTGGCCAATAACAAATTTTCCGGCTAGAAAACACGCGTATTAATTTTTTTTTTACATTAAAAGGGGAAATTCTTTTTTTTTTTTTTGTCAAATAAACGCGACGGCTTTTATCTCGTGACGGTACGCAGTATCTGTTATGTAGGTTAAATATTTATAGTAGTAGTGTTTGACGACGTGTTGTTGGAGGTTTTTTTTTTAAAATTCTTTTATATATATATATATATATATCGACTGCAACAGTGTACGTATAATAAACAGGAGGCGTGCCAGCAACGACGGGCAAGCGATAAAATGTATAATAAACAATACTGCGCTGTGTATATATTATTATTATAATCACCTTCGTACATTTATCGCCACGTGTCGCAGGACTGTATAAAAAAAAGTACACCTGTACAACACGTAAGACTTAAACACTGAAGATTTCGAATCCATAATTATCGTCGTTATCAAAAATGTTGTATTCATCATATTAAATGGCCGCGATTATACACGCAGCCTGAAGTTATTTCTATCAAATACCCACGGAGAATTGCGCGGGTAGGTTTTTATCGTTTGCTGCTTCCAGTACATTCCAAAACCCTCGACAAAGTTTTTAGACGCACCCGGGATAATTCGACAGTGACGATAAAAACGCTTAAAAACGCTTAAATTACCATTTTAGATTAAATAATAAACGGAAACACGAGAAATAACAATTACTGTTCAGAATATTTTCAAATATATCCATGTCTTCAGTTTTTGGCTGACGTTTCGGACTTATTGCAGCAGAGTCCATCTTCAGAGCGATAGTTACTGGTCCTATCTGTTACTAGTAACTATCGCTCTAAGTCTCTGCAATAAGTCCGAAACGTCAGCCCAAAACTGAAAACATGGATATAATATCTGAAAATATTCTGAATAAATTAACAAGCCACGAAAGCTTTAACACATTTAGAATAATAATATGGTTTTTTTTTGTTTTTGATAGCAAGCGAATTCAGAAGGTTTTACTAATTTTTTTAACGTCTACAGGCTTAGTGTAATAATTCAGCGACTCTTTTGCTCAATGTTTCAGCGTCTCCCTACAAAAATCATTACTAATAACGTGGATTATCTTAAACGATCTATAAATAATTTATCGAATTCATGATTACATAAAAAAAGTTTTTTTTATCGGTCTTATTACGACTTTGGTTTCAAGTTCGTTATGGTTACAAATTTCTCAAAAATTCGGTCGTACAAACAACGCACTCGGTGTTCACACGAGTTACGTAAAGTTTTTAAATTTTATTGAATAAACTTATTTGAATCAGAAAAAACGAAACGTTAAGTCGAAAATGAAAATGCGTTTCGCGTGGAAAACAAATTGTTTCGCGTGTATTACAATATTAATATAATAAGCCGAAAGTATTGATTTAATATAGAAGTTATTATCGACCGCTCGATTATACAATAAGTATTATTGGGTACTCTTAATATTATTTTCCGAATACAACATGGGACATAATATAAATACGGCGCGGTATTAAAACGTAAGCGTTTGAAATAGTACGCGTTTAAATGCAGCGCGTTATCCAGCAAATCCATTAAGTATTTGTTATCAAAACGTACACGTCCACCGGGCGTTTTATG
The DNA here is from genome assembly GCA_032441835.1 of Slavum lentiscoides. Classification (NCBI taxonomy): domain Eukaryota; kingdom Metazoa; phylum Arthropoda; class Insecta; order Hemiptera; family Aphididae; genus Slavum; species Slavum lentiscoides. The sequence continues at coordinate 16,089,749 of CM063709.1, forward strand.
TCGCAACGACATACACGCGTTTAGGAGAAAAGCGTCGTTAAAAATCCTCTCAAATATTGAATTTGTTCTATTCGAATAGTTTTATTTATATAAACGAAACGAAAAACGTACATAAAGCCTTATGTCTCGCGTATACAATGGGGCGGGGGGGTGGAAATAATATAAAATATCGTATTTTAGTAACGAAACGGCAGAATTCTTCGCGGTGAAGTAGTGGTCGAACGATGGATGAAAAAAAAAAAAAGTCCGTTTTATAAATCAACGGAGAGAAAAGAATTTCGTACGGAATTCCGAGGCGGTAAACTTCATAAAGTCTGGCGGTGGCGGTGGTCTTTAAGTCTGGGAAAGTCGTGCGAGATCGAGTTATTGGAAAAGGGTTTTTCTGTTCGGGACTATTCAATAGAACCCCAGCACATAAACTTCAACAAAAATTCACTATTATGTTATATACAGAAAAAAAAATTTTCGATTTATCCACCGCGTAGTTTTTTTAAAGAAAGAAAGAAAGAAAGAAAGAAAAACCCTATCGCCAATAATCGCTACATCTCGAGCAACGTAAATAAATAATATTGTCGTTTTATACGTTTTTCAAAATTATTGATGAAACGTTTTTACCACCCTTCCCTTGTTTGCTACATACCTATCGGACTTTTGACCCTTTTGGTGTTTTTAACACACGTTGATTTTCAAAATCCGACCGATTTTTCCCGGGTAGGTACCTAATCAGCTCGGACGTTGAACGTTGAATGTTCTCGAAAGTTTCGAAATGTGGTGTTGGACAGAAGAAAGATGCGAACGAGTCGGATAAAACGAAAATCAAATGACGGTAAATACTAAGCGAAATGAATGAAACCAGAAAGATACGACTGAAAATGGAATATGATTGCGGACACGTAATGAGAAACGAAGACGAGCAGTGTCCACGTTATAATAGAAGGAAAGATAAACGGCAAAAGTGACCGAGGACGACGTAGGATATATGATGATTTTTGATGTGGGACTAACACGACTATCACGATTCGAATGGGTTAGTTGGTAACAGAGACGAGTGGAGAAACCGCGAGACCAATCCAAGGATTGAATACCGGGAGATGCTGAGATACGCGAACGTTGTAGTGGGTATTGAAGAATTATACCATCTCGGAGACGTTTGTCTGATGAAGACGGGGCACTATACCAGCTGTTTCCATCGTACTATTCGACTCCAATTTTCATTTCTATTTGTTTTAAGCTCGACACGACGCTTGTTTTGCCGGTGGATCGCCTGCTCGGTCCCGCGAGCGGGGACGTTGCGTTGGACGTTGTGACAACTCCTTTGCGATGCTGACAGGCCGAATTCGTAGACGGCCGTCACGGACGATTCGGGTAAAACATTCGGACTTCCGAAAGTATATTCTACTTTTTCGATTACAGTTTAATCGACGAAATGGACGCGATTTGGTCAGTCGCCGGCCGACAAAAAGCGATTAGTGTTTTTTTTTTTTTTTGGTAATTGAAGAATTAAGACGAAGAAACGAGCGCGCTTGTATGAAATCCGTCGGTTAGTGGAGTCGTTTGTTCGTGAGCAGTTGCGTCGTGCAAGCGACAGAGTGTCTTAAACGTGCTGTTCTTGTGGTTTTAGGCCCATGTGACGAGATGCTGTTTTCCGATTTCCCGCAGGCTAAACAAGCGTCGTGTGCTTCAGTTCCATGTATAATATGATATAGCGAGCGAAAAAAAAAATTGCATTTCATAATTAATAATAAAAATAAAACCATCGAAATTCAAATTTCGAATTAGAATCTGTACAATCAGATCGCGGTAAAAAAAATCCCTACTGGTTTTGTAATGTATTTGTCTGTGAACTGAACTTTTCGTGCCGATTTCGAACCGTGTTATTTTCCGATAGCGAATCGTGCGCACAAGATAATGTGTTTTGACAAGTTTTTCGATTTTCCTAACGGTTTGTTTTTTTTCTAAAGCGCGCAAAAAAAAAACTCTAGAAAAATTGAAAAAAAAAATTACATGTCCAACAACAGTTGTTATCGACACGGACAATTTCCGTAATTAAAAATTAGCAAAAATTCTCCTCGATTATTAAAAAAAATATATATAAATTAATATATTTACAACGGTCTTATATTATGTAAAAATCCGTTATTAACGATAATTATTTTCGTTCCGATTATTATTATTATTTTTTAATATAATCCAATTGAACCGCGATAACTAAACAACGTCAACAATGTATAATATATTTAAACTTTTGTTTCAGTACTGGCGATTTTCCAAATTAAGTATAAACAGATATTGAGAAAATATACACACTTTTCGGAACTATTAATAGGATTTCTCGTTAAAAAATATATTACGTTATACGGTTAAGCCGGCCAGTATTGCGGCGAGTTTTAAATTTCAGAAAACGAATTTTGCCGAAAATTTTCACCGAATTTTCGCCGTTTTTCGAGCGGCCCGATCGTTTATCGTCGATTTTTATTCAACAGCGTTAATAATGGCGTTAAACAATAATCGAGCACTGAACAAGATCTAATTAACACAATCATATAAACTATAAATATAATCGTATAAACTATAAGATACATATTTTTTTTTTCGTGAGTTTTTATACTTTTACGACAAATAACCGAATAAAAATAATAACGTTTTTTTCGCCCTCTATAAAGAACGTTCAAATGTATACCTACTTTTTTTGTTTTAACGCAAGAAAAAAAAATTCTATACATACGAGATTTTATTATAAAATAAAAAATGACCGAAAACAACAAAGTTATAAAAAATAATTTTTTTTTTTTTTTAGTTTAACACTACACTACGTAATACAGAGAGTGTATTTTTAATATTCGCAAAAATAAATCGAGGGAATTTGTTGTTGTTGTTGTTTACTCGGTTTTTTTTTTTTGATGGATTATGGTAATGAAACTGGGTAAATACTGCAGAGACGAATTAACATCTTAGCGTTTAACGAAAAACATTATTATTATTGTAATTTTTTTTTTTTTTGTTTCATTAAAAACGTATTGAAGTGAATAGCAACCGAAAATATCGTCAAAACAACGCGAGTGATGGTCATATAGCGCGGTATACATAATTTGTGCGTATATTATATGACGTTTTGATTGTATTACTACACGCATTCGAGTGCAATTGCTGACACAATTTGTAAAAACATATTATTATTATTATATAGTCCATTAAATTTTTATAGGTTATTGCAGCAGTAGACGATATGTAGACACGCGTCAAACTACGTTACGGCGAACGAAAATATTTCGCTATATAGGTGCACACGCGCGAGAGACGACATGCGTATATGGAAACGCGTATTCGTTGTGGATACAAAAAACAATTTATTTCGTATGACGTACTCCATATTTGTTTACGGTTTAAATATTAATATATTTAATTTTTCAGAAATTATTATTGATTTCGGTTTATAAAAGAAAAAAAAAATGCGCGCGTTTTTGGGTAAACGTGAAGAAATCAAAGGCGAGTACCTAAACAATAGAAAATATATAAAAAAAAAACGTAAAAATAATAATGTGCATAACGGTGGAGGTTATGCATAATGTTCAAGGGGGGGGGGGGAGGCGAAAATGGAGCCAACCCACCTCTGTCAATGAAATATCCACGTCGACGAGTAATAACCAAGAAGAAAGATCTATAAATGTACCGAGACGAAATGCAGATGTAGAAAAATGAACGTAAACGAAATACCAATAAAACGGTAAAAGAAAGTACTCGCCAGATAGCGCTACGATACAACATAGAGGGCGTGGCAGAAAGGCGCATGTAAAATAGCGGTCAGTCTCGAACACCACACACACGCACAAGCACACCGCAGTCAGACGCGAACTACGTCGTTCACGCCTGACCGCCGCCGTAAACACACTGAGCGGTCCGATGGTTTCGTACCGCTATTTATATGCGGCTTTCTGCCACGCCCTCTATGTCGTGTCGTGGCGCTATCTGGTGACTACTTTTTTCCCCCGTTTTATTACGGTCGGTTGACGCGCTATGTCGGTATACGCTCGTGTTTAGTTTGACGCGCGTAGCAACCTTCATTATTTATTTATTATTAACAATAATTAATTCGCGCCCGTTAACCTATATAATATAAAGTTTACCGTTATAAACGTTGAGAAATATGTAAAGAAATATCGTTTAATACTCGCGTTCGGAAGAGCACAATATTTTTTTTCTTTTGTGCTCTGTGCGGTGGTATACTTACGACACCGGCGAGAATCAACACGCCGCGCGGGTATCAACGCGGAATTCCAGTGAAGTAGTCCTAAAGTAATTTATGGGTATGCGTGAAATCCTAAAAAAATTAAAAGGTACAAAAGGGGTTTTGCCCCCACACCCCCACCAGTATCTTGAACATATTAATATTAAGAGTAATTCGTGTATATGCTCGATACTTAAAAATAAAATATTAAATACATTTTTAAACAAATTAAAATGTTTTAATTAAAAGCGTTTAAAATTTTGTTTTTCGATTTCTTGAATAAATGCACAAGGAAAAACTATGAAAAAATGATTTATTTCCTCGTGATTCCGAAAAAATGTGTCTATAAATTATATCTATATATAGTATCTATGTATTTTACTATTATACAAAAATCATGTATTTTTCTAAATATATTTTTTTGGGGGAGATGGGGGGTACTTGGGTATACGCACATTTTCTATAGCATACCCGCGGTCTCAGATATTTTCTCTTTGGTATACTTCATAAAACTTGGGAAGTGGATGTGCAGCGTATACCCTCCACTACATCACTAAGGAAGTCATACAAAACACAACGAAGTAAGAGGAAAGCGTCTCACTTTTAAATCCCTGTGCACTACGCCGTTCGTGTGGCAGTGGTTTACGCTCTCCAGTATCTGCTGGATGCAATGCGACGCGTCCGCTTCGCTGTAGAACTCCCTCGCCACGATGTCTTCGAATAGCTCGCCGCCCGTCACGCTGTAAATAATATCGACGAAAATGAAAACTGTTTTTTCCCCTCTCACCCGATAAATCGATAAATTAAAGGAAACCGTAATAAACAGTTTGCGAATAAATCGTTTATTTTCAATAAATTTCGTTCGTTCTCGTCTCGTTCTCGAGTACGTATAAACTATAAACGTTATATAATATATGAAAATTTAACGTAACCCGAAGTTATTTTATTTTATTTTTTTTTTTGAAATATACTACTCAGTTTGTTGTTTTAAACGTTTCGTAAAAAAAAAAAATCGAAAACGGTAACAAAAACACACACCAAGACCGGAGCCAGAAAAAATTTTTGAGGGTGGGGGTTGAGAGTATAAATATAATAAACTAATAATAGAATATAAATCATTAAATTTTATTTCAAGAAAAAAGTTTTTTTTTGGGGGTTGAACCTTAACCCCTCCCCCTTGGCAACGGCCTTGACGTACACGGTATAATATTTATTTTTTATATTATAAAACGGACGTTTTGTTTTGCAAATGAAATTGCGGGACCCGCCCTTGCGTTCGGATCGCGACGTCGCGACGTCGCGACGCGTCGTTTATTTCGATTTCTATTTATTATTATTATTATTATTATTATTTATTAATATTTATATTGTTATCGTTACTTTTATTGTTGTCATATAGTAGATACAATTTTTCTTTATTAATGTTTACGCAATTCAAATCAATCCGTTTAGAAAATTCTCTAAATACAACGCGATTTTCGAATATTCATTTATTATTATTATTTTTTTTTTTACGGTATTTGAAATACAAAAATGTTTAATACATAAATCGAGTATTTATAAGATTCCGCATATACATATATACTTTATAAATATTAATTATATTCGTGTGCCTTCACCATGTATACGCAGTCTAAAAATATAATCGAATATTTTAATTATTTTCGGTATTCCGTTTATTTTTAGCGTTTTATAACACAAAATATTATTATTATATCGAATACAGCACAATTAATATATCGCGACGGGTATATATATATATATATATATATATTTTATAGTAATATTTTCGTCACTCATATTTTTTTTCTTTGTTTCATTGTGAAATAAATCGTATTTACGGCGTAAACTCTATTATGTACCTATACATATATTTTATTTAAATTACAAAAAAAAACTTATATATATACGCGCGATATATCGTTTCAATTTAAAAGTTGACAGGTGACATTTGGATACATACATATATAAAAAAAAAAAAAATGAAAAAAATTATGTTCGACCAGAGTATAGAAAGCTTTTACTCGGATTTAAAAGAAAAAAAAACAAATTTTTTTTATGTTTTTTAATGATCACTAGTTATATTTTGTCGGGAAACGAACACTTTACACTAAAAAAAAAAAAAACGATTTCGATTATCGCGAGTTCAAATCAACACGTATCGCAAAATAATATCGATAATATATTTTTATTATATAAATTATAGTAGGCGACGTTTATATAAACACACGTTTGTAATTTGTTTTCTATAATACTCTATATAATTAAAAAAAAAAAAAAATTGTAAATTTGTAGGTTGTAAATTTATTATTATTTTTTTTTTTTATACGAAATTATACGGAAATAATTGCGTTAAATTAACGCCCCGAACACGATCATTAACACGTTCTATAACAGACTTAAGTCGAGCGAAATCGAAATTCAATATAATAAATTATTATCAGTGATGTTACGAATCCAGAGATAATCGACTCGATCCCGAACCGAAAAGAATTATTCAAATTTAAATATTCGGAAACCGAACTTGAAAAAAAAAAAATTTAAAGGATTTAACTTGTAAATTAATTTTTAAAATATTTAAAACAACTAAAAATGATTTAAAAGTAAATTGGATTTGTTAATACCTTATCGATTTATATATTATACGCGTTATAATTTTACAAATTTTGCAACTAACATATTATACCACTCGGTATTAAAAAAAAAAAAAAAATTAACAAAATAATCTATTTTCGGATCCTAATGCTACACGTATAATGTATTATTATAAAATTTAATTAATTGTATTTATATATATATATATATATATATATATATATATATATATATATATTGATTATAATCGATTTAATTGCAATATATAATTGAATTTCCCGAGTAGACGACAATTCCGACGCCGAAAATCGATACGTCATTAAATCTTTATAAACTATCGTTTTACCACGGGGATTGATGGAAAAATTACTTTCTATCAAAAAAATAAAAACCAGAACAATCTCGTTTATTTGAACCCGAATTGAATTCATCGTTTTCCTCGACAAATTCGCAGTTTGAATTTCTTTTTCCGACGTTCGATATATTATTATTATTAGGCACTCGAAACGCCGCGTATCATTTTCCTCGTTTATTTCGAATATTCCCGATCGAACACGAGTTCGTAACGTTTGTATAATAAATTGTAAATTTAATGAAAACGATTGCCTATTAATAATATTATTATATAATACGCGATTTATAATAAATATATTAATATACGACGCCGTTTGTCAAACTTTACAATACGTCGTCGGCGTCTGCGTAGCATAATACATATTATAATATATATAAAAAACGCGTCTGTAATCTATTTCTGGGTCGAGTCCATCTATTTTTACTCGCATACATCCAAGGCTCTTCGCGTTATACGCGCGTGTAGTATATAATATTATATTCCCCTCTATACCGTATAATACATACTCGTTGTAAAAAAAAACAAATTCAAATGTGTGTTCTATCCGTATACGCAAATTTCCTACATTACATATACAAACACCACACAATAATAATAATAATAATAATAATAATAATAATAATAATAATAATAATAATCTGTATTATGTTATACTTACAGGTCGAACACGAGATAATGGAATAGTTCTTCTTGGATGCTGTCGTGTAATCGGACTGCAACATAAAACGATATAATAATCGAGAGACGTAAAAAAAAAAAAATATATATATATTTCCTACCGAAACGATTTCAATAAATGCGGTTTGAAATTTTAGATTCTGAGCGGAGCGAGGGATCTAGTGGTTTTACAATGATGTTTATTTTTTATTTTTTTCTATCCTGTGTACAGATTTTCGACCAAAAGGAGTGCTCCGATCTGTATTCGGTCGCAGTTTGTTTCCGGCAGCAATTCGCATCTAGTCGGTACTTTAGAGAGATCATTTATCGATTTTCTCAATAGTTTTGTTTTAACGCGACGCGATAAATTACCGAAAATATTCATTCTGTTGTCTTGAAATTTTCAACGAAATTGTATCTACAATTGTACTGTACAATTTCAAAAAAATTTCCAAAAAGTTTCATTTAATTTTAGGCTATTTATAGCTATTTTTAGATTTTGAGGTTTTTTTCATTCATAAAACAGTTACTTTTGAGTTTTTCGACTTGAAATTTGGACACAACGTCAGACATATAATATAATACTTTAATTTTGTACAAAAAAATAGACAAAGTGTATTACACCGAAGCTCCGCTCAGAATCGTTTTATCGAATGCAACGATTTATCGTTGCTTTCAAATTTATAATAAAAACAAAACTCTAAAAATCTTTATACGAGTAATTTAAAATTTTTTGCCTAAAAAGTAACACTTTTTTTCCGCTCCGTATTTTTTTTTTTTCTATTCTCGTATAGTTTTTTTTAAAAATAATATTCTCGTAAATTTCTATTTGTATTTTCCCCGTGTGCAGCTTCTAAAACGCATTTCGCGTTATTGTTTCCTTTTCGATAATCGACTTGTCGCGGCAATTTTATTTGTATATTTACCAACACGTAATAAATACCTGCGCGGAGTATTCCTGCGTAAGTCGAACAAAAAAAAAAAAAAACAGAAATGAAAATTTTATCGAAATATTCTCTGGCTGTATATAATATATATATCGAGAAAAGCGTTTTCGGATATATTTTAAAACATAATAATACGCGTTATAATTATTAATATATATTTAATCCTTTTTCCTGCACCCTATATTATATAATATATTATTATATCGTCCTCGGGTTTTCGCGAAATTAAACGCGATTTTCGATTTATTCGTTATTACGCAATATTATTTTCATTCTCGAATACGCGTTTTGAAAAATTAATAAATAACAGCGATTATACTGTAGAGGATGAGAACATATACATGTATATACGCTGCTTTATATATATATACACAATATTACACCTGCAGGGCTCTCTCATCAGGCATCGACATTTCAATTTCGAAACGGATATTGAAAACAGCGTTGTTTGTTCGTATTTTAATTGCGAAAAACAATATGTTAATCAATACAAAACTTTGCTGCAGGAATTCGACGCATATACGCGGTCGTCATTAAATAAAACGCGGGGCGTTTTTTTTATTTTTATATTTTAATAATAAATTACTTAAAAAAAAAATGTGTTTTTTGAAACACGCGAGTATATAATATACGAACACGATACTCGTATACAATAATTGCGGACCCTTTGCGAATAATTATATTTTCGCGGTGTTCGTCAAGAGTTCAAAAGGATTTCGGAATGAGAGCGTTATTTTTTGTTTTTTTTACATTATTTATTCACGTGCTCTATATAAACGGGTACACGCATTTCGAATAATAAATGCCGTTACGATTTCGATCTCATACGTTTGTCGCGAAAACGATATATTATTATAATACGTACTCACCTATATTTGGATGCTGTAATTTTCTGCATATTCTCGCTTCTCTTTCTAGTTTTTGAAAATCTGAAACACGCAATTTTTTTCCACCGTTTATTTCTTATATTATATAAAACCATATATTTTTTATCGTATGCGTGTGTGTGTGTGTGTGTGTGAATGCTGTCAAAATCGTCATCGAAATACGCGTTGTTCAAAAGCTTTCCCCGTAAGCTGACGCGTTTTCTATGCGATTTATCCTTATAAAAATTATTAATTCGCCGAATCCCGTTTTGCCGAATTCCGTTTTGCCGAATCTATTACTTTAGTAATTTCAACTAACCACAATTATTTATAAATAAATTTAAAATTTAAAAAATTTAAAAAATTAATCAATTAAAAAATTTGTAATAAGTACTATTACAAAAATAAAATAATATATATTATCAAAAATAACAATATATAATAAAATAAGTAGGTATATATTATAAAAAAAATAACAATATATAATGAAAATATGCCTAGAGTATTTGATAAATGTCTATAAATGCGTTTGTTTATATAATTATATTTATATAACGGGTCAGTATAGAAAATCAACAGTACGTGTAATACATGCAATTACATTTAGTTAAAAAAAAAAAATTAGGTACCTATTATGAAATTATTAATTTATTATTCCAGATGGAAGTGATACATTATGGCATCTAGATACGACATAATCGTAATCTGTCCGTTTCCAGGGCTAAATAAATATATATATATATATATATATATATATATATATATATAAGGGTGATCAATATTAATATTATATGTTTAGTATATTGTAACGTCTTTTCAAGGGACACAGCACAGATAATTAAATTTAACAATATATATAATATTTATTTTATAAACGTATGTTATTATCACATTTTTCTTACTGATCTTACTTTTGTAAAACGTTCACGTTACACATTGAACAGTAAATGGCAAAATTAATTCGGCGAAACGGGATTCGGCAAAACGGAATTCGGCGGACCGGGACGACACGAATATTCGCACCAATATTTCTCCCTGTGTTAATGCGTATAATATTATCACACGACCCGAGTCTGATTTTACACTTAATTTTTATAGGAGAAAGACCGTCGCGACGTCTGCAGTACCTATATAAATATTTATCATCGTTATTCGTCGTGTAATTATTTTTAATCGATTTTTTTTTTTTTTTGACATCTGCGCGCGACGATCCGTCGTCCGCCTATAGTCGTCTGCAAAACGTTTTTCATTTCGATCGGTTTTCGGCTATTGCGTTGTATATTCACCGAACTCAATACGCGGAACGCGCATTCTGCGTGCCTACTTCTCCTATACGAAAAACGGACCCCTATATAGTGAGCCGACCCATACGCATTCCGTTTCTGTATTTTCCTGTTTTTAGTTACCAACTTTGTTATGTTAAAATCATCGATTTTGGTGCTAACATTGATATAAACACGTCGTTTTGTGTCCAGTTATCTCAAAGTCAGGGGCGTATACAAGGGGGGGATGTGGGGGTCAGATCCCCCATGATCTTTTTTTATAAGGGTATTTATAAGGTTCCTTATTAAGGTCAATAGGCATAATTCCGCTCATAGGCTATCACATACCTAAATCCGGCCCTGATCCCCCATTGAAAAAGCATGTATAAGCCACTGCTCAAAGTAAATAATAAAATATATGATAAATATCAGTGGGGAAAAAAACTATGTTTCATCGTATTCTCCATGAATTTTATACCTTATAGAATGCGCATGGCGTCCTCCTATCTGGGGTCATATTTTGATTAATATATATACGCGTTCCATGTATTGAGTTCAGCGGTTGTATTACACAATATTTTATTATACGCCCCCCCTTCCCCCGGCGCACGTTTTTCATTCGTTTTATCGATTTTTTTTTTTTTTTGTTTGTCTTTGATAACGCGTGTTATATTACGTGCACCGTGCAGTATTACACGTTGTATTACCGTTGTCACAGGTGCGCGCTTTATTGCTAAATTAACGCGCGCTACACAACTACTACTGCTGTTGCTGATACACCGGTAGGTAATTATTATTATTATTATTATAATTTAAAAAGACTCGTCCGCGCGCAGCAGTATCACTAGTCAAAGTATTAATAATAAATTAAAAAAAAAGTGTTCGGATATATAATAATTGGGCGTATACTGTTATTATAGGCATAGTAAAAAAAAAAAATGAAATTCGTATATAGCGTTTAAAATAACGACGGGAATGGAAAATAAAAAAAAAAGCGAAACGTCCACTATACGTATTGATATGATACAATATAAGAGTCGGTTAGATTTTTTTTTTTTTTGTTTGGAAAAACGTCTGTATAAATACAGGTTTATAACAAATTATTATATAGGTACGCCGCTCGTATAATATATGCGTATACACACAAGCACGCCGTTTTGAATAGTCTTTTTATACGCCGTTTTGATAATTTTTCTAGAAACGTATAATATATTAACGCGCTGTATAATATTTATTGTGTTAATGAGTTTTTTTTTTTGAAGAAGAAGAAACAATACGGAAAATGCTGTATACAGATAAAATTATTTTATACGGCGAAAAGGCCGGGCGAATCGATTGAAATTCGATATTTTAACTCGTTAAAATTGTTGTTTTGATAACGTAGAGGCGTACGAAATTGAATTGTATTATTTTTGTGAACTCGAAAATTAAAGGAAAACTAAGCAGTTTGAGAGAAGGTGAAATTTTCCGACGAGCGATAATATTATTGTACAGAGTTACTATACTATCAAGCTCGCGGTGTTAATTTAATCTATTGACGCGTATACAGAGCCGTCTTAAGGTTATGCGAGGCCCGAGGGCACAACATAATATTTGGGGCCTTTAAATACTATTTTTTTTTCCTTTAACACATAGTATATTGTATTAGCTGTTAAAAATTATACTTTATTAATAAAAATGCCAATTTTTATAATAATCTCCGTTACTTTATTGTTTATTTTAAAACGTAAATATTTTTTAAAATTTAAATATCTAAGTAAAAAAAAAAAATTAATTAATATTTGGTATTTTGTAAATAAAGTGGGGGCCCATGGGATTTGGGGGCCCTGGGCCCGGGCCCTCCAGGCCCATGCCTTAAGATGGCACTGCGCGTATATGATGTATTAAACTTCGTCGACTTTAAAAACGATATAACTACACTAATAGTTAATATAAAAATTAAATTAAAAAAAAAAAAAACGCGGAAATTTAAAAAAAAAAAAGTATATATTTCGCCGTGAAATAAAATCAACAAATATTGTAATCGTTGTCTGAGTAAATATATTTATCGAATCCGCTGTAAACCGAGTAAATACAAAATATTTTGCTAATTAAAAAAAAAAAATTCCAAATATATCATCGTATCTTTTATTATTAAAAACGCCGAAATGGGCAAAAACGTATAGTGTTTTAGTGAAGAAGAAGAAACGATTTAGCCGATTTTTTGGGAAAGTTCGGGGAAACGAGAAGGAGTTTTACGAAAATATATTCGGAATTTATTTTATATTTTTCGCGTAGGCCAAGATTACTGATTAGGATAAAAGGTTTTTCTGCGGCGTTTATTCCACACCGGTGTGTTCAACAAAGTTTGTGGTTTGGACGGAGTTTTTTACTGCACTTTGTGCGCCTTTGAAGTCGTCTTTGACGCGCTGCTGCTGCAGGATTTCGAGAAAACGACTCCGCTACACACTGTTGCTATTTGTCGTTTATTACGATGATTTTAATATCTGTGTGGTCATACGCAGTACTACTTCCCTACGTTAATCAAAACGAGTGCTAATAATTTATTTATAAATTAATATTTCGATTGATACCTAATTTATATTTTATTTTATACCTGATGATGACTTTTAGTCGAAACCGGTCGAAATATACGTATTTATACAACAACCTTAAAAAAATTTTTTATTTTTTTTCATTTTTTACGTAATATACTCATTGGCAGTATAGTATATTTAAATATACATTTATTTATGTATATGTATATTTATTGTTTATATATATACATATACAGATTTTTTATTATTCACGAGTATTAATTTTAATTTTAATTTCTTTTTACATATACTTTTTTATATATTTATTTTTTATTTTTGTCTATATTTTATTAATATTTTGAGTAGTATTTATTAATTTTTTAAATATCTGAGTAAAAAAAAAAAACATATATTAATTTTTGTAAATAAATCGGGAGCATTTAGAATCTGGGGGCTCCGGGCCCACGCCTTAAGACGGCCACTGCACTCAAATATATTAAACTACCGTCGTGAAATAATCAATACAATTTTGTGCTGAAAACGCCGAAATTCGCATTATTCTCGGTCTTCGGTTCAAACCGTCAAAAGCATATTATGGATTCCGTCGAAACTCGCGCGAATAATAAAATCAGAAATCCTCTACCGTTCCGGAGAGTTTGCAAGTCAAACTCCGGGCGAATTCAAAACGACAACGCGAGTAGAGTTATAGATTAAATAAAAATACACGCCGGGTCAATCGAACAATAATTATTGTAATTAATACAACGATTATACAATATCGTCACTGAATTCTCGTATCGATTTAAAAACACCGTAATACGACGTACAGGGGCGTATAGATATAGATTATTTATGGAGGAGGGGTTTGACTTTTAAATATTAATAATAGGCTGATGTGAAAAAAAAAATTGTAATTAGGAGTGAATCGGGAGTTGAGGATTATTATAATATGTATATATAAAGTAAATAATTGTTTTCGCGAGTACTGCGAGAGTGTGTCGTTCTATACTCTTTTCCCCCGGCCATCGAGCGATTTCGGCCTTTTGAAATATATTTTCTTCTCGCGTTTCGAGTAAACGACCGCTAGGAAACCTGCAATCTCTGTCGAGCGGATGCTCGTTCCTTGTATCGTTTTTCACACCGCACATGTTCTCGTTTCCTAGTACAAACCATTCCCAGTGGCAGCTCTTTCCAGCCGGGTGTTTCTTTTCCAATACACACTATATGCGCGCGGCAACGGTATCCAGTAAGTCCAATTTTTTCCACGTTCTCCAAGGCGTAAAATTAATTCGTTATTTGTTCTCTCCACTCGTTGCTCGAAATATCGCAAATGACTTTTACATCGGTCCGTTTAAAAAAAATTTCCTCTCCCGTTCCCCGCTACGACCGCGCTACTATCAGTCAGTGTTGAATTCAGACGTTTTTTTCTAGGAGGGGGCAGAGCACTATGAGAGAAGTGGAATTAATATAATACAAATTCACCAACTTTACTATATATTTGTGTGTTTAATTAATTATTTATTTATACACATTTAACAGGGGGGACAGGGCAGTAGCCCCCTCGCTGACGTATACCCGGATTCAACACTGCTATCAGTTCGACTGCCTTTCGGTAACGGCCACGTTTCCGCTCCACGTACGTGGGACACTCAAACGTCGCATTACGCGCGTGTGTGTGTGTGTTGTTTTGTACGAAACGTGACATCGACCGTACACGTCACGTTCGCGTTTTGTGTGCCATTTATACGCGAAACGACACGGCGCTTTTGTATTTATCGTTTTCCATAAAATATTCTCTCTCTCTCTCTCTCTCTCGCTCATCAAACTCCGTCTCCCTATAACGTTATATTATATAAACGCGTTGCGACAAAACGTAGTAAAAAAAAAAAAATAAAAATATATATTCCAAAACGAATATTTTCCACAGACTCGCCGCGGTGTGTCCGCCGCGACCGTGGCCGATCGCTACCGAAACGCGAGTACATCGCGTATCGCGCGTGTAATATGTCGCCGCCGCCGCCGCCGGTTTAATCAATACCAGCGCGGCGGCGGCGGCGGCACTGCACAGACCGCGTATATCGTTCTTTTTCCTTCTCCCCCGTCGTCCTGTTCGTCCTGTTCGTCCTGCAGCAAAAACCACCACCCCGCGCGATTCGTCCCGTCACCGTCGCGGCGTCTGCACCGCGTGCAGCGGCGGCAATAACCGCACACGTGACCGCATTATTACCACTCCGCCGCCGCCACCGTGGAATCACAACCTGTAAACACGACGGTGCTCGTTTGTGGTGGGGAAACGATTCGGGAACCGGCCTGAGACGAATTCTGCGGGGTACGTTTTGCAGGCCGCGTTTTCAGACGTGGCGACAACGAGTAGGACAGGCGAACTGCTGACGTCAGAATAGAAAACGACAAGATTTTACGGCAGGTAGACGATAAGGATTTCGTTGTTTATACGGAAATATAGTATATGTACGCGCGATAGTGAATCCGAGAGCCGGCGTTACAAAAGAGTATCGCTTTGACGCCAGAAATCTTTTACAAAAAAAAACCTTTGTTCGTGTGTGACGAGGACGGGGGGAAAATACGAACGAGAAAGACTGGAGACAGCACAGGCGTGGATGTGAAATAGGACGACAAAGACGAAGTGCATGCGGAGGAAGACAAGTGATGGCAGAGTGTGAGGGAACAAAGAAATCTAGGAGGAACGTTATGAAGTTAAATTGACAGAACGCGCAATGGAGACAAAACGATTTCGTCACTAGTATCTTTGACGGGAGAATCACCGGGAGGTCTTACCAGACAGTAATTTTTTAATTACCTTTGCACAACGACGAGCTGCGAGTCCTACGAACAACGACCGAGAAATTCTAACGCAACGAGGCGTTTTTGTAATGGCTACGGTGGAATTTTTAGACGGGTTTTTTTTACACGACTGTGGTGAATCCCGTTCCCGGTATCGATTCCTGAGAATTCGGTCTGAAAACTTCAATACGAACAACAGATGTGCGCTACAGGAAATACCACCGTATCTCAAAAGGACCGGAAAACGTCACCGGTGACGCGATGAGAACAAATTCGAACCATCTACTAATATAGACGTCGCGAGACAATATCACGACACATCACTGCACATTTGTCTGATCATTTTCTCCGAGGCTACCTCAAAGACCTTTAGGCGTACCGACGCCGCCGCCAAAGTTTAGAAACTCCTAGAATTGGCAACGATCATGGACGTGTTAAATGACCCGTACGCTTGGTTCATTAGCTTCTTAGATCCAAGAGTTTTTTTCTGCCATACCCCCTGTGCATACCTGTGTGCCTACCACAGATTCGGGAGACTGAATAATAAGGGACGGGAGCTTATATTTAATAAAAATAAGGGACGGGAGCTTGAAGGGACACGCGGTGTATATTATCCGACAAAATGACGGCGTATATGATTATATGTGACAATATACTTATTCCGTAGGAGGCGATCGTGTGTAAAAATCTCAACAAGTAAAACAAATTTAAACTGCAAATATATAATATTGTATAGTACGTTATATTACATATATTCATTCAATTTTACGACGTTAACAAATCTATTGGATAGATTAGAATTATCGGGTAGATTGAGAAACTGTTGGGGCGGGGGGGGAATGTTTTACGGAGAGACGGTAGGAGAGGAGAAGAGCGAAAGGCTGAAAAGGAGTTGGTACAGAGAGATACGAGGCTGTCTGACTGGTGTGTGTGTGTGTGAAAATGAAAATGTCCGGGAATCGAGTGAAGTATAGAAGGTGAGGACGACAAGGGTGAGCGAACACATATATAATATATATATATAAGGAAAAGATAGAAGTGTTTCAACAACTCGATAAAATTTAATATCAGTTCGTTTTCCAAAAGGGAAGTGGTACAAGTTTCGTTCACCGTCCCCGAAACGGCGCTCCCTTGATGATGCGACGCGGTAAAGGCTCGACGTTGTCGACGGGTACAAAACGATTTTAATTATTAATACAGCGCCGTCAGTCCGGCGTACGCGTTAAATGTTTATTAAAGTTCAGAGATTATTATATATTTGCGAGCGCGCGCGTTGGTTTTGACGAGGAGAATTTTTTTAAAAAAAATATTTTTCCCCGTTTTATTTACTCGACATTATTATTATTATTTTTAAACCGAACTACATCGCGTAGAGGTATAAATATTATACATCAAAGTGTAAAACCCCTCGACGTAAACTCGACGTCCCTCAATAAATGGTTTCTCTTTCATTTATTTTAGTTTCGGGAATAATAATAATAATAATATAAAAAAAATGTTATTATCGCTATTATAATAGCGAGTTAAAAAAAAAAAAATGTATAATCCCCGTAGAGCTCGGGGAAAAAATGAATGGGTAGGATTATTATTATATATAATATGCATCGGTCGAGAGAAAAGAGTGCGAATTTCATAATTAAAAAAAAAAATCATTCGCGCGTAGTACAATGGCGAAAAATGCGCAGAAAGATATTTATAATGATTCGAACAAAAAAAAAAATTAATTATATATACATTTTTTTTTTGCTACAATATGCCGACTTATATTATATAAGTTATAAATAACTGAAATTAATTAGTTTTGTTGTTCATCGTTTTTCCATCGAACGAATATATACAATTTACTTCGATAACTATACAAACGACGTTTTTTTTTTTTTTTTATTATTAATACTATTTTATTTTTTACACGTAAAATGTACAAAAGAAAAATACTATTATATCCGTATAGAATCGTATAATAAATGATAATTAATAAACATTTTAATAACCGATACTGTCTTTGTATTAAAAAGAACAAGAGGAAAAAGTTCTGAAAGTAAACGAAAACGTCCCCCGCCCCCGTTCAGAACTATCGATACGTGTAATGTTATATTTTAAACATCACAGAGGACGTACTGCTGTAGTACTGCAGCAATAAACAATAATTATTCGAACGAATTTAAACGCGATTATTCGTGAAAAGTGTATTCATTCAACTGCAACACGAAACGTTATCGAATTAGAAAAAAATTATATTATTATAGTGATTTTGTTCTGTATTATAGTTGTACTCTTTATTATTATTATATGCAATATGATAATGATCGAACTGGAAAACTAGAAGGAATTAGTGACGGAGGACAATCGCAGGAGGTATTTAAAATGTAAGTAGTATTCCTGAAATCGTATTTACTGTACCATGGGAGGAAAAGGTCGGTTTTACTTTCGTAATATTTTACTTTTCGTATACAAATATATTATCAAATAATTAAAATATAAGTTTTCGATCGTTACACTTAAAAAAAAAGAAGATGTTTTGCAAAATGACGTTCAATAAAAATATCAAAATCTTTAAAAAAAAAGAGTAGAAAAGTAGCGTAATCTCCTTACTGACTGAGATACGATCTAATAATTTACAATACGCATTAGCTATTGAATATTTTCGTTATATAAATTGCGCGACGTAAACGATTTTCATCAGATTCGTAATAAATTGCCATACGATCAAACTGGAAAAATCTTAATATACTTTTGATATTATTATATAGTTTAAAATACGATTCATTTTTTAATTTTACTTATTACGCGCTGTGTACTGTTTTACGTTTAAACGAAAAAAGAAAGTACAAAACGATTTAAAAATTAATTTCGTCCCGCTGCAATATAATAATACAGTGTAGCAGAGGCGTCCGCGTGCGCTCTATCATTTTGTCGACGACCAAATGAGACTCGTACGCGTGTAAAGCCGTTTTTTTTTCTTACTTTATTATTTAAAAATCTCTAGTGGATCGGTGACAAAAAAAAAAAAAAAAAAAAAGGGGTCAAGAGGCTGCCGCGCTATATTTTGGATTCTCGACTGAAGCTTTCGACGTACCGCGGTGATACAGATGACAACGATACCGTTGCAGGGTAACTATTGCGACTACGTGATCTCTTCTGTCAGACCTTCAAAAGAAATTCGTCCAGAATCTCGTTATAAAATCGTTTTTTTTTCAACAAACAATACTCCTCGTCGACTTTTTTTTCCCCCACACCGGCTTTCAGAAAGTACCGCGTTATAAGTGTGTGTTTATAATATAATATTATACGATAAATCACAAAAAATAGTTTACCTCGTGCCGACAATTTTTTCGTATTTATAATTTTCGCGGCGAATTCCAGTCCCGTGTGCTTTTGAATGCATTTTCTTACCACGGAAAACGCCCCTCTAGAAAACAAAACAAAAAAAAAAAACAAACGTTATATAATAATATATATTTCATGACTTTTCAATAAGCACTCATATATACGACGTTATAATATATTATTGTATTTTACTTAAACGTACACGCGTATTGTACACTCTCTCGTAAAAGTTTTTATGCGTATAAATCACGGCATAACCTCGTTTTTCAAACTTTTTTTTTTGTTTTCTTATTATTATTATTTTTTTTTATTATACCGAACGATTGTATGAAAATCGTTTTTTTCGCGCACACAATACGACGTCCGAGGAATATATATATATATATAAAAAAAACGCGGGTACCTCTAAAGTATCTCCTCTGGGTACCGACGTATTATAAGAACGTTCGAGTGTTACGTTACAAAAATAACGGGGGATTATATAACGTATACCTACGTATATAATCTCCATACCATTCGTAACGCGTAATTTGAAAAACTTAATAATATATTTAATATGCTTGTGTCGTTTTCAGTTTATATATATATATATATATATATATATATGTGTGTATAAGTATACGGTAGAGAAATAAGAAGAAAAATAAATTGCGTAACGTTGATTTCATTTTTATATTTTTTCAATACCGAGAAACTTACCTATATATAATATGTATATAAAAGACAAACTGAATACGCGTTACATAATATATTTTATATTATATTGTGTATATATATATTTTCTTTTTTTAACATAAATTTGCAGTCTCTCTCTCTCTCTCTCTCTCTCTCTCTCTCTCTTCGAGTAACAATTTATTATATTTTGGCGGTGATATAATAAAAAGAGACGTGTTTGACTGTCGCCGTTCCTCGTTACAAAAAAAAAAAAAAACACACAATAAACACCGGGTTTGAAAAACGTCTTCTGAAATATTTTTTATATCCACTCGTATATCGTGGATACTGTCGTCACAATTATTACAATCCGTACTACGCTCTGAAAACTATAATATTTTCGTCATTTCCCCGCGCCGCCGTAGCTCTTTTTCCGAGTGTATAAACATATTTCGTGGTCGTTTTTTGTAAAAAAAAAAATACATATATTATGTAACAGTAATGTACTACAATAGTATATAATCAGTCTATATAGCGTAGTGGGTTATATAAGTATATAATATTATACGAGTAAAATAAAATCGACAATCGTATATAAACTACCGCGTATTGTATTTTAGAGACAGATAAAAAGGCTATTTCGATGTTGTTATATAATAATACGTTTTATGAGAGACTATACTTCGAGTGGGGCGCGCGTCACGCGAGTTTTCGAGTATAATAATATAAAATGCACAGTGTTTTCGTTTTGGGCGGGTCCTGCAGCAGGACGTCTAAGTCGGTACGAATTCCGCCGTGTCATCGATATAATATATCAATAAGAATCGCGAATTTCCAACAAAAAAAAAATATATATATACTGCTCATTTCGGAAGGTTTTTTTTAAAATTATTGACTTTATCCTCAATTTTTTTTCTTTTGTACGCGTGTAGACCGATGTTTTACGAAAAAGAAAGGCTCGTTTTTCTTTATAGTGGCAAAAAAAAAATATATATATCTCGCGTCTTTTTGGAATTAAATATCGAAAGGGTAGCGTCTTTCGTGCTAACACTCCTGCTCTTAAAGAATTTCCGGCATACTATACACAAAAGTACCTACCTATCGATCCCTTTAAAATGAACGGTATAATATAAAAACGGAGTTTGAAAACTTCTACGAAGCGGTCGACAGCAGCAGCAGCAGCAGGAGAATTACACGAAAAATTCCATGAAGGTTTTTAGAAAAAAAAAATTTTAATTTATTTAGTAAAGTAATAAAAATATTTTTTTTTGTACTAAACGTTTTTTTTTTAATAATGACGATTTATCACTAATACCACTCTCTGGATGAATTTCGAAAAGAACCCGGCTCGGAAAACTGTAACAGCCGTTTTTTTTTCCGACACAATTTTTATTCAAAGGAAACCGTTTCAGTATATCGTGTAGCACGATATACAGTTGATAAATTCCAAGAAAAAATAAATTGCTCTCTTATTTCAAATGGTCTGACAGTTATTCGTTTCTTTCGTGTCTCCTGAACGTTTTTAAAAATATGTTCGTAGCCCTGTAAAGGTCTACGAGAGTACAATACGTTGTAGCTGGTCTACGTTTCGCTGTCACAGTTTATAATATTAAAACAAACTGTTATCGTACGTTTTCTCCAAAGGTCCATAAGACGTTGAGCGATATTACACAGACGAAGAATAATGTGATTTGGACGGTAGTGAAGATCAACAAGTCGAAGAGTTTTCGTACAGTAAATTGCTCTACATAAATGGTTGCGGTTTATCAACGGTCATGAAAAAAACTAAAGTCCGTACGCACAGTTCCCGCCTTACTTCCATATAGCATTGCAAATTGCTGTTTCCAGCTGCTACTGTTACCGTGTCTGCGAGAAGAGCATTTTCCGCGTGAACCATTGTCAAGAACAGACTCCGTATACAGTATATATTATGTCCGGACGCTGAATATCAATCGTTTAACGGTACTTTCACGTGAAAACGATATACGGATCATGTTGCTGATAATAATATACGTTTGCCAAAAATAACACACTTATAGAAAAAGTTTTTAAACACGTTATATATGTATGGACAACGCAGTTATTTCACGGTTAAAAGATTTTTTTTTCTTCTTTAATCTATTATGCAATATTTGAATAAAACATTTTTTTTCCTAGCTATATTTCGAACCGCATTTTAAATGTTACTGCTAACGAATGGTACTATATTATGATATTATATAAACGAGAGTAAAACAATCGTATAATGACGCGCAATAATGACTCATGCTGGATAACCGTGTACATTTTATGCGTGGTTTGATTTATAACATTCGTCCGTACAAATTTGCAATAACATTAAGTCAATCGGTTTTGATAGACGCGTTAGAAAGTTTTCCCAGTACTTCGTCATCCACCGACTTAACAAATCTTCATCGCCTCGGCTGACGACGACTGCAGCGTCTGTTAATAACTAATTTCAGGAGTGGCGCATCGTTCAAGTGGCAAAAAAAAAAAAACTAATCCGTCATCTAATGATGATGTGACTAATGTGACTCGGAAACGCGATTTAATAGTTACACGTTCGGCGTGGCCGAAGCCAGATTTCGACGTTTCAATTGGTACAGTTATCGGAAACGGACGGCCGAATAATCGTATACTTTTTTCACAATATTCGGAATAATCGACTCCGCAGCCAAACAGAACTTTATGTACGTGTGAAAACGGTGTTTCTAAGTACCGAGCAGCGTATAATGGAACTACGATTTTTAACTGTTATGTTCATAAGGAGACGGCGATCAGATAGTGTACCGGATCTTAATGACGAGGAAATTACGCGGCAATCAGAACGAGAAAAGTCAAGTCCAAAGATTTTTTCCACAAAACTCAGTTTTAAAGTCGAAATAAAAGAGATTTACGTCTCGTTTGTGGTGTGAATTTCGACGGACAACAAGTTTTTGAGTATCGTTCCCGAATCCGCCATAAACAGTAAAGATCGTTTTGTCGCCTTCCGTTCCACGGCAGCGTTTGCGCCCGGGGCAACGTCCCTTTTCGCATTACCCTTTGGCTACGACACTGGATATCCTACTGGCGTATTATTATTATTATTATTATTATTATGTTGTAATATAATAAACCGGCGACACTGCGTACACCAGTGCAAATATACATAATACGTATCGGACGCGGGGCCGGCGGCGTTTAAAAATATATTATCGCGCGGAGACGATGCCAACTGCAGACGGCCGCGAAAAAAGGACTGCGCGCGCGCGCGTGTACGTCGCAGCGATACGTCTGCGGTGTACGCCGCACGCGCGCCAAAAAAAACACACACTTGTGTATAACGCGTGTCATTACCGAATGGAAGAGAAACAAGTGTACACCGTTGGCCGCAATAAAAACATCAGCTACGATCACTTCGTATACGCGGTATTATATTATATATGTACATATTATATACGAGTAAATGAGAGGAGAAATCTTGAACGTCCAAATACAAAAGCGAAACCTTGAACAAACGAAATCTTGAACGTCAAAGTATTGAGCAATAGCGAAACCATGAACGACAATCTATTGGTAGTCAAAGTCTTGAACAAGCAGCGACACCTTTGAGAGTCAATGTCTTGAACAATAGCGAAATCTTGAACGTCAAAGTCTTGAGCGACAGCAACACCTTGAACGCCAATCTCTTGGGCGTCAAAATCTTTAACGATCAAATTTTAACCGTCAAAATCTCGATAAAGCAATATTTTAACCGGCAAAATCTCGATAAAGCAATATTTCAACAGTCAAAATCTTGAAAAAGCAATATTTCAACAGTCAAAATCTTGAACAATAAAATCATAAACATCAAAATGTTGAACAAGCAAAACCCTGAGAGTCGAATCTTGAACAACAGCAAAACCATAAACGTCAATATCTTGAACAGTAGCAAAATCTCGAACAAGCAAAACCTTGAAAGTCAAAATCTTGAACGAGCCCCAAACGTTGAACGATAAACTTTTAACCGTCAATTACGATTATTGTTATGATAATTTTTTTTACGAAAATCCGTTCGCTTTTTAGTACGTATTTTGCGCGTCTCAACCGGAGAGTTGCTCGACACGACCGCGCCTGCAGAATCGCGCGTTCACAGTTTTACGAAATTAAGATTCGTCGAAATTCAATTCGGATACGTAATATAGAGAAAACGCGCATCATTTACATGTATAATGTATATATATACGTTTGCTGTACGTGACTCGAATAAAGTCAAAGTAACTCGATCGAACCCGAAACCACAAAAAATTATACCGTCTACGTATTTCGGGCGTAGTAAGTGGTCTGTTTTACTGAATTTATTTAGTTATTATTTCGTTAAAAAGTTTCATCCGTTTTGACTGTGTGTGTGTTTTTTTGCTGCGCACGGATTTCCGATTAGAAAAAAAAACGTTCGGTCGATCTCGTCATGCGTTATTACACGTTCCGGTAGCAAAAATTGCGTGTTTACAGTTGGTGAGGGGCACTTTATTTGAAACGTTTTTCGATTTTCTCAGTGTACATATCGATTATACGTGCAATTCAAAACGACCCGAAAATTGGACGAAAAAACTATTTTCTCGATAGTTTTTAAAAACAACAAAAAAAAAAAAAAAAACGCGATACTGTCAAAATTCAAAATGTTAACAAACAACGTTACGCCGGAGCTCCGCTCACAATCGTTTAATCGAACGCGTTTATCGCGTTTTCAGTTTATAAAAACGAACGCGTTTACCGATTCCTTGAGTCGTCGTTGTTGTGTTGAGTCGCACACTGGCGATTAGCGTTATAAAAAAAAAAACGCGTGCGACTCGGGTCACATAAAATCCATACACGTGTGAGAAAGAGCCCGCCGGGTTTACGCTGAGTCGACGTGTATAACGTCACCGCATTGGTAAAGCTGACCACCACCATCAAAATTTCTAAATTATATTTCAATCATTTATTAAAACGTATACCACCGGCCGTTCGGTGATTTCGTCGTCTCGCCATTGTGCGCACACTCAACACAACAACAACTCAAGGAATCGGTATCCCGTGAGGACAGGCATTGATCGTCACGCATACAACGAGTTGTTCAATTCTGGTCGCTGACTTCGAGCTGAAGGCGGCGATCCAACCATTGCCTTTTTTTTTTTTTAAATTTATTCTATCGACTCATCATCTCACTGGGCGCTACCTTGAGTCGTCGTACACCAGAAGAGTGAGGTAAGTGTTGTCGTTTTTCCTGTAGAGCTTAGAAATATTTATTTCGCACTTTCTGCTGCGATTCTCGAACTCACGACCCCGGAACACTCCTTTCCGTTAAAAGGAGTAAGGTAAAATAATTCAGAATACATAAGGCCACCGAAACCTTTATATTTTTGAGTTATTACAAGTGGTCGACAGTATCGAAATATGTTTATATTACTAGTTAGGCGTATCCCGGTTTCGACTGTATAAAAGTGGTCGTCAGGTATATTAAGCGAAAAAGAATATACGACGATTATTATTATTTAACTGGCTCAGCTTCGCCCGTGAACAGTTTCGCCCGATATGTGTTTGAGTGTGAAATGTGATATCGAAATACAGCTGCTGTATTACGGGTCAGAATTGTTCTGTTTTAAATTATTTTTTTAATCCTTAGAGACTTTTCTAAATAGCAAAGTGTTTAGTATATTTTACGTATTCTATTCGCTTAGTCCGTTTTAGTAAAGTTCAAAATTAAGATCGTTTAGAAAAAAAAATATTTTAATGCATATTATAATTACTTATTACTTATTACGTTAACTATATACGCGCGTAGCTATATTTAATTTGCGGATCACGGTACTTCTCCCGTAGGTATCTTACGAATTTAAACCGCTATTTGACACCGTTAGGGGTAGAATTTTCAAAAATTCTTTTTTAGCGGACGCCTGTACGTCATAACGGTTAAATTTGGGCTCGATCCGTCCAGTGGTTTGAGCTGTGCACTCGCAGATCAGTCAGTCACATTTTTCCTTTCATACATTATACATATATAGATTATTAAATTTATTAATTTTTTTCAATACTCGTAATTGGCTTTATTTAATAAATATACGATATTTTTTTCTTATTAATAATTACCTATTTATAGTTGTGTTTTTGAAAAAAAAAAATTATGGCGGTCGTGGTTCGTGGAGGGTGGGAGCCGGAGTTTTTCGCGGAGACGATTATGTAATAGCGAGGACGGCGGCTTTGCGGTGGACGAGAAAATCAATTTTATATGCCACACGCTTAGGGCCTCGCGCGCGCGCGCGCACGCGCACAGTTTGTAATTGTGGAAAACCGCAATTGCAGAGGGTGCACGTCGTTTATAAAATGGTTGAAACGCGTATAAAATACAACGCGACCATCGTTTCTTCGACATTTCAGATGAAAACGACGACGTATAAAAATTGTGTATTTTATTAGAGCTAATTATACAGTGGCTGGTGAATAAGTAATAATAATAATAATAATAATAAAGATAATATGTATTTAAAAAAAAAAAATACCCTTTTACGCAATATTATTCGAAAATTTTTTTGTTCTCTCGCTTTATGAAATCCGGCCGCATTAACCGCCAATCGCGAAAGACGTTTCAGCATATTATAATAATAATCTTATATAAAACTCGCAGCTTTAAACCCGTAACGAATTATTATATCGAGATCAATGGATTGTGTACGGGAAAGATTAACACGCAAGCCCGGCGATTTCGTCCGTTAGTGTACATAAATATTTGCGAGGACAATATATTTCCTGCGGAGAAATTATCATTGATGCGCCAGGCTGCGAAGATAAAACACGTTTGCCTGTGCGCTCCTTCGCGTCCCTGGCTCAAGCGCGGTTCGCCAGCGTACCTTTGCTACGTTTCTGCAAGCTCGTCCTGGTGTTCTCCCGAGGATTGCACGCGAATCGCGTAAAAAACAATGGACATTAAAGGACGTATGTCGGACCGGGGATTAAAAAAAAAATGAGTGAAGCCGAGATTAAGTAGGAAAAATAGCGTCAGCCTCCGTACATACGCAACGGGGTGGAGCGAATTTTATTAGTGGAACGGAATTTTCAAAAAAAAGTGGTTTTTTTTTTTATCGAATTCGTACTATCAGATGACCAAAATGTTATAGACACTCGGTCCAAGCGTTTGCGTGTCAACCGCAGACGACCGAGAACGAGACACGCGGTCGCTGACGAGCATCAGTATTTTATTTTTTATTTTTATTTTATTGAAATACACGCCCGACGGCATTTTGTACAGTAAATTAATTGACAAATAACAAATTATATTAATTAATTACAATCGTATATACTTATCAAATATATGTATAGTGTAAACGGTTGATATAGTGTTATTTTATTAGTAGGCACTATAGCTATAAAGTGAATATAACAAGAAAAAGTGAAAGAAACCCATCAGAATGAAAGAATATTAATACGTAACGCCGCCTGAGAGGCAGGTCTCTCATTTGAAAAAATAATAATGTTTAACGTTTTAACGTTTTTTATCGTTATTTATCTTTTGCGTTTATCGTTATGGTATATTTTGGCGTTATGGATTATTTGTGTTTAACGTTAAAGAAAGTTTTATCGTTATATAATATTTACGTTTTACGTTTATCGGTATTTTAACGTTATTTGGTTTAATATCGATTTTTTTTTCCAAGTAAATAAATTCATTCGTATTCCATAGACTATAGCACGTTTTCAAATCTCATAAACGTAATGTACTTCATTAAACTTCGTTGATTATAAAAGTCCTAATTTTTTATACTTAATTTTTTGATTTTATACATTTTTTCAGTGAGAACTTTGGTTTATTTTTGACTTTATATTCAAGTGCAGAATATTTTTCTTAAAATGTTGATTATATTACCAATAAAAACTTTTCTGACTAGCTCACGTCTTCTCAAACACGTATCTTTGAATAATTTTTACCATCAAGTAAACAAAAATAATCTGAAAGGTCCAGTAACAATAAACAGTATTTCAATTCGCGATATCACACGCAGAAAGAAAATTTCCGCGAAAGACATCTAGGAAACCGTATATCTCAATATACGTGTCTAGCTGATGCGCGTGTACGCGTCCATGTGAACCCAGCCTTATTATAGAACTATAATAAACCTACACAATATAGGCTTGTATTTTCCGTAGTAAATTGGAAAAAAATATTAAAATAACGGTAATTCTATTTTTCGTTTTTTGTTATTTTGATATATAACGTTAATACATTATTTCTTTTAATGATATGTTTTAATTTGTGATAGTTTAAAATTAGTATTTATTGTTTTCCGTTACGTTTTTTGATATTCGTTTCAATTGATATTTTGCAATTATAACGTTATAATCAAAACGTTATTAAAACGTTTGCGAGCCCTGCTGAGAGGAACGAAAAAAAATCAATGTTCTTAACTGAATGTTCATTAGAATCGATTAAACGGATACCGCTGTCCGTGTTGGCAGTTTAAAAAAAATTAACGTGCCGCCGACACGTCTCGAGAACGCGTAATCGACGAAACGGATGTGAAGCCAAAAATAATAGATCAGAAATATATATTTGTTTTTGTATCTATTAGATTGTCTTATTTAAATGAATATGAATTTACTCGGGAAAAAAAAATTGTATATTTGTTCTTATGACATAATACTGATCCTCCCCCCCCCTCATGATTTAGTTCTGACCTTACGCCACTGCATGGTAGGAACAATTTTAATGAACTCCGCGTGTGCTCTGTTGCGTTGCACTAAATCGTAATACGTGGTTTAGTTCACAAACACCAAAAATTTTCCGTTGTCCGAGAGGAATATTCTCGCGTATTGCACACGTGGAAAAACTCGTTTCCGCACGTCTACGGATACGCGGGAGAGATTTAAAGTAACAAATATCGTCCGGTACAGCAGTTTAATTCTTCTAAAATATTTAAGTATTTCTTTCAAATCGTTTCCGTCGACATACGGCGTGTGGTATGAGTGCAATTTTTTTTTTTTTTTTTTTTTTAAACATATAAAACGGTTTTTAATTTTTTTCTCAACACTGACCGGCCTAGCGGCTAAGGATGTTTTCTCGGCGTTTTATACAAAACTCGATGTAGTCGGCTACGAAGATATACACGTATCGAGCGCGTGTATAGTTTCCTGAATCCTTACGATATTGACCTAATTACGTCAATTGTCATTCACTCAATTCCCCCCGGCCCTCAAGCATCCTTCCGCCATCGTCGTCGAAAAGCTCGCGAAGACCTATAACTGTACAGAGTCCTTGAAACGTCGCCGCGATCAGAATGTGTGTGTGTGTGTGTATGCCTTTTGATGTGTGCGCGTAAACTGACAAGTAAAACGATTTACTCGGACAGTCTGGACACTGTATTACACGTAATGTGTATATATCAAACGCCAACTGACGTCAGCCGAATCGAAAATTCGGAACACGTCGAAAAAAGCCCTTGATAGTCGTGTAAAATATGTATGAAAATTTTGTAAAATTAAAAAAAAAGTAAAAATAGAAGTAGTCGAGCTATACCGGAGCCGGTTTCGAAATTAAAAAAAAAAAATCATCGTACGCAGCAGGTATTTAGCGAAAAAGAAAAATCAACGAACAAAAATTTACGAATAATAATAGAATAAAACGTAGTGTTGATAAATAATAATAGTAATAAACAGCGAAAAAATCGTGCGTACGTAGTGAATATTAAATGGTTAAAAAAAAAAAACTATCATTTAATACATTGAAGCGATATATTCTTTTCCTATAATAAGCCAATTATAAATACGCATTATCACGCCTAACAGAAAAAAATATTGTATTGTAAAAAAAAAAATTGCGCGAAAAAAAATCTATTTCAATAAGCGTAATGAAATTTTGTAATTACGTAGGTATAATGTAATAAATAATAATACGCGCCTGTTATTTAAAATTTGTGTCACGCTAATACGCGTATGTAGAGGTGTATATAATTCACAAAAATGTGTGTTATTATTTATATATGAATTTAAAAGCGAATATCCATTAGGTATACACCGATATCTAACTATATTGTGAATATGCGAATACGTGTCATTTTATCGAAATATTATTAAATTATTTAAAAAAAAACCTTCATTTTATTATTATTATTATTATTATTATTATTATTATTATTATATATATCATATATATTATTATTATATATATGGAGTTTTTTCCGCAGTGACAGAAATTCATAGATATGAAACGTGACCACGTACATATTATACGTTAATCAACGTCCCTAATAAAAAAAAATTATTATTATTATTCATAATGCTTTTTCCCTTTTCTTCACAACGGTCGAGTTCTCGTTTTTCCTCCATTCCTCCCGTTGAACAATAATTATTATGGAAATGAATATATTTTAAATAATAAAAAAAAATCTTCGTTATTTCTCTATATTGTATAATTAAAACGTTAAACGGAATACGCACGTACAATATTTTGTTCTGCAGATATTTACCGAGTACGTGTTTATTGTGTATTAATGTATTCTATTAAAATACGGACGCGATGATTATTCAACAGCAATCGCTCTACGTTTTTATAAAAAAAAAAAAAACAAAAAAAATGAAACGTGTGTTGAATAAAAATTCATTGAAGAGAAAAAAAATCTCTTATAATATTTAATTATAGTTCGTGTATTGCTATTTTTCTACACTAAAGCGCGCGTTTTAATAAAAAAAAAATCGTGGAATTAAATATTTCATACGAATTGAATCACAAATATATCGTCGGTACATAAACAATTATAGAAAAAAAAAAAAAAAATACGAAATATTATCGATTATCTATTCCGTATTTGACCTAAATATATTTAAATGTCTACTGTTTCCACTACACGCACACATTCTATACGTATAATAAAAGAGTCCTCGGTGACTTCTTTTAAAACCTGTCGCTTATGAATTACTATACGTTTGACGAAAAAAAAAAGAAATTGCCCACCCTAAAATGTATAAAAACAGTATGTTCGGGAAAATTGCGTTGCTCCCTATTCCTATATATACATATATGTATATAATTCTTACATAATTGAACTTAATTTAAATAGAATCGTTGCAGTATAGAAAAAAAGTTTACTAAAAAAATTGAAACTTTAAATTTAAAAGAAAACAAAAATTACTGCTGTTAAAAGACAATTTAAAAACGAACGTAACGCGTTTAAGTAACTCGTTAACTTTCAACCTTGTACCCTTTGTATTTTGTACGCTATGACGCAGTGAAACCTGCAGGACGATTACGAGGACCCTTGACGTAACAGAAATCCCTCATAATAATAATATATACGTATAATTCGAAAAGTTCGTCGTCGGTTCTGAAATTGAATTTCACGTGTATTTTCACTCGTCCTACAAAAAAAAAAAAAGAAGGAAAAGGAAAACCTGAAACAAATCGAAGTTTTTCGAACCCGAAGAGTTTTAGACAGGTTTCAGTGGTGCACAGTATTATTATTATTCTTGTTCGATATAGAAATAAATAAGAATTCGCACAGGAAGTTTTTTTTCCGTTATGAATATTTAATTGTCGATTATATAAATTGCGTTTAAATTATTGTCCCGATAATGTGTAATGTGCGTCGTGCATATATCATGTAAATTAATAATTTAAAATCCACATACGTATTGCAATGGATTAAAAGCGCGCTTATACGTTTATTGTAACTATAGTGGATATAGTTTGAAATAGATTTCAGCGGATTCGGAAAAAAAAAAAAAAATTGGCGTATCTCTTATCCAAACTATATATTATAGCGTCCGCTATTTTACAAAGAATAAATATATGGTAATTTTTCGGGAGGGAAAGCCGATTTATAGTCAATTAATACTATTTTCCTATACTTATATAGTTCCCGTAAAACATTTAAACCCCTCCCCCCTCCCGTTGTATTTTCACTATTGTAAAATAATCGTAGGTAGTCTAAATTTTTATTTTTACAATTGCTAAAAAAAGTTTTAAAAGTATAAAACAATATAAAATTTATATAATATTCGTAACTTCCGAAATAATTACTAAATATTCTATATACACACAAAAATCTTTTTTTTAAAACATTCAAATCGACTATAGGTACCCGCGAAAATCACGTTACCCGCGGCCATTATTTCCGTCTAAGGACAAATGTGTTAAAATAAAATGACTGGAAAAAAATTATTTCCTTGAAAACTACGCGTATATATATATATAGTATATTTCTTTATCAAACTTTATATATATATATAATAATAATATGGCATAATGTAGCTTTGTGATGCACTTATTTAAATATAGCCTTTAAAAATACAGCGAAATGAAGTCATCGCCGTATCTGCCTAGATAAGAATTGAAAATCTAATTGTGTGTACAAAAATAAACTATAAGGAATTCGGTGTGCTGCCTGTAAATTTACTCTATAAAAAAAAAAATCGTAATCAAGAAAAAATAATATATCTCTCTCAATAATAATAATATTTGTACAAAACGTAACGGAACATATTACATAACATTTTACTGCAGTTCATAATTATACAAACAAAAATATTGGCCAAAAAGTCATTGGGACCTTATTTTTTTCACTCTATGCTAATATTAGTATATATAAAAAAAATATTGTATATTAAAACTAATCATTCTACTCGATTTTTAGAAGAAAAAAAACCCCCGCTTATGACTGGCTGAAATAAATAGTTTTTAGTTGAAAATTATCAATTTATCGACAATTTTAATTTATATACTTATGTAACTCTCCTTTTCTCGTTGCGGTGCAATTACATTCGTAATGTAGCTCTAACTAACTTTGTAACTAATCTCTATTTCCAACACGAACTCGGCTTACAGAAAGAAGACAGATCAATAATTATCCGAATTTTTAAATTCTAATTGATTTTCGTTATTATATAATAATGAAAATCAATATATTTAATTAATATACTTTAATACAATCATCATGCAAGATATATAGTGAAACGTAAGCGTGAACTTCAATTAAGTATAAACTTGTAGAGGACGCTATGCGATACGTGTATAATAGGATCGAGCAAGAAAACATATTACTCGCACCAGTGGCGTACATTCAAATTTGTTCTGGGGGGGGGGGGTTTAAAAAAAATAACCAACACTAAAACCATCCCTTTAAACGGCGCATGAAGGAATTTATGAGTAGGAGCCGATAGTGCACACAATACCTGTGCACCGTTGTAGAGTGTAAAAATTAAAACATGTTATAACGCGCAACGGGCCTTATAATAATATCACAATTTTTTTTTTTTTTTGGTCCTGGGGGGTTTGAACCCGAAAACCCCCTCCGTATGTCGCACTAAAAATAATTACATAAGATCGATACAACGACGTGTGGGTGTGGTCGAGGAGTGTTCAATTCCGAAACGTTCGACTTATATGAAATAAATTTATCGCCAATAATTTTTTTAGAAATTTCTAATTTTTTTTTTTCCCCATCGCGCACTGTCGAAATGACGTTCATCGGAATCTAAAAACAATACGTTACGGTCAAAGTGCGTAATCGGGCGTCGTAGTACGATACGCCCGGGCAACGTATATGTTACCGGAAAAGACGATCGTTTAGGAATTGTCATCATTCCCTAGTCATTGTTGACAATTACTGATGATGTTTGGCATTGTTGAATATTTCGTAGTTGTATCTACACTTCCATGTTATTTTAGGCAATGTTGTAAACTGACACGGCTGATCGAACACACGCTAGGTAATGTCAACTCGGTTTTACGTTATCGACTTCTCATATAATAATTGATTACCGTGTATCGAGCTCCGCGTATCGTATCGTATCGTAACAGTCTGTAATAAAGACAGACGCAACTGTAAAACACAGTGTAAAACTAATAGATGTGCTTGTCGCGCCTCTACAAAATTATGTAACTCCAAGTGCCACAGTAGTTTACCCTGCTGTAATAAATAATAATTATTAATTTATTTAATATTTTAATATTATCGCAATATTTAGCATCATTGACTTTTTTTTTTTTTAGGGACTAACGTCAATTACTAGTCATTTATGACGATTCCCTGCTAAATCAGGCATTGTCGTTGTTGCCTAGTCATTGTCGACATTAACTGATCATCATCTTGTCCGGTAACATATAATCATTATATACAATGCCCAATTTCAACGGTCAACGCGGAAAATACAATAGAAATACTAAGAGTTTACATTGCCCACAAACAATCGGGCGCTGTACGGGCAATGTCCCCGCGCGTATATTGTAGTACGATGCCCGCGGGCAACGTAACAAATTTACGAAACAGTTACGGCTTCGGCCGAATTCGTCGGGCGTTGTGCACGATATGCCCGGGCGCATTGTCGCATTTACGATGACCGTAACGCATATACGCGCGCGCATTGCGGGCACTTGTATGTAGGGCCGTTACTTTGCAACCTCCGGTTTCCGCCAGAAGCGTATAATTAATAAATAACGAAATTGTATTTATTATTACATCGCGAGTGAGCCCGGATCAAGGGGATGGGGGAGAGGAGGAGGAGGTAGGAATGAGAATTTTTACCGTGATGCTGTGTTGCGTAGTGTTCGGTCCATAATTTTTCTAGTATATAAAAATCACGAATCGTTTAATGGGGGGAGGGGGAGGAAATTCTAAAGCCTACCACCCAGATAAATAATAATTATTATTTTCAAATATTTAAATGGTAACGCGTACGTATTATAATAGTCACTTATAATCACCCGCGCGTTAAACTGTGGTTAAAAGTTTTAAATTGATCGTTTTACGTTTAACTATTAGTCAACTCGTTTTGTCATTATAACTACTTAATGAATTTGATTAATTCGGATTCGCACCGTGCGTGAACTCGACTTTTTATAATAATAATTTTTTAGCGCTCCGTACGTAATATTGTATTAAAACGTGACAAATAGATCAATATATTTTTTTTTTATAAAATCTCGATTTTTATAATAAAAAAATAAAAATTATCAATTGAATTCGACTGATCGTCCGGGGAATTAAATTTTTTTCATCGACTTTTCCGTAGCTTTATAGTTAATTTCTATACGATTTTAAACTTTTAAAATAACCCCCCGTATTTTGTTTTCAATATTGAGACGGACAGCTCGAGCCCTCCTCTCGCGTGCGGTTTAATCCGCGGGCTCGTTTGCCAGAACGGCTGTCGCGTGTATACTTGGCGTTCCCCGGGATTTTGGAGATTATTTTTTTAATAAACTAATTGGACGTTTGAAACGTAGCGGAGCTGTCTTTCAGAGCTTTTTTCGCCGTTTGCCATTCGCAAGCAGAACGAAGAACAGAGGCTTCGTTTTCTTTTCACCACTCGTGGATCGCAGATTGGAGGGCGCTTAAGGGTTGTTTGTCAACAGAAAAGAAAAATGTATCCTCCGACACTTCCTGATGTCGTCCTCACGACCTGCCCGTGCAGTGTTCTCCGAAAACCGCTGAAATCCGCGGGAAACGTCGAAAACAGCGTTCACGGTGTGGAAAACGGCTGAAAATATACCGTTACGATTAACGGGACGAAATGTGCTTGCC
This sequence comes from Slavum lentiscoides, assembly GCA_032441835.1. Classification (NCBI taxonomy): domain Eukaryota; kingdom Metazoa; phylum Arthropoda; class Insecta; order Hemiptera; family Aphididae; genus Slavum; species Slavum lentiscoides. The sequence continues at coordinate 16,125,458 of CM063709.1, forward strand.
AAGGATCGTCTTCGAAGTAGTACATCGTTTATTGTGACTCCGTGTCGTTATTCGCCGCAGACGTGATTTTTAAAATATAATTTCCTGGCGAAACGTATTTTTTCTTTTCTTCCGAGCTCCAGGGTTTAAACCTCCGAGAGCAGTAGCCGACAAAAGCATTTGATAGCGACGTCGCGTACAAAGGTTCCAATGATCAATAAGGAGAAAAGAGTGAATCACGCGTATGTATGGGATAGCTCGGATATCGGTGCAGCGTTTTCGAGACACGTCTTTGCTGTTGTTTCGTTGCATAGGAAAATCGATGAAGTGGCGTTATTTTTTTTTTTTGAAATTGAACTTTTTTTTTGTGGGGGTGGAGGGAGATATCGGTACGTTTTTTTTTACAATTAAAACGACTCATAAGAAGTCTACTACTAACTACGTTTTGTATGTATGTTTCAAAGAGTTTTGACATTTGTCAATTCAGTTAGACATTCTTCCGCATATTGCTGGTCCGCGATTGGCTCCCCGATTTTTTAATTTCCGCGTTGCCCATTTACAACGTCAGACGGCGTATTACGCCATTTTTTTTTTCAATATTTCAAATTACGAAAAACAAAATTAACCGATTACTTGATCGTAACTGCTATAAACATTCGTATATTGCAGGGGCGTACAGCAGGGCGCATAATACACCGTCACTGTTCACACATATATTTCCCAGAGGAGACGGTGAATTTTGTGCGCGTCGTTCGCGTACTCTGAAACGGGGGGCGGGGGTCGTGACCATAGACATATAAACAACTAGACCAGGAATCGTGCTAAACGCTCGAAGCTAACATGACCATATTACCAAAGATGTTATAAATGTGATAGAAGCTCCCTGGTATAAACATTTGCCCATTGATTATACGCGCCCTTTCTTCCCTCCATCCCCTCCATACCGCGCGTACCACTACGTGACCCGGCCACCCCACCACTACCTATATAAGACCTGGGTCGGACAACGAAAAATTTTATAATTTCTTGGAATAAACGATAACATATAATTTGTTTGCCATGGAATTTCCGCAGACAAGTCTATCTCTCTCGCACGTATGTTGACTTCAAGGGCGCACCCAGGATTTTTTTTTTTGGGGGGCTAAATAAAATTATTTTTAGATATGAATAAGATTTATTTAATATACACAGAAATCCGAAAGTACACTTGTTTATGAAAAACTTATATTCTAATATATCTTCTTATAATATTAATTTTTGCATTTTGGGTTTTGATTTAGTTACGGTGAAATTATACCTGTAAAATATTATTATTAATATGAAAATTTAAAGTGATACCTAATAAAATTACAAAAATATTAAGAGGTCAACCAGTTGGGGGGGGGGTGCTTAAGCCCTTTAGCCCCCCCACCCTTGGGTGCGCCACTGATTGATTTCATCGCATTACATACATTGCGGCTGTCATTCCTGGTCTAGTTGTTTATGTGTCTATGGTCGTGACAGTGGATTTCTCTAAAGGAAAAGAAAAGCGCAAAAATCGACCCCTCGGAGGAGGATTAGAAATTCGAAACTCTTAAAAAAACGTCCAAAACAAAAAAAAAAAACGCCGGAGTTTCATAGTTTGTCACGTTTGAGGAGATGAAATTTTATTTTAAACACGCGATATAAATGAATTTGGTCGTTACATCTGCAGACGTTGTTCGTACGCGCAGCTGTTGACATGAAAAAAAAAAAATCGATAGATAAAAAAAAAAACCAGGAAATTTATATTCCCCTCGCGTATCCGCTATAAATGCTGTCCCTGCGGCTCGGTCGTGCGCAACGTGACTACTGCAGCAGCAGCAGCAGCAAGTATAGGCCCGAGCCTATATGTCGCGATGAGCTTTTTTCGCCTATGCAGATTACAGACGCCTGCCGCGCCTACTACGCGCGATTGTGCGGGGGAAATATTTTAAAAATATTCCATCCCATATGTAGGCGTGTCTACGGGGGAGGCAGGGTGGGCACCGGCCTCCCCAGCGACTTAATTCTTGGCCTCTTTGCTTATAATCTACCGTGGTTGGAAGTATAAATATAAAATAGGTAATATAAAATATTTAAAAAAAAAACAACTGAGTAGCACATTGGTTGATTGGCCTTATTTATTACTTGTAATAGCATAGGAAACCAAATTTTAAGATCAAGATAATCTTTAATTTTGTGGGGTGAATAAAATTCCAGGTGCTATGTAATTGCCATACAACAAAAAAAAGTCACAAATATAGATTGTTGTAATATGCATTTTTATATTCATTTAACGTAACACAAAAAAATTAGGTTAAGAATTTGATTTGTTCAGCAATACCGCGACCACGCGCATATATCCGAAATAGCTATATTGTAATAGGCATTTTTTTTTATTACTATAAAAATTAGGTTAAGAAAACATCGTGCATTTTTTTTAAATAATAAAACTATTGTATTCAATTAGTCTGTAAGAAAAACAATAACAATTGTAAATTAAAAATAATATAAAAGGGAAAAGACAACCCAGAAAGAGGAGTTGTTCTTGGGTGATGCGCGTATAACGCGGTCACGGTAAGACATCGTTTTCAATAAAGGTTTAAATTAACTATACTGCGTATTTTTTTGTGTGTGTGTGTGTGTATTTTGTGTGCGTGTACGTCGAAAGTGAATCGACGTTCACCACAAAGTGGCGCCCAACGTGGGGCTCGAACCCACGACCCCGAGATTAAGAGTCTCGTGCTCTACCGACTGAGCTAACCGGGCCACATTCGATACCACAAGATATAGAATATAGATCGCTGTAGTAAGTAAAAAATTTAAATTTTATAACTGGCCTCCCCAGCCACGAAGGTCTGGACACGCCTATGTTCCATCCCGAAATAAATACACAAAGGCCTGTTCGAAAATTCCTTCGTCCTCGCCGCGGGGTCCAGCGGCGAGGACGACGTTTTGACCGGGTCAAGTGGTGTAGCGAACCGGGACGGGGAGGGTAGCAGGGTGTTTGCCGTTATCTCGTGGCTCGTGTGTGTGTCGTGTAGAACACGCACGGCGAGAACAACACGCTGCACCCCTCTCCCCGCTTATTATCGGATTCGCATTACGCGACGACGACGCGGCAGCAAATAGCGGCGGTGGTGGCGGCGGCGGCGGCGGCGGCGGTACGGCGCGCGGCGTATCGATTCGCTTTTGTGTGCAGTGGCGGGTTTGTGTGTGTGTGTGTGTGTGGTGCGCGCGCGAACAAACGGAACGAAAGAAGAGAGAGAGAGAAAATTGGGCAAAAAAAAATAAATAAAAACCTCGAAGAAAACACACCGGTGCAATGTAGTAGTGCGTGTGTGCGTGCACTCCAGCAGAGAAAATAATATTGTACACAACGAACAGTGCACAGAGAGCCGTTAAAAAGGCGCGCGCACTTTCCCCCGGTAAAATTCTCCGATTCATTATTATCGTCTGATCTGTGTGTGTGTGTGTGTGTGGAAATACAAGGCGCGGAATGGAAGTATACGCTGCTTAAAAAAAAAAAAAAGCGCCGGTGGCTGCGGGGCGGTGGTGTGCACACGGCGGAGATGCGTAAAAATTAAGAGGGGAGAAAATAACCGAGAGAGAAAGTTCGATAAACCCGACAACGACGAGCAGCAGCAGCAGCAGCAGCAGCAACACGGGAATCGGCATCAGCCCGCCCCCTTCACCCGCCCGTCGGTCGTTCGAGCGGCGCCGGAGTTTTTTTTTCGTTCTTTCCGTGTGTGTGTGTACGCAAACGCGCGTATACATAAAAGTTTTTTTCTCTGTCGTTTTCCCGACGACGCGACGCAATGGAAAACACAACGTTTCACGAGATCCGTCCACGAAAAATATCCGCACTTTACACCGGGGCAGGGACGAGCGAGAGAGTGCGTTACGCGACCGAGACACCGGGCGGAATCGCAAAAAAAACATAAAAAAAATAATTTCGTTCGGTTAAACTACGTATAATCGGCAATATAGGTTGTGTGATAAACACGCTGCGCGTCGGCGGCGATACCGTCAAAAAGAAAAAAAAAGAAAAAAGCGCGATGGCACGTGATTTACGAGCACGTGCATTACGGTGACAATATTTATGACGGGACGGCAGCGCGACGGCGGTTTTTGGACCGGAGCTCGTGCACCGTACGAGGAACGCGCGCATAGAGGGAGGCCCCGATGACCTGATCTAATTTTGTAGACGTCGCGCATCGCGGCGGCGGCGGCGGCGGTTTGTAATCTACTACACACACACACACGGTAAAATAATATGCCGCCGCCGCCGCCGTCGTTATTTAATAATAATAATGCGCGCGCGCGCAACGTACGCGGTGGAACGACGACGTGTGTATGTATTACTACACGTCATATTATACAATAACACGCTCGATTAACAAAAACCCGTTTTCGCCGCCGCCGCCATACAATTGCTTTATTTTGTATATTTTTACTTTCACTTCGAAAAAAAAATGTCCTGCCCGCGCCCTCCCTCCTGTCGACACGTTCGGGCGGGCCGCAGCCGGGAAACGTCGACGGACGGACGGGACAGCCGGAATTCCGGCGGACAAAACGTCGTGACGGATATCCACCGCGGGGTATAACCGGCAATCGATCGCTGCACGCCGCCGCGAGTGTGTGTGTGTGTGTGGGGGCGGGGGCGGGGGAGACCAAAAAAAAACACACACACAACGCACTCCGGAATAAGGAAAACTCCGCGGAACAGAGAGAGAGAGAGAGAAAATCTGTGTAAAACGCGCGGCGCAAAAAGTAAGACAAGATATAATTATGTTGATCGTCACGTTATATTATACAAATCGTATATATTAAAAAAAAAAAAAAAACGGGCGTTTTTCCATTCGTATTATTAGGTACTACTTACTTGCCGAGTTCTTCTTTCAGTTCGTAATTGTCACTAAATCGCGTACTTACGAGCGGCGCGGCCATCGTGTCCGTGTGTGTGTGTGTGTGTGTGTGTGTACGTGCGTCGTTTTATGCGGCGGTGGAAACGCGCGCGCAATAAAACAAAAAAAAAAACGCGAAAAAAAAAAGAACCGAAATAAAAATAATAATAACCGCGTCGGACGTTCGAACGGTGTTCGTACTGGCGTGCAGTACGCGTATACCAACCAGTACGTCGGCGTGCCGAGCGAGCGTGTGTGCCGCCTCGGCGTCGTCGCGTTTGCGCGGGCGCGCGCGCGCGTTTCGCCTCTGTGTGTGCGTTTCGCCTCTGTGTGTGTGTGCGCGCGCGCGCGCGCGTTGTGTGCAATGCGTAACGCTGCCGCGGACGCCGCCGCCGCCGCCGCCGCGCCGGTGCGGGTGTTCTGCGGACGCCGTTTCACAATCAATACCGCAGGCGGCGGCGGCGGCGGCGGCCGGTCGACAAAGTTCGGCCCGTCTCGGAGCGGGCGCCAACAGCCCGAGCTACTTGTTGACATCCCTGTGCGTTATATTATAATAATGTGCCGGCGCGATATACAAATTTTTTTTTTTTTTTTATTTATACAATAGCGCCGCCGAAGCTCGTGTCCGATATCGCAGACGCCCCTTTAACGTGTGTGCGCGCGCCACTGATGTGACTCAGTGGCGTAATTACGGGGGGGGGAGGATATGGGGATGCATCCCCTCGCGCGGGCTTTTTTTTTTTGCATAACACGTTATGTAACGTACAAAAAAAAATTATAAAATTAATATTTTTTTTTTTGCCTTTAACAAAATTCGTTAGTATTTATTTATACCGTGAAATTCATAATATTCCTCGGTTTATTTACTGACCGCAGTAACTACCGAGTGGTATGGTGAGGTTAGTTTAGGTGACCGAACAAAGATTTGACTCGTATTCGGACGTTGAAGTAAAAACAGTGTACCTAGCAGCGGCGCCCGTTTGAAACTCAGGTTTATTCTCGTGGCGCCTTAGATAAAATTGACGACTTTTTAAATAAAACTGCAAAAAAACTGTGGATAACGCGTAAAATGTAAATATTTATATCACTATAATTATATTTCATAAATTCTTGTAATTATTAAGATTTATAAATATTATATTTTACACTCAAAAAAGGTTATAAAATTCAGCGCCACCGACTGTTGTTATATCTGGTCTAAAAGTAAATTTATAGTATTTCAATAGAAGACAAATATTCCCTTTTTTAAGGCTTCGCGTATTTTAATTCCGTTTTCAACTTCCTATATGGGTGCGAAGCCGGGTTTTTGACGGTCATTGGTGATAAAAAGCAAATATGTATTAGCAAACGTCAGCAAAAATCAGCGTGGAAAAGGAAACGAGAGTGGCCGTATCTAATTTGATTCAAAAAGATTTGAAAATGTATTAAAATATTTATTATTATTAAAATTTAAAGATATAATATTATAAAATAAATGTTTTATTGTTTTAAGGGTCGCGGCGCCCCTTTAAAGACATCGCGGCGCACACTCTGGGAACCGCTGGTGTATAATAGTATATAGGTTAGAGCAGGGGTCGGCAAGTAATTTCTATTGGGGTCCTAAAGAATAAATCAATGAGGTCCAGTGTTAAAAATCTTTGTCCGATCTATTTTTATAAGATAACATATATGCGTGGAGATTATTTTTACGCACTTCACTGCCTGGAGGAAATTTTATATGAAAATCTTTATGAGTACAGTTTCATAATGCCGTTATAAATTTCCACTTTTAACAATAGCGACAGTTGAACTGCAAATTAAGCGGACTGGAATGGCTCCAACCCTTTCAGGTAATACAAAACAATATAGTTCTGTCCAGTCATTCAAAAACTTTCTGTTTTCGCTGTCAATTTTACGTTTTTTACTGAACATTTTTAACGAATAATACGAAGAAATATTATTATAAAACGAAACACGCACTGTATCCACCGGCGAATGTACACGAACTAATATATTATGTACTATATATTATTAAAGTAAATAACATAATCAAGTACAATGTGTTGAGGGGGTCCAGAGTTATGCCTTCCGCGGTCCGGATCCGGACCGCGGTCCGCCAGTTGCCGACCCATGGGTTAGAGTATAAGTAGTAGAATAGTACTCGAATAAATTAGCTAAAAAAAAAAAACGAAAAAAAAATTAGAAATTGTTTTATTATAAAATGTGTTTAAAAAAAACAATAAAAGTGTATAAAATACGAAAATATCAATCGTTTTAACTTATTTGACATTAATGTCGGAAGGGCGTTGCTACAATATTATGGTTTATCCAATACTAAATTTCATATCCCCCCCCATATAACATTCGTAATCGCGCCACTGGTGTGACCAGTTGTTACTGACCAGTTACTCGGTGACGGCGCTAACTGTTGCGGGGCGAAATAATTTATGCGGGGCCCCCTCCAGAAAATCGCTTCCAAATAAAATTTCTGAATTTTTCTACTAAAACGCCACAAAAAGTTTAAAAAACGGCAAATAAGCCAGAAAAAAAGAGCCCACTTTTTAGCGGGGACTTAACATATTTTTAAACCGCGGGGCCCGGGGCAACTGCTCCTATCGCCCTACCCCCCCCCTCGCGCCGTCTCTGCTGTCCGCGGCCCTACGTGCGATCCCGATTTATGATTTAATGAGCTATAAAAAAAAAACGGATTTTATTTCGTTTTCTGGCCGAAAAAAACCATATTATAATATGAGAGATGATGTGCCGAGAGAAATACTCAGAGGAGGCGGTAAACGATTGCGGTCATATGTCGTTTTTTTTTTTTTTTGTAAAAAAGGATTTTACAATAGTCGTTTCGGCGTTGGCGTTTATACCGCGCGATTCGACGTCTCTGACCGGCTAATCGAGAAAATATTTCGAATAATTTATGGGGGGCGGGGGGAGAGTAATTATTAGGGCCCGGGTGTTGACGGCCTAAAAAAAAATGCATTTACACGTCCAGATAAAAGCACAAAAAATGCCCTAAAAACCTACAAAAATGCCCTTAAAAAAAAAAAAATTAATTTATAAAAACTTAAAAAAAAAAACAATGAATAACCTTTAAAATTGTTTAAATTACTTACTTTTTTTTTTTATTAATAACGATTAATATACACGCGTATAATCTGTGTTATATTTTTGTAAATATACGCGGAGTTGAATAAGAGATATTTTATTACAATTATATTTATACGACGTATTTCTGATTTGCAATTTTTCTCCGAAACTTTTTATACGATGTAATATAATGTATTTTTAAAGTATGCACAAATGTGTTGAATTATGAGTAGAAAAAAAAACAATAGTCAACTCGTGATTTTTCCGTCGATTATTATTGAAAAACAGTTTTAAAATGACCTTTTAATGTCAAAAAAAAAAAAATGCCTTAAAAAAAATTTAAAAAAAGGCAAAAATGCAAAATAAAAATTAGTCGTTCGGATTCGCACGTGTTATTTTGAATCACATTTTTAGCTAGGAAAGCATCGCCTAAGACGTTCTAAGTAAAAAAAAAAAAGTCTTAAACATCCGTAACCCTAGTAATTATAAATCACAAGGAGGAACGAGACTTACGGGAAAATAGACGTAGAAAAAAAAACCAGGAATTAGAAATCGAGGAACGTATTTCACGCAGGAAAATAAAACGCTGGAACGTATATTACACGTGTAGGACAAATGCGGAAGGAGGAAATTAAAGGAAATAACTATCGGCACATTTGTAGAAGGACCCGAAAGAACAAGCTTACCGCGCCTGTAGGGAATCATCTACCGCGGTAGGTATGGAAGACGAACAGAAACATGGTGGATGGTGGTGGGGAACGAGATGCAGACCATCCGTCTGCGTGATCCGAGTGCAGAAAGGAAGACTTTATGACTACAACTCAGACGAGGCGATGCAAATAGTCGCTTAGCTGAAAACCGACGCGAAAAAAAGAAGGCGCATGTGTGGGTATACGATTTTTCTTACATTTATATTAATTATTATTATATATTACTCGTATATCTACATTATTTACGATTTTATTTTTATATAATAATAACACTAGACGCTTATTGGCATCCGACTGCCGGGGATCCGTCGTTTCCTTAAGCCGCGGTTATTTGATTTTTTTTTTTAATATCTATTTTAAGACATTCCTTTCGTCCGTTTTTTTTTTTTTGTCTGACTCGAACGCGGACTTTACTGGCCGTATAAAAACGTCGGTTAGCTATATTAATTCTTTGTTGGATCCCTGGGTAATCTCCGTTTGCATTTGCAATTCCACTTCGAGACATTTAAATGTCTTTTTCAAACTTCATTCCGTTCACCAACGAGCTTTTTTTCTGGTATTGGTTTGAAGTCGTTTGCGCGACAACATTACCATAAACGTTGTTTTTCTTTCTTCATTCGCCATTATAGTCCCATGGATTTTTTCTATTTGATATATATATATATATATAATAATTCTGTTTATTCCTTGAGCACCTCATCTGTCCATTAGTCCATTATTTTATCCGCGTACTGAGCTGCAGTTTTCTTTAATTCTTAAGAAGTTATGAGATCGAAAAAAAAAAATTGTATTTTTAAAATTCTCAATATATGCTTTAAAAATTGAAGGTATTTAATAAATGGCCTTGTTATTGTGCAGGTGATATTGTAATAATTTATTTTTTGTAAAAATTTGGTGTCTAAACTATGACTTCAGAGTCCTTTCACGCGCGAAGCAATTGTTTTGATGAAAATCGCAGGAGAGTAGCCCTGTCAGAGGAATTTTTAATGGGGGAATTGAAAATTTTGTTGACATAAAATTGAAAATAGATTGTGAAAAAAAATATTTGTTTAATTTTTCCCTTCTTAAAAAAATTTTTTTTAGAAAATTGCTCCTGTGAATTATATTATTTACAAAAGTACATCGGTTAGCGATGGGGGTTCAAACCCCACGAACACCCTCTTGAGTACGCCCCTGAGTCCTGTTAAACTGATCTTTACGTTTTGTAATCTAATCGCAGTGTCAAACAGATCCTCGCAACCACTGATTACGTTCCAAATCATAGACGTCTCCTCGTCTTGATCCCGTTGAACTCAGTTATACGCATTTTGAGTTTTGCTGCCGTGACCCGACAATTGAGTGGACAGTGGTTATAAAACATGTTCGAGTTTTATAGTATTTTTAATATAATATACGAATGGTACGTAGGTGTCTGTTGTTTATTTATTTATTTTTTTAATTCATATAAGAGTAATACGTTAAAATAATTTGTTTTTTTTTTAAACGTATTTCAATATCAAATTGTTTTTTGTAATATTTATATCAGTTTATATTAGTGTTTAGACGCGTATAGAAATTATCATAATAAAATACAATTTCTTTTTGACAATTCATAAAAAAGACAGTGATTATAAAACAATTTCTTTTTAAAACGGCCGTAATAACGCAAAAATAATTATTCAACAATTTCATATATAGGTATATACAATACGCGTTACGCGTTTAATAATTATTATATTCGTGTGCAGTGCCGGATCTAGAGTATTTGTTACCCGGGGAAAGTATAATTATGATAGCGCCCTTTAAACAGTTTTTTACCTACGTAATTATATTATGAAAAAATTTAATATTTATATACGCGTACAACAGTGAAATGCAGTAATGTAAAAAGACAATATGACTTTTGTTACACGCTTAAATTGCGCGTTATTATTATTCGTAACTTTATGATTTTTAAACGAAAACCTCAGCGTACATTAATACTATACAAGTAACTAAATTCGCATAAAACAAAAACAAAAAAATATTAATTATACATTTTAACACATATAGGTACAAATTTTTATCGGCATAATTATTATAAAAAAAAAGATATATTTATGTGTTTCAATGTACGTACTGCAGTGACTATACGATACTATGTAAAATACAATAAGACTTTTGTTCCATACATTAATTAACCGTTATTATTATTATTATTATTATTATTATTATTATTATTATTTATTCGAGTATTATTATTTATGAATCATAATTATTTGATGACGGAGAAATAAATATTTGTAATTGACGAGTTTAACGCGTCTGCAACAACAGTGATCAGTCATGATTTGGTACCGAGACACGTGTCTGATGTGTTCTCGTTAAAAGCGTTTTATTATTATTATATATATATATATATATAAAAAAACTGAATATAAAATTATAAAACTCGAATATTACCATATTTTGTACCCACTGCATGCCTATTAATTTTGAATATTCGTCGGAAAAGTCGAGTTTGGGCGAAACGGGTGTCGCCCGATTTCTCGCACACATGACATGATCATAATCATTCTAATTAATTGCGATACAGGAACGCGCACGATTCCTGCGTCGCCTGCAGTCACTCATAATAACAAAAAAATAACGCGCGTCGAACGACTGGTACAATCAAATGTGTGCAAAAAGTCTGTATATTTTTATAACTTTTTAACTCAAATAGTTGGTTTGTTCATTGACTTAAATAGTTTAGACAATTGTCATTGTCTTGACTTGTCTTTTAATCATTTAAAATCATTCGGATAATTCGTTCAATGTCGCGATAACCGATCGCTTTAATTTTTACTATTTAGTGATCCGCGATCGTATTAAGTAATACATTTGGACGTAGTCTATCGTGAATTAGGTAATCATTTTTTCCCCTGAAAACACCAACCGTCTTAATAGTAATAAAAATATTATAATAATTATTCGGGTTACCTATAGTATACATAATAAATTATTATTTTTTAATTAAGTCGAATTTTTTTCTCGATTTTAACATTAAACTCATTCAGTTAAATTTATTTTTGGTAAACTTTTAACAAAAGGCATTCAGGCCAAGTTGATTTTTTTCCCCATTAACTTCACCGTCCATCGGTATAGTAATATTGTGTAACGCGTCCAAGGCCGTATCTAGGGGGAAGGTTTTAGGATTCAAACCCGCTGAAATTTTTTCTTAAAATCAAATTTAATGATTTATATTCTATTACTGCGGTTTATTATTTTTATATTATTTCATATTTATACTCTTAGCCCCCCAAAAAAAAAAATTTTTTTTTACTGACTACGGTCTTGAACGCGTCTTTTCGTATTTTAGCATATTAAAAAATATATGAAACGAAAAATAAGAACAACGCGATTCAAAGTCCGAACGAGACAATATTAATATCGCCACTAAACCTGTATATGGTATATAATATTAATTGAAACAAAATAAAAGGAAAAAATAATATATACCGCCGGCACTGTATCGATGACTGCGGGTGATCATATTACATATTGTACGTATATACCATACCTTTAACACAGAGAAAAAAAGTGTTTTTTTTAAAGTAATATGATTTTCATCGATCACTCGTTATATAAAATATATCCGTTTTTTTTTCAATTAAAGCGAAAACTTCAAATACGCGTTAAAATGCCTATGTATATACGCGCGGGTTATTTGACTAAATCATTTATTGTTGAGCTATAAGCGCACGAACCGCAACACGCGTCTCTAAATTCATATACACATATGGATTATAATATATAATAAATATTATAATATTAATCTCCTATATAATATATTCAAACACTATATAATATATAGACAAATCTAAACACTAAATTCTCGAATAGAGCAATACGCACGAGTATATACATATAGCGAGGGAATATTATAATACGAGAATAACGTATATTATGCGTTTGGCATGGATTAAAAATGGATTATATACGAAAACGGAACGGCCATATAATATTGATCCGTAGCAGTCGGTCGTCGTTCACGAAAATATATTATTACTAAACCGTTCGATGGTTTATTTTATACATTTAACTGTATGCACTACAATGCGTACGGAGAGGGCGAGAAAAAAATATTTTTTTTTTTTTTAAATAACGTTCGAATACTGTTCCGCGCAGAGTCTAAAAATGTAATTCGATTTAGAAGGTACCAGCAATTAATGTTTATTAAAACCAAAAATACACTTGAGTTTTCATTTATATACGACGATTATAAAATACGTCACATGAAATAAAACTGTTTTGCTGGTGTACATACAATTCGAATTTTAACAATATTTAAAAAAAAAAAAAAACATTAATATCGATTATTATTCAACACGAATTGTCTATACGAAATCTTTATTGTCAAAGGCATTATACGATACGCGTGTTCTAATAATCGTCTTCTTGATTGTTGTCTCTCGCTCATCACATTCGAACTAGAATTGCCGTTCAAATGTAATGCATACGCTGAAACGTTATCGTTATAATAATAACTTTCTATTCGCGTTTCGATTCCGTTCCATTAAAAACAAAAACATTTTTCCATCTATAGCTGATATATTAGTATAGGTGGATCGCCCCCTCCGTGGGATTTGATATTTAATAATTTAGTATATCTTTGACGTAACAGCCCGACTTGTGTCATGTAAGTTGGTCCGATTATGTTATGGTTATGATGCATTTCCGCGTCCGCCCCTTTGAACATCATGTATAAGACTGGAATTGTTGCTCGACCGACGATCAGCGCGTACGGTACGCGTTGACAGTGCGCGTTGATCATCGGTCGTGATCGAGCGTTTAGTGCATAGTTGACGACAAATAATATTATTAATAATAATAATAATAATAATAATAATAATAATAATAATAATAATAATAATAATAATAATAATAATAATAATAAAGATTGCATACGCGCGTACGATCGGTCGTTCGGTCAGCGTCAAACTAAAAACAGCCGCATATACCGACATAGCGCCGTCAGCCGACCGTTATTAAACGGGAAAAGAAAGTAGTCACCAGATAGCGCTACGACACAACATAGAGGGCGTGGCAGAAAGGCGCTTATAAATAGCGGTCCGAAACAATCGAACCGCTCAGTGTAGTCACGGCGGTCAGACTGCTATGTGTTTGTGCGTGTGGTGTTCGAGACTGACCGCTATTTATATGCGTTTTTCTGCCACGCCCTCTATGTTGTGTCGTAGCGCTATCTGGTGAGTACTTTCCATTCCCGTTTTACTGGTATTTCGTTTACGTTCCGTGCACGTTGTTCTTCCTTTTTCTACATCTGCATTTCGTCTCGGTACGTTAATAGATCTTTCTTCTTGGTTATTACTCGTCGATGTGAATATTTCATTGGCAAAGGGGGTTGGCTCCAGTGGCGTACTTTCAATTCATCTCTGGAGGGGCTTATATAAAATATTGAAAACGATAATCGATTTTGACGAAATTGCGTTTTTATGTAATTTTTCGGTAGTTTTTTCTGGCGCTTAAAAAATTATCGAGATAATCGAATAATGACCAACTAAATAGCACGTTAAGTTCGGAGCACTCCTGGCAGAATTTTTGTGTAGACATAAAAAAAAACGTGTATCATGTCTAACCGCCACTGTCAGATATAACCATATAATCTTGATCAGATAAATGTACGAAATCGAGTTTTTTCGATATATCGAATTAAATGTTTGTTCTGTTTGGTGGATTTCTTTTTCATTTATCGATAGACGGAGAAACGGTTATCCGTATATTATACTTTGGTCGACATTCACGCGCGCAAAATTTTCTCATTCCAGGAAAACCGATTCGTTTTGGCTTCAAGTTATGGCGTTTATAACTTCTGAAAATGGATGTTTTTAACAGTTTTTTTTTCTCGCGCGGTGCAGGTTCTGGTACGAAACGGATCGAAGGTTTGCCGCTAGACACAAGGAAATGGTAATAACACTTTTAGACAGTCTGTTGAAATTCCAAATATTCATAAAATATTTGTTGACAATTTATTCACTAGTTATAATTTACTATATAGAAACGCAAATATAAAACGGATTCTATACACTATGGTACAGTTAGAGAAAATCGCATTTGGTATTATGATTTGTAATTCAAAATCTATTATCGGGAAAAGAAAGTATTTTGACTTCGGTTTTGACAACGAAAAAATAAAATGAAATTTATTCGGTTCGATGGAATGGTTATTCAGTCGTCGCCGTCGTGACAAACGTTGATAAAATCGATCCGCATTTAGTAACTGTCAATCACGAACAATTCCTTTATGCGAAAAATCAATTTTATTTTTTTTTTACAGATCGTTTCGAAGAGAATTTCAAATAGACATAAACGTTTTAAATATATTAGCCTATATCTCGAATAATATGTGATAAGCATTTTCGTAATAAAAACCATACTTTTTTAGTAAAAATATTTTACGATAATTATTATTATATTAAAATAAATAAATATATATTTAAATATTAAAATAGAATCGTTGTTCATAGCGGAATTTCGTATTCACGCGTGTATTGCGCGTCAGCGAAACGACGTTTCATTGCGCGAAATTGGATTGACCAAAACAACAACAATTTTTTTTTTATATATCAATTAATTACAAAATATATCAAATACCAATAACAATAATAATATATTAAATTAAAAAAAAATTTTTTTTTTCGATATTTTGGCCGTCCATATTTATTAAAAAGATTTACGTTTTAATAATGCGATTATTTTTTGCTCATCGCCGAGAATGCGATAAACGCCCACCAAATACACTAAATCATATTACGCGATACTGATATAGTTGCGAAAATAATTTTTTATATAATACTATTACATTATAACGTATATAAATATTTTATATGTAAAAACGAGAGTAACTCTTTTTTTTTCTTTTTAATTCGACGTTTATGTGCGAATCATTAAAATTTAGGTATGTAAAAAAAAATTACTTAAACTCAAAAGTGGGAACCGCGATTCAGGAAAATTGTGTCGCTAAAGCGAATAGACATTGTAAAGTGAATTGTACACGCGAGATTTTAGAGTTTTAATGTCGCTATTTTTTTTTATGAAGTTGAAAAATAAATCATTGTATAATATATTCGAAAAACGATTTCGAGCGAAGGAGTTTCACAGTGTGATTTACAAAACTGTATCAGTTTTGCATAAATATTTTGGCGGCATTGCATTAGACATAATACTGACGGTTATTCTGCAACACACCTGTTGTATTCATTTTATAGAAAATATGA
This sequence comes from Slavum lentiscoides, assembly GCA_032441835.1. Taxonomy (NCBI): domain Eukaryota; kingdom Metazoa; phylum Arthropoda; class Insecta; order Hemiptera; family Aphididae; genus Slavum; species Slavum lentiscoides. The sequence continues at coordinate 16,141,364 of CM063709.1, forward strand.
TATTTAAAACAAACAGTTTAAACTATTTTTGATATAATTTTCGTATATATAAATACTAATTATTATAACGATATTCTATTCGATTTTATAACATTGAAATTTTGAAAATATTTTTTCAATCTATAGAAAATAAAATGGTGACCATATCGCTTCGCGCAAAACCTATCGGAAAAACGTCGATAAGCGTTTTTTATTATTATTATTATTATTATTATTATTATTATTATTCGTAGTGTAATTTACGCACCGCATCGTTTTAGGCATAGTCTGAAAAATGTCTTTGCCGGTCGGATGCTGCAGCGCGAGTGACAAATTCATAAAAATATTTCACACTAGAAAATTATACATTATTGATTTCCCGATTACCGTGGTCACAACGCGGAGCCAAAAATTTTTTTTCAACTATATTTTTAAAATGTTAACGATATTTTTTAACGTGTATACACGCGAAATGTATCGGAAAAAAAATTAAGTGCGCGTACGATATATTATGCGCGAGCCGGAGAAAATCGCAGTTATCATTTGGCAACTGCAGGCAATTTCCTGGCTATAACGATTTTCCGAAAGACGCCAAACAGCTGAAATATTGATTTCCACGGTTACCAGTCTTGGTCGTAGAATTTTTTTTCTCAGTACCATTTGATCGCGTGAACAATACCGCAGAGAGCTACGCCATTAAAACATTTTACAAACGGAAAACAAAAAATTCAGTGCCTATAATTATTAGGTATTTTTTGTATCATAAGCATCTATTAATATTTGGACAACGTCGAGTACAGTAGCAATTTATAACCGTAATAATTTTTTTATTTTTAATTTCATACGGCTTAAATATTGCTGCAAAACAAACCCATTAAACATTAAATTAAAATATATAAAAAGAACAATTAACATTAAACTAGGATAAATAACAATAATAATAATAATAATAATAATAATAATAATAATAATAATAATAATAATAATAATAATAATAATAATAATAATAATAATAATAATAATAATAATAATAATAATAATAATAATAATAATAATAATAATAATAATAATAATAATAATAATAATAATAATAATAATAATAATAATAATAATAATAATAATAATAATAATAATAATAATAATAATAATAATAATATAGAATAATACATTTAAAAGCGAACATCAATCTTAGACAGTCTTTAATCTATTGCCTCTTCATCGCCCTTGTGAAGATACCTCCTTGTTTGTGGACATCCCTCTACGATGTGCCTGATAGTTTGTAATTGCCCGCAGACCCAGTGTGGTGAGTCTTTCATTTTCCATTCATGTAGAACGGCGTGGTTCCCAACATCTTCTATTCTACGCCCCCCTTGTAGATTTTCAAAAATCTCACGCCCCCTCCTATAAATTAAAAAAATTGATCCATCTCTTTTTTGTATACTTTATAGATTATGAGTGTTTAGCCGTTAAACACTCTATAATTCAGCAAATACAAATTTTACTTCGTCGTGACTGCTTGCGCCTCCCCAGCAATGTGTTCTCGCCCCCCGTGTTGGGAAACACTGAAGTAGAAGGTATAGTTGCACTTACCCTGTTTCGTACGTGTTCAGATATTTAGCACGGTCCACATGGCTCTCGGGCAATCAAAGCCTGGGACTCTTTTAGCATGGTGGTCGCTTATATGGTGCCTATTTTTCACACTACCATCTTCTCAAAGAATCTTCCACGTGTCCTCCACTTTGTCAGTGCTACTCTTTGTTCCATGGACCAAATCGGGCGTCACGATTTTAATATCCTGTCAGTTGTGTTGTTATTATATCATTATAATATACTGGTAGGTCCGTTGAGCTATATTGATTTCCTGTAACATTTTTTTTTACTATTGCGAGATGCCTTCGAATTGCCGGAGGGGCTGTATTCCAGAGGACTGGTAGCCACGGTAAGTCATTTGGTTGGCCGTGTACACAGCCAGTAATAATTCTCACGGTACTATTGGGTCGAACGTCAGCCTTGTTTGCATGCAATCACCCGTAATAATGTAAATATAAGTTAAACGGTTAGACGGACCGTTGGCACGGGCGAAAACGTCAACACTCTAGGACCGCGATTGTTTTCGAAATTACAAATATATTGGGGAAAAATCGAAAAACGAACACTGTTCCCTCTATAACAAGTACAACTGACCATAATCGAAATTAATTACCGGATTTTTATTAAACGCAGCGTTTGCTCTGTTAATCGAAAAGCCGTACACGGAAAAAAAAAAGAAAATTATATATATTAATCTTTAAAAAAAAAAAAAAACGTTATTTTAAAACAGCGTTATAGCAGCTAGCTGTGGTTTATTAAGTCAAAAATAATTGTTATTCGAAAAAAATTGTAAAACGCGCTAAATTCGTAACTCAATTCGAATAATTTCGACTCGTTAACGCGCCTGTTGTTAATTCGTAAACGATTGTCAGACACGCGCTGTACAGTCATTATAATATTATATTCGTAACGCTCGTTTATACGTTTGTGTACTCACTGCAGCAACTAGGTACCGAAGTTATATTGCCTTATTGAAACTATTCCTGTGCTATAATTACACTGCTGTAATAATTATTGTACACATATAAAACGCGTGCACGCACCAATATAGATTATAATGGTTTTTTTTAAAGTGTATTTTTGTAGAAGTCATTGTGAAAAACGCGTTATAAGTTTTAAAAATTTTAATTCTTTTTCATCGGTTTCTGAGCGAGACGAGGAGAACAGCAGGCCTTGTACAATGATTTGTTTTCTGTGCCACACATTTTCGACCGGAAAGAACGCTACGCGGATGATCTCGTCGTCACGCGTTAGCGAATTGCGTATACCTATATAGACTTTTTTCGATTTTCTCTCGGTAGTTTTTTTGCGTGCGATTCAAAACAACCCGCGAAAATTGGAAGAAAACGTATTTTCTCAAAAGGGTTTTAAACGCGCGACACACAAAAAAAAAAAAAGGTAGCGATCCACGGGGCATTGCAGTGGATATATCGCTTAAGTGAATTACTTGGATAAAGATTTTAGAGTTTTGTTTTTATTATAAATCCGAAAGCAATGATAAACCGTTGCATTCGATAAAACGATTCGGAGCGGATCTTCGGTGTAATAAATAAACGGCAATCGATTAAGACGGAATCGCATTTTTATATAATTTTTGGTAGTTTTTCCTGACTTTTGAAAAGAGTATTGAGAAAATCGAAAAAACGACCTGTCTAAAGCACAAACTAGATGCAATTCGCAATCGAAAAACGTGCTACACGAAATTTTGATAGAATTTTTGGGTACAGACATAAAGAAAACACATCATTGTAAAACCAATACATTACTCGCATCCGCTCAGAATCTAAAATTTCTATTAAAACAATGTTCCTAGAGTATTGAAACATACATCGTATACGTGAAAAAATTTTCCAACTAAATTTCTCCAAATTTCGGGTCTCTTTATAGCGATCTTTAGATGTCGAGCTATTTAATAGTCATAAAAGTGATTTTTTTTTTTTTTTGTATAAAAGTCCTGCGTTACTCCAACTATATTCGAAAAAATCGCGACAATCCTAAGTTTTTTTTTTTATTACACCGTCGAAAAAGTGTATTACGTTCAGAATCGTTGTCGCGCATTGCTTTCGAATTTACATAGTAATAGCAAAAAAAAAAAAAAGCAGCCAGCTATTTCTTTAAAATTATTTCGATTCGTACGATCCGACGAAATTCAAGAGTTAAATAACGTTTTTGTGCGCCTATGTAACTTAATAAATTTACCATACTCTTATATATTCATTGAAGAATTTCACGGGACAAAATTTCTTAAGGAGAACGTTATACAATTTACGCAAAACAGTATAAATTCGTCGTTTCGATTCGGTATATTTATCGAATTTTGCGTATAAATCTAAAGACATCACTCGATTAATCATTTTTTTTTTTTTTAGTGTGCGCCCTTTCGAAATACGTCGGTCAAGTATCGAATAAAACGTACTGTGATATATGGTGAACGTGTTCAATTTTTTTTTCCCCCATTCGTCCGCCCATGAGAATAATTTCGGTTTTCGTTGCTCTTTAATCTTCCAGAAAGAATCTCTCGTCGCAGTAAAAAAACACGCTGATTGAAATATCAATAGCACGAACGACCACGAGCGTTCACTCCGTGAACGCGTTCCTATTGTCATTCAAATGTAAATCGCTGTACACTATAGTGCTGCGCGTATAATAGCAGTCCGTTATTTGTACGAATATCACGAAGGTTTTTTTTTTCAATAATTAGATTTCGCTATTTATTATGGAGCTCGCTTCGAAATCGTCAAAAGCCCGCGCGTCATATTTAACTCGAGTATTTATAGAGAAAACAAAACGATCGAAATCGACGACCGAAAAAAATGTTTTAAAAAAAAATAAAAATATTTGAACAATAATTGTGTTATTAAAAAAAAAAAAAATTGTGTATTTTCCGCGAAAAAAACGAACATTCCTATCGGTGAAATTTTAATAACGACGTCTACCCGACTGCAAATGGCCCATATAGATTAAATCAAAATCGTAATGTCCGTATATAATATGTGGTTAATATATTATTATATTGTTACACTCTCTGTTTTTCACCGAAACAATCGATATTTCGTCGAATATCGCAAAGAAAACAGTCAAAACGTATACGTGTATGTAATTTTGGTTTTTTTTCTTTCTTATTTTATAGCACTCACCCATTTGAAAAAAATATTACGCCGTAAAGTGTAATATATTATACGTTTCACTGTCGGAAAATAAGTGTTTTAAAAAAAGTTTCACGTTATATTACGTACACGCGCAAGTTAAATACGTTTTTGAAAACGTTAATATTAATTTGATATCCTGAAATCGCCGTGTTTTCGCTACTGCACACACACTATTACCGACAAAGTATATATATATATGTATAATTAATCGTACACATCTCCCACATTCGTGCAGTATATAGTTTAATGTCGAAAACGAAGGGTTTCGTTTTTGTGGCGTATACAGCCGCCAATTATTCTATACGAACATTTTCGGGTGAATATTTCAAACGATTATTAATTTCGTTTTGATATAAAGACGCGAATAATTATTATTTATCCGGGGCGGAGTGGATGATTCACTCTACACCGGGGGTTAATAATTAATATACGCAGGCACTTCGTGGATATCGGTGAAAAGAGCCGGGAAGCGGTGGTAAATATAAGAAGTTTCAAAAGTTTCCAAAGAGAATATAATGTTTCGTATATATTGTGACAGTGACTGTATGTACATGATTGGGAGGGGTGCAAAAGTTTCTACAGTCGACCTACTACTGAAAGTATATATTTTTGTACGAACGTGTGTTGGAATAAGAATTTTGAAAATATGACATCAAAAAGAGATTATAAAATTCGTGTTTTCTCTTTCTTTTTTTTTTCCTTTTTTGTAATTTGACTGTTTAAAAGTACACTATAAAAGTAAATTCAACCTGTTTTTCATTGGTTCAATACAACGACGTGCTGCAGTAAGACGCTCTTGGCCCATAACTGTTTCCCATAAACTCCAACAGTATACTCTGAAAATGTCTGAGTATACAGTGTAAGTAATTGCAGTGTATATCAACTGATACAAGAAAAAGAAAAACGCGATGTGTTTAAGACAACAATATAAATTCATAATATTTCATAGATACTACAATAGTTTTTATAGTAATTAATAGAGAAAAAAAATTGTTTCAAATAATTACCGATAATATAATACCCTTTGAAATGCCACTAATTGAAGCCCGTAATTTATTTCGTGTTCAAACACAAATGATATCATTGAAAAAAAAACCAAAGAATATTATTTTCAATTAGCTCACTTTAGCGAAGAAAAATTGTATTATTTTGAATTGTTCACATAGGAGTAGACTTTTTTTTTTCTTCTCAAAACCGTAAATTGTTATTGAATCAATTTTTCGCAGCGGTATGACTCGAAACGACTTAAACATAACAAATATACGTAACGTTTGTGGTATTCAAATTCGAATTGATTATTCGGTAAACTACGATAACGGCGTATTTACTATAGTGATTTGAATGACCGACTAGTGTGTTCGGGCGTGGCATCATCTGGAGCGACGTCGGTGGCGGTTCGTCGAGGACAACATCAATTATTATTGACGTCATCTAACCGGGTCGTCGCTTCTTAAACTGAACGCGGTACAGTTATCGATATATTTTGTAACGAGCCAACCGTAATGGAATAATTTGCACGCGATAACTACCTACAGCTGGACGAGCGCACTCTGGAGTCGTTGATACAAAAAAAAAAACCTCCTAAACGATCGACACGTGGTTTCAAAACGAAACGCGTAGGTATACGGACATTTTCAAAATGTAAACGCGTATTTCGCGAAAATTGGTGAAATTATTTTCGGTTTTTCACAAGAGCTAAAACGAGATTCGTTTTTGGCGCGAAGAAAAACAATAACAACGATGCCATTAGCTAACGGAATACGACGAATAGCGTTGTAAAACATATAAAAACGTTTTTCGTTTCTTTACCCCATCCGCCTCGTCCCTCGCGTCGTTTAATATTCGGATGCTTAAACGTCGAGCAATCGACGCGGTTTTCGCATTTATCTCCGTTCCGAACACGATGAAAACGACGTCCGTATAACAGCGAACGTATGCTGCAATACCTAAAGAGAAGGGACAGTGTTTTTATTTCCGAATTCCGTTCGAACGTCGGCCTTTCGTAGTGTGTAACACGTTAATCTACGGGGTTAATCGACGGCGGCGGTCTTAAATAAACGAATCGTTATTTCGCGCTCGTTGTTCGACCGCGAACGAAGAAAATCCGCTTTTCTTCCCCCTCATTTATCCTTTATATTTTTACAAAGACGTATGACACGTAATACAGCATCAATTTTAATCCCGAGCGATCCGGACGGCCGCAGTATAGGTATTTCACTCATTAATCATATTTTTTTTTTGTCATTGTTATTATTATTATTATTTTTTTTTTAACTAAAATATCGTTTAATTTACATGGGGCTATTCAAACAGTAGTGTCAACTGCAATATTACGATGATTACCGCGTTTTGCCGGACAAAAGACGCGCAACTCTAACGGTTAAAAGTTTAACGGGACACGAAGAGAAAAAACACAAAATCCACACAGGGAACTTTAGAAAAAGAAAAACGTAAGACGCATAATATTTCTGGTGGGGGGGAAATATACGTATATTCTAACGGGATACCGTCGACACAACGATTAATGAATTTTGGCCTTTTTATTTTTTTATTATAATTTTCTACAAAATACCGAATATGTTTTAAATTAATTCGTAAAAACAAACGCGTATATTCTGTATTCGAATCGAACACAATCCCCTACTGATATATAAAACAATAAAAATAACATAAACTATATATATATATATTATATATCAGAATACATTTTATAATAATAATAAACTCGAAATGTTTCGTTATCACATGATCATGTTTTTTTTTTGTAATATATTAACGTCAATTCCTTATTACGCAATATTCACCGGTACAAATAGTGTCGACTATATAGTTTTCGACCACAAGTAACAATCATCGGATACAGGGACGGAGTGAACGGTCTAGAAAATGGGAGTTTTCCTGCAGATGGCCTGGATCGTATTGTATGTTAAACATTTTTTTCGGACCGGCTCGTTTTATTTTTTGTAATTTGTACCAATAGAGATATATATACTCGAAAAATTTTGTTTTAATAATTAATGAAAAAAAAAAATTTTTTTTAAGTGAAATTGCTATTAGACAAAAAGAAACTGAAACAATTTTTTTTTTTTTTTTTTGTAAGTGTTAGGACAAACAACAATCTCCCGGTCTGGATTCAGTTCCCACTCCGCCCCCGAATATTTTATATTATACGTAAAAAGAACAAACGGTTAAATAATTAATATTTCTCTATCCCGCGGTATACTCATATAAATACGCGTAAATAAAATTTCGTACATATATATACCTGTATATAAATAAATAAAAAAACAGTCGTACGATTCTAAAATCATACGGTAATATCAGATATAACGGAATTTTTCCGATCTATACACCCTTCGCTGTTCCTCGGCGTCCTCATGATTTTCCCACTCGTGATCAGCCTCCCGAATCCTTCCTGGTGAGCGAAAGCGTATCCCGATCGAATCGAACGCCTTTTGTTCCTCACCGACGTCGGCCTCGTCCCTCCGGATCCGACCCTGAAACACACGCACGATAATATAATATAACAACTGCTGCGATATTTCGATTCCAGTCCGCGGCACATCTCGCGAGACCAAATATACTTAAAAGCCCCGCAAAAAAAAAAAAAATGTTGATTTTGCCTTTGCAAAGAATTAACAATATCGTTCTGTATTAAGTACTTATAACTACTTTTAAACTTATTTCTGTATGAGATAAAAAAATATGAAAAACCACGAAACGTAGTACTACTTGACCGAAGCCTGCAGCAGGTTATACAGGTTAGGCTTCGTTAACCAATTACTTAGTTTACACTTGGAAATTTTCGCTTTTTCTTAAAAACGTTTTACAACCCAGAAAATCAATCGAAATGTCCTCTACAAGCAATATAACCGTGCTCGCGGCGCGTACATTATTACTCTGTGCGCATGCAAATGATTACAACAAAACCGTGTGTCGCATAATTAATGGAGTCAGATGACCCAAGTATGGTATATACGATCAGTGCAGGTTGGATCGATACTGTACGGTAATAGTAAACGGTTCTTACGTTTGTTTCAGCTGCTTCAGACGGAGTTTGTCGGTGAGAGTGGGCCTCGTCTCCAGACAGTATAGCCGCCAAGCCACCACCGGGCTGATGATCACCACCACGACCAGCAGCGTTACCAGCCAAAATGTCGGCTGCTTCATCGCCTGTAGACATGTTATCATATCGCGTTACACGTATACTACTAGCGAATATGTCGCGGAAGAGTATGAGACTGAGTATGTATAAACGAGTGACAATACATATACGAACCATCGCCAACGAGCCCACGTAGTTCCCTCCGATGAGATAGTTGTAAACCCATTCGGCCAAGAAGAACATCACCAACGATCCCCAGATCACAAAATGGTTGAACGCGGTCCAGTACGATGTGTCAAAAGCTACCTAAGTGTTTATATTAAAATGCACTCGTCATAAAACAAAAGCGTTTGTACAGTATCTCGAGATACGTGTTTCGTATGTATCTCGTAACGTTTAAAAAAAACCCCAAAACAATAACTAAGTCTTTTTAAATTTGCACGATATGAAAATTACATGTTTATTGTTTTACACACGGTGTGATTGTTGTCTGCTCATTCAAAAATACAAAATAATTTTCAATTTCAATTTGTTTTGCAACAAAATACGACTCGACACGTGACGTGTGTTCCGTATACAAATATATATTTTATCGTTACTAAAATCAAAATATAGATTTTTATACGCGTATCGTGTACGCGTTTAAATATATTTTTTATTTCCTCAATATTATCCCGCCCGTTCCTCGGGGCATCAGTAAAGACTTCGCGTCTATTATGACCGGACTGTCGTCGTCTAATTATTTACCTGTATCGTCATGGCCGTGACCAGAATCATCGCGACGACTTCTGCCATGTACATATGGTCCAAAACGTTTAGCCCGTTCGAAGTCATACCGTTGAAATAGACGCCTGGAACGAGAACGAGAATTTCGTTTGGGATATTCTCACACAACGGCCGTTTGGAAAACGGTTAAAGACTATATCTCGTATATACCGACCGTAAGGCACGAAAAATATCACCAGCGAAGCGTACGTGCCCAGAGCAGCGCATTTGAAGAATTCTTTTGTGTTGAAAAACATGTTCCGAAGTCCCGGCGTATAGAGTTTCGGGTATGCGATACTTTTGCGTTCGCTGACGTCCTGGTCCAGAACGCCGAGGGCTAGTACGGGCAGAGCGGTGTAGAACATGTTATAAACGGATATGTAAAAAGGATCGAAAATCGTCTGAAACGTGTGGTGGACGGATTATATCTATATCGGACGGAAAAATTAGCGAAAATAGTTTCGGGAACCGAACGTACTTGAGCGCTGAAACCGCAGAAGAATCCGAACCAAATGTGACACAGGGTGAACGCGAGGTTTTTGTAGAAAAAATACCTCAAAAATTTACACATTCTGTAATAGGACCATCTGCCGTGGACCAGAAGCAGACGCTCTAGAAACCGGAACTGAGCTAACGAGTAATCTGAAGCCAACGTGGCCTGGTTGCCTTCTTCGCCGGTGATCCCAACGCCTATGTGTGCTTCTTTTATCATCGACACGTCGTTGGCGCCGTCCCCGATGGCCAGCGTCACGGCCTTCTTGTACTTTTTGATGAGCTGCACGACCATCGCTTTTTGGAGAGGCGTCACCCGACAGCAGATCACCGCTTTGCCTGGAACATGGAACACGGAGAAGAAACCCGATTAGAACCGCGTCGAATCTCGGTGTCCGCAACCCCAACCACTTACACTTTGTGCACAATTCCACGAATTTGTTTTCCAGCTCCGTGTGTAACGCGTGAACCAGAGAATGTCCGTTGATGACCAAAGCGTACACCTGGTCTTCGTTCTCGTTGCACGCGCCGTCTTCCGGTTCGCTGTAATGTTCATAATTATTACCCCAAACGGACCTTAGATTACAGATATTTATAATGACGTGTACACGCTGATACAATGTGTAAGTCGAGTTAATGAAGTGGCAATCAAGTCCTTTCAGAAATTCACGTGTAAACAGAATTTATTAAAAACACCAGACACTCTTCGATGGTCAGGTACCTAGTGTGGCTCGTACTATTCGTTTCCCTGTATCGTATCATTGGCGTGTTCACGGGGAGGGACAAGATTATCATACGTCATATCTTCGGCTTTTTTTTTTGTTAGAAAAAACTGTATGATTTATTGTTAATAAAAAAAATTATGTTTTTTGACTTTTCATTCACCGACCATTTCTCGTTGGCCAGTATTACGTATAAGTTTTGGGATCGTTTAAATGGTCTACGTTAACGATCCATAGAGACATGTTACTCCAGATGAAGTGTTAGACGAGGTGGCTAAAAAGCAAAAGACTAAAGATTTTCGTTTAATTTCGCATTATTTAAATAGCTGAGCCGACACGTATAAGTGTATAATATTATTTACATGTTTCGGTGATACGAAACGATACTATCGTTATTCGTTTCGTTTTTAAACGAACCTAAATCGCACGACACTCGTAGCCATACTGTTTCTTCCGGACCGTTGGTACTCGGAGACGCCCAAAAGCGAACTGTTACACTGGTCGAGCTGATATTCCACTTGATCTTGCGTGCTGCCGTCCACAATGAAAAGCTCCATCTCGTCGCTCAGAAGATTACACGAGTATCCGATGTTAATTGCGGTTTCTAAAATCATCGGGTCTGCGCATGAGTACAACCAATTGCGAAACGCGTCTATACATTACACTCGTACACACCTTGTTTGTCCCCGGTGAGCATCCAAATATACATGCCGGCTAGCAGCAAGTTAGATATGGTTTTGGGAACGGCGTCTTGTAGCTTGTCTTCGATGGCGGTGATGCCTGCAAAACACAACGAAATCAAAAATTTCCGCGTTGACCCCCGCGTAAATAACGCAATCGAGTGTTCGCTACTTACCGATTAATTTCAGATGAGTTTCGATCTCGTTGTACACGTCGTTCAGTCTCTCCTCTCTGTTGGTCCTCGCCCCGGCGGCTTCGACGTACTTTTGTTTCCACAAATCGAAAAACTCTTCGTCGATGTCTCTGACCGCGCAGCATAACGTGCGCAGCCCGTCGCCCGCGAATTCCTACCCATACCAATACGATATAACGAAATTGTTTCTGTTTTTTTTTTTCTTTTGTCGATTAATGACACCGAAAATCAAAATAAGTGGCGTCGAACCCTGCCGTCCATAGCCATTCCGGATACTCACGTTCAGGTGTTGCAACGTCGTGGCTTTGTATTCCTCGTCGCCGGGTTCCAGACGATCGAATATAACGCTGTCGGCTCCTTTGCAATACAACCGGATCTTGCCGTTCTCCCGGAACACCACGGACATGCGTCGCCTGGTGTTGTTGAAGTCCAGGATGCAAAGGAGTTCGTGGACTTTTATCTCGCCCATGACTTCAATGGTCACGCTGTTCGGAGTTCGTTCTTCGAAGACGACGCCGAAATTTCTGGCCGCCGAAACGAGAGCCGACTCGTCGGGAGATTGAGCTTGATATTTCAGAATTCCTGTGCGCGAAACGACAGGAGAACAAAAATACAATTTTTAATTTTAATTTTTTTCTTTGCGTCCACATTGGCCGATGGCGTATTTAAAGAAAAAAAAAAGATTTTTTTTAATGCTTTAATAATAATGAAAAAAATCGGTAGAGAACCGCGAGTACGACTATTAAGTGAATCGCTATACTCAGATAAAGATTTTAGAATTTTGTTATAATTATAAATTTGAAAGCAACCGTTGCATTCGATAAAACGATTCTGAGCGGTGCTTCGGTGTAAATATTATTTATTATCAATATACAATAATGAATTTTGATGAAATCGCTTTTTTACCGTTTTAAATATAATTTTTTTTTTCTGCCGCGTTTAAAATCTATTAAGAAAATAGTTTTCCTTCAAAATTTTTTCCGTTGTTTTTTTTAATTACGCGCATGAACAATAATTAAAATAGAAAAATCGAAAAACATTGCAGATAAAGTACCACAACTAAATACGCAATTTGTTAACGGATAAACGTTCTTTCTAGTCGACAATTTGTACGCAGAAAAAAAAACTTGAAACGGGTACAAAAAAAAAAGAAATGTGATTTTCAAGAATTTTTTTTATTTAGTAACACGCGCGACCGATGTCGTACTAAATTTTCAGCCCTTAAAACCAAAAATTAACCTTTAAAATGACTTAAATATTTCAAAATCTAAATAAATGCTATATAAATAGCCTAAAATTTTTTGAAATTTTTTTTTTTTTTGTTAATAGTACAGTAACAAAGTCATACACATTCTTCGAAAATTGCAACACCCTAATACACTGTTTTCGAAATTGCGGAGTAGGTATTTCGACAAAATTTACGAACGTACCGGTTTTTACGTCATTTTTCCGGTGATTTTTCAATACTTTTATATATATAAGGCGCTTTTGAAAAAAATCTTAAAATGATCTCTCTATAAAGTACCGTCAAACACAGACAAAATCTGTTACCGGAAAACGGACGTAAAGACCGCGGAACGCTCTTTCCGGTAGAATTTTCGAATAAAAAGAAAACACACACACACACACACATCGTCGTTAAAACCTGCAATACGCCCCTCGCTCCGCCCAGAATGCGAAAAACAAACGTAAAACCAGTGAAATCTTGACCGGCGAAAATTAATTTCTCCATACGTTTCTCGCGACAACGACTGCTCACCGTTTTTCCAGCTGGGCATCACCGTGTGGCACAGGGCCAACAATTGGAAAAACGTCAGCACCGTGTTCTCCGAGCCACCGCCGTCCGCCGCGGTCGCCTGCGGCCGTCTCACGGCGTCCACCAGACTCTGGTCGTACCACAAAAACTCGGATTCGTAGTGCGGATTCCACGAGAAGTCCACGGGAGGAGGTCCGACCTGTCGCGTAAAAAAAAAATACCGCGTCGTTCGGCGTTATTACGTTTCAGGGCCGGACGGAAGGGCCGACGCGACCGAAAGGGCCCCGTGGCGAAAACGGTCCCCGTGAAAATCGTCGCCTTAAAATTAATTTGTAATTTAAAAAAAAAAAATTTTTTTTTTTTTAAACCTGCCCGTTCTGGGATAACTGCTGCGCGTTATTGAAATCTAATAAATAACAAATATAGATTTGTAACAGTTAAAATCATTGTTTTATATCGCGAACAATTGTTTGAGAAAATTACCGCGTTTATTTTAATATTATAAACGCGATCCACGGTTTATGCGCCCCGCACTTTGACCAATAAAACAAAGTAGAACAAAAAAAAAAAAAAATTCGTAACGCTTGTTAAAATTGAACGGCCAGCCAGTACCGCCATCGGTACTCTCGACCATTCGACCGTCCGTCCGTCAGTCCGTCCGGCGTTACGTGGACCCGGTGTAACAGGCGATTGTTACCCCCCCCCCTCTTATACGTTATTACCCGGGGGAGCCCGGGGTAATAAATCGCCTGAGGTTTTGATAGTGATTTTTTTTTTTTTTATACTATCTATTATAGTATTATAACAACATTTATGTATTACGTGATTTTTATTATTTAAAATTATTATTAGACATTTATGTTATAAAAATAAAAATTATTATTATTTAGTATTTATTTGTATTATTACCACTCATACATTATTACCGGGAGGGGTAATAATCGCCTAGTGTGTAAACAAGTGAATATTACCCCTCTATACATTTTTACCGGGGAATGATTGTAATTATATTATATTAATACACGACTATAAAATATAATAAGTCTAAATAATAATAATAATAATTTTAATTTTTATAATATAAATTTATAATAATAAAAAAATACTTAATAAATGATTATATCGTAATAATACTAATAGTTTCAAATTAAATTAAATATTTATTTTACTAATTAATTAGTAAAAAAAAAAAAATATTATTTTAATACCTCAGGCGATTATTACCCCCCTCCGGTAAAAACGTATAAGGGATAATAATCGCCTGTCACACTAGCCGGTTATTAGCTCAGGCGATTATTACCCCAGGGGGTAAAAATATGGGGGGTATAAATTTCCTGTGACGCGTCGGTTCGGGACAATTTTTTCAAGAAATTCGTCCCGCGGTCAAGACGAGAGTGCCGACGGCGGTCGTGTGTTTAAACAGATTTTTTTTTTCACACAATAACAACACAAATAAATACAGAGTAGTGCGACATCAAAAAATCCAATAATATATTATGTACCAAGTGCAACGGGGAGTTTATAGTTACTCGCCGGACGCCGCAGCCACCGCGCTCCGATTTATCGACAAAGTTCCCGGCGTTATTGTAACTCTTGATGACGGCCGACGGCGTGTGTCTATCCGCGTACGTCTAACGGACCAACACAAACGATACAAACACAAGACAGTTCGGACTACGGTATGGACGACATGTATGGACGGATACTCAGCTGTGTTACGTGGACAACACTTACACGTACACACGTTACGGTACACACAGCGGTTTCGGAATTTTATACACTCTGCACTTGGGCGGATCCGAAGCGGGCTATGGAAAATCATTTCTGGCTTTTACGAACGAGATACGGCCGGGAAAATGTGAAAAGTCGTTTGTCTCCTTCCCCCCTCAAAAAAAAACCTAGTACGATTTATAATAATTTGTATTACGCCTCTAGAGCTACGACTATTTGGAAGCTCAAACTTCCTCGCGACGGTTTCGTCCGGGCCCGATTTTCTCTCGGCCTCGTTGTTATCCTCTCACTCGGCTAGACTCTGACTCTGACACGGAGGAACGGAGAAATGACGAGTTCTTGCGTCTCAGAAGTTAGACGTCTCGCCCCGGTGACGGTACGGGACGGACTTCGGTGCAGTTACCGGATTGAGCCTGTCGTTCGCCCACGATACGGTACAGGACCTTCTCGAAGTGTGACGGCAAAACTCTTGAACCTGACCATAAGTACGCATCGAAGTGTGAAGTAATCGATGGGATACGGTCCGTCAAACTGTTAGTCGATCCCCGTGTCGACTTACCCCAAGTCCTGCAGGGCGTGCTCGGCCCGTGAATAGCGCCTAATAGACGGTCCGAGTCAGGAAGACGCGTTGAAAATTGACTGAGCACTTGTTGACTGCTCTATTAGTTTACTATCGTATATAGTATTACGCGTAAGAAAAATGAGTTTGTGACATTGCGGGCGATTTGACGTCAGGCCATTTACAATACAATCTTGTTTAAAAAATAAAATCAACACTAAAACTCGACTCGAGAAATAGTTTTTTTTTTTTAAAGTAATCAAAGACTCGAAAACCGCGAGCATAAAAAAAAATCAGTACGCGTTATCGACGATTAAGACGATTCGTCAATGTCGAGGATATAAATATGTTTTTAAGAACCCTGTCAAAAAAAAAAAAAAAAATCATAATTTTTATGTCACCATTTAATATTCCATATCTCGTTCGTAAAATCCCGAACTACTACGATCATTCCGAGTTTTACCGTCATTATAATAATCGTGTATGGTCCAGTAAGAATCTACCGAGATCGATCCGTAAAAGTCCGGAAATCCGCACTCGTACGACCGTAACGTGTATAGGTATATATATATATGTACAATAAGTCTGTGATACCTTGATCATGTCTTCCGATTTCCCGTAATTGATTTCGTTTTGATCGCCGTAAACGACGCCGTTTATCGAACACTTGTTGAACGTCATGATGTTCTGGAAAAAAAAACGAATAAAAACGCGTGAGTATTCCAACCGCTAGGCGTTCCGGATTGTCCTTTAGAAGGAGAAGAAGACACGAACGAATCCATCATGAAATAACCGTTTCACTATTCGTTTTTCTTCGCCACGCTAATGGCTGCGAATCGAATTTCGGAAAAACTTGAAACCCATAGATCGCGTACATACGACTATGAAGTGAAACGCGTTGAAAGGGCGAAGAGGCGGAGAGTCTGCGCATAACAATTTTTAAATCGTCTCGGCGAAACTCACCTTGGTCATGGTCCCGGTCTTGTCCGAAAATATGTACTGAATCTGTCCGAGTTCTTCGTTCAGCGACGTGGTCCTGGCTTTGGCCGCGGTCCCCGACTGTTTGTCGTACATTTTTTCGTCCCAGTTTATAAAGAAACTCTGCACGAAACGCACTACCTCGACGCTGCCGAACACAAGAAGACATTACACGTGAGTACGCATTGTGCTGGTCGATTAATAATCGCGACATACACACACACACACACACACACACCTTACGTATAGAGAAATTGGCACTAGTGTGTTGAGAACAATGGCGTACGAGAAGAACACCAAAGTCCCTATGGTTATGGATCCGGCTATCCTTTCGGACGGTACCAGAGAATCCCACGGCAAGTACGTTTGAAAATACCAACCGGATCTGAATTCCCAGATGACCGATCCGATCATGCAAGTCAAACAGAGTAGGAACAGAAACAAAACGATCTGCGGAAAACAATAATTATTCGTTATTATCATTATCCCGTACGCGAATACGAACAACGAGCTCGTTTCGTTTCAGCCGGGCAGGGGAAGTCTGTTTTGTTAAAGTCATTCTCGCGGTTTGCGCCAAATTCACCCGTCATATTGTACTACAGATAATATGTATTTAAAATCATTTAAATAAACTATGACGTTTAACGTACTAACGTGCAGTACACGGTTAGGTAAATCTTGCGCAAACGGCCTACAATAACACTCTGCAAATTGGATAGGTGTTCGTTTTTTTTTCTCGCGCTGATCATTATACACATAAAACACATAATTACTCCGATGATGAGAAAGTTAAGCAGTCTATCGATATTCGTGCGCTTGAATTTCGACTTTCCCGAATTTTGCATGAGTTTCGTGTCTTTTCCGGCGAAAATCACCATGCCGTAACACCATTCGGTGTTTCTCAAAACGCATCCTCTCAAGATGATATGATCGTTGTTTAAAATCAATCTGAAACGGAATTCGATTACACACGCCATTATTGCGCTCGTCATAAATACGACCAGATTTGCCGATACGAATTTCTAGTTGACGGTTTACGACGTATACAGGCGAATTCAATATTATAATATCTAATGAAATTAGGTACTGTACTCTTTTTTGTTCCACTGCAAAACGCCGTGGAATTTATTGAGCAAATTGTTCGGGGTCTCGCAGCGAATGAAACCGTCGAAATTCACCACATCGTGAGCAAGTTCCGCCACTTCGGCCAAACACTGACGACACTTGAGATTGGTCTCACTGCATGTAACGCGAAAAACAATATTAATACGAAAACAATGATTCCAAACGAAATCACTGTGTAATATATTAATATATATATATATATATGTAAATGCGGCGTACCCGTCTAGTTCCGCGGTCTCTATGAAACACAGACCGCTCGGCTCGCTCGTCGATAGCAGCAACACGTCCGCGGCCACGAACTGCCCGTCTTCCATTAGAATCACGTCTCCCACGTGCACGTCTTTCCATTTCACGTTCACCACGCGACCGTTTCTCACGGTTTTCGATATCCGGTGGTTCACCTGATCGTCGTTGGTGTGTCTTTGCTAAGACGAGCACACATAAATCGATTATTTAATTCGAATGATGTAGAAAACGCGGCAGAGAATAGAGAAAAACGAAGTAGGATTTTCATTACGCGAAAATCCTTTGTTGAGCACGCGCGTCTCTTTGATGATGAGACTTTGCGTCTCATACGCCTTCGGATATTGAACTGAAAACTGATGTATACGCGAAATTCTCCTACGGGAGTTTTCATAACCGACTATACGTACTGTTTCGTAAAAATTACTCTTTTAGCTGTCAAAAGTGAAAAGACGAATGTCTCCGCCAAACTATAAAAACTGTACCGTTTTCCCCCGTCGAAAACACGTTAGTTTTGGTAAAAAAAAAAAAAAAATACAATCCGTTGTTTCGGACCGATTTCTACGATCCCCGTTTTTCAAACAAACAAATATTTTCAAAATAACCGAAAAAAACTATAGTCAATAGTATACATATGTACTACTTTGTGTCAGGTCACTTTGCTCCGCGAATCGCAAATCGTGAAAAATCGCCTCGAATATTATATACTGTGGTGACCAGGATGTTTAATTATACAAAAGAAAAAAAATTGTATTTTTTTTTTTTAATACGATATTTATACCGACTTGTCCGAAACGCGGTTTTTGCTCGTTAAAAAAAAAAAGATTTTCCGTGAAAAAAAGTCTACCCCCGACTATTTACAATCACTCATTAATTCAGCTAATTCAGAACTTATCGATCCCATCAAATCCTGTAATTAGAAATCCTCCTAATAATGCGGCTTGAATTCGTGCCGCAATCTTTTACACGGACGATAAAACGGAGAAAACAAAAACGTGTATATAGATGCGTCATCGAGGACGCCGTGGACTAGGCATTTTTTTTTTTTTATAAATTTTTTTATTAATAAGTAACGATAGCGTATACGTACGTAATCGTCGTAGGCGTCTTTGATGGCAGTGATTGTCAGCACGCCGATTAACGGTATCGACGTGGTGATGGGAGTCAACGACGAGATCACCGATATCATCTGCAGCATCATCAGGCACAGGAAGTAAAAGTTGGCCAGCCGCTGGAACTGTTCGAATAAGTTCAGCGGCAGAAACGTGAACAGGGTGTACTTCGACGTTTTTATGTAGTTCGTCTGAAAGTCAAATATTAGTCTTGAAATCTCTCTCGCTCGTTACACACGCGTGGTTTCTTAAAATTTTCAAAACGCCCTCCTCCCCGACGCGTTTTGTATAATATTATTATAATAGGTCTTACCGCATACTTGAACTGAGCGTTGTACGCGGAATCGTTTGCTTTGATGAAGCGTTCTTTTTCTAAAACAAAACATAAGACGTTGTGAATCTCCTGCGAAGATACATTCCTCGTAAGAGCAGTATACGTAGATTATTTTTTCTCTCGAAAAACGCTTATCGTCGCGAAAATATTCGCAATGCTTTGTAGAAAAAAAAAAACATGATTTCCATCGTTTTAAACTCGAAACACGCAGACGAAAATTATTAACGCGCGACTTCGAATGCAGGGAGTGTTATTCTTACTGTACGTACACCTTTATTTTAGATTATGAGCGGAACGAGTGGTTTTACTTTTTTTCCTGCGTGCCCGACATTCCGACTAGAAGAAGCGCTCTGGATCGTGTTACGTAGTTGTATATAATTCGTAATATCGAAAATAATGGTCCTGGAGTTTTGAAACGTGCAATGAATAATAATAATTATTGTACTACGTAAAGAAAAAAAAAATTGTTTGTTTCGATAATTTTTCGGCTATTTATACCGATTTTATACAGACGAAAACCGAAAGTTTTTTTGGGTTTTTTGTAAATTACACTGAAGTTCAAAATCAGAATATAACGATTTATTTTCATACAGTCATAAAAAAAACTCTGAAATTTCCGTCTACGCAGTAATTCGCTTAAACGTCTCACGACACCCTCGGCTCTCGTTATTTTCGTTGAAAATTTCTTTCATATAAGTGTACATAATACATTATATATAAAGGAATATGAAATTTACGCGAAACGCTAGAAAATGAATGCAGATAACGTTCCAAGTATTTGTTAAAAAATTACTCATTCGTTTTTGACGATTTCATTTCTTAAATTTAAACGTGCCAGCGTTTATACACGACGTTTTATAGTATAAAATAAAAATTCCTGCCGCGGTTCTTCGCACCACAAGTTTGCCGACGTTTCAAATCGATGTCAGCGTTTCGACGATATTCGATGAATACAAACAATATTATAAACGCGGACGGTGATGAGTAAGAGATAATAACAGACGCGCAACACGCGTATTCAGCGAAAATTCTTCAAACGTTGTGCACGCGTTATAAGCGAAAAACAAAATACGATTGGTGTGAAAATAAAAAACGTGCACGAGTATCGGGTCGTCCGAACTAGGAATAAAAAAAAAAAAATTGATAATAATCGCAATCGAGGACTCGAACTCGTCGAACGCAGTATAACAACGTTTTATTTGATATTTAATAACAAAAAATTAACTTACCGAACTTGTGCAATCAAGAGAGATAAACTGGGATATATCAAAGGAAGGAGAAAAATGGAAAGAATTGGTTTCAGCAGCCAAAAGCCTACGTGACTTGTAAAGCTATATTAAAACGAAAAAAAAATTTAAATAAATAAAAGAATCCAAAAGGGATACGCGAAATGAATATATATATATATAGAAATACAAAAAACCCGTAATTCATTCAATTTGTTTATGTGTGAATATCCAATCGAGCCAAATCCAACAACGAACGGCTTCCGATTTCGGGCAATTATTATTAGAAGTTGAGCTATTTGAGTCATAAAATGGGGAGGATAATTTTTGGTTTTAAGGGCTGAAAATCGTCACAAAATAGATCCTACACGTTATTTCAACCGTATTGAATGAAAAAAAAATCTTGTCGATCCCGAGTTACAATTTTTTTTTGTTTATTGCCACTAAAAATTTTCCGACAAAACGCGCTGTATTACAGAGAGCAAAAACTGCTCAGAATCGTTTTATCGAATGCAAACGGTTCGTCGCATCGTTTTTGGAACCCACTGCGCAGTAATGACGGAACTTTTTATCAAACAGTAATTCACTTAACGCAGAGACATCCACAACGCGCCGCGACTCGATACTCCTTTTTTTTTTTTTTCGAATTTCAAACGCTCCGCGAATTTTTTTTTGCTTTTAAATATTTACACGTAGAAATGCTCGAAATTCCACCGGGATAATTAACAATATAATACGTATTGTAGCAAATATTTTATAACTGGCCGATATTTATATATTATTTAGGCTACGTCGTAACCTATATTAATATACGTGTATATATATATATATATATAGGCGTATTTAACGAATACCGCGGTATAGAGGGGACGACGACGAAACGTCGATAAACACCGTTTGAATTTTTTAACGTGAAAAAAATCAAGTCTATCGGAAAACCGATTGTCGTCAGTTATATATAATAATAATAATAATAATATTATAGATCCGTATCGGTTCGGTATTCTATATAATATAAACATTTTTTTTTTATTGTGAATATATTATTATTTGCTCTCGTAAATTAAATACGAGCGAGGGGTAAAAAAAAAACGAAAAACGACAAAATAATAATAATACCGATCTCGTTTGAACGAGAGTTCCAAGAACGAGAAAATTACAAATATATATATATAGATACGAATAATAGCGCACACGCGCATATTGCCTCGAGCGTTTTTTATTTCGTTTTTTTTTTTTTTGCTTTTTTTTTGCCTCTCGAACAATCACTCTCGAAATTAAAACGCGACATCACACTCAACGACACAGATAACTATTATAATCTACACGGAAACGAATAATTATTATTATTATTATTATTATTATGTGAATCATTTCGTTAAACATTCGTCATCGGTTTTCTATTTGTACTAGGTACGTACATATTCTTACGCGATTTACAAACGTATTTACGAATCGTATTGAATGCAAATTCACGCCCGTCTGTGTGTATAATATTATTTATTAAGTACACTATTGTATAATATATATATTCGTTAAATACTTTGCTGTATGACATACAGTATGAGTAGGACGTGTGCGTTCGATCGGACTGACGGTCTACGACGTCGAGTGTCCGAAACACAATAATAAATGTATTATTATTATTGCCGCCGCCGTCGCGTCGTCGGTGCTCGTCCGTCCGTTTACCGAACAGAGTTTTATTGTAAAATGTGGTTTTTTTTTCTCCAAGCAAAACTCTGAATCGCCAACGTATTTTTATTCGTTTATATTAATCGACAACGATGGAAATTATTAATATACAAGAATATATACGCGAACGTGTAATATTACCTATATTATTATAGCGTAACCAGCGGCGGTGCAAGACCTAAATTTTATGTGGGCGAGATTAATTTTGCGAGGCCCCTTCTGGAATGCCCTGATGATGCAAGAAAACATTTTATGTATTTCTTAACACACAAAATGTTAATTATTTTATTTAAAAAAAAAATAGTAACACATAATAATGAACATTATATTAAAAAAGAATTCTCATAATAACTAAAAGTTTATATTAAGAAAGGAAAAGAAATTTTCTACTTTTTGCTCTACTAAACTCTATTATTAGTTTTTTATAATTCAGCTTAGCCGCAATTTTTGCTTCAATTGACATTTTTAATTGACGTTTGCCCACGTCGCCCACGCCTAACGCCGCCACTGAGCGTAACTGTGGACTCGGAAAAATACCGAGCTCGAGAGAATTCAGTGCCGCGACTATATACGTTACGGGCGGGCTGGTGTGCGATCTTCGTTTCGGGGTCTACACTATAACTATGTTGTTGAATAAATTAATAATGTCATTGACAGTGGGCAACGGTTGTCCTCCCCCCTTTTGGACCGTTATGTTTATTTTTAAATCATTAAAAGTTTTTTTTTGTGTGATTGGGTTCTGCGTTTGAATATCGCGTCGTGAAATTATTGAATTTATTTAATTTTAAAAAAATTTCGTACCGAATTATGCTATTAAAGATTGTTTTACGTTTGAACTTGAACTCCTTAGACAACTACCGCGGTTGCGCACTTGCGCCACTGATTATTGAATAACTAAATTTCGTGATAAATCATGAATAATGACGTGAAAATATATATACTATATATATTATTAATACATCAATTGAAAAAAGATACACAAATTTAAACATTTTATTATAAAATCAAATACTCATACTAAAACGTTTGGGGTTCAATTTGGGGGTCTAAATTAGTTTTGGATGGTTGGAAGAAGGGGGCCGATGTGCGATGTACGCGCGGTAGTTGCGACACTGCTCGAGATCCGTATTCGAGAAACTTGATGATACGTCCAACGATTATGTACGCCTCTCTCCAGACACACGGCCACATAGTAAAGCCGAGAAATTGTGTGTGTGTGTGTGTGTGTGTGTGTGTGTGTGTGTGTGTGTGTGTTTGAGAGGGAAATTCTGTAGAGGGAATATAGTGCCGACGCGCAGACAGGAGTATGGGGAAACAGATAAAATGTTCCAAAGGCCGGATATAATAAGAGAAATCCCAAAAAGAAGACTGACGTGGACAGGACGCATACGTGATGGAAACGAGGACGTTTAGTAAGGATATCGGCCATCGAGGAAAATCGGTAAGACCGTGTTCAAAGGAATGTTGGAAAAAGTGGAACACGATTTTCAGTGGTGGATAGCAGCAGCAGCAAAGTAATGAAACAAGGAGAAAAGGAGAGGAATTATTGTTCGGATGTACGTATATAGACTCAATGGCCGGAAAACCAAAGAAGAAGATAATATTTTGTCAACATCCGCGAGAAAAAACTACGTTACATTTTAATTTTTGAAAAAAATTATAAATCGTTTATCGCTCGTGCAGAGTATATAAAAAAAAAAGATAACGTTTTGTTTATTAGGATTATTTTATATATGTATAATGTATATATAGCCATATACAGACAAAATATACTTCACTTTCAATTCAATTAATATCGTAGTTTTTACTAATTCGATCGGCGCCGTATTATGTGAAATCGTACCGGAAAATAAAATCAAAAAGTTCGAATCGAAATTTGTCCACATCTGCAGATCAATTTTAGAAGTATTTTAAAACTATTCGACAAGAACTCTAACAAGTGGAACGGAACGAAAACAATACGTATATATAATATACAGGCAAAACAAATTGTATTCGTTCAACTCGACTGGGGCGGCCAATTACAAAGTTTACAGTTTTAAAAAATTCGTTATATACCCAATCCGTATGTGTCAATTAATTTTTAACTTTTAATACTTTTTGTATTTTGTTAGACAGAAAGCAAATACTGAACATAAATAAGAAAAATTTATGAGAAAGTTTTGCTTTTATACCTTGTGTTTAGACTTGAAGCGGAGTCACTTTATCATCGACCATATTGTCGAGTTCAGGTTTAATCATTATAAATTGTATAAATTTCTGAATTTTCTCTAGTTTTTTTTTTTTTATATAACTGTTTTGGTAATTTTACGAACTTTGTTAAAATTTCTCTAGATTCTTTTTACTTTTATTTTCGTACCGCTTCATTAACCATTTTATTGAAATGTGAGCAAATTATATTCGCGCCCTTGGTTTGAAAATAATACAATAATTAAAACAAGTAACGATATTATATAAAAAAAACCCCCGTCAATATAAATAAAATGCAGATATAGCTATCCAATATTTGTTGGACAACATAAAAATGATTTTTTTTTTTTAACTGTTGGCGTTTAATTTCGATTTAGGTACAATATGGCTGATTCGTACAAATCGTCTAAATTTAAAATAACCTACGCGTGGTTACGAAGTAACCGATTTCGTGTTAACCACTGTGAATAAATTATTACGTGTGTGCGTGTCGTGTATACTTTGTGTTGTATAATTCACCGAGTCCCGCCGCCACCAATTAAATACTTTCATTATTCACGAAAATTCCAAATCTTTATACGGTCCACCGTCTCAGTCATCTGGTTTCATCTCAGTCTATTACGACCAGCTGCAGGTCATCGGTAATTTTAAGCTTTATTTAATATGTAAATTTGATAATAACGTAAAATTCTCTTCCGTCGTCCACTCTGACTTCACATCACAGTATCAGACGTGGTCAACATTTATCTCAAAAGATGCATATATAATGTCCAAGCCTTTACTTCGGGGATCACCGACCGTTGCAGCCCGCGTTCGTTAAGGCAATTGCTTTTTTAGCGATTTTCTTCCGTTTCGCAAACCTTATATTTTCCCACCGGGATAATTCCCGAATTCCCGACGACCCGATCCGCCGTGAATTATTTATAGTAACGCGATGGGGCGATGAGATGCTGTAAAAGAACGTTTACGGAGTAGGTATTACGTCGGAGAGAGAAATATTTAATCGCTCGTTTAAGAGTCTCCGTCCGATTACGAATTGATATTACAGCTCAGCGACCGTTAATCGCGCGGGGGGCAAACTACCGCTGAAAAGATGAACTGGACAATTTTATTCTCGTTGTTAATAATAAACGTGTCTTGTGAGATTCTGCAGTGACTCATTCTCATTAGCAGCGCGATTAACGATTTCGTTTCCGAGCAAAGAGAAGAAGACGAAATATGATTCGTGTCGCGCATTGTTTTCTCTGACGAAGCCATCCGAGTGGAAAGGTACGGTGTTAGGATTTAGAACGACTGCACGCAAACCGTTGAGCATCAGAAGGATTCGCCAAAAGTCAATGTTTCCCGCGCTGTTCTCAGAAAAGAACTTTACGGTTTTTCTTCGAGGCAAACGAAATGTTCAACAAAATAATCATTGGAAAAATTCGGCGACGTTTATAAACGCGGTCAACTCCTCGTGCGAACGGCGGATCGGTTGCAGATTTGGCGTTTCAACACCTCAGTCACCGCTGTGTGGACCTCGCGGCTTGATGTACAAAGCGGGAGTCATAACCTTTAAAAATTCGATTATTTTAAGAATATTTTTTTACTCCGTCCCGTCTTCGTTTTTAAAATAAACGTGCGCGTTTTTTTACAGAAATCGGACAAACACTTTCGAATCACAATATTTTCGGACTAGTTTTCAATCATTTTTTCTCACGTCATTACACTCACTCATTTTGTATTTTTTACACGATTCGCTGCGTATACGTATGTGCTTCATGGGCCTGTACCGACAAGTTTTGTATGGCGAAAAAGAATTTACGCGGTGTTTTGTATTGAAAACGGAATTGGAAGTGTAGTGACGATAAGTATAGTGCAAATATTAAAAAAAGGCTTTTGGCGAAGTTTCTATATGTGTGCACCCGTACGGTCTACGAGTGGTACGAGAACCTAAGAAAAGTTCTTACAGCTGTTTTTTTCGATTACATAATGGCACGAGTTCTTACTTTTTACCGCGCCACAGTACAGTGAAATAAAGATTACCGTTTAGAAGTAAAAACGACCAGAATCGTGGACAAACAACTCCCGAATCACTTTTTATCCGTAGATTTTTAGCTAAAAACAGACCGCGCACCGTGACTTTTTCAAAGAGGACTTTGAAAGGACGAGGATCGCTGGTCGAATTAAAACGTTATGTGTCTTAACGATACGGGAAAAAACGTAGGCACGAGTACGTTTTACGTCCGATGAGGAGACACTTCGAAGGGGACACTATTAGTGTCGACAAATAGTTTTTTTTTTATATATATAAATATGAAAACCTTTTTTTTTTTTTGATCATACCTCGTATATCTCGAATTCGACTCGCGCACAGCTGGATGGCATTACACAACATTTATACAGCCAGTAAAACTATATTATTACCGCGAGAGAATATACGCGTACAAGTTTCAAGTACGCCAGATACAATCGTATATATATCATATAGATCGTTGTATACGATATTTATACATTACCGTTCGTATTCGTTTATGCTGCAGGCAAATCGATTTCCCGTCTAATAACGCGGCGATTACACATATATTATTTACAGAATATATATTTATTATAGTACGCGCACATGAGTACCACCTATATCGCGTACGCAGCACACGAGCACATCGCGTTCGTGGAGATTAAAAAAAAATATATATATTTATTTATTATTATTTTATAATTTACTGTTTGAAAGAAACAAAAAAAAAAAATTATTTTATAAAATACGGTAAATAAATATTATTATTTATCGAATTCAAATCAATCTCGTTGGCGTTTAAAAACGTGAACGGTGAAAACGCTCGGCTCGGAGGAGGCCAAGCGAATCGCGCGTCCGAATTGTTTTTTTTTCTCGTATTACGTGAAAATCGAAAATATAGTGTCCGTCAGGGGCGTAATTACGGGGAGGAATATGGAGGGGTTGCATCCCCTCTCATGGGCTTTTTTTTTTACATAACACATATTGTGTAACGTACAAAAAAGATAATAATTAAAAATAATATTATTTTGTGTTAACAAAACGTATTAGTATTTATCGTAATTCATAATATCCCTCGGTTTATTTACCAGTGACTACCAACTGGTGTGGTGCGATTAGCTTGTGTCACCGAACAAAGGTTTACCCGTATTCAGGTGTTGAAGTGAAAACGGTAGTACAGGTCAGTGTAAGTACTCAATAAATTTGGTAAAAAAACGAAGAAAACTAGAAACGTCGTTATAAAATATGTCGTTTTTACGAAAAAAATAAAAGTATAAAATACTCGATAAACAATCGCTATTCAACTTCGATATTGGTGCTGAAAGGGTCGTTATGGGTTATCCAACGTATATCCCCGTTCATATAACATTCATAATTACGCCACTGCAGGTGTCCCGTATACGTGCACGATTTTCCTGCGGTCAACAACGACGACGAAAATAATAAAACAATTTGAAGGGAAAAAAACACCGCTTTTTTTAAATTTAATTTCGTTTTTAAATGACGAATTATAATTACACGAAAAGCGCTTATATACGTATACATATAGTCTCACCTGGAGCACTCGAGATCATTCCGTAGTCTCATTGAGGTGTGTTTTGAGTATCCACTGCTGCAGTACGCGTACTAGCCGGAGGCCCTCTGACGAGGAACTGTCACGCTCCCGAACGCTGCGTGCACGCGATGGGGAGTTTGACAAAAAAAAAACCTTTTCCCTCCCCCCGTTCGGTCACCACCGGTCACCAACCCGATCGTCCACCGAACCGTATATTAGTGTTTTAATATCTGTAAAAAAACAAAAAAAAGCCAATGCCGCGTGTTATACGCGCGCGCGTATTATATACTGCACGAGGGTAGTTATATATTGAAAATCAATCGAAGTAAAAACGAAAGAAAAAAAAAATTTTTTTTACCGACCAACGTCTAAAAAACGAGCTCGCGCGCGCGCCGTTTCTCGCGTTTATTTACAGTCGCGTATCCAGGGCGGGGAGGCAGACCATACGAACATAGACTCCCCTCCCGGGCGAGGATCCAAGAAAGGATCGAGGGACATCCTCCCCCCCGTAGACTCTGGTTAAATTTTTTTTTTTACCTATAAGTATCGTTTTATAACTCTCATATTATAATACATATACCTAATTGTATCGATCAATTGAATTATCTTCGTGATAAGTATTATAGGTAACACTGATTAATGCGTACCTACCTAAGAATTGACGAATATATATATATATATATATTAGTAAAAAACTCCGACAACTTATACGGAGTGTGAAAACTAAAATTCCCAAACGGCCGGTATTGGTTCGAATTGGTAAAATATGCGAAATTCAGGAATTTGTTTTTATTAGAATTAAAGCAGTGTTTTTGACTAAAATTGATCCTCCCGTAAATAGGTTTTGAATCCAAGCGCCTGTTCCCTCTACTACCGCGAAACTTGTCCTTATACTTGCCCCAATAGTGCAGGTCCCGTAACGCACTATATATGTATAATAAAAATTAAATACTCGATTTTTGAGTAATGCAAAAATCAAACCTTTTACTGCGAACGGTCGAATAAACTAAAAGTATTTTAAATCTGTAGAACCGTTGTTTTTTTTTTTTTTTAGTAAAACGATTCCGTTGTTCGCTCTGAACGGAAAAACGTTTTGAAACTTATAACAGCATTTTAAATACATATTTTACGAAGATCTGATGAAAATTCATGCTCGTTAAATGTCTGCACAGAAACATATTTTTTATTGAAAACTATTTGACACGACTTCAACCGCGCGGAACGTTTTTATTTTCAACATTGAAACGCTAAAAAAAAAAAGACATGTCGCTCCGAAATAAAACTGGAAACGAGCGCGTTTAACCGCGAGTGAGTTCTTTAAGAAGTATAATAGACCTATGCACAGAAAAAATATTATAGATATTGCAAAAACAAACGAAAAAAATAATATTTTTTAATATAAGTTAAATATTTTTAACGCTTTAATTTAATCGATAGTAATAGTATACACATAAAACTGAAAGGTATGAAAATCGTTTATTCGAATACGGTCTCGCTTTCGTGTGGAGAGAAAAGACGTTAAATCCTGCTACTACTGTCATTACTGAGGCCCGGATTTATATGCATTTGCGTTTTTTTTTTTTAAAGAGCCAAAAAGTAGCTAGACAAGCTACAATAAGTTTGAATTATAGTCAATAGATATGAAATACAAAGTAATATTTAGCCATTTTTTTTTTTTTTTACACGTATTCTGTGTATTTCTGAATTTTACGATTTTTCATCGCGTATATAGATGGCGTTTAAATGCATATTGTTAATATATTTATTTTTCTAAAAAAAAAAAAAATATATTTACAATATAATAATTAATCGTTACAAAGATGCCCGAATATTTTTATTCGCATAATTTAAATGAAAAAAAAATTTTTTCAAAATTCTGTTTTCTGTGAAAACATCACAGAAAACAAATCGTATTACTCACGCGTAAACATTTTTTAAATAATAAAAATAAAAGACTATTTTTTTTTTTTTTTGAAAATCGAATTCTTTTGCTTACCTTTTTGTTTTAAACGGTACTTTTCTACACGAAACAAGAGCATATTTCTAAGGTTTTTTTCTGGAGCGCATATTATATATAAATCCGAGCCTTGATCGTTATATATACTTACCGTATTTCACACGGACTTAAAGGCGCGGGAGTTTAATACACAAATTGGTGTACGTTTAGTATGAGAAATTTTAAGTAAAAAAAAAAAAAAAAAAATTTAACTCGTATACGCGACGTGTAAGAACGAATCCGAATAAAACTAAAAACAGTAAGCGAAAGAAACGCGCGCGTCGTATATCACTATCGCGCTGTAATCGCCGTGTAGTCGAATAAAATATTAAAATATAATCGCGGAACAGTCATCGCGGTGATGGTTGACTAAAAAATAAATAAAAAAAAGCAGAGAAACGTTAAAAAACAAATATTGCGTAAGCACGCAGTTCGCACAATGCGCGTATAAACACGCCTATAAAAGAGTGCGCTAGTATTTTACACACACATAATATTATATGACTGGCCCCGTGCACTTCGTTGCCTGTAAAAAAAACGATTCGGCAAATTTTGTTCAATTCGTTATTCAATGCTCGCGGTGTAAGGAGGACGTTCAAAACTTCAAAAAAAATTTCAAGTTTGATTTTTATTTCGTTTTCAACGCAATAATTATTATTATATTTTCATTATTTCATCATCGACCGACATACCGTGGACATTGACCATCCCGACGCGCCTCGTCGCATCGTCCGCCCGCGGGCTGTTACTTCGTTTTCGCTAAGCGTTCTTTCTGATTCTGTTTTTCCTTTTTGCTCGGCTCCAAAGGTCTGTAGCGTTACGTGACACAGCCTATAACCTTCCTCGAGAATCGGGCTATCAAATGCAAAATGGATTTTTCAAATCCGACCGGTAGTTCCACGGATTAGCGCGTTCAAACGAACAAACTCTTCGGCTTTATGTTATATCAGCAGTATATAGATTTGCGCGAAACGATGACCACCGCCGCTGTACAGTGATGAGAGACGGACGGGGTCGCTCTGCAATGGAAGTGCGGAGTCGGAAATATCGAAAAACACGTCGTGTACTCTGAAAAAAACCATTCGAAAATCTTTTCTTTTTCTGTATTATATTTCGCGTATTCAACTCCTGTTTTTCCTGTTTTTTTTTTTTCTACAGACTATTTCGGAGAAATTCTAATCGTACAAAATAGTACGCGAACGCAGCTATTTGTCGAGCGAAATAAAATTGAGTATGGTAAAATTAAGTGGACGCGTACTTTTTTTTTTCTACATTCCGAGCCAAGCTATTTTAGGTTATTTTTTTATTTTTCTGTGTACAAAATGTATTCGACTAGAAACAATGCTCGGGTAACGAATTCTACTCGGTATATATACTTTATTTGAAACGTTTTTCGTACCTATTTGAATATGATTGAGACACTTGTAACTGTTTACACTAATATTATGAAACCCAAAATCACAATATAATATACACTTTTTACCACGTATACGTATTTCGACGACAACGTTGTCACCACCAGCGCGAACCACATACTAAAACCGTTATACGATATACACCCGTATTTATACAGTTAATATCCAATGACGTCACCAAAAACATCGCGGCAGCCAATCGTGAGTCATCGACCACGCCCTACCGCAATTCTACGCCGACGCCATCTGGTTTACATTGATTTCAGTAACGAATTTTGTAAGGGACTCAAGTGCCAGTTTAACAAATTATTTTTATTTTTTGACATTTCTATTGCTTCTCTTATATTTAATTCCTCATAATTATTTTAATATATAATATATATTTTAATTATAATATCTATATTTCTTTTTGTTTGGCATACATAGCATTTATCGCATTCCTCACATTGAATTTTACATAAAAACCCGATTTCTCCCCTAATAAATATTATGTTTAAAGAACATTTGAGGAATATAAAAAAAAACAAGAAGACGACAAATCGCCTGTTGCGGATCACTTATTGAATACTAACCATAATATCAGATCAGTAAAACTTTAAAAAAATGTAAATAATTGTGAGGAATTAAATATAAGAGAAGCAATAGAAATGTCAAAAAATAAAAATAATTTGTTAAACTGGGACTTGAGTCCCTTACGAAATTCGCTACTGAAATCAATGTAAACCAGATGGCGTCGGCATAGAATTGAGGTAGGGCGTGGTCGATGACTCACGATCAGCCGCCGCAATGTTTTTGGTGACGTCATTGGATATTAACTGTATAAATACGGGTGTATATCGTATAACGGTTTTAGTATGTGGTTCGCGCTGATGGTGACAACGTTGTTGACGAAATACGTATACATAGTAAATAGTGTATATTATTTTGTGATTTTGTGTTTCATAATATTAGTGTTCTCGGTATCTAGTTTCCTTCCTCGTAATTCGAAACAACCAGCGAAAATCGGAAGAAAAACTATTATCTCGCAATTTTTTTTTAAAAAGATACGAAAAAAAGAAACTACCAAAATAATGGTCCTAGAATTTGGAAATGTACACCGAATACATATGTAACTTTACGCTGTATACGTGAAAATAAATTTCAAAAAAATTCTTTCAATTTCGAGTTGATTTATAGCGATTATTAGACGTTGAGCTATTTATTGAGTCACGAAAGAGGGTAATTTTTAAGGACTGAAAATTTTATACCACATATAGGTCCTTCGATTACTTCGACTATATTAAAAAAAAATCCTATGTTTTTTTTTTTTTATTACCACTTTAAATTTTCCGACAAAATGCACAAATTACACAGAAACTCCGCTCGGAGACGTTTTATCGAATGACTTATCGCATCGCTTTCAAATTTCTTAGTAATAACACAACTCTAAAACTTAGAAGTACTAGTAATTCAGATAAGCGACATCCACCACAACACCAGCGGTTCGCTACTCTTTTTTTTTTATTATTTTATAATACTCGTTGGCTTTTATTCAATACGTATTTATTTACACATATAAAAATATTATTTATTATTATTAGTATAAATTACGGATAATAATTTCCGTAGTTTTTCTTATTTTATTATAAATAATTACTTTTTGACTGAAAAAAAACTATATATAAATACGTGTTCAACTTCCATAAATAATTATTACACAGCCCTGCTACATAATCTTGTTTCAGACGGTTTAATTCATCTTGATTCCTTGTACACCCAACTCCGAAAAACACATTGACCCAGCGTAAATAATTGAACGTTATAGATTTAACACAACTCGTATATATGCTCAGAAGTCGGAACACATCGTTCGGACGCGATATATTTTTTCACATGTTATAAACCTATTATAAAACGTCAAATCGATATTGTTCTCGTTCCGATAATATAATACAATACGACGTAATGTATTCTGGTTCGTTTGATTAAACTATATATCCGAAATCAGAAGAGGGACGTCGAAATATTTATTTTTTTTTTTTAAGACGTACTCGGTCCCCTCCCGGCCCTTCCCAATTCAAGCACTAATAACTGTTTGGCTTTTAAAATGTTCGTTACGATTTGGACGTCATTAAAAACTAATAACACGATGTACGCGCGGATTATATTGATTTATCGAAATCGATAATACACACAATACGAACGAATAGAATCGATATCTCGTGATATTACGTGCATAACGCCTAACCAAAACCAGCCGATACCGAGCAACGAATAAGACCTGCACGGGCGTCATTTCAGTTTTTTTTTTCCGGGTGTGCAAAGTTTCAAGCGAACCGTTTTGAAATTTCACTAGGCCTGCGTATAAAAATGTTTTGTATTTAAAACATTTGTGCGAGCATAAAAAAAAAATTAATTACATTTTAAATAAACGAATAATAAGTTTGGCGAACACGCAACTACAGCGTTTTCTAGATTGATTCTTCTTTTTCAGCATTAAGCACCATTACCAAAAAGCAGGCCACCAATTGGGACTATGATTAAAAGCGATGAAACCGCACATCCTGTCCCCCCCTAAAAACGACGCTCCCGAATAAGACCGTAGTGGCATAGCCGAAGAAGGGGCGGCTAAGACATTCCTCTCCGTAAACCGCGTTTTTCAAAATAATTTTTTATCGATTTCTTCTAATTTTCTTTTTTTTTCGTTTAATAAATACTGAATTTTACCACCGGCGTCTACTCATATATTATATTGTTTCGTTAAAATCGCGAAAACGCTATCGGTAAAACGCAAATCGCCGTCAGTGGGACCGAGTAGCTAATCGAGCCAGTGGCGGATCCAGGGGAGGCTCGATCCTGGCCCCTCCCCAACGTTCGCTAAAAAAAAAAAATCACTTGATGTCTGGTCGTATTTGGAATCCATGTGTAAATATTTTATTGGTTGTATATTATAATCTTATCAAATTGTTGAAAATTACTGTAACCATTTTACTTTTAGCGCAGTTAATAAATTACTGGATTCCCCAACGGACCCGTAGAAAGAATAAAAATGATAAGAAATTTCTTATCAATTCTCGTAACCACGGTCTTGTTCTGTGGTCTTACCGGCATAAACTTTAGATAACCGTTGTGTACAAACCAGGTAACGTGCAATAGCCCTTCGTTGACTGTAATGTGTAAATAACCTTCGTTACCTATGTTCTCTTATGAATAATTTTTTTTTTTAAACCGTACTTTTGAGTTTTGATTTATTCGGATTTATAACAATTATTTATTTTAATATTATTGGACATCCAGTGTTTTCGGTTAGGTCAAGTCTACGCGAACGGTCTAAAACAGTGATAAATAAAATATGATTGATACAATCAAGTTTTGGCGTTGTTCAAAACGTAATTTAGTGTACTTTAAAACACCCCCCTCCCCCGCCCGTTATTTTGTCCTGGATCCGCGGATCCGCCCGTGAATCGAGCGAAGGGAGAAAAAGTCTTTTCGGGGGGCGGTAACCGGGTGGTATTTTATTTAACCTGCGCCCCGGTAAGAAGAAGTAAACGTCCAAACACCGGCCTCTGTTACGAACGCGTGTAAAACGACGTGAAACGGAGGTATAACCTATATATTATACATGTTACCTATAAAAAAAAAATATCGCCTATTATTCCCCTACTTAATAACATAATATATAATATAACTAACCTAACTCCGATCGGCAGCAGGGGACACGCGTGTATTCTCAAATATAATATTCATAATGATCGTACTTAAGGCGTGTGTGTGTGTGTGTATAGCGGCGATGACGTCCTCCTCCTCCTCCTCCTCCACCACCTCCTCCACCGGCGTGCCGCGCGCTGCGAAACGAGGTCGTGGTCGAGCTGGGGCGTCCGAAACTCGCGTAACGCGTACCTGTGTATACCTACACGCGCGCGAGCGGGTGTGTGTGTGTGTGTGTGTGTGTGTTTATGGTGACAGTCCGTCCTTGGCCCGCGAAAGGGTCGGCGACCAATGGGATACGGCCACCACCGGCGGCGGCGGCGGCGGTGGCTGGCGACTGGCGGTGCTTATTAAATAATTCAAAAATTTCTTCTTCGACTTTTAACGTTTTCTTTTTTTTTATTTTTCATCAATGTCATATTTATTATTATTTCGCGGTATACAGTTAGTCCCCAAAACGAGACTAATTGATTTTTCTTTTTTTCTTTTGCTTTTGCCCGTTTTCCCCGCCCCGAATAAGTCCATCATCACAACACTATTTTGCTATTGTAAGTCTATAATATAGTCTATATGCAATAGCGGCAGAGGCATAATATACATATTATATATACTTGCAGCTATTAGCCGTCTTGTCCATTTGCGGAAACGGTTGGACGCGCAACAAATATTCTCGATCGTTTGCTGCGCCCGCAAGGGTTTTTTTTTTTTTTAGAAAAAAACGGCCTCTAATGCGACAGCTCTATATTTGATTATATTATATATTTCTTTAAAACTATATACTGCAAAAGTGGGGGGGGGGAGGGAGAAATAATTATCGATGTTACCTCTAATAAATTTGTTTTAATTTCAATAATATAGGCACGTTCGATATTTATAGAATTTTTTTTTTTTTACAACGCCTCAAGGCTTTTTTTTATATATATATAGCTATTCTTTAACGATACGTTTTTATAAGCCATACGCGAAAACCGAACTTTTGCCACAAACCGTTTACACTTTATACGCATCATCGCGTGTAAATCACCTAATCGTATATTAACAGGTTTCGACGACTTTCCAATGCGATACTTGAACGAATACCTATTTCCCCCGTATTATAGTGCGAATTACAACAAACGTGCTGCTCTTGGTGTGTTAAGAAACACGGGGCCCTATCAAATACAGCTCGAAGCCCCTTGTCCCGGCTGCCCGCGGCACTGATGTTTGTCACAGCTGCTCATCGTGTTCACTCGAAATAATCCGCATGATTCACACCTTCGCCTCGACTCTGTCAGCCGTTCGTATGTTACATAGACTTTTATTAAACATTTACTTAATACGGCAAAATAGACTCCCTCGCGCGCACTATATTATCCCGCGAATTCGTTTTAAAACACATTCTCGATTCATCATCGTAACTCATCATCTTATCGTCTGTTTGGATAATTTTTGATATAATCGTTTTGACTATTTGAAACTAAATCTATTTTCGCGTACATACCTTTTCTCGTCGAGATCTTAACGTCAAATCGCGCGTATTATATATAGAATCACTGAATTACAAATGTTATAATATATTATTATTATTATTATTAACTATAGTTGGCATAACGACATTATGTAATAGTGTAACCTAACCTAAAATGATTTATATTTCTTTTTTTGTTATTTAAACACGAATGGATCATTGTAGGAACGATTGAAATGATCCATGACGTCATTATTTGTTGTTACCGAATTTGGTCGTTATCAAAAAACGCGGTTGTTATCAACCGTTCTTATTTAATTCGTATTTGAATGGCTGAATATATAACTCGCTTGAAATCATCACATAATCGCCGAAAAATTGACATTTCCTTTAATATTTTATAAATCGCCACGATTTGTTTCTTATTGGTAACCGTTTTTAAATCAATTTAAACAGAGTGAACTAGTTATTGCAAGACACATTACAAGAGAAAGACCAAGAACAGAATACATGACACAGATAATGCAGGATACGAATAAGGGAAGTTACTACAAGGACCTGAAAGAATTGTGCTACGATAGAGAAGCATGGAGAGCTGCAACAAACAAATCTACGGATTAATAACAAAAAAAAAAAAGAACTAGTTATTAATATGAACATACTACTAGGATTTTGATTTAATTAAATAGGACCACTTTGAAATCCAAAATTCTCACACGACAAAGAGCCAATTATTAATCATGATAAAAAAAAACATAAAAA
The DNA here is from genome assembly GCA_032441835.1 of Slavum lentiscoides. Taxonomy (NCBI): domain Eukaryota; kingdom Metazoa; phylum Arthropoda; class Insecta; order Hemiptera; family Aphididae; genus Slavum; species Slavum lentiscoides. Next base: position 16,178,844 of record CM063709.1, read on the forward strand.
TATATACGCATAGGACTATGTTTCGTACGCTTGTTTATTGAATCCACAAGTACGTATAAGCATAAGTTAAATCACAAAACTCGCAAATACACATAAAATTATAAATTTATAAATGCCTATAACACAGTTTAGATGAATATTCATCTAATCTGTGCCTATAATATAAACATGGGTTTTTTTTGTACATACATGTGCATAAACAAGCAAATTTAATGACGTCATTTTGTATACGCATGCGCACAAATAAGTAAATTTGATAACAACAAATAATGACGTCATGGATCATTTCAATCGTTCCTACAATGATCCATTCGTATTTAAACACCTGTACTCTTATTAAAAACCGTTTAATTTTTTTGTACGAAGTAAATGTATATACCTGTATATATATATTTTTTTTTGTCAATTTTGTTACATGTGAATGTAATAATATTTCCATATATAGGTTTACAATTTTGTCGTTATTTTTTTCAAACACAATTATTTTATAAGTTTGGGTGTCGTCATGAAAAACAAAAAAATAAAAACGATGAAAAGTGAAACCGTAATATCATAATGCAATCGCCTAAACGAGGAATTAAAAATGTAAGAAGTCATTTCGGCGGGTAACTTCAATACAAGGGCTTGGCTGCTTTGATCTCATATCGTCCGTCTTTGTGATTGCCGCTGCACGAGTATTGCCAATCACCTGCACGATGTCGTCCACATCGTACGAGCGCAGCGCTATTTCCTTGTGTTGGCCAATTGTTGTTCATATCACTTTCACGAGTGCTAAATTGTAAAGAGTTCGGAGATATCAAAGACATAAAAAAAAATAACTTCTCGAAATGAATTAAATGAAATCTGGTTTTAACGAGTCGCAAACCCTATTAACTTATTTGATTAAATTTCAAAATTCGCAATTAATTTGCAAAATATCGGTCTATCTTCATACGTATACTACATTACATTATCTTTTGATTCGTGCTGAACTGCTGAACCATAATAACTACACGGAGTTACCGGCAAATCGTTGGTTTTCAAAACCGTGACAAAGTATTAATAAATACATACAAACATGGAAATAAGAAACACAAAAATTATTTTAATATTTTACAAACTGGAAAATAAACATTTATCGTCTTTTTTTTTTTTATAAAATATTGGACAAAACCGACTGTAACAATATAGTGAATGTTATATTAATAAATGGAATTGATAATAATAATAAAAATAATAAAAAAATTATATTTAAAAAAAAAATCATATATAATATAAAAAAAAAATATAAACGGAACGTTAAAATGGCAATAGAAACACAAACAATGCATTTTCTAGAGAACTTACACAATTTACATAATTCAAAAATACCAATAAAAAAACAAGTAAAATGAAACAAGAGTACAATAATGAAATGTAAAAAAAAATCTGTAGCGAATAATACGATATTATAACGTTATCGAAGTACGTTACAATGATTAATATGGTATGAGAAAAATGTAGAAATAAAATATACAGTATAAGGTCGATTATTCGTCTGCAACAGAGTGACGGATAAAAGAAAAAATATATTCTTCTTAAATACATCGTGTATTTGAAATCAATTAGTTGAAAAAAGTAAGTTTTTTTTAGTTTTTATATAAGAATCTCTGGCTTTTTCAAATGACAAGTTTTACATTTTTCGATAACAACGACTTGGAGGGTGTATTACGTATATCAATACGACAACACATATCCTATTGGTAATACACGATAACGTTATACCGATGAGCGACGTATAACGGAAGTTTATGGACGAGAGGACGACGGATAATCGAGTTTCTACTGTATTGTGATAGATTATTCTATATATATATCGAATACACGAAATACTGTCTTCTTCACTATTTAAGAAAAATTTTTTTAGTTTTTTTTTTTACACTGATTTCTTTGTTCAGAAATCAAAAATTAGAATAATACTCAAATCAATAAGTCGTGTTAGATGTCATATATCGGCCAATGTGGCGGAACACAGTATCGCGTGATAAAATGCATATTGTGTTTTATTCGACTGTCACAGATTTGGCCAGGTTCCTCGGACAATCGACATTGCAGCCACGCATTACTGCGATGTGATACGATAACAGCTGCATCGGTATCACAGTCAGCAATCCCTAAAAAACACATTACATTCACTGCTTTATTATAATTATTCAGTATTATATTTTTCTACTCTAATCGAATAAAAAATGAATATTATATAATAAAAATATTGATTTATACATAAAAACCAATTCAAAATACCCACGTAAATATAACAATAATAAACACATTTTTCTAATTAAGGGAACAATATACTTTCCCCCCTTGAACTCGTGTATTTTTCAAAAAAAAATTTTGTCACGATTAGATGTTGACAATCAGATTTAGTTTCAATTTTAATTTTGCACAATTTATAAACTCGTCATAAATACGCCTAATTTCACTAACGCTATCTACGTTTAAAACCATACAAAACTTGTTTTTACTTTTTTCATTTTTACGTATCTAACGTTAAGAACAATGTGAAACGAACAGAAATACAAATGAAAAAATTGTTGTGGAATGCAAATTCCTATAATATATGCAGAAAAAACATGTATTTATGATAAAAGTATGTAAAACAAAACGGATCATGTTTTATTTGAAACTTTTTGAAATAAGTAGTTATTAAAGTTGAATGAATTATATATTTTATAAAAAATTGTATTTATTTAAAAATTTAAATCCTAATCATCAGTTCTAGAACCTTATTATATAAATGGTGTGCAGTGCCTAATCAACAATGAAAGGAATCCACGGGAATGGAAAAGAACGACCGCAAAAATGTGCCATTATCGCACACGGGCCAATAAAAAAACAATTTGGTCGAGAAACATCAAAATATGATCGATATTAATCGGGCGGACAAGTACCTGTAAGCAATCGACAGTGTGCGGGACGTCGATGGTCTGCCAAGCCAAGTTTTTCGTTTCGATGTCGTCCTTTTCACATATGACAATCGGACGACCCTCGCGGGCTGTCACTTGTTGCAACGCATTTGTACACTTCTACGATAACAAAAAGACACGAAAAATCCATTACAATACGAGTAATGCAAAACGAAATAATCGCGTGGTCATACTTTGTAGACCGGATCTCTGGTGAGTATCATGATTATCGGCATCAGCCTGTCAATGAGCGCCAACGGTCCGTGTTTCAATTCGCCGGCTAAGATTCCCTCGCTGTGAAGGTACGTAAGCTCTTTGACTTTCTAAAACGGAAAAGGTAAAAAAAAAAAACCTTATTACACCGTCCGTCGTTTAATCGCGCTCAACTACAACCACTGACCAACGCTCCTTCCAGACACGTCGCGTAGTTATAACCCCGTCCCATGACCAGCAGCGACTTCTTTTGGTACAGAGATTCGGCCAGTTTCATCACTTTTTTGTCCGTGGCCAACACCTCACGAATTTGATCAGCAATGTTTTCCAAGCCCCTGATTATCTGCAAACGGTGTCGTACACCCGATATTAATACACAACACAAAGTATGTACATTGTACATAGCTACAATTGTAAGCGCATTTAATAACGGACGACCGCGACGGGAAACAACGCGCGTTCTCAGTGCAAAAAAAAGAGACTTTATACACACCTCGTTCCTTCTAGGCTGCATGGATATCCTGTCTTCGGACATGACTAACCCGAACATGACCAGCGAAATGAATTGCGACGTGTACGCTTTGGTGGAAGCCACGCCAATTTCCGGACCAGCGTTTATGTGAATGCCGCAGTGCGATTCGCGACTGATGGAACTGCCCACGGTGTTCGTGACGCCCACGATCAGAGCGCCCCGTTGCTTACAGTATCGCAAAGCAAGAAGAGAGTCGGCAGTCTCCCCTGAAAAACACCGACACAAGTGGTTGTTTTCACGATAAGTTTCCGCCGAAACGAACGGAGTTGGGGAGGGAAAAAAACGAAAAACTCCGCGTACCCGATTGCGATAAAAAGAAGCACACGTCATCTCTGAACACCGGAGTGTTACGATCCAAGAAATCCGAAGCCAATTCGACCATGACCGGCAGTTCGGTGAGCTCTTCTAAAAGCTGACGGGTGGCCAAAGCGCTGTGAAAACTCGTACCGCAGCCGATCATCATCAGTCGACGGCACCGTTTTATCTCTGGAATGTAATCCTAAACACAGGAGGACGCGGCAATCGATGATATTATAATATTCGCTCGTCATTCGCGTTAAAAAAATTACTTTGATACCGCCGAGAATGACGGTCTGGTTTTCGAAATTCACTCTGCCTCTCATCGTCGTCACCACAGATTCCGGCTGTTCGAATATTTCTTTCTGCATGAACGAACTGAAATTTCCCTTCATTATCTGCTGTATTTCCATCTTGAGCGTGGTGATCTCTCTGGCGTGCGGATCGTCCGTGGACATGCGCATCCGGTGAATGGTCAACCGCCCTTCTCTCACGGCAGCAACGTCGCCGTCCTGCAGTGCAATAGGAGTCGCAACAACAAGTCAATATTATAACGTCCCGAGGAGTATACCGTACCACCGAACACAATTTATAGGTACAAACCTCCAAGTATATGACTTGATTGGTGTGCTCTATAATGGCACTCGCGTCCGACGCGAAAAAGTACTCGACCTCTTCTTTGTCGCCGAGCGGGTGGAATTCAGACGTGCTTTCCTGACGAGGCAACGGTATCGGAATGGACATTTTGTCGCCGCGGATATAACGATGTTCTAAACAATGTCACGGGAATCCGAGTGTTAAATCGATTTTTAATTTCTACAAGTAACGCTACTATATCGGATTACATACACACACATGCACCCTATTCCTCACAGCATATTATATATTATTAGGTTGACCAAAAATTAAAGGCGCGAATACACTGCAGAGTCCTTTCGTAATCTATTTTATACGCTTTATTTACACGTTGGGAAGATGGCATCAGAAAAGATATCCTGAACGTCATAGGAGAAAATTATAGAAGCCGAGACTGGAAGGAGATAACGGAAAATAAAAAAAAAATGGAAAAGGACTTGTAGTACGGCAAGATGGTCTTAAAGGCCTTAAAAAAAATATATATATTATAATAATACGTATTACTTATGTACAATAAATTATTAATTCTGTAAATTATTAACGAGAGAAAAATATTGGAGAACGTCACGTTATACGCATCATAATTTATTATATTATTTATAACACGAGCACATAAAAAATTTTCTTATTTTTCGATGTTTTTTTTTTTTTTTTTTAAATAAATCACGAAAATTAAATTCGTACGTTTTTGAAAGAAATAATTAAATGTCGTAATCTGACAATATCGCGGGTTTTATACAGCATTTTTATCACTGTTGTTTTATTTCAGAAACTCGCGCATAACATACGCATAGTAAATGATAATAATAATAATACAATAAACGATAATATTAATAATATGACGTTCTCGATAGTGATATATTAAAAAATACTAATAAATATTGGGTTAAACTAATCAATGATCCGAAGTGATTTGTTAAGAATATAACAAGTTGATTAGTTCATTAATAAAAACGCATCGAACGGGACGAAATTCTATATACACTAAACCACTGCGTAACGTACTCCTAATGTTGTACGCAACGAAAAATTTCATTTAAAAAAATTCAAATGAAAATTAATTAAAATAATCATAATATTGCGTCGATTAGAATTCAGACTGCGTTTTCATAAACTTTCTTATTATTGTTTTCGAGATAATTGACAATCCGTTCGTTTTTAAAAAGTTCATATACTCGTATAATACCCAGGGGCGGATCTGAAGCTCATTTAAAGGGGGGCGAATTTTGATAATATTATGCGGTTTGGCACCAAGAAATATAAGCAAAAACCGGTAAAAACGCGATTTCGTCAAAAACGATTATCGTTTTCTTCTTCGTAATTTTAAAACTATAATGGTCATAAAAACCTGAAATTTTCACCAAATGTGTAACTCTGAACTATATTAACGAGACAAATTTTTCAAAAAATATTGAAAATCGTTAAAACACAATTTTTTTTACGATCTACTCAAATTTTTCGAAAAAGACATATGGTCAGTTTCCAGTTTTATGTAATAACGAATTAAATGTCGTGCAGTGTTGATTTAATTTATTCTGTGATACGATGTTAGAGCACCACCTTATCATGTTGTCGGTTACTGAGATAGACAACCACTACTAGGGCGTAAACTCGTCATGTGGTATATCGGATTCTCGCATGTTCATAATGAAGGTATACCCGTAAAATCGTAAATCGAACAGAAAACGAACAGTCTCTAAAACGGAACAAGATATATATTATGTATAGTATATATCTTAGTCTGTGGTGTCGAATATCGAAAGAAAACTTATTGATTGAACATTTTGACTGATTTTTTTAATTGAAAATTCCTAATTATATAACATTATAAAATGATGTACCTAGTCTTAATATATTTAAAAATATAAAAAAATTATGTCACAATTAAAAAAAAAGTCCAAGAGAGGGGGCGACCGCTACGTCGTCGTCCCCCTTAAATCCGCCCCTGATTATACCTGCAGCTGTTACCTATACACTCACAGATATTTTTACTGCGACCAATATCAGCCTACTACAAATATATACAATATAATAAAACAGCGTATATAAATCTAATTCACTGGCAATTATTATTACCGAGTCGCAGTTATACCTATACGCATATAAATATATAGAAACTAAATACTAAATAGTTGTATGATTTATAAAGTCGACGAGTTGAGAATACAATTTGTTTTCAAATACGTTCTCTGATTTTAACAAGATTACATAATATCGTCCAAAAAATATTATTCAACCAATAAATCTGTGTGTGTGTGTGTGTGTGTGTGTGTGTGTGTATTGTTACCACGAAATGACAAGAACGACGATTTAAATGTGTAATTACAAACGATTTAATTTTGAGAAATATATGAAAAATAAGCATATAATAAAGTATAATATAATCTATCCGGGACAAATGTATTGGAAATCGATACGAATAGTTGTTACTTATATAGCCAAAGGCTCGATTTAGAAATAGAAGACCAATAATATTGTTTTCAGTAATGTATTATTACCATAACAAACGCAATAACAACACCAATGTCAAATCATGATTTTCACACACTCGCTTTTAAATAAGTGTATGGAAATAATGGCGATTAAATTTCTCTAAAGATTACATTATTTCTCGCTCTCCGAAATGGTTTCAGAAGATTTTTAACTGAAAACCAATAATATTTCACTTTAAAAATTAAATTACGTCCATCGATGTAATCAATAAATATATTATACCTTTAGAATACAATAGGTTACCAATACATAAATACGAGAATAAAAATGTAACAGTTCTTACTGTATACGGAAAAAATAAAATTTTTGAACGTACTTCGAATGCATAAAATATATCTTAAAAATTAAAGACATTAATAATAATATTGTAAACACAGGCTAAACAATATCCACATGCCCCAATAATATTATTCTTATGAAATATTTCACAAAAAAAAGCAGCTTTTTATAACTATACGTAATACGAAATACAAATGAATACAACACGCGTATTGCATTATTTAAAAAAAATATATATATACGAAACCTATACAAAACACGAACATATTATATAAAAAAAGGACTTTTTTCCAAAATTCAACATAAATAAAAAAATAACGCGTTAGTAAATTAAATATTAAGTATGCTCGTATATTAATATTATCTAAAAAAAAAAAGTAATATTACAGTTTTGTTATCTATAATATTACATTTATAGGCAAATCGATAATAATAATGCCGTATAGAATTTCTAATGAAAACGATTTTACGACGGGATTAATAATAATATACCTCTTATCGAAAAAGGAAAAAAAAACTTGACCTTCAATATGGTGCCCATTTACTGTAATATATTGTATATCGTGTTCGCGGAGTTATCATCATATTATATTAGTCACTATCCATACACAGAATGCATTACATTTTGCTATCACTGCAGCCCAGCGTATCAAAGAATATCGCTTTTGCATTCAATTCTTATACGAGTATTAAAAATTACAAAAAAAAAAATTATAAAACTGTCCGTTGAAAACAGAATTAAAATAACGAACGACATACGAATTGTTTCAAAACCAATAAATATATTTGTCTACGAACTGGTTTTAGTCGACAGCTACTGTAAACAAAAAATAGTGTAATCCTATATAATATGTATACCTCGGAGCAATAAGAATTACCGATCCTTTATCTTCGTCCACTAGACATTTAACGACATTATAATATGATATGAGAATAAAATTAATTCTATCCGAATCGCGCGCGACTATGTAACATTACGAGTTAAAAAAATATCTTATTGTTTTTCCACTTGCCATCGTAAAATGCACGTATAGCGTCGTACAGGAAGGAAAATAATATTTTTGAGAATATACCTCCTGATATATTAATATACCTGTACGAAATATACGTTCATCCAACCTAATTAAGTCCACAATATTTTACTCCGGGAATCTTCGATTATACAGGTTATATCGTGTATTAGTGCCACCACCAAATAAGCCAACGAGCTAGACGATCCACGTCCAGCTCGTCCAGGTCTTGTTCAATGCTAAAGCCCGTTAATGTCTGACCATTACAGATTTATATATATATATGGATTTGTCTATAATGATTTGTGTACCTGTTAATGAAAGAGATTCTCCGTCTATCGAATCTTCGCGGGTCACACACAAACGGAACAAAAACAAAAATACAACCAATGTGCCAATTTGACTAAAAAATCTTATCCTAATATGTTGTTTGAGTGAAAAAATATATTATAGTAACGTTCGTTTGGTATACCTTTACTGTAGAGTATCGGAATGTGATCGGTGGCCAGCCGTGTGTCCGACTTGATGCCGACAAGAAGTGGACTTCCTCTCCGAGTCGCTACGCATTCGTCCGGGAACAGTTTACTTTTGAAACACAAAGCAAAGGCTCCTTCCTGAAAGCACGACTCTGCGGTCATTATTCGTTACCAAAACGATGTTTGACAAAACAAATTGTCTGATGCCTGACTACATATACTACAAAGTGTGTAAATCGTACAACATAGCATATATACTCACTAATTGCTGTATGGCTTGTTCCACGAGTTCTCTGAACACTAAAGTCGGATGTTGTGTGTAAATGTGATGCACCAGTTTCACGATGGCTTCGGTATCCGTTTCCGATTCGAAAGTATATCCTTTGCGTTCCAAAAAAGCCTTGACTTCTTTGTAATTCGTCACGATACCATTGTGGACCACGCAAAATAACTGCTCTTTGTCCGACCGTTGCGGATGCGAGTTCACGCTATTCGGGACACCGTGGGTGGCCCAACGTGTATGAGCTATGCCCACATGACTGTTTTGAATCTCTTCAAAGTCCAACTGATCTTTCACTATAGGTACACGACACGATTAATTTATAAACATACAATTTAATGATAATTCGACGTTAATAAAATTAACTCACAAGAAAGTAATTCATCTTCAAGGGCAACTACTTTTCCCTCTTTTTTCACAATCGTGATGTCCTTTCCGTCAGGACCGTCGAAAGCAATACCTTTTTCGAAAACAAACAGACCATCGATCGTAGAATTATTATTTTAAAATACACTATTACGAATTGCGTATAGCTTATATGACGGATGCAAGTACCTATATACAGTAACAACACTGACGTTGAAAGAGAAAAGAAAATAATAATAATCTACAAAGTGTTTATCGGTTACGAACTCACGGAAAAAAAATATTACTATAAGGTTATATATTCTAAGAAAACTCGACTAATTCTAGAAGAAGAAAAAACTGGTTTTTTTCTCCTTAATAATTTCAATTCTGACCATAGTAAACAAACGGTTTGCCAGCGTAATTTTAGGTATAGGTATAACACGTTTATAAAAAAATATAGATTCAGTTTTACAGTTATTACGGGAATATTTTCTATTATTTTTATATCATTCTAATTTTTTTTTATAATTTTTTTTTTTTAAGAATTTTAAAAAAAATTTGTAAATGGATACTATGTATTGTTCAAGGTCAAATCGTATTTCATTTTTTAGCCTTAAAGTGTTACTATTAAGTAAGTCGCGTTTAATCGTTTTGTTTTTATTAAATACCTAGCCACCATTAAAACTCATTTATTAAGGAAGCGCCAACAACAATAGCTTATAAGAAATAAAAAAAATTCATAATAATAGGTACTATACTTTCTATACAAATACGTAATTACAATATAAACTATTTTCAAATCTTATTACACTTTTCCACTCGTAAGCATTTATTTGAAAAGTAATATACATATATATATATATATATATATATATATATATATATTTATATACATATATATGTATGTGTATATAATGGACTATTGGACTAAGTTAAACTCGAACATGAGTACCTCATACTTGTAACAATGGACATACGTAATATCATTGATTATATATAGTACTATATATAATCAATGGTAATATACACTCGCAAATAAAAAAAATTTAATTTATATTTCATTAAAAAAAACGTGTGCTTGTTTTAGGAAAAAAATATATTTAATTTCATAAGACATACACGAGTCGATGGTGTGAAATTAATCGACCAATTAATGACAGATAAGTTTTAAGTTTTAACTTAAAATTTGATAGAAAACAGCTTATATCAAATGATTACATAATATTATAGCTTGAATGAAATTTCTGGCTGTGTTTATCGCGTGTGTGTTACGTTTGGAGAACAATAGGTATTTCATAAAACTTCAATGAAGAAAAACACACATTATTACATTTTACCAAAAGCTTTGCGCTCAATGTTTAAAACCTAGTCGTTTACTTAAAAATCATCAAATTACTATAAACAATCGTATAACTGATAACTTAAAAACACTCAATACCATAAACATTATTTAAATTGCGTAAGTGTAAATTCTACTTACCGGCTGAATCATAGCCTCTATATTCTAATCTCTTGAGACCATTTACTAGAAGAACTACAATCTCTTCTCTAGATTTGGGTGTTAAGTGATTGAGATAAGCAAAAATTCCTAAAAAAAAAAATAAACAAAATACATAATATAATAATAATATAATTAACGTATAATTAACGCTTATTAGCAATAATAACAACAATATAAAATTATTGGTGCTCAAACTGATATATTTTCAATGTGTTGTTAAGGAACGCATTCCAAAAGGAACAATTTTTGGAATTAATTCTTTTTTTTTTTTTTGAGTAACAAAGAAAAGAAAGGATTTCGTTATATTTTAAAGGAGTATTAATAGAAACGTAAATATTGTAATCCTCATTTTTAATCCAATAACTCATTGGGAGCGAAAAATATTTGTATAACTTTAACACAATGTCGGGAAAAAAAAACGTTTCGATTATAAACAAAAAATACATAGAATGAACTAAGCGTTTAATTATTTTTCGCAAATATATATATGGATGTATTTATACCTCTATTTTTATACAAATTTAAAAGTTATTATATTTACTTTATTAAATAAGCCAAATTTGTATACCTATAATTTATACACTAGTTTTTTTTTTTAAGGGTGAAGAACGAGTGTGTAATTTTTAAAGAAACGAGGAACTAAACCGCGGATTCGGGAAAGGAACGTTAACAACATTTGTAAATACATAAATAAAATAACTATCACTATTTATAAGAATAATATGGTACCCCAGCAGTGAGTACCACAATCTAAACACGACGAAATTTACTTATTCATTTTTACGTGAAACTTTAAAAATATAAACGCTAATGCGAATACGGGAATTATTTAATTTGAATTTCAAAAAAAAAAAAAAGAAAAGAGTTTCTGATATACCGACATTTATATACGTCGGCTTATTATGCATATGTTATTATTAACATTACGTCATTACCTATATGTATATATATATATATATATATATATATATATATATACATAAATTATACAGTAGCTATATATTCCTGGCACATAATAATTAATAGCATATGCTCTACATATTATTACTTAAACAGTTGTTAAAACCGATAAATGTAAATAGATCAACTTTAGACCAGCTATATACTTCGTGGTTAAAATTTAAAATATATAAACACCATTATAATAACAAATACTTTTTAAAATAGATCAATCGTGTAGTTGTATTACAGATATTAAACGGGTTCCTGTGGATTTGATAAATTTGATATTATTTAGAAAAAAAATATATATATATTATATAATGTTACATATTATATATATTTTAATATATAATATATACTTGTTTTAAAAACGCACGTACACACACTGCAATACATTCACATTTATTAGGGATCCCAGACGTCCCGTATTTCAGTAAAACGTCCCGGTGTCCCGGAAAATATTGGAAATATCGCTTTTGTCTCGTATTTTTAAATACCGGTCCCGTATGCCCCGTAATTCTTAAGCTTCAATATGGGTCGTCATTATTTTTATTTCATTTTCAATCAATAATAATAAAAATTCAACATATTATTATACAACATATATATATATATATATATATATATATATATATATATATATATATATATATAATATATAATCACAGTAGAATAAACGATATTATTTGTATAAACGAATTTCATTCATTCCTCGTAGTATAATCTTGTTATTATATTAATTGTCGGTAAGGAACATATTAAATCATATAAATTATATAATAATTATATATTGTTAAAATTTCGTAAAGTATACTACATTAAGGAAAGTCAGTTTACAATAATATTAAGTTTTACACTGTTTCGTGTTTTATTAATTTTAATATTACAATATTATAATATATTATGTGTCTTATGCGTATATTTATAAAAAGTTTACAAAAAAAAAAAAATCCAGTATTTTTTTCAAATTAAATCTGGGATCCCTAGCGTATATATACAAAAACAATTACTATACGCATAATTATAGTTAATCTGTACTCGATTAGCATTTTTTTAAGAGGTAAAATTAGAAAATAATAAATAATAGACACGTATTAATATAGTGCGTACGTCCTGCAAGTATTGTTATAAGAGAAAAATATAATGCCGGAATTTAAAAAAAAAAATTAATAAAAATCGTTATCCTATATACGAAATTAAAACTTATACACGAAAGTATATCAACAGATTTCGATACAAATTAATATATCGCATATACATTATATTATATTGGTTATAAACTCGAGCGGTTATATACACATCGATTATGTTCGGGGGAGAAAAAAAAAAAAAGTTGTTCGCGAACAAATTACCATATTGGAAACGATCCAAGTATCAGTAAGTGTATATATTATTATAACGCACTGTGCCGTAATAATACGACCAACAAAAAGTGAATGGCAAAACAACCGGTTCACACACGTCGTCCGTCGCCAGTGAATTCGTGATTTATCCATCTATAGATTTAGTCTTTTTTTTTTTTTGTTTTAAAGTACACGTCTCCTGCGCATAAAGAGCAAAATGCTTCGTTGCGTCCACGGATAAATCAGTATTTTTAGACGCGTATTACACATATATATATATATGCGCAGAGAAAGGGCAATACGTCTGTAATAATAATAATATATACGATTGCATAATATATATATATATATTATATATACGAGGGAACGCCCTACAAAAAGCATAAATAATTATCGAATTGAAACTCAAATTTTAAAAAAATAAATCGTTTTTTATACTTATATATATATAATCGTCTCGCATCTAAATATTTGAAATTCGTAAAAAAAATCGTCTAATCCCGGGGAGGGAGGGGGGAGAAATTTTTCGAAAAAACCAACATGAAATATTTTTAGAAAATCCCGATTTATAAAATAAAACGTCGTTGTTTTTTCCGAAGTCCCGCACAACGCTCAGCTCGTATACATTATGTAATATTTTTAACAGAACCCGTTTTTTTTTTTTTCAACGTTCATATAAATGCACACACACGACGTGACATTTCGCGCAGGGTATCGGCGGCCAACGATTTTTTTACTGGACGGAAAAACGAACGGTTTCATTAATAATTTCTTTAACGAACGCGTATACACGGAAAAAAGAAAACGCCTTTCTGTTTATCCGAATTCTATCTATTAATCGAATATTTATATGTAAACAAAAAAAAAAAAAACTATAACAGAATAATAATAATAATAATTATAATAATACTCACCGCACATGATGGAAGAACGGCGGCGATACGGACGACGATGCGTACGACGGTGGACGGCTCGACGGATTGACGTACGCCGGGGATGGTTCGAACGTATTTAAACGTGGCGCGCGTCGGCGGCGGCCGAGAACCCCTACCCACGACTATCCGTTGCGGCGACCGGGCGCTACGACGACCACGCGGACCAACGTGGCTGATTCTGGGCTCGGGCGGCGTGTGTGCAGAGAGTAAGTAAGTGGCCTCCGGCGCCGCCGTGCCGATACGCTCTGCCAGTCAAACGGCGAACTAACGCGAGAAAACGCGCGCGCGTCCTGCAAACACAATATATTATATTATTTTATAATAATACGATAAATATTGTCGTAAATAACATTTACATTATAATAATAACGGAATATTTTTATATATATATATATATATAGGAATAATAACGATAAGAGAAATTAATTGTTTTTTTTTTCTGCGTGGAAAATGTCAAAAAAAAAAACAGGAGAGAAATTGATCGTTACGGCGCGGAAAATTATCGTTGTCGTATGAAAAGCGTTGAAACGAGCGAATTTTTTTACTTTTTTTTTTTTGTTATACGCGCGAAACGCGTTCGGATAATATCGTTCGGCGAATTCGGAAGGAAAGTTCGCGGAATATTTGTCACTATTGTGACATAACGCTACGCGTGGTAAAAATACGAATTTATACTGTGTATTTTATTGAAACGCGCCTTGTACAATAAATTATTATTATTATTATTATTTTTTTTTTTTTTAACAATTTATTGGTCTGTACTCTGTAGGATTGTTTTAACATAAAAGAAAAACTAATTGTTCGTGTAGGAAAATTGAACAGTCGTTTATTACATGTTTCTAAATTCGTAAATATACCGCGTGTGCACCGAAGTGTAGTAATATAAAAAAATAGACCTAGAAAACGGATGAAAATCAAAAGGAATAAATTTTAATTAAAATATATAATAATATATTACTGACGAGCGTCGCGTTACTATTATATACGAGTATGAACTATATATTTTTACCTCGTTAAAATTTGCATAATATAAATAATAAATATTTTTTAATAATCTTCACTTTTTGATGTGTAAACATCTATTACGTCGGTACGAGGGTAAATCTCGGGAAATGGGACGGAAATTTGTAAGCTGTTGTCATGACAACTACGAGTAATAATATTTATTAAGGAAATTACTTTGAATAAAGATACCGGTATTCACAAATCCCAATCACATTTTCGTTCCATTTTTACCGCTCACGCGACGTTTACACATCAATGTCTCGAGTACTGGCAGACTCGTTTTTTTTTTTTTATTATATTATTATTTATCATCACAATCGTGTAGTCGGTAGTTTTAAAATATGTATATCATTATATTATAATAATAGAACACAAAAATCGTCCAGACAACTATGATATTAATATACTAGATATAAATATATATATATATTATAGAACGCGCGGTTATTAATCCTAAACCGCACTTTTAATTACAAATAAAAGAATACACGTATCGAAAAAATTACCAATTAATTTGTATCACACACGCACACGACGCATTTCGTATTTTCTATTTTACGAGTCAAAAAGTATATACTATATATATATATATATATATATATATATACACAGCGCACTGTATGATACCAAGTATAGTCTACAATATTAAATATTTAAAAAAAAATTATCTGCGATTTTTTTTTTTTTTTAATTAGTTTGTAGAATTAACGCGTTAATTACTTTTAAATTGTACATATAGATTTTAATTTTTTTTTAATATTATCAGAATAAAGCAATTTGTTTTTCTTGCATACATATATATATATATATATATAGCTGCTGGTAATCCACATACGTTATTGAAAATTATAAAAACCGAATTTATTATGCACATATTGTTACGTCTCAATATTTTTAAATTTTTAATAACCCTTTAAATTAAAAATGCAACCTATATTTAATACATTCGTTTAAATTTAAACGTCTATTTCGCGCAAAAAATCAATTTAATTATTCCATCGAGTATAAACAAATATATAATTTTACGACTGAGTGCCGCTTTAAACTATGTAGTAACATTAGTTAATAATATTACAATAATTGCATTTTACAAATATAAAAAAATAATTTTTAATACTGCAACGATAAGAGAGTTCGTATATAAATACAAACAAGTACATGTACGTTTCTTTAAACTTTATAATCTTTATGTCGATTTCAATGCGGTTATATGGATTATTATTGTAATTTATACGAGTAGTTGTTGTATTTATATAGTTGTCTCTATATAATATTAAGCATGCACTTTTATAACGCGATAAAACTATAAATGAAAACACTGAATAACACCGATAACAATACGAGAAGAGTGTGAGGCTGTATTGTAATCTTCGGAATTAAACTAGTTATTATTATATGTATTTAAAAATATATATATATATTATAATAAATATAATATTGCGTATAAAATTCAAAACAAAACGGATTACAAACATAAAACAATTAATTCATTTATTTCAATTAGTCTCTTCTTTACGTTTTTTTTTTTAATCTTAAAATATAATTTATCACTGACGTTTTACGATTTACACTCGCAGATTTTAATCATCGGCCTGGAGATTAATTTACTTATTTCTACTTAGAAAACTACATATTTATCAGTTTGCCGAATTTTATAAAAATCAATGGCAACTGGCACGAAAACAAAAAAAAAAAGTGAATAAGAATAATATTAAAATATATAAACAAACGTAAAAAAAAAAAACGTCGCAATACAACAATACAAGTGTATTGCAATAACTTTAATTTTAAACACATCAAAATTCGTCAAAACTGAACTACTATACATATATATAATATATATGTTCGACATTTTAAAATTTAAATCCCCCACTTATTATCAAACGAATTTACGGTTTTTAATAAATTCAATAAAAGTTTTAAATTACTAACAATACATAATATATATACTATATGCGTAATCGGAATCCAATATCAAACGCAGTGTACTACGCGAAAGAACTGTACCAAATTTTACTTTCACTTTTGAAAATCTCACATAACTGTATAGTATCAGCTGGTATTATACAGAATATTTTTTGCGTAGTTGGATAAACCATTATAATTTTATATACTAAAAAAAAAAACAATTCAATTCGTAGGGCACAAAACAACTATTTATCAAACGATACTACGAAATCAAAACGTATTTATTATTTTTAGGTAAATAATTAACACATAAAAATTAATAAGTGTTCAATAGGTAACAAAAATTTTAAATAACGACAAATCGACCGTTTAAAATGTATAATTATATATAGCAGGTTTATACGTATTCCCGGCGCATGGAATTAATAATATACGTTCTACATAATATTATTATTTAAACAGCTTTCAAGTCCGATAAATTTAAGTAGATCAATTTTAAACTTATATACTTCGTAATTAAAAACAAAAATATATACAAAACAAACATATCAAATATTTTGTCGTTTTGCATGACACGTATACAATGTACAGGTATTCGTTTTTAGTTTTTAGACAATATATGTTGTAATAATGGTGTATAGACATTTACAATTTTAGATTCTGAACGAAGCTGAACTGGTTGAAAAAATTCTGAACTGGTTGGGTACAGTGACGTTTATTTTTATTTTTTGAAAATGGAAACCGCGATTGTATTTTTAAAAAACTTATATTTTTTATAATGGCGCGTACAGTTTTTCAACAGAAAAAAAAATATATAACTGCGAGCAAACCGAGTTTTGCTCCCAAATCGTTTTTCGAATCATTTTTCAAACTTGTAAACCTGCAGCAACGTTTTATATATCTCTACATTCGAATATTATAGTAATTTTTTTTATGGTGTATATTTTATTTTTATTTTTAACAATTTGTAATTGGAAATTTAGGCTATGTGCGCGTAAATATACATTTCGGCGGGAATAAAACTGTATATAATACGCACTAAAAAAAAAAATTATAAAATTGCGTTTAAATATTATACTGGCGCGTGTAATGTTTATGTAAATATTTTTGAATTGACGATTTGAAAAAAAAATGATCGTTAGTGGAAGGGATATATTGTATGATATGAGAAAGGTGAAGAATTTATATAGGTACTCGCTTTCAAAATCCTGTACGTTCGTACACACTGCCCTGAACGTAGTCTTATTTCATGCGCTATATTATATAATATAAAGTATACATTACATAATATGCACTGATAAACGATTTATTTTCAAAATATTATATATATATATATATAGCAGTAATAGTAAAGTAATAAATCACGTATTACAATTCCGTATTATATATAAATCCGTATGACCGTATATCATGTAAGAAAATATAAATAATCATATGTAATATTGATCCCAAGTCCCTACAGAACATGTATAGACAACACACACTAGTTATTCTCTAGAGAATATTTTCGTGTGTTTATAGGTTAAATTTGTGTCTATAAGCTACTGCAGTATGTCTGGGAATTCGCTGTAAAATGAATTATAAAGATAAGAAATTTTTATTTATTTTTTTCATAAATTAACATTAACAATCCGTGCGATGTATAGTGAGGTCGTTGACTGAAGTAGTGTGTCCGCCACGTTTTTTTTCCACAATAAATTTTCCTTATTGTAAAAATATGTAACATATCTATATAACTATTTTAAATTAAATAAGGATAAAAATGAAGCATAATAACGAGCCGCGGGTGTTGTGGATGTCGCGGCTTCACGCTCAAACGAATTACTCAAATACAAATTTTGAGAGTTTTGCAATTATTACTTACTATATGTCAATTTGAAAGCAATGATAGAACACTGCACATTCGATAGAAAGATTCTGAGCGGAGTTTCGATATAATATCATTATTGATGTACAATAACGAATTTTGATCAAATCGCGTTTCTGCTGTTTTTTAAGAAAATGTTTTAGAAAGCGTTAAAAAACTATAGAAATAAATTGGAAAAACGACATCCTTAGAGTACTACCCGAGCAAAATTTTCTGTCAGAAAACGGATACGAGTGACTATATACGATCGGAACACTTCTACTATACTAGTGGAATCAGATCCATCAGGGGGAGAACCTAGAAGTAGAAAGACATATCTACATTCTGTATTTAAAATATGTAGAAGTTCTCTTAACCCGTAACAATGAATTTAAAGTAGAGATATCAAGACGACTACAAATGGCTATAATAAATGCTATTTTTGGATATGAGACACTTTTAAGATCCAGGACTATCTCAAAAAACTTAAAAATATTAAGATGTATATGACATTATTAAGTCCTAACATCCTATATAGCTCTGGAACGTGCTGGGTGCTAAGAATAAAGACAGAAGGAGTAAGACTAGAAACTTTGGAGAGAAAAATACTTTAGACGGTTATATAGGCCGATCCGAGACCCACATACCGGAGAATGGAGAATACGTTATATCGAAGAACTTCAAAATATGTTCCAAAGGTCATGGTATTCATTGCGAAAAGAAGACTGATGTGGGCTGAACATGCCTGGCATAAAAATGGTACGATGATAAAAACTGCAATAATCAAAGAAGACTGAATGGGGAAAAAACCGTTAGATATACCTCGCCTAAGATGGGAGGACCGTGTGAAGAGTGATGTAGACTCGAGAGCCAGTTAGAGAGAAGTAATGGATGATGGGGAAAGGTGAAGAAGAATTTGTTTTACGGGATGGTCTTAAAGGCCGAAAAAAAATTATGATATTATATTTACTTATATATATTTTTCCCCCGAAGGATCGACTTTCCGACAAACGATTGATATTGCAGCGATATAACACTACTCTATGGCGCCATTGACGCACGCATTACGCGATTATGTGTTTTACACGAAAAGAAAGGAGTACCTCCTCCCGGACATATATACGTGAATAAAAATATATGATTCGTATATAATACATGAAGCCAACCTGCGTATACAATTTCCCCTTCACCACCCTTCCACGGCTTTTCGTGTTAAATCTATAATGGATATTATAAATTGTTATTATATATATATGACCATTACGTAATGTATAATGCACAAATTAAGTATAGGTATATAAATAGCGCAGGGAGTAAGATTTTATTATACATACCTGCTCCTACACTATATAATACAATCCACCTCTTACAGTATTCTCTCTTCGACTACAACTAAAAAAAAAAAAAAAAGATTTTGAGATATATTTACGTATTTATAACATTACGTTCCGCACACGCACAACAGCGCAGTATACCTCCTGTATTCGTAAATTCGTAAATAATTGATAGGTATATAATGTGTATATGTATAAAATATCCGGAAGCGATGATCGAACGTTCAAAAATTATACAGAGATTATCGACAATTACTATGTATCTTTTTTTTTTTAACTTTTTTTTGCTTGTTTGATCATTTATTGAAATCTTCGAAAGAACGCGCAGTATAAAGCTGTATCAGGTATATCATTAACATTTAAATAACTTACAATATGACGTTCTGTACGCGTATAATTATTAGTAGATATATACGCATCATAGCGGTTTTCAATACGCGTAATACGCGGTCCTCTATAAAAAAAAAATAATAATAAATGGCAATTATATTTATTCTTACATAACGAAACGATATGTACGTGAAATTATTGTTTGAGATTTCAACGAATTATTATTATACATAATATAGTGGATGGATGGACAATCGATTGCAGTGGAAAACGATAACTGGTCTCCGAATAACATTATTCAGGTTTCTTGTTCTAAGCGTATAAAAAAATATTTAAAAAAACCGTACACGAATTGTTGGATAATATTTTGACGAATCGGTCCCGTAGAATAATAATGAGCACGCGTATATTGTAAACTTTATATACAAGCGGTGACTTAGCCAGAAATTTCGTATGGGGGCAATGGCGTAATCATGGAGGGATGTTGAATCCTCCCCCCTTGCCTTTTTTTTTGTAGTGGAACGGAATATTTTTCGCAACAAAATATAAGTGTTTTTTAACGAATCCGTACAATCAGATGATCGAAATCATCTTGGCACATGTTAAAAAGTTGGTCGAAAAACGGACTGCTTGAAGTATGAATCATGTAAACAAACGGCACGAATACGGCGAGAACGAGGAACGGTTTTGGAGACGACGATATTCATTATAATCAATTAAATCTATTATTAAGTCTATGATGGCATTTCATAAAAACGTGCCGCCGAGGATATACTCAACGAAAAGCCGGTCCTGAAGCCAAAAATAATATATTTAAAATATGAACTATAATTTTTTTGTATCTGTTGTCTTATATGAAATGTACACAAATTTATATTAAAAAAATGTTTACATTTGTTCGTATGAAAAAATATCACTCCATGGACCATGACCTAGCCCTAATCAGGTCACCGTGGAGGGGGCTAAGATCCAATAATTCCCCCAAAAAACTCTAAAAAAAGTTTGTTCTTATCATTTAAAATTTGGAAAATTCATTTCGTCGATTATACACCTTAATATTAACAAATCTACAACTATCACCGAATAACTGCAAATCGACATAGCATAAATAGTTTTAAAAAAAATCACGGCCAATGATTAAGGGATTATAGCCTCCTTAGCCCCCCAGCAGGCTACAGGAAAGATACGGAAAAAAATTTTTAAAAATATAATTTGTTCTATATAAAAGCAAATGTAGACGGAATAAGTTATTCACTTGCATCGAGAATTACGCGCATCGACACTATATATTATATTGTATATATATATATATATATATATATATGTATATATTATATTGTAACTGGCACGAATTGTCATACAATATACTATACCACTTTGACCATTTAATAATATTTTTGTTATTTCAAAAGTCGTATTAATACATATGTATAACAAACATTATATATTTATATACAGTGGCGTAGCCAATGGGTTTTTAAGGGTTCAAACCCCTTCTTGACTTTTTTTTATATAGTAATAATAATAATAACAGTAAAAATAAGAAAAAAACATCATTTTTTACAAAAAAAAAAAGAAATGTACACATAAATATTAGACGTGCACGAAAATTAAGAAATATGCAAATTTTTTCTAAAACTGGCAAAAAATATGCAGTTTAAATGTTCGTTTATTGAACTCGTATTTGTATACTAAACGGATTTCTAGTTTGGTCTGCTATATATAAATCGAGATAATATATTCATTATTTTTCGTCTTGTCGAAGTAACGTGTTTCGAGTTTGGTATACTATAGTAAATTATATCACATTTTTTTTTAATAAAACTTGACCCTCTTGACTAATTTCTGGCTACGCCACTGTGTATATATATATATATATATATATATATATATATATATATATAAGAAAAATAAAAAACGAGTTTGCATAAACGTCGCGTGAGCGGTAAAAATGGAACGGAATTGTGATCGGGATTTGTGAATATTGGTAACTTTATTCAAAGCAATTTCGATCATAAATATTATTAATATAGTTGTCATGACAACGGCTTACACATTTCCCGAGATTTTATACCCTCATACCGCCGTAATAGATGTTTACACGTTAATAATAATAATAGTGCTCATTGAAACGTTTCAAAAACCTTTTTGTCCTTGACGTTTTTGTTATTTTCAAATACGCGAATCACGGGCTATATTTTCGTGTTTTCAAATAAATATTATAAAAAATATAAATAATATTTTTTTTTTTTAATCTATTATTAAATAATTATGCGCCGCCCGATTTTCCGGACACGTCCGACGCGACGGTTATCGGCAAAAATGTCGCCGTACAACGTTGAATATCGGCGTACAATAAATATCGAAATACGCTCTGAACAATCAAATAATCCATTAAAACCAAAACGAAATACGCACTAAAAAAATTATTTTGCTCAACACGTCTCGCGTATACTGCAATAACGCCCATCATCATATCGAATTCTCAGGCGGACGCCACGAGAGCAACGACCGAGCAAAAAATAAATAAAACGCGCGGTACTTTTTCGAAATCGGAGAGAAAAAAAATTAATTTTTTCGAATTCATATTGCCGATAACACGGTAACAATACGAGAACGGTCTTGTACGCGGAAAACACTATACTCGAGGTATCGTATTGAAAAATCAATAATAACGTAAAAAGTATAACATCTACCTATATTATATATGTATATATAATATACGCATATTCGAATACTTTATACCGTTTTCAATGCGCAAAATATTTTTTTTTTGGAATTTATTTTCCGACTTGCGCGCGGAATAAGAAAGAAATGCGAGGGGTAAAAACCGGAATAAAAAGTGGATAAATGTGCGGAATGTGCGAAAGTGGAAAAAATCGAAATACAATAATTGTAAAATCGTCCTTTACAGATATATATACATATTCATATGGTATAATCCAAGTAGTAACAGATAGTAAACTGACAAGTTTACAGATATATTACATGTACGCGCGTATGTACCTATACAGCCGTTTTTAAAACGACGAGGACGTTTACGAATATTCACATTTTTCGACCGATTATTATTTAATAATAATTGTAAATATTCGGACAAACGGTTATTTTCGCAAAAAAATATTCCGGTATCACGAAACGAATTCGACCAGGACTTTGAATTCGTGCGTTGTCAATACGATTTCGTCTTTTCCACTCAGTGGTTCCCAACCTTTTTTATTCTACGCCCCCCTTGTAAATTTTAAAAAAATTTCACGTCCCCCTTTAAAATTAGAATTTAGATGATTTTTTTTTTTTTTAGTTAGCCGTACAAATAAATTTTACAAAATAACTATATACTCGTATTATAGGTTATTATGGGCGAGTGTCCGAAAATTAATTTATTTTTTTCAATTTTACTAATTGTAGAATGGCATAATTATTTTAACAACAAAATTTTCGTTATTTCATCATCACTATATTCCCCTCGCAGTATCTAAATTCCCCCCTGGGGAAATTCCCCCGGTTGGGAACCACTGGTCTAACTCGCGTCCGCAATGTGATGCGTAGTAATGGGAGAACAATCGAATGAAATAATCGAATTATCCGAATGAATGTATCCGTATTTTGTAATAACCCGAAAAAGAAATATAAATACACATATATTTTATAGAATTTTGTTTTTACAATGATGTGTTTTTTTTTTTATGTCTGTACCCAAAAATCCTACCAGAAGGAATGCTCCACAGTTTGTTTCCGGCAGCAAATCGCATCTATAGTTGGTACTTTAGAGAGGTCATTTTTTGATTTTCTCAAAATCGACTAAAAACATAACTCAAAAACCAAAGAAAAAATAATAATATATATATATATATACATTTTTTTTTTTTTATGACCGTGCCCAAAAATTCTACCACTAGGAGTATTCCGGTATCTTCGGTCACAGCAGAGAACATTATGGTCACAGTTTGTTCCCGGCAGCAAATCGCATCTAGTTGGTACTTTTACCAGAAGGATTGATACGATCTTCATGTGTAGCACTTTTTTCCGGTTCCCGGTTTTTTCTAGTTGGTATTTTAATAATAAATAATATAACGCCGAAGCTCCGCTCAGAATCGTTTTATCGAATGCAATGGATTTATCATTGCTTTCAAATTTAGAGCGATAACAATATATATATTTTTTTTTTCGATTATTTTGAACGCCTATTTTATTATTATATTATTATATGTCAATACTCGATAGCAATATTAATATTTAATAGTTTTGACTGTTGCGTTGAAAAGAAATTTCTCATAATAATCTTACTGGGGTGCGTTCGAAAACTCAACTCGAGTTAACTATAGTCGTAACTATAGCGTATTGTTCGAGTAATCAGAGTTAACTCTACGACCACCGTTCGAAAACAATGATATTTACTCAATGCCTCAGCCCCCCTCCCCAAAAAAAAATTTCTAAATACGCTCCTGCTACTGATAATAATTCTTATCATATATAGATAACAAGTAATTTTCATTTATGAAATAAATGGCCGGTCGAACGGTTTTTATAGTATCACAATTCACAACGTTTCGTTTGGCCACCATGCAAGTTAAAATCAACAATTAATTAGTATATTTTTTATAATTTAAGGAAAATATTGTAGAATATATTTTCAATCGCCTATCAAAAAATCTTATCATATTAACCATCGTTCGGGGTTTTGGAGCGATCTCGATTAAATTCTACTCTACTCTTATCAACTTTACTCTACTCTACCATGACTAAATAAACGGGCACGTCAGCTATAATTTTATTTTCACCATCACTGCGCACCATACGCATCATAGACATATAAACTAGTTTATGTGTCTATGATGCGCATGTTCCCCAGACATGGAAAAAACGATATCAATATCAATGGATGAAAGAGTCTTGGTGAAGTTTTTGCATAGAAAAATAATAGAAAACACAATAGGGTTTATGATAGTTGAAATAAATTTTTAATATTTTAATAAATAATTATTTAGTCATGATTCAGTTACGGTTTGTAATGGGCATCTAATGAAGTCAATACGGAATATTTTAATTCATAATAATGTAACAATTTCATATTATGCCGCAAAGTTTTTCCACGAATTTCGTCGTTTTTATTCCAAGTCTGGGGAACATTTCCTGCGCCGTGTTATCTATCCAGCTGACATGCCTGTTTATTTAGTCGTATGTACTCTACTCCAACTATGAATATTCGAACGCGCACCCCCGTGTAATAGAACAGTGGAATGCGAAGTCCGAAACGGTGCTATTTTTTTCGGGAAGAAAAAACAACGCGTATTATATTACAAACCGTTTTATCGTCATTCGATTATTTTACACGGCCCGTTCAAGAAATTCAAGCCGTAATATTATTATTCATTCGATTATTTTCATTTCGACTACTAAATCATTCGATTATTCCCATCACAATAGTGATGCGTCGAGCAAACGACCGGTGCGGTGAGCCCCCCTCCACCGTTCGGTTAGTAAAAACGCTGTCGTCGGTCAAACCGTATACCTATACCGGGTCAATCGCGCGCGCGCGCGCCGGCGTTGAACGGACCGCCGACCACCGTCACCGCTACCACCACCAGAACCGGCACCGTTCTAGAGAGGAGAGAGAAGCCAACGCGCACGCGCGGACTTTCACTCCGCGCACAACAACAACAACAACACACCGCGCGCGATAACACGCGACACTGATAACACGCCGGCGGCCGTTCTCCGTCGTACGCGCTTTATTATCGTTTTAATCGAATACGCTTTTTTTTTTTGTGTTATATAAACAAAAAAAAACAACGCGACGGCGAGCGCTGCGCGTTTTCGTGCCCGTGACTTTTGCCGTGGTCCGCAAACGAGAGCGAGAAACGGAAAAACAACGGCCGCCCATCTGCAGCGGAGGGACGACTCCGGCGAGGAAATGACGAAAAACGGCCGACGCGTCGCCACTGGCACGAAGTAAGAGAAACCGTTTTAGTACGCGGCGGACTATTTTCACGCAGAAAAAAAAACAAAAAACTTCTTTACACGCCGCGCTCTTCCGTCGGTCCTTTTTTTTTTTTTGTTATACTCTCGGTCGAAAACGCCGCGATAATCGCCGTACAAATAACGTTACCCCGAGTACTCGACAAGGGGGGGGGGTTTGTGCTTACTTATATCGGTCGTTTGTCCGACGTCTTCTTCGCGCGTTCCACCAACAGAGACTGTTCCGCGTTCACCGGATTGCGAACGACATTTTTTTTTCGTGCGGCGAAAACGGGTACGGACGCGCCGCGACGACAAGAGATAACGACAACGACGCGTCGGGACGACGATTCGACGACGGCACAAACGCCCGGCCAGTGTCACCCGACCGGGCGGCCGCGACTTTCCCTCTCGCCGCCGGCCGGTCGCCGTTTTCCAGTTCTCGTACTTTCCGACCGACCCCCTGCCTCTCCCGTCCCAGAACTTTTCCCGTGAATCGCGCGTCGTCTTCGCCGAGCGCTCACGTGAATACGTGACACCGGCCACGCGCGTCCAACGACACGATGTGTTCCGACAATGTTCTCGCGCGCCCGCGTTACCGTGACCCGTATTTCGGCGGCGGCGTCGTTATGTAACTGCTCCCCTGCCCGGAGTTCGCCGAACTTCTCTTTTCAGTTCAGTGTCGCCCGTGTAAACTTCGAATTGTTTTTAATGAGTAATAAACAAACAAAAAAAGATTTTTAAAAGTCCGTTGTAAGTATCGTCGTTTAATGTTGTTCTCGCCATAACGTAGAAAAAAATAATAATAATAATATACAATTTTTTTTTTCTGTCTCTTTATACGCGTTATATTTTCCGATTACGATAGTATACGTGTAAATATATTCGCCACAATAATATTTTTTTAAAAAAAAAAAAAAGCTCAGTAGTTATATGTACCTATTTTAATATTTTATGAATCCGAGCCGATGTGTTTGTCGAAAGAAAAAAAAAATTACCCACGACTATATTAATATTATTATTGTACTCGCTAAACGTCGTCGTCGTTGTATTACATAATCGAATGCCAATTAATAGTTAATTATTTTGTCATAACGTTCTCGAAAGATTTGTTATGTGAATAACCGTCTAAAATTTCCTATATAACTTGTAGAAAATAAAAATACGATAATTGCTCATTGGTATTCAGACTTTTTCGTCGCATGGCTCCGTTATGTTTTCACACTGTATTTCGATGGCGCCCAAATTATTAACAACAACAAAAAAGAGACAATGTCCATATATATATATTGGTATGTAAATTTATTTATGAAAAAACAAACTGAAATTAAACGTTTTATATATATATATATTGAATAAAATAAACCAATAAAATTTGATTAAAAGTCCATCGTCGCATTGTTACCTATACGAATTCCGTTTTCCTGTTCTGTGCCACACGGCTCCCTTGACCAACTCGTACGACGCACAATTTGAATACCTCTGGCTCGGTGCATTACTGCGGTTCGGCGATAAATGAATAATTCATACAAATTACTTATTGAATAATATTTGAATAAATTATTGTTTTAAAATGGCTGTGTGTGTTTGATTGGATATAATATTATTATTATTGGTAGTACAAACGCTATATGGTATAAAAATTACAAATATTATAATAGTTAATTGTATTAAATTACGCATCTATTGATTAAGTTCTTCGCGCAAGTCGCCACACTCTTCCTCCAGTGTTTCCTGTTTAATACGTTCCATTAAGTATTATTAGTTATAATCGTTTAAAAATATTTTAATTCCATTCAACGTTACTCACTTTAGGTATTTCTAAACAGTTGCCCCACTCTTCGAGCGTGACCATGTGATCATTGTTAGCGTCACATTTGTTCAAGAACGGAGCGATACAATGTTCTAAATACAGAAGTGGTGCTCTGATCGGAAACAGTTCGTGTCTCGATACGGCCCTGAAATTAAATGCGTGCATTTAATAAATACAAATATATTCTGTCCTATGTATGCTAAAATAACGTACTAAGTTATTAAAAATTACTGAAGATGACCAGAAACGGTAGAATACTAAATGTACAAAAAGGAAATGCGCGTTGACCTTTTTTTTTTTTTTTAATTACAATTGAAATTTGAATCGACCGTTGTAATTTTCGATGGAAAAGCCAGTTATTACTGGCTGGCAAAGTAAATAAATACAGCTAAAAATGCCTTGCCTATCATGTGGATGACCGTCCAAATCGCACCACTTCCAGACCGCAGCGTTGCTCCAACGTTTTGTCATGTTAGTTTCCGCTTCTTTCATCATTCTTGTAAAATGAGGGTTTAATTCTTCCCTTTCGGCCAGATCTTGCATTATATGATACAGCCATTCTCTCATTCTTCTTGGAAAATCTTCCATTTCGGATTTCAAGCATGGCTATACATAAACGTTAACAAATATAATATGTTACAAAACGTTTCAGATGAAATGCACATTTCGGTTGCGTAACGTAGAACAGTGTAAAACTTACTTTCAGTTGTTTACAAACGCCGTAATATTCTATGTGCAAATGGCTGAGTTCTGGATTCGTACATTTGTCTGTATTCTCTTCGCAATTACAGCGCATCCTGTGAACTTCACAGTCGGAACCCCACGTATCGTTAAAGTTCGAACAAACCTAGAATGAACACGAGCTTAAAAATATTTGCCGCGTACTATTATTTAATATCGATCTCACCATTCTTCTTTCGTCTGTTTCAACAGGACAGTCTGAAATACAAACGCATTTTGCTTCGCCGTCTTCAGTCAAATTGCATACACGTCCGGCACCGCAGTGTTTCCTCTGACAAGGACCTGATGATTATCAAAAAAACGTTTAAGCAAAATATGTGTGTCGGACGCAGGTACATGCAACTATGGAAGGGCAAAAAAGTTTTGCTGGTTGCAAAATACACAAGAGTAGAACGCGAAAGACTTGAGCACCCTAACGTCTCAGAAAAACAACTGTTAAATCAATTAAGTGACCAAGGTGCCAATTTAAAAACAATTTTGGAAACGCACAACGAACACTATAACATTGTGAAAGAAGTTACAGCCGCCATAAAATGCTTGGACGTGGAATCAAAAATTATAAATTTGAAGGTAACGCGTTATAACTTTATATTATTTTGAAAAATACTAGTTTATATATATATATTTTTTTATTTTAGGATATTAATACTGCGGCAGTGTCTTGGGCCGATGTTCTCATTGCTATTGGTGGTGATGGAACATTTCTGGTCATGTCCAGTTACGTTCAGAACAACAAAACGCCAGTCGTTGGCATTAATTCCAATCCCAGTTCATCGCTTGGTTATTTATGTTTACCGGGGGTTTGTTCCAAAAACATACAGAAAACTTTCGAAACGTTAGAAAAACAAAAATTTTCTTTCATAGACAGAAGAAGAATTCGAGTGTCAATGAAAAGTACAGAAAGTATGTATGAGCGTATGAGAAAACGTTTGTGTTTAAAATGTATATATTATTCGTATTTTATATATATTTTTTTTTTTTTTAGAAAAAATGGAACCACCAGTAAATATGTATCAAGATTTCGTAAAAATTAGGCCCGATTCTCATTCAACACTCGATATGCTAGCACTAAATGAAGTATTCATCGGTGACAAAATGCCCGGACGTACGTCTGAATTAGAATGTACGTTTGATGGCAATTTACCTATAAAAATTAAATCGTCTGGACTGTGCATAAGTACAGGAACTGGATCGAGCGCATGGAGTTATTCGTTGAATAAAACTAGTATTAACGAAGTACAGAGGATTTTAAATCACAGCAAGTTTTCCGTATCGGAACAAGAATGCATTAAAATAGTTGAAAATTATAATAAAAGTCTAGTTTATAGTCCGGATTCAGAATATCTACAGTATACTATTAGAGAACCAACTGGAAGGTCTCTTTGGCAGTCGAGCGATGAATTAATTAAATCTGGAAAAATAAAACAAACGACAGTAGAAAACCACTGCGAAGAAGGATGCATAATATTAGATGGGTTTTTAATATATGTTTTTCCTAAGGGTGCACAGGCTATGTTAACCTCAAAACCTGAAGACTCGATTAAATCCGTTTGGATAAACGTCGACCAAATGAATAATTAAATTTTATAAAGAAAAAAAAACTATCGACTCCATTTCAGATTAAATTAAAATATGTTTTAATTATATTTTTAAAAAAGTAAAGAGAAAATATATATTTGCACTATTTTTATATTATATATTATATATTTAACTATCTAAAATGTTAATGTTAACTTTAAATATTGTTTAAGGTTTTTTTACGGAATTAAGGTGTTTTACATAATAAAAATTGAATACCTAATAGTTGTGGTTTTTAATTTTTTTTTTTCATTATTGAAATTAAAAATTATTGCTTCGGTTCGAATATAATGTGAATAATGATAACATGAGACGACAACAATTTTAGATATAAATTTTCTTTGTAAATGATTCCACTGTCAATACTATAAGTTTAATTACAGCTATGAGTGTTTAGCCTATTAAAAAAGCAATTAAATAATAAAAAATTAATAGACAAACAAAAATACGGTAAGACTTCTAAATAGCAGACGATATTTTATGAGGCTGAAAAAACGCTATTATTGGAAATTCAGAAAGATTTTGAATTTCAAAATTAAATCGCCGTATATATTTTTTCGTTTAAACTTTCTTAGTAAAAGTATTTTATACAAAAATAATTACTTTGCTGATCGTCGAGCATTTCCAAACCGTCTGGCATGTTCACTTTATACGGCACCTGTTCGACTAATTTTTCACCTTCCACGGTTTTCACCAAAATATCTTCCACTATATTTTTCGGCATACCTTCAATTTTACTTCTGTACTTTTTAGTCTTTCTCTATTGACAATTGACAAATAAATTAGTAAACAATGGTGTGTAATTAATTTAATTTTCTATTATTATTACGTTTTGTTAATTAATATTGCTAACAATTAAATTGCGTAATTCATTAATTAAAATCTATAGAATATATATCGATTATTACTTTTTAACTTGTTTGAAAAATATTCAAACTAAAATGTGTAATAAATATTTGTATGGTACTCTTTAATTAAAAATTAAATATGTTCATACCGATTTTTCTTCCAAAGACATTGAAAACTCGCAAAATACTGTTAGTATCATTAATAGCAACAATGTACCAAAAACAAGAAAATGCATGATGTCGATGCGATTGAGCTAAAAAAAATAATATAGAAATTTAATAGTACAGTTTTCGTTTTAAAATTATTATTTTTACCAATAACAGTTGGACCCTGATGTATTTTTCAAAAAAAAAAATTCTTAACGAAATCTTACTTTTACTTTGATTTTCATTAATAATACAAATATTGCGTTTATAATTCGATTTTAACCAATACTTTGTATTTGGCTAGTTAGTACTCGATATTTTTTTTTTAAATATTTTTGATCTTAACGAAAATAGGAAAAAAAACACCCTATACTAACTATACTACACCTGTCTAGTGAAAAAAAAAAAACTTGAGTAAAATTGCTATTTTTTCTTCCCCGTAACCACATAAATCAAATAAAATACTTGATATCGTGTACGAATAATTATACATTTCCGTAGAGGGTAAAATATTGGAAAAACATATGAATACATTCTGCCGGTATAGTTTTAATTTCTTTTTTTAAATAAATTTGTACACAAATTAATACAAACAAAATATTAAATACCTATATAAATCGTAAAAGTTTTTATTTGCACTAGTCTAGTCGTTGCGTTTATTTTATATTGACATTAATTATACGTAATAAGGCGTAATTGGGTCAATTAACTTAGCAATATTTAATTTGTTTTTAAACAGAGATTATGCGCAATCAACGTTTAATTAAAATCCAAGCAGTCATCAGCCTTAAGTTATAAAACAGCAAACTACATAAGGAGAATAAAAAGAATAAATTCGATTCGAAAATATTTCAATACTAAACTTTCAATTTTAGTGGAAGGAAGTTGTTAGTGTTTCGTTAGAATGTAATATGCTATTATATGGACATAATAATGCGAGTAAAACGTGTATACCAATATATGAATATAAGACATACGTAAGATTGCTATATTATAAAAAAATAACATCCGATTTGTTAAATTATTGCTATTTTTGTATTATTAATATATGCCCATTATAATTATATATATAATAAAGAGTAAAAACAATTGGCAAGTTAATACGAACAGGTATCTGTTTATGAGATAAAATTGTAAAATATTATACATTTGTACGGAGTAAATAGTGCTTTATGTTACATACCTACGAGTGAACCGTTAAAAATATTTTATAATTTTATACATTTAAAAAAAACTACAATCATGATTCGAGAATTTATCGGCAAATATTTATAATAAGGACTGGAATAAGTATATTATTATACAGAAAATCGACCGATATCAAAAGTAAAATGAATAATTTTTTACTTTTACACATGAATATAAATGATACAAAAGCCTTGAAATATTAATACCAGACTTATATATCATTGCATCAGAAATATAATTTTTTTAGAAAGGTTTTTAAGTCTAATAACGCCGCATTTTTTTATACTTTATGAATATATATATATATAAATTAATTATAACCATAAGGAAAAAAAATAACTATTATAATCGCTATTGTAATAAATTGAATGGCGTATATAATTACGTGCATATTTAATTCGTATAATATCGTATAAATATGGACCTAATCAAAACCGGTTATTTTACATAATATACGAAGTCATATTTTGAATCATTTCGTGCGAGAAGGGACACAAGTCTTGCACTTTTGGCTATATATATATATATATATATATATATATTATGTCGATTTATTACATGTTTTGAAGGTACGCAGTTTGCATAGTTTTAATACGCGAAAATGACCAGCTGTTTATAGAAAACGCGGTTCCGAGCCCGTGAAAGGAACACCTCGTTTTTTAATTTCGCGCGAAAAAGTACCTATCCTCAAGATACCTTCAAGAACAGATGCAGCAAGTATGTGTTTTATATCGAATAGTAACATATTAAACCCAACTGTACTGTAGTTTAAAAAATTAATTTTTTTTTTTCTAATACAATATAATATAATAGGTACTGGTTTTTCATTAACACCTTCTCCTTCGTGCAATAAAACCCAAGTCCTAAAACAATTATTATAATACCTATTGTAAAACTGAATTTCATGTGTTAGAAGATTTTTTTATTTATTATATCAAATGTTGTCGTTATTAAATTCAGTTTTACAATAGGTATTAGTAACGACAACATTTGATATAATAAATAAAGTATCTTCTCACACATGACAATGAATCGATACAGGAATATCAAAATCAAACGTATCCGCGCAGTTTTTATTTTCACAAAACGCGTCTTTATACTACATGGACTTATAATGACTCATTCTCACACGAAACGATTCAAATGTCTATTATAAGTCATATTGTTTATTGTTATAAATTATAATGCACAATATATGCACGTATATAAATTACGCGTATGTTTTTTTATTTATATATTTATTTGGGTCTTCGCATCGATGATAGCCTATTATAACGTCACACCATAACCATATATTATAATTCGTTTCGTAATATATATTGAAATATTTAATAAAAAAAAACATCGATACTTCCTTTGGTTTTTATTATTATCTCCTCCGGATGATGTTAATATAATATATTTTTTCATAATATATTATTGATTATATACCGCAGCTACTATATACTGGCTATACCAGCATTTTAATGGGAACACGTATATGAATGCAAAAAGTTTTAGATAATAATGACATGCGCTTAATATTATCTATATTTGATGACCTGTATACCGGAAAAAGTTATCTCGAATATTTATCATCCGAATAGAAAGTGGATATACAATATGTAACAATATTACTGCGCTGTTCCCTAAAATATTTTCCTAATAATAATATTATAATACGCTGTGGAGAACGAGAACGTTTTTTTTTTTTCAGTTAACGCGTACGATTTGAAGCGTCTTTAAACCACCGAGTGTATATAGAATTACATTATTTTGAAAATATACGAAATTGGTGAATTAAAATTTTGAAAATACGTGTTATTATTATTAGTATCGTTCAAATATGCTACCGTGCTATACGTGTACGTCATATTTAAAAATTCTCGTTGTTTTTCTTTATTTAACTACTTTTTTCATTATTTTGACATACCTATAAAACCTAACTATTACATAATGACGATATTTTTATGTAGATGATACCTTACCTACCTGTTGCGTAGGTATAACCGAGTACGAACGGGACGAGTTCAATCGTACAGCTACTGCGGAGTGTCTTGGAATGAGAATTTTTAAAACGTTGTTGTGCATCGTTGAAAAACGATTATAATAAGACTTATACATTTTTAATTTAACACTTACATAAAAGGTTTGATTATTATAAAAGTAAATGTAATCCATATTTTTATATCGGTTCAACAACCACGTCCCGCAATAAATATATTCTGAAGAGCTGAATCCTGCAACAAGACGCTCTCATATACAAGCTCCTATATAGGTTGGTATAGCCGTATATAGGTATGTTGTATGTACGAATTTCAAATATATTCTGACATTTTGAGACGCAAGAAAAAGACAATGCGTGTGTTCAATACAATTTAATATATCCGATACTGAATATAATTTGTAGAAAAGAAAGCAAATTTTTTTTTATATATATAATATAATTTCTGTTATTTACGTTGTAAAAATTAGTAAATTTTTATCTAGTGAAACGTGTAAAATTTTTTCCATCGGCTGTTTTCAATGGTTCGAATCCTCAAACCTCTCGTAGTTGTACGGAAAAAAATTAATGTTAATACGCGAGCGTTATTAATTTATATATGATTTATAAAAACGGATTATTATTGAAAAAAATAAAAAATGTATAAATATACATTTTTTAAATTTTACTTAGTATATATATATTTATAATATATTCCCTAATGAGTTATAGCGTATACTATTATATATACATATTATTATATATTTAAATATTTTTTAGTGAACATCTATATTGTATATGTATAAGCAACACAAATTTATGTTCAATTAACGCAATCAAATACGAAAACTATATAATAAAAAAAATAATTTTTCACAAATTTTTCGTTAAAAATTATCGATCGATTATAATTACTATGATCTGTGGAATATTCTAGAAAAACCCGACTGCATAATATTATATATACTAATAAAAACAGTGACCAAAGTTCAATGATATTATAACGAAACCTCGTTTATTATAATATTATACAGTCGTTCCTCTTCGTATTTAACTATTTATTATATACCTAATAATATTATATTGTAATCAGTATCGGAATGAATTGCAGCATATTTGGCTATCTCTATATATTATTATTATTATTATTATACAAAATATTATAGTAATATTACATTTTTCGTGTAAAAACAATATAACAATTAACGCAATATACGTAGACGACCTACCTACCTATAAATAAATATATGTGTGTACCTATATCCATTATGACCAGTGGCGTGCCCAGGGATTTTCAATGGGGGGATGTTCTAAGTAAATTGTAATAATACATTTTAATGAATTGTCATGGTAATACCAAAAATCCAAATGTTTATGTTTCAAACTCTCCAAAATCGTTTCTACCTTATAATTGTGTACATTTGTAAATTGTTCCATAATTTAAATGAGTTTAAATTATAACACACTAATACCAAGTTGTTCAATTAACACATCATAAATGTTATGTATAGTGAATGTTTATTGTCATAAGTAATAACTTTTTGCTATAATAGGTAACTAATAAAAAGTATTAAGTAATGACTCTAAAACAGCTCTTATAATCGATAAGTTGTTTTCTGTAGGTCGGCAAAAAGACAATGGGGGATATAACCCCTAACCTCCCCCCTCCCTTGAGCACGCCACTGATTATGATAATATATATATATATTAAAATTAAAATAAATTATACATTGATTTATGATGTATATAAATTTAAAGTAAAAATTTATCGCGTCATGATAATAATGAGGGTGATATAAGAATAGTAATCCGTTATAGTGTATACAGGTATTTTACAAACGGTAGGTATTAAAAAATTATACTAATATACGCGAACCACTAAAATCGTGGTAGGTAATATAAAAACCTATTTATTATTACGGTTATTATATAATACTTCATATATTAATAAATATTTAAACGAGGCTCACACGCCTTATTCAATATTACGCAGCTCTATTATATAAATATAATATTATGTAGGTATGAAAACGTATGTATATATAGAAAATAAATTATTGTACGCACACCCAATATGAAATCACGAAATAATATCTAAGGGGGGAAACTATACGCGTGTAATTAAAAATAAAAAAAATAAATGAACTCTTTTTACCTTGTTTATTATATGCGTTAGTATAAATAATAATATTCACAGGGCCGCACAACGAGAGCGTATAAACGTACTGCACATCCACCAAACGACTGATTTCGTAAGAGCGTCGAATGATTCCATTATCTGAACCATTCGGAAATGAATATTATAATACTTGTTCCGTCGTTTATCGTTCGTATATGTAGCGCTTCTCTCTCTCTCTCTCTCTCTCTCTGTCGATAATTAATCGCAAATTTCGATGTATAAACAACGCGGATGTATACGCGGCTGAGAAATCGTAATTTAATTTCCGTTTGAATAGACTATACGTATTAATTATTATATTACGTAATATTCATTTATATGTAATAATAAGACTATTATAATAAATATACACGTAATATATATGAATATAAATATTCGGTCCTTGCTCGGATACCGGAGAAAAAAACGAGGAAATAAAAGAATTCTCTCGGTATTCAGTAGGCCCGCTTACCAGTGGCGCACACGTTAAGGGTCAATGGGGTCGATCGACCCTCCCTGTTCAAAAGGGTGGGTGGGGTGATGCTGGTGTTATGGAGCTAAAAATTTAAATAATATATTTTTAATCATAATTAATACTGTAGAGCAGAGGTCGGCAATGAGTTTCGATATAGAGGGCCAGGTAATTTGAAGAAAAAAAAAATGTCGGGACCCAGAAAAAGACTTGAACAATAGTTAATAAATGTATTTATTTTACCATACATCATAAAAACGGATCAAATATCTATATTATTCTATTACGTGCAAAAACCAGCGTTAAAAAAATATATATTTTTAACGGTCCAGTTATTTCCTCTCCGCGGGCCGCCTATTGTCGACCCCTGCTATAGAGCATGCAAGGTTGTCATTGGGTGTCTACTGGTCATAGGCGCAACTAGCACTAAATTTTAGGGGGCTAAAAATTAATAAGCCAAAAAAAAAGTATTCACTTTCAGAAATTTTGTTGATTGATGCCACAAAATTACCCAAATAAGCAAAAAAAAAAAAAAAAAAGGTCATCAACTTTCAATTACCCAATAACTAATAGAATATAATATATAGAAAATACTGTACGTTTTTAATGTAGTTTAATTTATTAAATTCTATCGTAATATCGTAATCATCATTACTGCTCTGAGTTTTTGATGACATAAAATATTTGCATTATTTCGATGAGGATGAGCAAAAATAGAAATGAAAAATATTTCATATATCATAATGTAGTGCATATATGTCATTAGTTTTTGAGGGGCTATACAACATTTAGGGGGACTTAGCCCCCCAGCCCCCCTATTTGCGCTTATGCTACTGGTTGTCTATTGGGTGGTGGCAAGGTGTGCAAAATATTGTTAGACCCATCAATGTGCAATTTAGTGTGCGCCACTGAACCTTATACTACCCTATAGCTAGTAGAATGAGCGATACAAAAAAAAAAGAAGCGATTAGGGTGGGCCCGCCATGCTTGCAGAATGCAGGCGCAAAGAAGTAGGTAGTAATGGTAATGGTTCTGTTATTTTTTTTTTCTAACATTTGCTAATTTAAAATAGCAGTGAAAATTATAGTAGCTATTGCAGCTATTTTTGTAATAACAGCTGATAATATAATGCTATCAAACGTTTTTAAATTTGTTGTTTAGCATTAGCTGGTTGCTAATAAACAATAATTAGCAGTTATAATGCTAATAGCGCAATAAGTGTAGAAATTTAATGATTATTTTCCTTATCCCCTATAGGTACTCTACATAGAAGAATCTTTTATGCATTTGGTACTACGCAATAATGGCCCAACAGGAAAAAGACCTCCGTAGGACAGTTCGTCGTCACCCTGTCCGTCCGGTCGTCAGTGGCGTAAATACGATATTTTTCTGGGTGGCGATGGGAGAATTTTTTTTATATATTATTTATTAAATTTGTATTTATTGAATAATTTTTATAACGAAAAAACAGCTAAAAAAACTTTTTCCGCATTAATTACCTAATCTATGAAGAGCAGATTTTCCAAGAGATATTATATTACATAATATTTTACTGTATTTTGAGAAAAACTATAGAATTTTCTCGCGTTTTCTCTACAATCGATTAAGAATCAATATTTCTTATCAATTATTGTTTACATTTACATACGGCGTTGTATAACGCTCAAGATTCTAAACTCCATATTATTACATATCAATACCGATTACTGAATTATAATATCCACTAAAAATTCGTCATTATTTTCGCAATTTTAACATTTTTAATAATAACGAGAACAATTTTTTTTTTTTATGTTTAGAGAGGTGGAAACACTCTTCCCGTATCTTCGCGACCACTGCGTCCGGTACGAATAATTCGAAGCGTTCGTCTGCGGTGTTATATTATCCACAAGCGTTTCAAACGATTGTAGCCAGTGCTTGAATTGGAAAAAAATTAGAAGGGGGATGCAAAAGTACAAAAATAATGTGCGTTCCAGCAGATTGTAATTCTTCAGAGTGGGGCTCTCCAATCCATATATTTTCATTATACAATAATAAATAAGCATTTTTTTTTAACTGCAAATATTCGCCACATAAAAAAAAAAATTTATTATTATTATTATTTTTTTTTTTGTTTTTATTAATTTACGATTATTTTTATTTACTTGTTTAATTAAGCTAATACTATGATTATTTTTATTGGTATTGATATTTAAATTTGTTGTTGTGTCACTGCCAAAATTATAATATTTCGTCATTATTTTTACAAAACTATTATTTGTGTTTTGCGCAAGAAAACTTTATCGTTCGAGTATCCCTTGTATTTTGTGGACGAAACTCAATGAAAAGCTCATTGAGTTTCATCCATTCGAGATCAGGTTTTTTACTTTCTTTTGGTGTATTTATCGTTTTATAATAATTGATTGTCATTTTAAGAAATATATTGTTTGTATATTGTGACAACTACCGACCACTCACTAAAATAAAATTTTAATTTTCATTATTTCAATAAAATTTTAGTCTTGACCGTCCCGTTCTCTGCGTCCCGGTATGAAAAATTAGAAGGTACGCTAGAATATTTGAAAAAAAGGGACTCCGTCCCCCGTCCCCAATTCAAGCACTGATTGTAGCCTTTTGCAGAGTGTTGTTTTTTTTTCAGAGTCCGGCTCTCCAATCCATAAATACGAGTTATGGAAAATATGTAATCTATAATTTGTATGTAAAAACAGTGCAAGTACCTATATAGACCGACCGCAGTGGCGCGTCCAGTTTTAATAACGCGATGTTCAATAAATTAACAACATATACTGTGAACTGTCGCAATTCTGTTGCATGCGTTATTTAGACTCTGCTGCAGAGATTCAACTCTTATAACGGTATATTATTCAACCACTCCCTGAGAAATCTTTCTTACTATAAGCCACCGATTATATTATAGGCTATAGCCACGTAGGTGGTATCTGCAATTAATAGGGACCCTTCTGCTGCAAAATACCGGCTCATGCACGAGTTCCATCGGTACGCCGGAATAATGCGTGTGTGGTCCGATTACAACGTTTAGAAAACGGATTTAAATTTATAAAGAAGTCTTCCTAAAATTGACGAATTTTTAATATCATATTTTTGATTTACTACATTGTGTCGTTCAGTGCCGTCCTAACCACCAATAATGCCCTAGGGCAATAATATTTGACGCCCCCTCAAAAAAAATTTAAAACTAACTTAATATCTAATTACATAATTTTATATATTTTAATAGTAAATACACTCATCCTCGAAATCATCGTATAGATACAAGGGAAATTAATATCTAAAATAAAACAACAAATTTTTTCTTTTTGTCGTTCATTTTTTTGACGCCCCCTGCATTCATAATACTTTGGACGCCCTAGGGCACTTACCCCCCCTTGGCACGGCTATGGTGTCGTTTCACGCGCGCGCGTGCAGTGATTTTATTGTACGGAATATATATTTTAACGCAGCGCGGTTTTCCATTAACGAGTACGTTTTGAACTATTCGTCGAGTTTTCAAAATAATACAATAACGCGTTCCAATAGAAAATTTGAAAAAAAATGTTTTTTGTAATATTGCAGTTTATTACCGGAATCGACAAGAAAATCAATAGAAGTAACAATACAAATTCTCCTGAACGATACGTAGTCGTCGGGCTAAAAAAAGTCTGAATTTCAAAATGTTTTGAAATGGTCCCGTATCAAGTACTTTATCAACAAACAAAACCGATACACATAATATATTGTATAAATCAAGGAACAACGATCATATTCTAAGAATCTACACCTAAGCAGCGCAAAGCGATTCCATTACCTATATTATTGTTTGGTAATTACTAATTTCATATTCTTACAAATTGTACTGCACGAAGATTAAATTTTTTCTGTCGAAACATTTATACACGTATAATGAATTATATTATTCTACCTATAAAATGCAAAAAACTGTAAATATGTTATTTAACTGCGAGTTATTACACTTTTTTACTGGCGTACAGATCTGTAACAATCGTGTATAATGGCTAGATAAAGTGATTAATACAGCCGTATTAATCGCTTTGACCAAAATCGGTATATATTATGTATTATGGTTAGATATTATTCATTATCGCTAAATAATCATTTTGACCGTAACATATACACTGTACAACCAACATCAATAGGTTAGGTTTACGGCGCTAAAGGAAAAAAAAATTTTAGAAGTAAAAAATATGTGTATTTATTATTTGTTTTACGTTAAAATGAACATATTTTTTTCACAAAAAAAAAAATAATAATAGTAATAATAAAAAAAAAAAACAGGAAAAAAGAAATGTATATTGAAAATAATGAAGGGCGGAGGTATAAATCATTACATAATATTTACTGATATCAAAAATTTCATTGCAAGTCCTATCCAGTCAAGGAAGCCCTACTAAAAATCAGATAGCCTATTTTTAGTCTTATCAAAATTACATAAATGGGCATAATTGTACTTAAGCATTTTTGCTTTAATTTAGCATTTATGTACAAATAAATACAACTAAATTACAAGGTTTTAGCATACTCAAAAAAAAAAAAATAAAATAAAATATAATAAAAATAATTATAATTATAATAATAATAATGATATTATAGTTGAAAACAGTTTATATTATTAGGTCGAGACCAAAGTATTCGTTAAAACAGAACGATTAAAAATAATTTAATGTATATAAAAAATGTTTTTTTCTTTCTTTTTTAATCATTCCGTTTTTATAAAATATGTATTTTTACAAAACGATAACATTATTTAGATGAAGAAATGATTTACGTTAAATGAAAAAAAAAAAAAAGGATAAGAATTTGTGAACTGAAAAAATATATTAAGAACAACGTCGAAAAATTTGCTGGACTAGTTTGCGATTATTCAAAACACGCCACGATTTATATAATATTATGGACAAAGTCAATACTTTGAGGTATACACTATAAATATGGACACGTACTTTAATAGGACAGACGGTTCACAAATACAGGAGAAATAATTAAAATAAGAAGCCATCTAGAAAAACAGTATAAAATCGTAATGTTTCTTGAATTCCAAACAGCATCTTTCTAGGATATTTTTCTTGAGTCATCTTGAGTATTTATTATCGAAGTTCTTTTTTAATTATACTTAATTTTTTTTAATTTTTTTTTTTTTTTTATTATATTTATATCATTATCATTAATATTAATTTTGACGCCTAAAGTTGTTTCTAGGTCCATCATTTTGGTTTCTATTGAAACCTCCACGATTGTTGCCTGTACGCATACCGCCACGACCCAAACCACCACCATCTGAATTCACCATCGAACCTCTGGACTTGTTTTTCTTTTCTTCCACATTTAATTTAATGCCATTTTCGTCAGGAAACATGATGGGCTAATAATAATAATAATAATAAAATTATAAATATTAATTCTTAATTTATATATATATTTTTAAAAACCAAATGGATAAATACTAACTCGTTTCTTTAGTACTTTGTGTGCAGTTTCTACACTTTCGAATATGACAAAACCAAAGTTGCCATTCATTGATGGATCTCCAGTTTTGCTACCTCCCTTCATTATTCGTACATCCAATAAATTACCAAACTTTTCGAATAAGTTCTAAAGTTATAGAAAAATATTAATACACACGTTATTGAAATGATAATAAAGAATTTAACATTTTACATACCCTTAAATCACTTTCTTGAACCTCCGGAGGAATTTTACCAATAAACAATTGCTGATCATCAGACTGGAACATACCATTATACGATCCAGGTTGGTTACCTCTGTTAATCCGTGTGTCATTACCAGGACCACTGTTGTATCCTATATAAAATAAACGACATACTTTTAATTATTACTTTAAAATACTTAAAAAACTTATTAGAAATAAAAAGAATTTTATCGGTAAAAAAATACTATGTTATTTTAACGTCTAAATTTTCAGAGATTAAAACAAACCATTGTCACGATTGTTGAAAGTATTTCTGTTGGGCCTGTCGTTCATGTTATTTCTTCCGCCAACACCACCACCTCTATTGTTGTAATTGTTTCTCATGTTCCTATTTACATTGTTCCTTTGTTCATACTGATTATTAGTAAAGGAATTGTTTGAGTAATCATTATTTCGAACCTAAATATAAATAAATATATGTTAGAATTTACCAATAAAGTATGAATAATATTAATAATGGATTTTTAAATAAATGTTATACCGGTGAAGTCGCTTTAGGCAAAGATGGCGACGAATAATTTTGTGTTGGCACTGAAACTGATTGAGGGGCCTCAGTATGAGTCTCTGCTGATCGTCCACCAGACTTAAATAGCTGCGCATACAATGGTTTTGGTTGATCTCCAGGTGAAATAGCTAAATTGTTTTAATATTCAGTCAATATAAATTCAAATTATTAATAGAAAATATATTATTCCTAATTAAATTATCTTAATATCAAAATTACTTAGAAAAATGTAAATCTATTTTTGTTTTTTAATATGCCATCTGAAGTACCTGTTTTAATGTCTATTAAACACCTTAATGAAAATTTAAATTTTGGCAATTATCTATATATATTTTTAATTATCATTTTTTTTTTTTTTAGATTGACATTCAGTATTTATTGATTACTATAATACCATTTACATCAATACCTATTAAATGTAATCTTGTTCTCTTACATTTAATAATAATTACTTAAGGAAATTTTTCAAAAAACAAAAATTTTTTAAAACCGATTTTACCATTTATTGCCCTACGAGAGAAAATCCTGTGCCTCAATCAATATAACCAGTCTGTGTATTCTCCATCTACGCATTAAATACAGTACTTATACACCACTATCATTTGATATACACAAAAAGAGTATCTCTCAAGATGAAATAAATGTTAAGAATAAATTCTGAACTAGGAATAGTATAAATATTTTCCTGTCAAACTGAATTTATAACATTAAAGTAATTAATACCAATTCTATTTTAAAAATATTTTAGTCTCACACTAATAAAATTAGAATAAAAAATTCAATATATGTAAATATTCGATTTTATACCTTCGGCACTCGGCATATCCTTTTTTACAGGTTCTTGATTTTCTTTTGTATCTACATGATAGTGAATATCTTCCTGATGTTGAATTTTAGGTTGTTCCGTCGATATTTGATTGTTTTGGTTATGCGTCGGTTGAGTTCTAGATACATTATTACCGGGAGAAGACATAACGATAGGAGCCGAATTTTGCACTGGAGCAGTAACAGTCGGCTAAAAAATATGGTATTATTTTATTATATATTAATTTATACACAGGTAAGTATATGCATTAAATATTAATATAATTCAGTACTTACTATATGCTGTTGTACTTGAACTGGAATCTGCTCAGGTGGCAACTGTTGTACTGGTACCGAAGTGGGCATTACATTCAAAGTAACTCCATTCAAAGCCTGTCCTTGAGTCGAAGCATTATAGTAATTTACTTGATGCTGTGGTTGT
Organism: Slavum lentiscoides; assembly: GCA_032441835.1. Taxonomy (NCBI): domain Eukaryota; kingdom Metazoa; phylum Arthropoda; class Insecta; order Hemiptera; family Aphididae; genus Slavum; species Slavum lentiscoides. The sequence continues at coordinate 16,223,821 of CM063709.1, forward strand.
TGAATAATAGGCGCTTGTTCAACTTCTCCGTTTTCTTCACCATCCGATTGCCCAGAATCTGCTTCTTCGTTCACATCTTCCTCATTCAACATTACATCCTGCCAAAGTATTTTATTAAAAATCTTATCGTATGTGTAACTAAGAAGTATAATTTAAATACCTGATAACGAAATATATCATTATGAACGTAATACTTCTTAGGAGACTGAGCTGCCAATACAAATGTTTGTGCAAAACGACGCATTGGTTGCCCACAGTTAGACAGCTCACCAGTAACATGAACTACAACACCGTTTCCAAGAGTATTCTGTGAATCAACTTGCAGTATCTTAGCATGACAGTCACGGAAATCCAACTCCTGTACACGTTTATGAATTTCCTTTTGACCAATACTGGGAGTCATATCCCGACTATATGTTTCCAACCCTCCATGTACAAAATATGATTCGGTACTGTAGAATCTAAATGATAAAATCACATTGCTTTTATTACAATTTCGAATACTCCTCAATATGTGTATTTAAAATGTGTTTACAATTGTTTAGTTTCATTTTGTAAAACCCGTTTTGGGTTCAGTTCAACTTTAAAATAGTTTAATAAAATACCTACTTGAATATTTTAACACTTATAATAATTTATATTTAAATTATGGTTTCAAAATTTATCGAAGAATTAATTTTTATTTAATTTGAAGTAATATCTATTACTAAAATAATAAATTTTAGTATTTGTGAAAAATATTAAAATATTAATTATTCAACACTGTTAAAATAACAATGAATAATATATATATATATATATTTTATATTATTACCTATGCAAGTAATGAGGTGATTGATTCAACATAGTGTAATACTGACGAACAAATTCACGGCCCACACTCTGTGGGTTCGGGCAACTGTCGGCAACCATTTTTATCACTTGATGTTTGAGCACTCAAAGATAGTTGAGCATCAATACCTGACCAACAAATCTGAACACAAATATATACATTAAATTTAAATTAACAATTCGATGAAAAAAAATTGTCTAGTTATTTAATCAAAATAAATACCTAGTAACTAAATACGAGAAATGTACAAACTCGCCATGCAAAATAAACATAAACATTTTGTGTAGTTGTGTCAAATCTGTACCAGCAATGAAAAGGATAAGGTTCAATGGAATATAAGAATAGCTCAGTTCTATTTTTAAACCAATCTCTGGATAAAACTGAATTGAAGGAACACCATCTGAATACTTTTTATTAAATACTTTTTTCATATATTGAAATGGGTATTAAATAAAATCAATAAATATTTTTATTTAGTTTTAAAACAATATTATTTTCCAACCCCTACTGTAATTAAAACAATTCGCACGCTTGAAAATCAATTTTTGATACGGTTGAAATTGTTTTATGATCACTGACGAGATTCGCATGACTAGAGTTTTGTGATTTGATTAGAAAATAATCAAATACACACCGTTTTGAAGGAAATTAAGAAAAAAAAAAAATTATACCGATACAAAAATACACATATTTGTTTAAATAATACCTAACGTTTTACTTATTTTTAATAATAAATGTATGATCTGTGAACCGGATGGGTACATAATTATTATAACGTTATTCTGAAACACGATTTTAATAACTACCCACAGATATACATACGTAAATGGACGACGACAACCACAATTTATTAGCAATAGATAACATACTTTTCAATGGTTCTGATGTGTTCTACATTTGATTTTATAATTTTTTTTTTTTTAATTTCAAATAATATTAAGACTATTAATCTCAAAGTGACAATTTTATTTTCAAATTAACGAAAATAAAATTAATTTAATTATTTATTACTAGTATTATTGCAGACTATCTATCAATCTATCTGGTTTATGTAGAATTATGATTAACACAAAATGAGAAGACTACGAATGTACTTAAACAGTAAATACGCCAATCAGTACCTAACCACCACTATACACTTTACATAGTGCACGCATGTGCGAGATGAACATGTCGTACTACGTTTTAGTACTTATATAGGTATTAAATTTTAGTTATTTATGGTTTATTATTATGTAAAGTTTAAATATATATAAGGATGATATGAGGAGGAGGGCATTATATCATTGATTATGGCACTGTATTTCTCGCGACACTAAAAATTGTTATAATTATTATTTTAACAATCTTATATGTACCAAAGATTAAAAGATACATAAATATGCAATTGAATACATCGAATGGAATTGTTGTTTTGTTCGAAAACTATTCTGAATAAATTTTTCACTCTAAATATTTCGAACACAAAAGTATTCTTTACACGTCTAAAGCTAAAAAAAAAAACAAATATTTACAAATTTTCTTTAGCAAGTGAAATTATGAACAAATGACGTGCATTAGATAAGACTTTAATTTTGACGACTGAACTGGCAAGCGTTATAAAATATAGTTAATACATAATCGATACGATTCTTACAATTATTCATCGATAAAACAACGATTTTTATTTAGCGCATGCTTACGTATAAAATATAATACACATTTCAAACAAGTCCGCAACAAAATATTTTTGCGTACGTCCTTTTTATTTTTTCTTCTCAACAATAATTACCATTACTTATTATAAGTATATACGGATATTGATTAATAACCACAGCCATGGTGTAACAAATAAATTGTGGTCGATTTAAAATATCCAAAACGCACTTAAACTATGTATTTCGTAATTTTAAAACAAACGATACAAACACAACAACGGTACACAGAGAAATAATAATATCGAATCGGCATTTAGATCGTCGCGTCCGTTTCTGGGTTATTTGCCGGTAAACAATTTTTACATTAATTTACGGTCGCTCTGTATAATTGGTTTTTAATTTAGTCGCGCGCAATCCATTAAGGTCCCGTCCTTCAGAATCGTGTGAAAATTTGGTGTAAAAAAAAAAAAAAAATTTTTTCTCCGGCCAGGTTTCCGTTATGAAAACATCCGAATCGTAACACCGAGACGGTTGACCGTTACGTGCATTCGGTTTCCCGAGTCGAACGACAAAACGTTTTGTACGCGGAAATCTCGAAATGATCATTTCGGACGCTCACCCCCCACCCACCCGCGTACGCAAAGAAAAAAAAAAATGTATTTCACGCGTCGGACAGGGGAAAAACGTTTCGACGCAGCCCCGTAGTGGCGCGACGGAAAACTACGTGATCCGGGGGGCCTATTTTTCAGCGGCGTCCGCTGCCGGAGGTAACCGCGACATGACAAAAAAAAAAAAATAAATAAAGTGCGCGCGTAACGAGACGTGATCCCCGTCGCGACATGTGGTCGTCGGAGACACGGGGAAATCTGCGACGGCGTACACGTGCCGAGCACACGACGCGCAAACGACAAACGACAAACAAACAAAACGCGGCGGCGGCGGCGTGCGCGCATACTTACTCTGAACGGATCTCCGACGGTGTGTTTTGTGGGCAGTGCGCGACGGCCGACGGGAACGATCGAGAAAATGGCGCCAAACGTCGTTCCGTGCCTCGCGAGGACAAAGGAAATTCGTGAAAACTTTACGGGAATCTACGCGGACCACTCGCGCGCCAGTAGCAGTGTGTCGTCGTCGTCGTAGCGACGTCGGAACGGAACGAGAAGAGAACCGGATTGGACCGCGAGCGGGACGACGGGGTCGGCGTGTGGCGAGCAATCGAAACGTCGAGATGACACCGGCAGGCGGTGGACGCACACGTCCGTCACTGTCGTGCGCGGCGGTAAAAACGGGAAGAGAAGGAATAAAACGAAAAGATTCGTTTTCGGCGTGGAAAATGACTAAAGTCAGCAGCAGCAGCAGCAGCAGCAGCAACAACAATAGTAACTGGCGTTGGCGGCGGACGGACGCGAGTTCACCGAGAGTTTCCCGTAAAAAGAAATCAACAAAACAAAACGGGGCAAAAAAAAAAAACGCACACAAAAAAAGAAAAAGAGAGAAAAAGAAGAAAGAGAAGAAATCCCTTCGCGCGGCGACGTCGTCGTCGTCGTCGTCGGCCGCGGTCGGATCCGATCGCCGGCACCTCTACCCCGCCGCCGACCGGCGACGGCTCGCAGTGCGTCCAACCCGGACGGTGACGTTGCCAACATCGCCCGCACGCACGGCGCGGCGGCCGACACGATAACGCTCGACCGGCGGCGAAGTGTCGCGACGACGATTTCCGATTTCGCGGCGGCGTCGGCTGCAGGACCGCGTGGAATCGTTGACGCCGCCGCCGCCGCGTTCGTTCACCTCCACCGAGCGGTGTGGTGCAGATTAACCTCCTCCGTCGTACGTCGTGCGCACAAGCGTAGATTGAAAAAAAAACATTTTATAATCGCCAAGACCGCGAGACCGTTGTAATAATCACATAGTTTTTTTTTTTCTAAAGTATAACCACAGATTAGATGAATCTAATCTAATCTGTGGTATAACTAGCTGAATATTATGTACCTACCCGGCTCGCCCTTGCGCAGTTTTAAACGAAAATGTATAGAAAAAAAAATCACTAAAATGCCTAGTCGGAAAACATTTTAATGAAATACAACATCCCTCCCGTCTAAGGCCGTAGCCAGAGGGGGGAGGTTAGGGTCCAGACCCCCCCCTCGAAATTTTTTCTTAAAATAAAATTTAATTATTTATATTCCTTATATTATGTTATTAGTTTATTATTTTTATTTTATTTCATATTTTTACTCTCAGCCCCCCAAAAAAAAAATTTTGCTGGCTACGGCCTTGCTCCCCTCCCTTCTACAGATAAAAAAATGGACACTCGTTGATGAGCATTTGGGACAATTTTGTAAAAAAAAAAAATCGTATAAAAGTTCAATTGTGTCGTCAGAAACTTGGTACCTACATAAAAAAAAGCCTGTTCTTTATATATATAATATAAGGATATTTAATGAGCTGGAATTTTTTTTTTCTTGTTTTTTTCTTTACCTTTTTGGAATATGTACGGTCCCCCTTTTTTGTGCTCGGCCGTATACGCATTATAATTACCTATTATTACATTATTTATTTATTTCAGGAAAAGGAAAACGGTGTTATCACTGGTTATCACTTTACATAATTAATCACTGATAAGTTCTATACGAGAGTGTGCATTAAGAATCCCATTGTGAATCTAAACCATCAACCAGGGACCTATTCAAACACAAAACTTTCATTAAAATCGGTCCATCCTTTTAAGGAGGAGTTCAGTGATACACTATATAAGAATTATATAAAGATAAATGTGTGAAATATTTTGAAAATTAAGGTTGTGGATATGGTCCATTTCACGCTGAATATAATCATCATTACGGTGACCTGTTCTTCTAAGAAACGTAAGTAAATCTCCATCTTCATTTAGCTGCTGTATACTTTCTCTGATTATCCTTGTGGTATTTACTGTTTCAGCTCTGGACCTGAACATCTCTAATCTGATGAATTAAATAATTTAAATAACCTTTGTATAATTATATTATATATTAAATATATATTTTTTTTATTTAATTATACCATTAGATTTCTTCTAGCTTGATCAAATTCAACATAATATTGATTTTCAACATAAACTAATTTATCTATAAAACAAAAATTAAATGTATTAATGAATTAAATTGTGAATATTATAAATATCGATAACTCAATCACGAGATAGTTTTTTAGTAGTAATACAAATAGCAAAAGATAAGGTGCCTTTAATACATAAAAGCTACATTATTTTTAATTAAAAATTACATATATAAATTTACTTACGAAGCCGATAATTCAATGACAGTGTAGACATATAACATATACAAAATACATATAACCACAAGCATTTTTAGGATTACTATACATTTAGTTACATGGAACACATATTCACACACTCACGAATAAAATTCAAATATTAAAGGTGTTTTTCCCATTTAAGTTAGCAATGTTGAATTAAATGACTCAAGAAATTGTTATGTGAATTTCTTCTCCAAAAAATTTTGTAAATCAACATACCCAATTAGAAAAAAAAAAAATCGTATAAAAGTTCAATTGTGTCGTCATGGCTTGGCTGCGAGCTTTTGTTACGTAAAGTTTTCTGAACGTTTTAAGAAATGTGAATCGAGCGCTCAGGGGCGTCGGTGTTATCACTGGTTATCACTTTACATAATTAATCACTGATAAGTTCTATACGAGAGTGTGCATTGGCTTGGCTGCGAGCTTTTGTTACGTAAAGTTTTCTGAACGTTTTAAGAAATGTGAATCGAGCGCTCAGGGGCGTCGTAACGATTTTGTTATTTTGTTCGGTTTTTTTTCTGCGTGACGTCCTGCGGAGTCGTTGGTAAAATGTTGTCGAGTCTCTGTAAGAACGCGGCTGCCGGACGATCACGACGGTGGTTCGTCGTCAACGCGCTGCCGTTGTCCAGGTCGTTGTGGACAAAGTTCAAGACGAATTTCGGTGTCTACGAAACGGTGTTCGCCGGGAACGTGAGCGAGCCGAACGCCGTGCCGGAATTCGTTACGATGCCGTCCTACGCGAAAACCGGAATCGTGGACGAACCGGACCATTATTCGGCCGCGGAAATCCAGGACAGAGGTCAAATAGAAATGATCGGGCACAGCTGTAGGTTCGCCAAGTTCGTGTTGGACAGCGCCGCTGGCCTGTTGACGGTTGGCACGACCACCGACGAAATCGACTCGTTCGTGCACGACCTGATCATCAGTAACAACGCGTACCCGTCGCCGTTGAATTACAAAGGATTTCAAAAGTCCGTGTGCACGTCGATAAACAACGTGTTGTGTCACGGTGTGCCCGACGACAGGCCGTTGGCGGACGGCGATCTCATATCCGTAGACGTGTCTGTCTACATGAACGGTTTCCACGGCGATTGCGCCGCCACGTATTGCGTGGGCAACGTGGACGAAATGGGCAAGACGCTGATGAGCGTAGCTGAACAGTGCATGTACAGGGGTATAGAAGCGTGCGGTCCGGGCAAACACTTTGCCGACATCGGCAGAGCCGTAGAGTTGTGCGCCATACAAAACGGACATAGCGTAGTGTCGAGCATTACCGGCCACGGGATCGGGACTTACTTTCACGGTCCTCCGGTAATTTTCCACTCTACGTTACACCACTATCCGGGAATAATGAAACCGGGCATGGTGTTCACCGTCGAGCCGGTGATCTGTCAAGGGAGTAACGAGATTGAAATGTTGGACGACGGATGGTCCATAGTGACGGCTGACGATTCTAGAGGCGCTCAGTTCGAACACACTATACTGATCACCGAGAACGGCTACAATATTTTAACCGAATAATACGTTTATTACGTGTATTATAATCCGAGGCGATCAAACAAAGACCGATGCTGCATACCTAAACTAACACCACACGTACCCATAAGAATTTCAAAATTAAATTTACTAATATTCTATTTTTGTAAGCAGCTGCGCAAAAAAAAAGAAATTCGGATACGTAATTACAGTCGACCGTGAATTAGGAATTATACAGTTTTTTTTAATTCCAGAAATACGTGTATAAAAAAATATTTTGTAAATAATCGTGTCTTTTATTGTTGTCGACATTGTGGCCCAACGCTGCTTTATATTATAACTATTATTGTTATCACGTATCAGTTGTGTTCATCTTAATGTTACGTTTACAATTTTTAACCATACATTTTAATATTGTTATTTTGAATTATATAATTTGTTTATTTGTTGAAATTACGACAATAAAACTATTTTTGTACGATATAATGGCGTAACACGTTTTTTCATTATTGCACGATAAGGCCGTCGTTCATGTTATACGGGCGTTCAATAAAAATGAACCTTTTCTCCACATTTGGTACCGTTTAAAATGTAAATTTAACATTATATAATATTTATTAAATTTTAAAACGAAAGGGGGAGGGGGAGGTGTAAAATGGCTACTGTCGATTCCAAACTTGAATTCATACGTATGAGCGATATTTTTTTGTATAATTATTACTTTCGGAGGGTTTTATTACAATATACTAAAATTAAAACAATTACACAAAAAAAAAAAAAATAAAAATATTAAATATGTTAAATATTACATTTTTAATGAACACAAAAACAGTATACATATTTTTAATTAATCGCTAACAATAATAAAAACCATTGAATATCGGGTCAAGGTTTTTAAAATGTACTTTTTGTTCAGAATGTTAAATGTATACATGACTTTTTAAATCGTAAATAACAAATTTGATTAACAATCCTAAAATTTGTACCGATTCAGAAAAAAAAAATATTCATAAATGAAAACAAAAGATAAATAGTAAAACAATATCGAATTTAATAATTATAATTTATAACTGTAAAAATTGTTTAGTAGTTATATAAAATATATCAATAGCTAATAATAGTTAAAATATATGTTTGTAAAATGGTATTATGTCAGTACAAAATTGTAATATCACATTCAGATACAGCTAAAAAAATTTCAGTTAATATAAAATATAAATTTGTAAAACGAATGAGCTTGGACAATTTTCTCAATTATTGTAATTTTAAATAAATAAATAAATAAAAATATTTCGTGTTTAGCTAATACAAAAAAAAAAAAAAATTTTAAGCAATGAAAAATATGAAAACATATACTTTTAAAATGTAAATCGTATAACCAATAATATTGTATACATATTGAACAATTGTATAACTCGTTTTTATAAAAAATACAAATTACTGCGTATTATTACAACATGTAATTCATGACGGCACGTAATGCAAATAAAAGTTCCGACTGCATTCGAGCTTCCATAATCATTAAATTTATGTGTATCTGTAAAATTTAAAAAGAAGTAGTACGTACAATGCAAGAATAATAATAGTTATATTAGAAAGGGCCAGATTATTAAATCTGCTCAACCAGGTTTCACTGATAAATAATTTTAATAAACGTAAACAAATGATAAAATAAATGTACGCTTGGTTAATATTTACCTTTTCACTCAACTCAAAATGTTTTAACGCATTTTCAGTGTGTGTTTTGTTCAAACGTTCTGGGTAACAAGTGGCCGTTTTAACAAATACTCTCAACTGACTTCGAAGCAATTGTGTAACTTCTTCGTAATCATAATCATCATTCCTCATTCCGTAAATACAATAAATATAATTCCAAATCGCTCTACGGAACCTTGTAGTATCGATATCATGGCGGCCACCCATGGTATAATATGTCATGTTATAAGCAGTCTTGAATTTTTTATCCAATAGTAGTCCAATGTCATTAAATAACTGATTAATCAACGAGTAACCATGATGATCCCAAGAAAATTCCTGGAAAATATATATGAAACACGAATAAGAATTATTGTCGCTCCACTGACGACAAGCTATTCTGGCTTTTAATTTTTTAATTTCATAAAAAGAAATTATATATACATACCTGCAAAATAAATAAAGATTGTTGAGTAAATTGTCGGCGTGAGCAATCTAAGTAACAATATCCAGAGTCTTCAACAAATGGTTTTAAACCAGGATCTAATCCATTATCAGCGGAAGTATCACTGTCACACAACTGGCTTTGAAGAAGTTCGTATCGCTGTATACGCTCTTGTTCAGAGGCTGGCAATACATCACTCAATTTTTTCATACGTTCCATTATTGGTTCAAGACCTTCGTCATCAGACAGAATACTTTCATCGGCTGAGCCTAACATAATACGACACTGGTTAATTAAATATCATACAAAAAGAAATGAAAAGTTTGATTACGGATAAAGTGAAGTTTTTAATGCAATTTTAAACATACCTCTGAAACACGTCTTACTTCTGCGTCTAAAGTAAACACCAGCCACTTTAACTGGTCGTGGTATTTCATCGTTTAAGTTGCATGCAAACACAAAGCTACACAAACTGTGAAAATGGACCAGAAGTGTAATGGCATGTCCCAAATCAGACATTGACCAAGAGTTTGGGCCTTTGACGACTTTCTACAAAAAATATTATTTTCGTAAGTTATCTTCCTACACTAAATCTAGCTTTAATATAATTTGTAATTTGCTTAAATTACACACTTACTATAATAGTTAATCGCAATATTTATATTTTAATCTACATTAAAATTAATATATTATACTATACAAATTAAAACATCAGTAAAAATTAAGATTAATATTCAATGGAATAATAATTTATTGAAAAATAAATATATTTTGTTTACAGCAGTTTTATTCTCATTTATTAATCGTATATTTATATATAATAAATTTTACCATAATAGTTTAAATATTGCATAATAAATTAAATAATTATCAAATTAACCTAGACAGATTAGAAGAGATTTATTTCATAATTGTATATACATTAACAATATTTCATCAAATGAAGTGAACTTGGTGAAATTATAATTATGATTTCTTAGTTACATTATGTATTTGTAGACATTTTATTTGCTCGTTTTTTTTTTTTTTTTATTGTTACAATACACTATAAAATATAAATTAAAAAAAACGTATTTCTAAAATCATTATCATTGAATTTTTTCTACATAAAAAAAGACAAACGTGTAATATAACATCCAAGATGTGTACATTAAAACATTAATAACGAGTGAAAAAAAATGCATATTAAATTAATTTAAATACATAAAGTTATTTTATTTCACAATGTGTTTTCAAGGTCATTAAATGAAAAATTAAACAAATTATAATCTACTCGGTCCTCTTTAATTTTATTTAAATATATTACATCACCCATCCACTACCTTAAAGGGTTACTTCGTAATTGCCTATTAGATTTACTACAGACTAAAGGCATTCGAATAAACGAATCAAAGTTATTACCTTGAAACTATTGTTTACATGTCATAAAATGCTAATTATTGGATTTCAATCACGTTTGTCATACTTTACACGAACACTATTTCAAAGGAAATTAATAATTTAAAAAGTAATATGTATTTTGATTTTTTTATACGTTCAATTTCACGAATAATTTTCAATTTTTCCCTCTTATTAACAATATATTAAAAAAACCTTTTTACCGTTACAATTTATAATGTATTTAACATATTATAATTATTATAGTGCTGACTAAAAAATTATAACCTATCGTTTATTGAGAAAATATTTAATTATATTTAAAATATACAAATGGATATTTTAATTAATGTAACCACTTAAACAGACATTATTATTTTTTTGTTCACAATTATTTAAATAAGATTGTGTTGACATTTATTTACACAATGAATAATGGAATTATTTTAGAACCAATATGTATCGATTAAAATTTTCTAAAGAGTGATATGACCACAAACATATTTTATAATTTTTTGACTTTTGTACATACTTTGATGTCATCTTTTGTAATAAGCCAAGGTCGATGTGCCAAAATTTTATTAATTTCATATAAATTGCGAAGTTTACGTGGAACATGCAACAGACCGTTCAACCATTTAGGATCGCCGTCATGTTCCAAAAATTGTTTTTTGTGAAAATCTATCAGATACGTGCATTTATGACGTCCAGCGGCCTATAATAAACGAAACAATACAATTGAAATTAATAATGCACGTTTATAATATACATTTAAAAATATTAATGTTTATACTGGTTATACATTTACTTTTGAAACAATGTAATATTACATAAATATAATGTAAATACTAAATATTAAACAGATCAATACATTTATTTTTGATTATTTAATTTTGTAAATTTTTTTTTTTTGTTCGAAACGTTAAACATTTTAAAGTACAAATCGATACGCAAAATTAAAATTACATCAATTTGTACTTTTATTATTATCAGAATATTATTTGTTTTTTTTGTTATTTTATAATAAAACTATAAACTTCTTTTACCATAATTGCGATGAAATGGCGGTATTGAATAGGTAACGGACCTTCTCCATAAATTATAAATTCTTGCAGACTAAGAAATGTTTCGAGGTATGCACTGTGAAATTTCATAATATTCGTCACATGATCCAAACCAAAAACTGTATTAGCGTTTGATATAAACTGTTCCATTTCCACGTCCGCCTAAAAATAAGTGAGTATAATTTAAACGGTCGAAATCGAATACAGTGGATTACATAAAGTGTTTTCCAAGTTGATTTACTAGTATTAGATAGTAGTAGTTTAATGTAAAAATATTAAAACAACGCGACTTTAAAACAACGAAATATAATAACCTTTTACTAGTCTAAAATCTAAATTCTTTATAACGTGAGAACCGACGAGCGATATGCATAATTTAGCTATATTTTTAATTACTATTAAAAAAAATTGTACTTTTCCGTTTGAGTCGGTTTATTCGTCGGCCAACAGATTAACATTTACGTTATACGATTTACGCTAAAGCCAATGAACGGGTGAAACAGAATAATATATTATTCGAGCGAGTATTTATATATTATAAAAACGTCTGTAGAAAAAAAAAAAAAAAAAACAAAACCCAGAAAGAATTACAAACACATATAATAACTTTTCATTGTTCGAATTACGTTCTGTTGATAAAATATAATGTTTGAAAATTATACGCGGATAGGCGAAAAAGAAAAAAAAAATGTTTATTACAAAACATTTTACTTCGAACTCTATTAATATTCAGTTATTCTACTACTTATAAATCAGTGACATTAACACTAGTAGAATAATTTTTAAGTGGTTACGTTACAAAGGTATTGCGGCCAATAAAGACCATAAAACAAACAGTAGGGTTGTAGAGAAAAAAAATAACACACTAATATTTCAATCGTATTCAATAGAAATAAATACGGAGAAATTCGTAAATATGTAACTTATTAAAAAAAAAAAAATAATAATAATAATAATAATAACAAAAAGCAGGCGTATGCATCTCGATCGAACAGTATACGGATCTACAACGAAATCTATCCCATATACTCGTCAACACGAAACAGGCCGAAAAGAGATGAAGAAAAAAAAATATAAAGAGTGCAGGAACTACAACGGTCGATCGATCTAACCGATACAGTTCCATCGTCCTCGCGTACAGAGAATGACGACGACGACGACGGATGGCGAAAAAAGAAAGGTTTTTTTTTTTTTCTGTACACGAGACTATAGAAAAAACGGTGTTTGGCGGTCGCTTACTACTGCCGTCAACGGATCTTTTTCAGCCGCGTCCGGCCGCAACACGGGACCGTAGGCGCCGTCGCCGCCGCCGCCACCGCCCGTTTCTCTGCTCGGCGTTTGTCGCGCTGTAGCCGCTGTCTTCCGGGCATCGTGCGATTTTGCGTTTGGGACCTCCGTTTTCACGACGAAAAGTACTGTAATCGAATTGTGGACAGACAAAAAAAAAAAAAAAAAGTAGCAAATAATAAACGGAATATACGGCGGTGGAGTTCTCCGAGCGTTGGCGAACGAACGGGACGCGGGCCTTATAAACGTAATGAATTTTTACCAAAATGATGTTGACGATGACGACGATTGCGGCGGACGGGCGCTACACGACACAATAATATACGTTATTACACGGTCGGCGGTGGCGATAGTGTACGACGACTACTGTTGTTCTTCACTTGACTGGCGGCGACGGCGACGATGACGATGATGACGATGATAACGTCGGCGTAATGTCAATGCGGTTACGAGGACAAATGCCGATAAACGCGCGGAGTGCGGACGACACGGCGGCGACGCGCGCGTACGGGTTTCTCGCACACGGTTTCTGTATTTATTTATTTGTTTTTTTTTGCCTTTCCTTCTTATACTACTTCTTTTTTTTTCCCGTGCCGCGTTCGTAGAGAACGCGTACGCAACGATAATAATTAATTAATTAATAATAATAACGTTTTTTTTTTTATTTCAATTCTATTCGTCGTCGTTGTAGTTCGTGCGCGGCGGCGGCGGCGGCGGTGGACAATAAATATTAAAAAAAAAAATCTGTTATATAATCTCCCGAACGTCTTATCAGTTATCAGGGGTTAAAAGTACAAACTACAAAATGCGCCATTTTTGTGGGGGCCGCGTTAAAAAAAAAACACCGCCGCCGTACGATGATTTTCTATTTTTTTTTTTTTTTGAGGTTAGGTTTAATTTTTGTCGACGTTACGCGCGGTATACCGGTAGACCGCGGTACCGGGCGACCGTTTGAACCGATACGTAGAGAGAAAAAAAATCGACCGTCAATGTATTTCGCCAAAAACGGGCCGGCCGCGAGTCGTTTTTTTTTTATCATATCGTTTCGCTGTTTTATATTTCGTGTACACTGCAGAGAAAGCCGAACGACGTATAATATAGCTGGAAAGCTAGTATTTCTAGTATTTTTGTAAGAAAAAAAAAATTCTCGTTGTCGTATTTAGGCCCTCTGCACACACGGAGATAGCTATAAATAAAACCGATTAGTAATTCTAGTTACTAAGAAGTTTGTTTTGCGTTGCTGGCGATTCAATCAAACGGTGTTCCGCACCACACGACGCTACCTGTTTGTAACTCGTCTGTAACGCGTTGTAATAAACTAGTCGATAGCGACGCGACGGAACCAGTACCTATCCTATAGCTATTTGAGTTTCCTAGTTTAGAGATTGTAGACTATATAATTATTATTACGGCAATCAGCTGCAGTCATTCTACGCGCTCCATTTCGTTGTGCAAATTTCCGATTTTGGTCACTAATGAGAGAAGCTTCGTGTGCGGATGAGGGCCTTAGCCCTAGTAGCACTGGTGGTCCCCAGGAGTTCCCAGGATCTTGCACTGGAGTCCTTAGGACTTCCAATTACATATATATTCCCTGCGAACTCCCCGTACCTATATGAATACCCAGTGAGTTCCGACTATGGACGCCCTGGGACTTTCTATACAACTCCCAAACAGTGTAATTTGCGTTATAATCCAAATTACACTGTTCTTAATAATAAATATATTTATATTATTAAACAAATTCAAGTTTGTATTGTTGTATTTTATCAAAATTAATTTATTATTATCTAATAAAATTATTTAATTATTTAAATAATAATATAAAATATTATTTTATTATTATATAAAATAATTGATGAAGAATAATATGGTATAAACACGGAATATATTTTGTAGTATAAATATATAACCATTATCACAAAACAGTAACACAATATAATGTGCATTGGGTAACAACAGATATTATAACAAAAAGCTTTTACTTATAAATGAATAATATAAATATTATATATATATATATATAATTAATAAAGAAATTATTTTAAAAGCAATAAAATACTTCAAATTCCCAATGCATGTTACAATGTACTATACAGTTTATCTATATACTAAGCACTGCTCCTCATAGCACATTATACAATGTGCAAAATAAAAATGTTATTCTTCCCCGCAGTGCACATCATAATGACGTGCATTCAAAGATCTCTGGACCGACTGGACCAGATTATCTTAGAAGGTTGATATTTGCCAAGTACCTATCTTATTTTAGAGGTAAAGTAAAAAAAATATACCTAGGTATATTTAATATCGCGTTCATATAAACGAAGCGAATACGTGGTGTGCCAGTCGTCGGCGGGCGGACGTGCGATTTTATAAAATTCTCTCAGACGCGTAAACGGATAGTGTGCTGCAGAAACTCGCGTGTATTTACAATATATTCTATTTCCTTTTCGAATTTTTAAATTACTAAAATTTAAATAAATTTTTATAAAAATTCGGTAAAACAATGCCGAGGGACTATAATTCCGCGAGTTTTTCTATATACGCGAGTCGGTTTTTTTCATTTTTTTTTTTTTTGATGAGAAAAGCGTTTCCGTCTCTTAGAATACCGCGTAGAAAGAAAGAAATTCGCGATTTTTTTTTTTTATTATTATACGAAAACGAAACAACACCGTCGGTAATAATATATACGTTATTTATACTATATATATAAAATTAATCTTTAATAATCATTGAAACCTAATAATTTTTGAGATTTTCTCGTCTATATAGATATATGAGAAAAACGAGAAAAATTTTATACGCTCCCCGAAAAAAAAAATTCAACAATCCGTTATTGTATATTTCATTTTGTTTTTACTATAAAACGTTACATAAATATTATTTTATACTGCGGTCTCTCTCTCTCTCTCTCGGTTGGTAATAATTGGCAAATGCTATATTTTATCCGAACGTTCGGTAAACGGCTTCCACATAATGTTATGTTGCCAAAGCGTCCACAGCTTATATTTGAATAAAAACATATTTTCGACTTTGGGTATGGTTCTTTAGTTGTTCGATGTGTGGAAAACGATTTCTTATACAATTAAGACGGAACGGTTTGAAATCGAATAACATATACCTACATTTAAAGAATAAATCCTATCATATACGATAACCAGGGCCGGATTTAGGGTTGTGGGGGCCCTGAGCCCAAAATTTGTGAAGCTAAAATATTATGGGGCTAACCCACTGCGATAGATTGAAAATATAATACGAGTATAATAAAATCTAAACATAACTTTAAAGAAATTGTAGTGTAATTTGTTATCGGGTGACCTGTCAAATTCAATTTATTGTTTATTGTCTATATATAAAAATATTTAAAAATTTTAAAAAAACGTTTGTAATTTTTTTGTCAAAAGAGTGGGTACAAAAAAAGTTTTGTGGGGATCCTGGTCCCAGGGCCCTTTGGCCCCCCTTAAATCCGGCCCTGACGATAACGCATATATATATGGATAAATATTGTTACCATGCGTTTTTATTTCTCTATTTGATAGATTACTAGATTGCTAGGAGGTTTTATGAGTTTCGGCACACAGTGATTGGCAAACGCGACAATGCGCACAATTTCGGTTTGATTGTAAAATAAAAAAAATTAGCGTTTAAATAGAATTTAATAAAAAAAAGTAGGTAATGACGAAAAAACGATAAGCAAAAACTAATATTTAAAATTGTGAACCGAAAAAAAAAGTAAAAACAGCAAATATACGTAAAAAGAAAAATGCCGTCCTTGGGCAAATTGCCCTACCGCCCCTTAAATACGGCTCTGATACGCATTTACTTTTAATCGCGCCTATTTTTTTATTTTTGCATTTATCGGGTAATCATTATATTAACTGGCATATTGTTACAACTGCCAATATAATATTAAAATTGCCAAGGTGGGGCCGTGGGGGAGGGGCCTTGAATCCGCCTCAGATTATACGCGCGGAGATTATGAGTGTTATTTTTATCGATATATTATAACGATAAAAAAGTAATTGATACATTATTGTGAACCTAACCCATAGATATGCGCGACTTTTCCTGGTGGGAGCTGTCATTATTGAAAAATGATGCAATATTCCATCAGTTTTTCAACTGTCCGTTCATTCAACATTAATTCCTATATACAGATGGCTTAAATTAAATCAATAATTACTTTGAAAAACTTTAATTTAGTATGGTTAAAATATTATTAATATTGCTTGTAAATTAATTAATATTATTAATATTAAATATTAATAGATATTATTATCAGTTGTCGCGACAACAGCTTACACATTTTCGTCCCATTTCCCGAGATTTACCCTCATACCGCCGTAATAATAGATGTTTACACATCAAAAATAATACTTTGATCGTGGTTTTGATAATATCAAAAATAATACAATAATATAATTACTTATTATCATGACGTATTGATAAGAAAATTATGTAAACATTGCCCACCGTGTATGTAGCGCGACTGGCTTCAAATGAAAAAGTCAGTTAGCTATCTATATATAGTATTTTATATCTATGATCTAACTTGACTTACCTATATATATATATATGTACGGTGTTTATATTTGCATAGTTTTGTCGCGCGACCTTCTGGTCTAAAAATAATAAATCGTTATGATTTATGATCCCATCGCGCGTATAATCGTTATTAAACTGTTTTACGGTTTTTAATGACTCTCTATAAGCACCGTAAATAACAATATTAGGTATTGTACTAGTACAGCAGATATAATATTTATACTACAGGGAACGCTATATATACTTTCCATTACCCATTATACAATATTCGATTTCCAAACTCTTATTATTATGACCAGGGCCCGTGTAAGTTCATGCGTCCTAAAAAAATGCCTAAATAAGCATGAATTCGTGCACTGAAAACTGGCATAATACGCGTTGAAATATGCCTTAAAAAGTTCAGAAATGTGCATTTATATGCATTAAGAATTTCTCACTTATTATATGCGGATTAAAAATTTTTTTGGGAGGATTGCGGAACGCAATCATTTGTATGCGCGAGCCGTATAGACATGCGTTCTTTCGTGGCTCGCAGTATAGCTTTTCATTTTTAATAATTTTACGTTGCGACGATTCCCATACATTTTATACAATGAAAAAATATAAATTATTTCATTTTTTATCAAACTGTAGTTTTTTCGCGGTATTTCAATACGAAAAAAATGAACGTTAATATAATAATAATATCGATATAGGAATATCAAAATTATCAATAATATGCCCGCAATAAAATAGAAAAACGCATATAAATACGGCAAATAGGCAAAAAACCTCTGAATATGCGAAATAAAATTTCACACACTTAACCTTAGTATCTTGAAATTGATTTCTATGTCTTCTAGCATTGAATATGCTATTTAACAAGACTGATATGCAAATGCATGAACTTACGAGTTGACAATTATCATTTTATATCATCGCCTACACGCCTATATTCATCGGAAAAAATTACTTAAAAAAAAATGAACTTCAATCATTTTTTTAGCGATGATTTGGAGGCGTCGTTTTTCTACGAGTGTCTTCGTTTTCAGTTGTATCTTCAGAGTATAACTGAAAATTATGAAAATCTGGTTTTGGAGTTACTGAATTATAGTTGTTTTTAGATAATATAATAATACATATAGTGTAAAAATGTATATAAAAAGGCGGCAATTTGTTCAGTGATTATTATAATTTATAGCAGCACAGAATAGTTAAATCCGGCACTGTACATATACCATATTTTAATAAAATATGTTTTACGCTCAAATCCCTTGGACGCGATTATTATATCGTGATCGTTTTTACGAGATTATATAGTAATTATAATGCGCATATATTTCAACTGTAAAGTATAAAAATATTGTTTTTTTTTGAAATATGATAAATTTCACTCGTGTATTATTTGTGTATACTTCTTGCGACGTTTTTACCAGTTAAATCATTTTATTTAAATGGTTTTAGCTTTGTATATGATAACGTATACACAACAAGTGTTGTGTAATTATATAGCAATAGAGTATATTCAGGATGTATACAGGAAACAAATCCGAAAATATGTATTTGAACCGAACGAATTTCGTTTTTAGAGGTCCATATAGGTCGATTAAAATTTTAGACCATATAAGTGCAATACGGAGAAACGAAAATAAAAATTTGACGGGGGCTAATTTTAATTTAACTCCCATTAGATAGATGACCCAAATATGATTTCCCTAAATTTCGAGAGGCTTATATGATTTATTTTTTTTTATTAGCAGCTGCAGTATACAACAAGAGTTACATAGGTGAAGCCAAAAAATTTTTTATTTTTTGTAATGTCGCCCGGTGAGAATGTCTTAAAATATGCACTGTATCATACGCAGTGGCGCACACTGCAGGGGAGTTAAGGAGGTAAAATTATTTTTTTATTTAAAACACGTGTTTTGTATATAAATACACTATATACAAACAATAAGAATTTTCTCTTATAAAATGATAATTATAACACTGCAGTAACTGTAAAACAGGTCTGTAGACATTATTGTATGCGGCCGCCGTTATTATTATTTTTTTATTCGTTGAATTGATTATATTATATGGAAACGTTCAAATTAGAATTTTTTTTTGCTGTCAATGAAATTCACGCGTTGGTAAAATATTAAATAACAATTAATATACAAGCAGCGTAACGGGCGGCTAGAAATCAATTACACTTTTACAATCGAAGCAAAAAAAAAAAACGTTTATACCTATATAATATAGTCGTTATCGAGAATATGTTCATAATAGTACTTTCGACCACGTTATATGATCGAAATCTATATAATTCTTTCGATAAAAATGTATTGAAAACGCCGTGTCTTGATATTTTATACTATATAATAATTGAACTATTTGTACAATAATGCGATATCGAGCGAGTAGCACACAACATCGCGTTATTACGCAAAAGAAAACGAAGATTAATATGCGTTACAATATTCGAGTACGAATCGTTATATAGGTATAAATTATAAATTTAAAAAAAAAACATTTTGTATCGCGGTATTGCTGTAATTACACCGTCGTACCGCACACAATTTTAGGCCCCGACCATACGATAATATATTCGAGTAATATTTTCGTGTTTTGTTTTTAATGAAATTTCACAAACATTTTTTTTTAGTTCTTTCGTTACAATATTATACTGAATTTTACTAGGCCGTATCCGACTAAATTGACGTTTTATTTCCGGAATACATTATATTTATACCATTTACGATACTACTATATACTTTTAAAAATAACATAAATGAGAATACAATAATAATAATAATAATAAAAAAAAAAATTAGATAGATTATTATTAGGAGTACTGTGCGCACTTCATTAGACGCATATTAGTACTTTAGACGCGTGCACATACCACGGATGGCGTTGCTCGTGTTGTTGACGTGTCTGCTGGCCATCACACAATTCGTATATATATTATCGTTTGTAGAAAATGTATTTTTAATATATGTCAATCGATAAAAAATTAAAAAGTCATATATATATATATATATATTTATATACACTATTTTAAGTGTAAAAATTATTTATAAATAATATATATTTTTTTCAAGTCCCGTAATAATAATACGTCCATCCGTATATTGTATAGGTATTTCAAACGTTGTATAGTCGAGAACACAAGGCTATTGTCGGCAACGTGATTTTAGTGGCGGTACTGCAAGCAGTGGTTGTTTTTCCATTCGACATGTTTATATTTTACGGCGTCTTATAATCTAATAATGTTTTAATTCGTGTTGAATCAATTCATAGGAGTATTAATAGGTATTAATTTCGTCAAAAACCGACACGATGACTCTATACCTGCGAGTGTTTCGAAAGAGATCCTTTTCGAAACTTAAAAACGATTAAAATCAGACGATTTTCGCGTTGGCTCAAAGTCAGCTTATGTGAAGACCTTATACCTATAATATCGTGTGAAACGGATACGCGCATAATATGCGCAGGGGCGTAATTACAGTGGGGGATATTGGGAATGGACCCTCTCCCATGGGCTTTCTTTTTTACATAACATATTATCTAATTTACGAAAAATATAATAAGAATAATTATTTTATAATTTTAAAAATAAATTTTTTTTTTGTGTAAACAAAATCTGTTAGTATTTATCATAACCCATAATATTCCTGAGTTTATTAACCGGTAACTACCAACTGTTATGATGCTTGATGCGGTTAGGTTACCGAAGAAAGGTTTACACGTATTCAGATGTTGAAGTAAAACCGTACGTATGAGAAGTATAGGTACTCAATAAATTAGCTAAAAAAAAAAACGAAGAATAGTAGAAATTTCGTTATAAAATATATCGTTTTTATCAAAGAAAATAACAAAAATAAAAAATACGAGTATCAATCACTTTGATATTAATGCTGGAAGGGTTGTTACAATATTATGGGTTATCGATGATCAATTTTATATCCCCTCCCATATAACATTCGTAATTACGCCGCTGCATATAAGTATATATATATGAACGCGAGGACATGAATTTTTGAGGATAATTTTACAGAAATATATATAGAAAGTGTTATTTACGCGTATATTGATACTACGTATATTTATATTTTCGTGTTATACAATTTTTGTAAGTTTAACACATATATATATATACGGCTGTATAGGTACCGAGCAGAATTTTATAATCAAAACGTAAATAAGTACCTATTAATATTACCAACCGAGTATTGTATTTGACCGGTGGGTGGTGTAATATTATATATAAATTTCTCGTTTTCCATAGTAAATTCGGCCGTACCGAAATTGATTTTTACATAGTCAAAAAAAAAAAAAAATACAAATTAACAGTATAATATAATAATATACGATCGTTGCTCTGTTGTGCCGTCGTAGCCGCCGTCAAATGTGTTTATCGCGGTTTGAAATTATGTTGAAAAAATAAAAACAATGTGTGTGTGTGTGTGTGTGTGCAACAATGTGGACCTATTATAGAGTTTATTGTGCAGTATACCACGCTTTGGTGGGATCTTTGATCTGACACGCCGCGTCGGCCGGTACGATATTGTGTTTTCGTGTGCAAAGATCATTCGGGTGATGTCGTATTAAGAAAAAAAAAAAAAAAAACAAAACGACGTGAACGTGTACGTATTAATAATTTTGTTTTTTTCGTAAAACGAAAATAGTCGTACAACAATAAATTACAACGGTATAGTTGATAATAATTTATAATCGTTAATAATAATCACCGCGGACGTTGAACATTTCGAATTTGCAACGGTTAAAACGCGAAATCTGACATGAACAGAAAATATTAGATGAAAACGCGTTTCGAGAGAATCGCGTGTATATGGGTTAAAAAAAATCAATTTCAACGATTTTATAACGGATTATTCGTGTTTGGACACGGTTTAGTATACAGTTATTATTATTGCAGTTCCGTCTTTACCCTATGGGCACGTGGGGCACGTGCCCAGGGCCTCCAGCCAAATGGGGGCCCCGAATAATCGAAATTACAATTTTATTCAACTTGTGTAGGCCTACTAAAAGGGCCCCTTAAGCTCCGGGTGCCCATGGGCCCCTGCAAAGCTTAAGACGGCCCTGTATTATTGTAATAAACGTTTTACGAAATTTTCGTTTAAAAAAGTATATTAGCCTCGTGGTTTTTTTTGCTGAAAAAAGAAAAATGTCCAAATTCACCAGATTTTCTATACAACGTTAAAATACAACGGTGATTTTCGTTTTTGGTGAAACGAATACTATAATATATATCCGTCGAATATTCATCATCACGCGCGTACAGGTACATATACCAATACACAACAGAGCACTATATTTATTTATTTTCTTGTAGACAGTTTTTTTTTTTTAACCACACGGTCACATATATTTATATATTTATTCAGTAATTCACAGTGTTGTGTTAACATTTGACTTAATCGTGTGTGTACAGTATCATTTATAGACGTTATACGCATAATAAATTATTATTGTACCTAATTGTTTTTATTGTAAATTATAGTCAATGTTAAGTATATTATGTTTTATTCCGTTGGAAAAAAAATTAACATTTCCACGTGTTTTTATTATTATTTTGAACTATACGTGTCTGCTAATTTATACACATACAATACAGTACGTACGTTGTATATACTTCATATTATTGATTTTGTTTTATTCAACAACAAGAAGTGATAATAACAATATTATTCATGAATTTTAGTTCGAGACGCTAAGGATAAATTACAAATATATATATATTTTACTTTAATAAAAATAAGGTAACATATATTGTAATAGTATTGTACTCACATTATATTTGTCCATTGTGCAATACGGAAACGACACGGTTTAAACTGTTGTATGGTACCTAACTGAATGTCTATAATAATTGTTATTACACTGTTGGAGAATAATTTCATTACTGAGATAATATGAAATTGAATTTTATCAGCGTTAAGACCCAATAACAATAGTCAATTTATAAGCAGTGTCAATGGCGTCAGATCGTCTTGATAACGAATATTGTAATAAAAGCAAATATGCATATTGGACATTTGAGGAACGATTAAAATTAGTGGAGGTGATTTACGGAACAGGTATTTACATACAATTTTTCTTTTTATACATAAAATGTTTTTATCTATATTACAAAGGAAATTAGAATCAACAGAATATTTTTGTTCAAGTTACTAAAACACTTACAGTACAAAAAAAAAAAAAGACGCGGTAGAACAACAAAATTTTTTTAAAAATGTGTACAAAATTCTTGAAATGAACATTTTGGAGGGATAAAACTCAAGACATGAAAACAAATAAAATTATATAAAACAAATTGCACATTTTTTTCATTTTAAATAAAATTAAGTATAAAAACAATTTATAGACATCATATCATTATTATAATGCGTATATATATATTTTTTTTATGTACCTAAGTAGTTATTAAATATTACAAAATAATATTAGCAACAGTAACAGTCCCAATTTGCTTTTTTTTTTAAATTCACAGTAAATTAAAATAAATAAAAAAAAAAAACTTAACGATATTTCTATATGGTAGACAATTTTGGAATGTGCTTAATATTTTTGCGTTATTTAAACATTTACAAATAATATACTTTTATGGCGAAAAAATAAAATTATGAAAATTTGGCACATAAATTTAAAAAAAAAAAGGTATAAAAAAACGTACATTTTAAATTTAAATCTGAAATCAAATTATCTTAACTGTCTTCAGTCTCATTTCAAATTTGAAACAATATGTTTATAAGTGGGTTCTGTACGTTAATAAATGTGGCAAAAATGACTAGCGTTTTGCCAAAAAAAAAAATAAAATAAAATAAAATAAAATAATAATAATAATGATAAAATAATAATAATAATAATAATATATATAATAATATATGCAATACTATTTACATTTTATTATATTTATATAAATAACTTTAAAAAAAAAATCTATAAGTACAATAATTTTTCCAATTAATCTGAATTAAATTTCTATCTAATCACTAAAACATCAGAGTATATTTTTTTATAGGTAAAATGAAATGTATATATTTTATTCGTGACCTTATTTTGGTTTTATTATTACAATACATTATTTTTTATAACTGGCACAATCATAAAAAGGAGGTAGAAACACAATTCTATAGGGCTGTGTTCGGGGTGCAGTATATGTATGTTATTGATATCTAAGGTAATATTATTGTAATGTTAAACACTAGTCGTGTAAAATAAAGGAACATATTACAAAAAAAAAAAAATAACAAGTGAATGCAATGATAATATTTTTGCACTGATCATAGACAATATATGTAATTTCGGAAATATGGACCACAAAAAAAAAAAAAATTCCAACAAAATACAATATATTTAATACTAACACAGCCCTACACGTGATTATAAAATGAACAAAATAATTTACATGTCAACCGAAATGTTTCTATCGTGAAATTACTTTTGTAAAAATGACAATTATTAAAGAAAAAAGAAATTGTACGCTTTGATCCTTGCACATATGAAAATAAGGACAAAAATAACGAAGCGATAATTTTCATTTTAAAAATTAATTTCAATTTTATTGTGCAATACACATACACATTTCAAGAATTACACACAATACATATATTTATGTATATAATTAAGAACTAATTAAAACAATTACGTTTAGTCTTTGAGGTATGAAGGGATTCTAACGATTTTAAAAAATGGCAATAAATAATAATAATAATAATAATAAAGGTATTTTTTTTTTTTTTTATAAATTTAAACGAATTTTACGGTCAAAGAAGTCTCGAATTATCTATTATTATTATTATTATTATTATTTTTTTTTACTCAATCACCCTCAATGCGTACGCACAAACATACAGGAATTGACCGGCGGCAGTACCGGGTACGAAATTCATATGGCAGTCTGGGCCTCGATTATCACTTTCGGCCTCGAAAAATTGTTTCAAAGGACTGGGCCCGCATAAATGGTACGGATCCCTTCTAATCATTTATATTTTGTTTTGCAGACCTCTTAAAAAAACTGTCGTTAGGTATTCTGCCCCCGGGGGCAAATATACGTACACACCCGTACATTTATATATCTATATTATAAAATAGCGTCACAAATAATACTTTTTTTTTTTTTCCTTTTCTGTTCGTATTATAATACTATTATGACTTACGTATGGTCTCGTCCGACAGAGAATAAATACATATATACGATAAAATATTGAGCGAGTGGTGGTGGTGGTGGTGGTCAACAACATGATATTATGACTATATATAATATTATAGAATTATCGAATCGCGTCGTGTGGGTGTGTGTAGTGTGTACGCTACGTAACGCTAATGGCGGGTAGCGACCTGTTGTTGTTGTTGTTGTTGGGACGCTGTTGTTCAGACTGTTGTTGTTGTTGCTGTTGGGTAACGACGACGACACCGGTTTTCAGATCGGTCTGTTCCTTGTTGTTGGCGTGATGGCACTTGTTGACGCCGCCCGTCAGCTGGTTGACGCTGAGCGGGTTATTGATGTCGTGCGGGTTGGTGCCGACCGGCTGGTGGTGTCTGGTGGGCACCACCACGGCCAGCGGCATGCGCTGCACCGCGGCCATCGGCGGGCACTCGTACTCGGACACGTGCGGCGTGAGCGGCGTGGCCGGGGACAGGCTGGCCTGCGTCAACATGCCGGGGCTAGTCAGGCTGGACAGGGCGCTGAGGCCGCCCGGGCTGGACACGGAGTCGGCCTCCTCGTTGTCCGAGTGGCCGCCCAGGCTGCCGTTGGACTGGTTGTCGTCCGACTGATTTCCCGAGTCGCCGCCACTCTCGATGTACCGTATGCAACGTTTTTTACGCCTAGAAATCATGAAACCGCGAACCGTTAATTGATTTCAAGCGCGAATTTCGTTTCCAACATTCGCGTTCGGATGAACGAATATTATAATTATTATTGTACATAAAAAAAAAAAAAAAAAAAATAGGACGGCGAAAATTAAATAATAAAATGTGTACAAATATTATATAATATATATATAGGTAGCAGTAAAATTATATAACGCACGCACAACCCTCGGAAAATGTGGGTTTCATTCAATAAATCATAAAATAATATACAGTAAACTAAAGGAATAAACGCACGCACATTCAAATTCCCCTCATATTTTCTGCGAATATCGCGTAAATTTTCTACTAAAATCGAGTGTTTTCTCGAACCGAAGACTGGTCGATTTCTTCGACGTGTTGTGCGCAGCAAATTCGCAACCGGGGTGGGGAGGGGGGAAATTGTAATTTTGAACGTCTGGATCGTAGAATAATATTTTAATCGTTACATTATGTGTGCACACGTAAGGATGAAAAATAGGATAAAGTGTGGACGGCGATGGAGTGGAGAGAATAGGGTCTCGGGTGTTTTGCGCGACAAGAGATTGAAAGGTATAGAACAGTATTGCGAGGTCGCCAGCAATGCGTTGTATGGTCCGGGCAGTGGACATAGGAAAAAGGAACACAGAACGAACGTGTGGCGGATACGAGAGTGCCGAGACGGAGGCGGTGTGCAGGAGTAACCACCGAGAAGGACGGAATATAAGAAACGAATACGTAAAGGCCGGTAGTGTAGGAGTGGCAGACGGTCTGTTGTGGAGAAAATGAGGGTGAATAGCTGGTACGGGGACGTGTTAGGCGGACAGATGATTCACAGAGGCTGTGAGAGGTGTTGTGGAAACGGATGTAGAAGGGAAAAGATAAGTGGATAGATGGAATTTAGGGTGATACGGAGATAGACGGTGTGAGTGTAGGTACTGCAAGAGATGGGAGATGATGTTTTTGCGAAGGACTGGTAGGGTAGTCGATCCCATGTGGTCGAGAGTGTAAGGTGAAGAAGAAGACGCATTAGGCGCCGGTTACTGTGATGGACGAAAGGTCGCAGCAGACAGCTTTTCGTAATATTCCAGTCGATTGCTACCTACCAATTTACACGATAGGATACGGAAAACCCTCGGCGCGGTTGTTACACCTAATTGGTTCGAAAAAATGTAGGAGTTACTTATCAACGAATTTTCAAATGTAATATTCTAAGTGCGAAAAGAACACTATTACTTGCGTTGCGTCGTCTAATAAAAAAAAAAACTATGAAATATCTAGATGTGTACATAACTGTATCTATAATAAGCGGAGAATTTAAAACAAATAAGTAGTCACATATTAAGGTTATGACCACGAATCGTAATTAATATACCTAATGCGGTATTTCTAACTGACAAAAATCGAACGACAAAAAAAAAGTCTGTTACGAAATTCGAAATCGTATACTTTGTTTCGCGAGAGGAGTTTGAATTTTTTTTTTTAAATCGCTAGCTACGTATAAAAACAACAAAAACCCCAATGAGGGATTTACACACACACAAAAAAAAAAAAAACAGTTCTACGTTAAACTAGTAAAATTTCAACATAAACACGCAAACAAATCCAATAATTAGGTATACATAATATAGCCATTACTGATTACTAATATTAAAAAATAAAGTAAGTGATAAATTTCCAAAACAAAAAACAACAATAACAACAACAAACAAACAACAAACTAAAGAAAAAAAACAACCGATGGACAAGGCACACTAATATTAATAAACACACGCATTAATATATAGGGAAAATGAACTCACGAAATGATGATTATTTGGGTTATTTATATTTGGATTTGTTTTTTTTTTTTTTTTACAGATTAACATATGTGGGCCCCTGTGGGGAAGCAGCGTTGGAAGGACCGTGAACGTGTTGTGCTAAGATGTTTCCTCCGCCTGCTCCATCAGGGCTACAAACCATATCAGTCGTCATACACACAATACATAACACAAAATTCGACAAATATTATTATTATTATTATCATTGCTAACCTAATGTCTTACGTACATATTTATATTACAATAGGAAAATAATAATTCTCTACACACAAGATAGCCCGGAATTAAAAAAAAAAAAAAAAATCAACTCGTAATACAATTTAAAGTGTCATCGTTTGATTTCATATTTTGGATGTCTTGTTTAAAAAAAATATATATGTGTATATAATATATATACACACACACAATATATATATATATATATATATAAACAAATCGAAGTATATATAATTCTACTAAAAAATATTCAGAAAATGTGTCTACATGTTTTCTAAAAATTACTCGAAAAATTTGGGCGACGACGTCTTTTCTCGTAAACGTATAACGTATTTCTGTGCTTCAGACTGATATGGTTAAAATTAAGCTATGTATTAAGGATTAAGCTGAACAGGCTTAAAGCTTTATATTATTAAGATTACTTTTCTCCCGGCAAGACACATTTTCTGAATAGGTTTGCGGCGGTTAAACGCATATATATATATATATATATATATAGATATATGTAGAGACGTTTGACAATTTTTATTTTTTTTTCACTATAGTATTTGATGTGGAATTAAAAAGCATTAGGAGAACGATTCGATTATAAGAAAATATATCTTATGGAAGCAGCAAAATAAAATCATCGTCTTATAATAAACAAACGAATATTAGAAACTGTATGCAAACAAACAAAAAACATTATAAGAGATTATTTTAAAACGTAAGAGAGATGATTTTTATTATTTGTTACGAAAATAGTATAATATATTACGCGATTAATTATTCGATTTTTTTTTTTTTTTTGTAGATTACGTTTAAAATGTTTGGAACAAATTGTTTTTTTTTTTTCATATAGGCAAAGTCGATTCGATACGTATGATTTTGCGCGAACGATTTCGGAAATTTGTTTAAAAACGAGGACATTCTCTGGGAGTCAGAATAAGTGTATATTTATATTATGTATGTATATCAGGGTCGGCGGTCCTTGTATCAATAAGTGCTTAACGCAGAAATTTTTTTCCTAGGGCCCAGAGGACGAAAAAAAATATATATACGAATAAAACGAAAAGAGTATATATTATATAGTATTATGTCTTATAGGGACTGTAGGGTTCAGACAGGAATCCCTGCCCTCCTGTCGCGGCCAGGCCGACCCTGATGTACACACATATATTTATAATATTAGACGTGATATAACGTAAAAATTACGGCAAATTAATTAAAATTATTCGATTAGCGAAAATATTATTAAATCGCGTTGTCAACGATAATTACCTGCAAGGTTTACACCATTGGCTCTGCTGATCTAATCCGTATCTGGCACGGCACTTTTTCATGCTGTTATTACCTATATATAAAATAAATACAATACATTCGTATATTAAAAATCAAACGAAATACAATTTCAATTCGGGCGAGATAATAGAAAACTTTTTTTTTTTTTTTTTTTTTGTTTTTATAAAAGCATAGGCCGAGCAAAAATAAGCAAAAATACAAAAAATAAAATTTTTTTTTTATGAAAACCGCGGTTATTTTTTTGAATATATATATATAGCCTTAAAAATTTTGTGTACCATGCATGTATACATATATAATTGCGCCAGACAAACACCTCGTTAAACTCCAAAATTAAACAACAACAAAATATATTATATATATATATATATATATATATAAATAAAATTCTGTTTTTGCTTCTTTTACTGATTTCGGGAAAGTATATATATATATATATATAATATATATGTAATAAAGGGGATAACGTGCATAAAAAAAAATAAAAGAAAAAATAATAATAAGCGTCTAGTGTTCAGGAAACGAACGCATTAGCGTAAAATTAAAATTACGAAGATAGAAAATAAATAAAATATACGTGTATTTTATTTATTTAATAGAGAGAGAGAGAGAGAAAAAAAAAATTGTTTTTTTTTTTTTTTTTTTCTTTTTTTTTGTTTGTTTGTTTTTTTTTTTGGGTGTTCTACCTCCGTCATGGGTTTCTTGTTTGCGCTTCCTCTTCTTGGCCCGTGTCGCATTAGTGCGCGACGACCAGTCCGGATAGAGCTGCATGTGTATCTGTCTCTCACGACGCGCCAGCTCATAGTACTTGGCCTGTTCTTCGCGACCTAACGCGTGCCACTATATTGCCACACACAGATACACAAATGTAAGGATGACAATAATTTCATATGAGTAAAAAAAAAAAAAAAATAGTAATAATAATAAAAAAAAAAAGATTAACACACTATTATAGGTATTACATTTGTCTCGTACAACAAATTACCACCAAGAATTAAAACGGAAGAAAGAGTAGTAGTAGTATATACATATATAGTGTATATGACCTAGTCGCTTACAAAAAAAAAAAAAAAAGTAAATAAATAAATTATTATAAATATTTATCGTTGTTTTTTCTCTCATAAAAAACAATAATAAATAACGGGGGTAAAAAAAAAAAACGAATGATTGACGTTTCGTTTAATTATTTGGAGCTAAACGTGTGTGTTTGTACGGCAGCGATGCGAGAGTTCTTGTGAAACAAATTTCTTCATTTTTTTTTTTTTGGATAAAACAAACGTTAAAAGCAAGCTACCAAAAAGTCGTTTTCCAAAAAAAAAAAATAATAATAATAAAATAAATAAAAACATCCCAAACTATATATATATATATAAATTATATAATATTTTTCGGTGCACGACCATCCCGCAAGCACGCAATTTTTCGTATATTTTAACCAATTATATATATATATATAATATAATATTATATGCTCGAGCTACGACCAGGCTATAAGATTGTTAATATATTATGTATATAATACGTATATATATATATATGTATGTTTAGTTAGTATAACGATTTATTATAATATAAATATATACACACACACACACACACACACACACACACACACACACACACACACACATTGCGTTGCGCGAGCGAGCGTGTATATTAATGTAAATGGATAATAATAAAAAAAAAATAATAAAAACCATAACGGCCGTAATTATTACATTATAGGTTAGATGATGCATGATGCACATACTGTAGACACAATAAATATTTTATGTTGACCACGATTTTGGGCCATTTTCTCGTCTAACATGCGGTTTAAAATACAATATACGTATATTTATTTTTATAAATCGAGTCGCATAATGATTTTTATGTAAATTTTGAAAGAAAAAAAATAAAACCTCAAAAGTTTACTTTTTTTTTTTTTTTACTATAAGCGAATACCGCGAAAAAGTTGTGTGTTTTGCAGAGTCGTTGCCGAATTCCGCGGTATTCGTTTACGATAAAAAAAGAAAAAAAAAAAGCGAATTTTTCGTCGATATTAATTAGACAATCGATCGGCGAAACGATTCGAGAACACGTATAAAAAAAAAAGTGTGGACATGTAGTGTAGTCTGAAGAACGGAGTTTTTTTGTATACTATTCGGGGGGGGGGGGCGTCCTACGCACGCAATTATTTTTTAAAAAATATAACGAGATACCAGTGTTCACGAGAATACGTTTTGTAGGTATTTATTTCGCTCAAAATATTTCGATAAGAGTTTTGAATAAAAAATTCGAGCTGTGAATTTGTAACGAATGCATTTCGTGTGTTTAAAAACGTAAATATTTCTGGTGCAACTTTTTTTTTTTGCTACACGCGATAACACAAAGAAGTAGGTATTGTTGAAATATTTATTTCGGATTTTTCTTTTTGATATTTTTCCTTCGTCTCGTCGTTGCGTTTCACGACATTTTTATTTATCAAAAATATATATATTTTTTACTTTATGAAATGACCTTCGGAAAATATCAAACTCCGATTATCCGTCGAGATTTGTTGAAATTTTTATTTTGGTGCATCGTCAAATTCACAGCTCCGCCCGTCCCTGCAACGGGGTACAATATTTTACGGAATTGCGCGACACAAGGTCCGTTTGAATCGATTGTATTATATAAAAAGGACGCGGCAGTGCCATTAAAAAAAAATAAAATAAAAATACTAAAGCGCAGGAGCAACAACAACCGAAGATAAAAGTTAATAACGGTTCTCGTTTTGCGGACAACAAATAATTAAGTGATTAAAAAAAAAAAAAAAAATTAAAAAAACGGGAGATAAAAAATCTTTAGCCTGGATCGGTACTGCATGCTGCTATTTTGCACGTGGACACGAAAAAAAAAAAAAAAAAAAAAAGTAAAAAAAAAAATGTATATATAATGCCGATTAATAACGAGGGACTACCTCCTGAGCCAGCATCTATGACCGGTACGCGCTCTTTCTTCCGTTTCTTCTTCTTGGCGCCGTATCCATAGTTATCCCGAGCGCTCCAACCAGGATACAGTTCCATATGGAGTTGTCGTTCCTGGCGCGCTTTCTCGTAGTACTTGGCCTGCTCGTCTCGCGACAGAGAGTGCCACTATATAATAATATCACACACAAAACCACTTTTTCAGTTCGGTTTCTTTTCTTTTCTTTTGTTTTTCTTTGTTTCTTCCCCACCATATCATATATAGTATATAGTGCATACAACATTTAAAAATCGTATTTTTCTCACGCAGTAAAAAAAAAAAAAAAAAACCAAAATATACCTCCTCCTCCTCCTCCTCCTGCACACACCACGCGTGTATATGCATATAGACATTTTTTTTTCTTTTCTTTTAAAAACACACGCATTTTTTTATAAAATATAATAATAATAATAATAATAATAAAAAATATATATAAATATATATAATACGCGGTAGGTATCGTGTATAATATGTTAGTAAAAATTCCGTCATGGACACACACTCACCCGTCGTCCCAGTATCTGGTTGATGGCCGCGCTCTCTTTCAACGTACACTCTGCCACCACCTTTGCTCTCATTTCTTTCATGTACAACATGAACGCGTTCAACGGTTTCTTTATGTGAGGCTTCTTCTTATCTGCACATACAACACGAGAACGGCATTTATTAAACGACCGAATATTATTACGCGGCGGTAAAACTGTATATACCTTGGCTGTTGCTGTTGTTCTGCACGGTGTCTTGGTGCTTTGAACCGTCCGAGCACGATGAGTTTTTACCGTGATCGTTCTGCGGCCTGAAAATCGACAATAAAAACAACGACGTGAAACGACAAACGTACAATCGAATGTTTTAAAAAAAACGCGCTTTTTTTTTCTGTATTTTTTTTTTATACGCGCGGAACGGGGCGAGATTGTACTTAAAAATTATCCCCCCCTCCCAAACCCATCCCACGACCGACTGTGATTTTGGAAATAATTTTCGGATTACGCGTAATATGCAGTTTTCTAACACGGACCGAAAGACGAACCGAGGTGCTGCGGCGGCGTACGACGAGCTACCGGGCGAAACGGCGGATCTCTTGCCGTCCAACGGTGGCGGCGGCGGCGGCGGCGGCGACGGTGGTGCAGGACCGCCGCCGATTGCGGTGGACGAGTTGGTGGTGGCCGCGGTCGCGGCCGCGGCTGCGGCAGCGGCCGCCGCCGCCGCGTAATGTTGGGCGGCCGAGTTGTGCTGTTGCATCACCTGCCAGAACCTGTTGGCCGGCGTCCAGAACGACGCGGCCGCGGTGCCGTACTGTGCGGCCCGCTGGAACAGTTGGTCGTTGAGCACGCTGTTCACGTACAGGCTGGACAGCAGTCCGGACGGGAACGCCGCGGGCGCCGTCGCCGCCGCCCCGGTCATGACGGGCGCCGGCGGCGGGGGCGGCGACACCTGCACCGTGGACGGAGCGACCACGGCCACCGGTCGGTTTTTGCGTTTCACGAGGTTCAGCGGTTCGGCCATCAGGACCGCAGCGGCAAGACGACGCGCGGCTCGGCGTGCGTTACTGTTGTCGCGGTCGTCGCTGCTGCTTACCGTCAACGGCCATAGCGCCGGCACGGTACGGCACGCGTCCGGATAGCGCTCGGACGCGGAAGGACGGCATCGTCGACGGGCGCCCAGCAACGAACAGCAGGCGAAACGGTCGTTTTAATCGGGATTTTAAAAATTTTTTTTCACGTTGACGGTTACCGCGACGGAAACTCGCGCTCCTCTACAGTAATAGAACTACTGACACGACAACGACGCGCGTACACCACGACCGAGAACGTTGCAGGCGGAATAAAAATAACGGGAAAAAAAAAAGAAAAATTTAGAAATAAAAAACGGCGGCGCGAATATACGAGAGGAGAGATCCGTTTTCTATGTTTTTATGCACGCGATAATAATTTTCTCCGCGTCGTCGTCGTCGTCGTCGCCGCCGCCGCCGCCGCCGTAATCGTCGTCGTCGTCGTCGTCGTCGTGACATTTGTCTTTCTCCTACCCCGCCGCCGCGGTCGCACGGCACACGCCCGGCCGGGCCGCGCGCGGGGTCACTGAGCTCTCCCCATAAACGTCAATAATGATAGAATGCCGACGGCGTTACGTCATTCATACCACCCTTTTGGTTATGGGGTGAAATGAAAAAAAAAAACAACAACAACAACAATAATACCTCACCCACTCGCCCGTCCGCCGTGCCGACCGAACGCGCCAAGCGTACCACCCACACACACACACACACACGCGCGCTACGGGAAATCCATTATTGTTTTTCGATTTTCAAGTAATTTTTTATTTTAAAATTGTTTTTTTTTTTTGTTTAAAAATTGTCTTTAGTCTTTTTATTATTATTTTTTTTTGTTAAATTTGGCATTTCGCCGAACGAATTCCGCGTCGCGTAGAGCGCGCTCGCGATTTTTTTTTTTTACAGTCCCTTCTCGGCTTCGTTCACCGAGATGGCGACTGTTTTCGAGGGTACACGACGACCGTTGTTATATCGTATGGCCAACAGATAGGGCGGTAGTTATAACGATAAAATAATATCACGCGGTCGGGAGGCCGGAGCAAAGTTTTTTTTCTTTTTCTTGGTCCTCCAAGGATTTTTCGTAGTTACAGAGTTTATGTTTTAGAATTTTTTTCCCGTTTAAGGACGTGCCCGGATGTCGCTTAAGCGAATTACTCTGTACAGTGGCGGATCAAAGATTCGATTTGGAGTGCGGAATTATTTTTTTTTTTGGTGGGGGAGGGAGAAGACAATTAATATTATCAGACTGTATGGATAATGAACGATCAGGCAGGTACCAGTTAAAGCGCAAATGATAAGCTTTTTCCTCGGAGTTTTTATCGGTATCGCCACAGAGTAACAGCGAAAAAATTGATAAAAAGTATACGAAATTCCTTCACTTATAAGGGGATGACCTATTTTTTTTTTTTTAAATTTGTTTTCGGGGAAAGAAATCGCCAGGTAAATTAATGTCAATCTCTTAATCGACTTAATAAAAATTAAGTCGATGAACTTTTTTTTGTCTTATTAATTTTTTATTTACTTAAATTGTTTTTTTGGGGGAATTTTTCCCCATTTCTCCCCAGTAGATCCGCCGTTGCTCTGTACTTGAAGTTTTAGAGTTTTTTTTCTAATGAGATAAATCGCATCGCGCGTTGAACAAAACGACTCTGAACTTCGTCCGAACGCTGTATGGACAATTCAAAGTGGTATAAAAAATCGTGACTCTACAGTATTGTCGATGTCGTATGAAATTTTCAGCCTTTAAAACCAAAAATTACCATTTTTATGACTCAAACGGCTCGTACGAACAGCTCGAAATTGAAAGAAGAATACTTTTTTTTGTGTGCATATTTTGCATATTCTAATGATAATAAGTGCACAAATTCACGCATATTTCGTGCATATTTAGCGCATATGATTCCGGGTCATATATTATATAAATATATGGAAAAGCGTTGTATTCGTACGAGTTGAAAAATCGGACGACAAACTGCAGCACTATATACGCGCGTGTAGGACGTGCAAGGATTTGAAAATAGAAATTTAATTTGATAGAAAAAAAAATTGTTCCCTTCCTGCCCGCACTATACGCGCGAAGGATCAAAGTCGCCACCGGTTATATTTTGCAAACACGTTTATTACGTATTCGATCCGTATACCGTAACTGTACAGAAAATGTACACGGCAGTGTCACGAGGAATTTATTTATTTATTTTTTTTTTTTACGTGCGTGATGTGTTCCACGAGTAACAAAAAAAAAACACAACGACGACGTTACATGGATAAAAATTGTATTATTATTTTTTTTTTGTGAAAGGTTTGACTTCTCTTGAAAATTCTGAAATAATTCTAAACCGTATAAACTTGCAGGGGCGTAATTAAGGGGGGGATGAGGGGGATAGATCCCCCCAGAGCCTTTTTTTTAATCATGTATAAAAAAAATAACTGAAAACTGTCATCATCTATTGTAGAGTCAAAATTTTTCTTATTTTTTCCTATTTTTATACTTTACTTAAAATCGCTTTTTTATTATAATGTTTAAATTATAGGCCTCGGAAATTGGATTTAATTTTATAATTTACCAGTTAAAAATAATAGTAAATATACGAGTAGTAATCAAATATTTCTATTGTGTATTTTGATTTAAATACTTGAATAATATTAACTTAGTTAGAATACAAGTAAATTTTTTTTTCTTTTTTTTACTGATTTGTAGTATAGTATGTACATAACAAGAAAATTTATAGTATGAAGGGTGTGTGTGAAGTTTCCCATTGCACTGTAATGAAAAACGAGGGAAAAAAGTCATCCCCCCCCAGAACAAATTTCTAATTACGCCACTGTTAAAACTTGTACTTATGTTACCGTCAACGAAGAAATCGGTAAAGAATAGAATCGAACGAATCATAATTTTTTAACGTTTTCACGTGCGTTTACGACGTAGGCAATGTTAGAAACGTAGACGACAATAAAATTCTATAATTGACTCTGGGTAACGAACAATTTGTGAAATCCGAAATGTAGTGTGTTTAAAAAAAAAAAAATATAGGTATACATTTCTTACACGTGTGTATGTAATATAATTTGACATAATAGAGAGAGAAATTGTTTTCCATTCGATTTTCGAAATTTTCACTATACATTACCGAATAATAATAATATGAACTGTAAAACTGCGGGTTTTTTTAAAAAAAAATTTAACTGAAGAAATCGACTTTCGGGAGACAACCAGCAGCGGAGTATCGCGCTAACCGGCACACTAGAGTTTGAAATTAATGTGTAAAACCAAAAAAAATGTACGCGTACCTAACAGACTATATGTCACCGAACATTTATCGGGCGAAAATAAAACTTATTAAAATGATAACAAAAATCTGTCGTATTGAAATTAAAAAAAAAAAATCCTCGAGTTTTTGATATTTTTCTAAAAAAAATATTCGGACAACAATATTAATTTATACGTTTAATTCCCATATATACCACCATATTTTCGAATCAAATTTTAATGTAATTAAAATTATTACATTAAACAATATACACATTATAAAATATCATTGGTTATTTGACGAGTTGCTATAAAAGTTTGCCCCAAAACAATTATGTCGACTATATAATGTTTCGAACGTATTTTTATAGTTTACGAAAAAAATAGTGAAATATTACAAAGACGCGTGTAATTGTTAACGTGAAAATTTCATAAAAATTTAGAACGCATTAATAAAAATGTTTATGGAATGTTTACGTACTTCACGAATTATATATAAAAAAAATTTTGAAACCATAAAAGTATGTTATAATTTTGTTTTGAAACGAGTACAAACGTGAATAGTTTATACGAGATATGTTTAATATTGTTTTTTTTTTTGAAAAATATTGTCTTTGACAAAAATTAATGGAAATTTACCTAAACAATATTCTATTTGACGTATATAATATACAGCTCATTTCCGAGGAAATTGTTTATATTTTTAAAATAATTTTCTATTTAAAATAATTCATTATTAGTATACAAATTTATATAAAATCTGTGTATTTCGAATATAAGTACAAGAAAATTCGGATGGTATAAATGAAATAATACGCCACGTATATTCAGTAAGTTATCGTTACGAAAAAAAAAAAATTCCTAAATTTTTACTTTATATTGTTTATACTAGTCCATAAGATCTATGTATTCAAAATAATAAGCCACGTTTTTATTTATCATAGAAAATTGTGAAAACGCTACGAAATTCACTGTCGAGAATTATTTACTTTAAACATATATATAAATGAAAATTAACGGATTAATACTTTTAAAAAAAAACCGAAATCTTATGAAAAACAAATGCGTTTATTTTGAAAACTCAAAATGATTTGTGCGTAATCATAATTAAATCTATGGGTTTGTAAATAAAAATTTAAGTTTTCAAATCCTTTAGGAATGTAAAACGTAGACTCGAATTTCAATTTATATAAATCTGATATTTTAATACATTTTCGATAGAATTAAAAAAAAAACGACCGATGATAGACGCGCACAATCGAATTCAAGTTATTGACGAGAATATGTAAAACAATGAATTCAATAATAATAATAATAATAATAATAATAATAATAATAATAATAATAATAATAATAATAATAAATTAGTTCCTATAATATTCAATGCGACGAGAATTTTAAATGGAACGTTTCTTGTAAAATTGCACGCCATATTATATAAAGAAACGCTTATTATAATATATGTATTATTTATTGGGACAAAATAATTACAAAAAAAAACACGTGCCTATAAATCGATTGGATTATTATTATTTCTGACGATATAATGATTTGATACGGTGTATAATGATAAACGATATGTACGTACGAGTATTAATCGTCGAAACATTTTCACTTTAAAAACTATTACATTTACATAACGCGTTTACCGATATTGTGTAACGCCATAAAGAAGAACGCATTTGTTGTGCAAAAACGCGATTATTTATTCGTGTAAAATATAATACAACATGGAATGACGATTTGTCGAGAATTTTGTATTATAAAATCCGCCGAATATAAAAATTGTTCTCGATTCGTGAAGTATTTATATATTCTGCAGCTTTTTCAAACATCAAAATCCAAATATACAAATTATAAGACATAAGACCGATTCTGACCTACGCAGCCAACATTTCTGACACCAAATGGAGAACCTTAGAAAGAGTCCAATCCACAACACTCAGAACAATAGCAGCAGTCGAACCATTCGTCAGCAATGGATGGTCATCAGAAATGCGACAAACTTGCCTACAATCCAGAAGATCATCCAAAGTGACGCAAACAATCTCGCAGACAAACTAATGCACTCTCACCACGAGCGTTTAGCCGACATAGTTTCTCGTCCTTGGACAAGAAAAGACAGAGAATTCGACCGCTCAACACGAAATAAAATAAAAGCAGATCAAATCCAAGACTTTTACACTTATCCACCAACAACTCAGGACACAAAACCATCATACTCCCTGCGAGAAGCTATTATAGAGCTTGGAACAGATTGGTTCAATCTACTCCCGCAAAAAAAAAAAAAAACGTGTTTTAAAACGTTATTTGTTATCGTGTCATAACAGAAATAGCCCGACAACGCGAATCGAACATAGAGACATGTACCAAAATAATAAAAAGGAGAAATCGTTCAACGAAGAAGGCGCGTTTTCGAAAACACTCGGTAAATACAAAAATAATCGAAGAATAAACGTACAGAGGAATTATAACGAAGTACCATTCGGTATATTTAAATGCTGCTGCTAGAGTTTGTGAATTTTTGAAAAGGGTCGGCATATACGATATAATAAACATGTAAGTAGGAAAATAAATAAAACGGTATACGCACACGCTATTTACAGGGAGTATATATACATATTATACGGACGGCGGAGAATCGCTGCAGACTGCTGCAGGAACGAGGGGCGCGTTCGATAAATTCGTAACCATGGATACCGTCCCTCGGAAAACCACCAATGGGAGCGTTCGAATCAGAAACGGGGGAGAAAAAAAAAAGCTCCCCCGCACAACAGTGTCTGCAGTAATCCACATGCAAATTGTTTCCCCTTCTCCCCTCCCCTCTTCGGCATCTCCCTTTGACTTTCTTCTCTCTATTGCTATAAATGTACATTTATCCTTGGTCGTATATATATACATATATATGTATACGATTGCAATTAAAGAGCTTATTCAACAGAAAAAAAAAAAATCCCCTTCCCCGAAGGGCGGCTTAAAAGCGAATTCTACTTTATATTTTTTTTTTTCCATATTTTTTTAAACCGTACACAATATAAATAATATGTCGGATGGGGGAAAAGTAAGTATAATAGCGACGTAAAAAAAAAAAAATCGTATATATATATATTTTTTTTTTTAAATACCTGTGATTAGAAGAATCCGTGTGCAGGTCTTGTCTCACTCCCGGAGTTACGATCGCAGGATGAGAATGATGTGTGTGATGGGATAGATGGTGATGAGGCGATGGACCGCCCATCAGACCCGTCGGTGAAAACCTATACAGTTCACTTAAAAAAAAAAAAAAAGTTAAATAATACGAGAAATTACGACGTGTACGTATACGCGTTTAATGTGTATAATATTATAAGTAACACTCAGATGAGCGAAGCCAGCAAAAAAAACCGGAGGAGGGCAAAAAAAGTATAACGTTCTCATCTTCTCCATCAAAATATAAGAGTTCTTAAAGTGCGCACACACTTTTGCGGTACACTTATTTATTATACCCCGGTATAATTGTATACAAACAGGTATGGTTTTAAACGAAAAAAAAAAGTTTGAATATTATAAATATAATATATTTTATTCATTGAAAAAAGAAACGGAGAACAGAAAAAAAAAAACAATATATTTTAAAGCCAATTTTCGTTTTCCTCCGACGACGCCATTTGCCACGGCCTACGAACTCATCAATTACCATTTCAAAGTCAATTGATGCAGACAATATAGTGTACGTGTATTTGTAAGACGGCCAAGCTACTTGGACCGTTGTGTTTGTAAAATAATTTTTTAAACCGCTTTAAATAAGAAAACGATCTTTCAGTATCTGTGGGTTTAGTTAAAAAAAATGTTTTCACTATTTTCGTTATATTTTTTTAATGCCACTCGCAATTATAGTCGTTGAATGTCAAATATACAGTTTTGTTTGAAATATTTTTTTTTACACTCAAACACAATTAAAATTAAGCCCAATATTTACTTCTGCAACATTCGGATCATATAACGTACCTAAATTTTATTGAATAAAATGTAGTAGTACCTATCGTTTTGGATTAGAGACGTAAGTAAACATTCCAAGTATTTTGTAGTTTCGAATATTTTCGTATTTGGGACCAAAACGATAAATCTTTAACAATTTAGAGGCGTGCAAACGCCATACCCGGTAATTTCACCACTCGTAATAACTATTTTTTTTTTTTTTTGTAAAATATACACAATTTTCTCTCGTTATATTTCTATACATGCACATTGCACACAAATAGTGTTTATTATTATTTCGTATATAATATATTTTTAACGTCCTAATATGTGTTCACTACCTGTCGTTTTGCTTTATTTCCTTTACAAATTCATTTCCATCCATTCGCGGATTAACACAATACGTGACGTTTTCGTGACATTTCGATAGATTAAGTATTTAAACATGTAGAGACGACATTAAGGTTTTTATATTAAAACGCGAAAAAACACAAGTATTATTATAGTTTAAATTCCGAGCATAATATTTAACGTTGAAAACACCCTTATTATTGTTATAATTATGTTGAAGTAATACGAAACATACGAATAAAACGAAATAATAATTTCCTGTTCCAGTGCGAACAATTGTAAAAAGACGGAAAATTTAATGTGTATAATCATTATGCGCTATTATTAATGTGTTTTCTAAACGTTGAATAAAACCTCTAAACCCCTCTTCTATAAAGGTTTTTAATTTAAAGAAAACGATAATCATATGTTTAAAATATTATAAGAAAACCACTCGTACCCGTTTAAGAAACGTATCCGACGGTGTACAGTACAACAATATAAAACCATAAATTTAATTTAAAATGAGATGTTTGTAAGAAAATGAAATATCTGCCGGGAGGAGGGGGGTTACATTGTCGTATTATAATTAATGTACGCGTCGTTAATCATATTATCTCGTATATTTATTTTTGACATTTCGTATAAATTATTACGAGTAAAAAGCTAAGTAAAAATCGTTTCTATTACATATTATTATGTTTCACGGGGCGAAACGAATGCTTAGTAGATTTTTATACATATTATTGTAATATAGTTATTAATATTTTTCAAACGCATAAAACACGCGCCTGCGTAATACATACATTTATATATAATAAATAACTATTAATTATTAATTTATAGATACATAAAATACAAATACACGTATGTATGTATATGCGAATATACAATCAAGCGAATGAGTATTATGCAGAATAAAGAAAAAAAATATAATAATTGTAACACAATTTTAATACATTAATATTTTTGCTTAATATTACGCTTGATGATGACTTTTGTCGAAACTCGAAATCGGTAGTAAATAAACATATTTAATACGACAACTATTATATTTTTTCTTTATAGTACTCTTTGGCTTGATTGTATATTCGCGTATACATACATATATGTATTATATATGTATATATATCAGTGTTTGAAACGTTTACTTAAAAATTGAATTCGTTCACGTTTATGTTCATATTTTTTTTTTTTAAAGAACACAATTCACGTTCACATTCTTTAAAAAAATGAATGCGTTCATTTGATCGTTCATTATATATATATATATATTTACGAATCGCTTATAAAATTAAACAATTATCATTTATTTTCAATAAAAAAATATAATTACTTTTGTGTATAAAACCCACAAACCCATAATTAGTTATTTCGAGACGGGTTCATTAGTAATCCACGTATTATATATAAATATATGATCTCAAATAAATATAATAGGAATAATTTTAGAAAATGTTATTATATAATAATAAATATGTATGTATTAAATAGGCACCTAAATAAATTTGAACGGCGTGAAAATCGTTCGAGTTCATTAAAACGATTGACGTCGTTCACGTTCACGTTCACGTTCTATTTGAAAAAAAAAACGAGTGACGTTCACAAAATATGAACGTGAACGCGTGAACGCGCGTCGTTCTTTCCAAACACTGATACACATACACATTTTTTTTATTTACGTTTATTAATATTTATAGTTTGTTTTTGTTTCTATATTTCATTTTGTTTTACTGGTTTATTGATTTAATAAAAAAAAATCGAAACTCACCTGGTGAGGCTCGGTCCTAGAGAAGGCGGATAGGCTCCTCTGAAACCGGTTCCAGCCGTTGAGATCTGATGGTACATACTGGCTGGCGTGTGCCTGGGAAAAAATCGACAACAAACACTATTTTAAAGCGGTATAACCGAGAGTCCGAACCCTGTGAAAATAAAGTGTATACCCATTGCCCCTCTCTCCCCTACACCCGCGCGGTGTTTGTCAGGTGCGCGCGCGCGCGTAAACGGGACCGACCGCGACGGTGCGGAGAGAAAAGCGGCTTACGCAGAGATAAACGTGTACCTACGTTGGGTGGTGGGACGGTGAGAAAGAGGGGCGGAAAGTTTTTACGGGATCGTTTCTGGCGGATTACGGAAGCCGTCGGACGAAACGCGGAAAGCCGATTTCCCGCGGTTCAGAAAAGAAAATGGGAAAACAAGGGGAGAAAAGCGATTTTCCCGCGGCAACAAATTGACCGGAATAAGAACAAACAACAAGGGTCTGCTGCGGCGTGGTGGACAAACTAGA
Source organism: Slavum lentiscoides (assembly GCA_032441835.1). Lineage (NCBI taxonomy): Eukaryota > Metazoa > Arthropoda > Insecta > Hemiptera > Aphididae > Slavum > Slavum lentiscoides. The sequence goes on from CM063709.1 coordinate 16,267,965, forward strand.
TTAGACGGTTTTTCACGGGGCGTCCACTGACCACGCCCTCACCCGACACACGGCTATTTCTCTTCTCTTCGCCTAGCTGCAGCGGTCCGGCGGCACGCGCATCACGCAAACGGTTTTGGCGTTTAAACGCTCTTTAATAATTCAACGGAACTTTTTTCCGCTTTCCGGAAAAAAGTTTCGAAAAAGTGTAAAACACACACTTATGTAGATATATAGGTATGTATTATATAATATTATTAATATAGGTACTTGACGCGTTGTTAAAATTTTTTTTTTTTATTTACCTAAATCGTATCGAATAATGGATTATTTCATATTACCCGCGTTAAAAATCTGTTCCGTTTCAACTGCCAATGCCGAAAGCCAATAATTTTTTTCTTATCTTTTAATATGTTTTCTTTCGAGTTTAGGTTTTTTTTTCTTCTTCTTAATATCATTCTATGCCCGCAGGGGAACCTCTATTGGTTTGACAACGGTCAACGGCGTCGGGAAAGTGGCGTCCCCGTCGTCCAACACACTGGCCAAAGTATGTTGCAATAGCCGCTCAGTGACTTTAGTCGGTTGGTGAGTTTTTCCTCCAAAGAGGTTTGCAGCAGGCCTAACAAGGTGCTCTAGAAAAATTGCCCGTTTCGAAACCCAAGCCTCAAAAAGGATGTAGAACCACCATTAGGCGGAGGATTGGATTGGAAAGAAAAAAAATCAACGGACAGATCAGGGATCGGGTGCGAAATGGAAAGGTCCTGAGAAGCCTTAGAATCAGAAAAATAATATCGTTTTACGTAATTGTTTTTTTTCTTCATATTTTATCTATGATTGTGGAGCTGTGGTAATTTCACATTATATAAGCTAATACATATTATATAAAAAAAGTCAATTATTTCATAAAAACATAACGCGAAATTCCGAAAACGAATGAAAAATTAAATAACACGGATCGTTATTAATTACCTTCGCTGAATTACTATATTATAAAAGAAAAAAAAAATAGGCCGCGTGTTAATTTTGTTTTTTAGATATTTTATCAAACATTATACGATTTTGAAAATACGATTCTCTTTAATTTGTTTCAAAAATAAATACCAATATTCGAAAAAATACTCACCATGAGGCTACTTGTGACATGTCCGGACTTAATAACGGGTACGGATATTGGCCAGTTGGAAATGGATACATTGAAGGCCTCGGAAGTCCTGAAAAAAGAAATCAAATCAATTAAAAATTATACCATTGTTTATACTATATACGTAACATGAATTACGCGTTATAGTTGTATGTGAAGATTGGTTTAAAAAAAAAAAAACTAAAAACTAAATAAAAATTAATATATATATATATATATATATATATAGTGATTAGGACATCGTCCTCTCATAAACATATATATTTTTAAAATTAAGTATTTCGTTTTTAATCGATCAAATAAAATCGTTTCTTGTAAAAATTCAGTTCCTGATATTCGAATTAAAATGCACGGGAGTTATATAAGGTATATTCATAATTAATTGTCTTCATGGTGTTACATAGTAGTCAAACATATTACTGTATATTAGACATGGAATTGTTTACAAATATAATAATAACTGGCTTATTTTTTAAATAAAAGATCAAAATAATATTTCAAACGTATCCTCTTTCTATGACAATGGAAACTTACAAAAAAAAAAAAATATAAACATTAAATATAAAAAGGACTTTTCATTTGGTACCCAATATCAATATGAGAGGCAGAGGCTCGAGGCTATTGGTACCTACGAAAAAAATCCTCAAACAATTTTGTTTTATTATTATTATATGGATGAGTACTCTAATGTATGTGTATTTACTATATCAATTCAATAGAGTTAATAATGGATATAATTGGATTATAAAACTAGTCAAGTTAGAAATATAAAAAAATTGTTTTTCTTTTATATATAATAAATACGAATAAAAAAAGTATCAATAAATCGAACAAATTAATATACAATAAATATTATTTAATACTAATTTTTTAAATTTTAATCTTGAAAATCGATTGAATTTTTTTATTTTAATAAATATAGTTAATATTCCATAAATAAATAATATACTAGTAAGAAAACGTTAAACCATTTTGTAGTATTTTAATAATTATTTTTTAATTAGAAACGAGACTTATTATATTATAATCATTATATTCGTAATCGACTATTTTAAGTTTCACTGAACTCACTAAAAACGCCATTTGGTACTATTCGAATTTTTGAGATAATAGAAAAAACCACTGAAGCGGCGTAAACAAGAAAGGGTCTTGAAATGCGCTTACATTTTTGAAAGAGCATTCAACTAAAAACAAAGGGTATTGATTTTGTACGTTATGGATTTTTTTTTCGCGTTGGTAAAATTAAAACACTTCAACGACAAAACCTTTGAAAAGTTTTGCGAATATAATAATTTTCACTGGCGCTGAAAAAACTAAAACTAATAAGTAATGTATTATTTTTTTCGCGTTATTATAGTAGGCGCAACATAATTTTAATGAAACGTAATTTTTTTATTTTTTTCGTAACGTTAATTAGATGTTTTGACGATTGTATATATATATATATATATATATGTAGAATGAAACAAATTGTGTAAATTGTAAAGAAAAATTAGGTCGGGACTTGAGAGTACTATATGATGTCGAGCACAACACACTTGAATATGTTTCACGCCCTCAAATGACGGTACACACTTAGGCTATATATATATATATATATATATATACATATCCGAGAAAAAAGTAGTACACTTTTATACTGGAAACTTTACTTCAATTAAAATATATAAATCGTGCACAAATGAGGGACCGATTAAAAATTTGACCAGGAGGTTCGTTATATTATGTGCATTGCCATGGGGGCGAACGGAATAATTGTTAGAGTCGAGGACTATATATATATATATATATATATATATAAACCCCTTTTTTGTGTCACCGTAATTATCATGGTACAACGGTATTGTTTTCACCGCAGGCCTTTTTAAAGGATTGGCTTCGTCAATGTCTGCACGCACTCGTATTTAGGGGTTCTTTAGTGCCAAAGGGTGAGAGAAAAATCGATATGACAAAAAATAAAATGTACTCACCGGGTGCTTTGTCAAGCTGGTAAGGAGGAATGCCCATGTGGGCGGGTGGTGGTTGGGTACCCAGCTGCTCGCCGTTGTGGCAAAAGAACGGGTGGGCTGGTCCTAAACCAATCTTGCTTGCCTGCAACAGAATAAGACATACGCGATTCAATAAAGAAAAATACGCGCCAGCAATTAATAATAATAAGCCAAACTAAATCAAATAAAAAAAAAAAAAAAAACGATATTTGTCACCAAAAATAAAAAAAAAAACCGTTTTACTACGTGCCAGAGTCGTTTTGGAATATTGTAAGAGATGTCGTGATAGCGCATAAATACGTGCCTGTTTAGCGTAAGTTATCAAGTCCCTTATGGCGATAACAAACGACGGTTCCAGCGGTTGGGTTTCGACCCACAGTAACGCCTTTTTCAGATAATCAACCGTTTGAATAGCAGAAGGTGGAATTTCAATGTGTTCGGAACCTGTCGACAAGTTTTCCGGCTCGGTTATTTCCACGGTGGGATTTGATAAAACCCAAACCAGCATGTCGTCGTCGGACACTTCTAGTCCGAGGTCGTGAGCTAACCACTGCACACCCAGTATGATACCATTCAACGCGGACGTGTACGTACGACTTTTCCAACAAGTCGAAAACGATTCCGTTGTGACTTGCAACCAAGCTCTGTGCAACACGATGAACGCGTCTTTTAACGTGTATTTCCCTAGAAACCTTTGAATAGATCTTTCCGACTGTTGGTCCAAGGACGCCTGAGTGAGAAGCAGAGCAGTGTACGTGGCTTTGAACTCGATGAACAACGAGGACTTGGAAATCGAGTCGTCGTCGTGTTGCTGCAAGGAAACTACTCCGTTATATTCGCATTTGTCCGGGACAAACGACGTTTTATCCATGACCAACACGGCTTTCGAGTTGATGGACAACGCGGCCGGGCAAAATTCCGTCTCGAACCACCATCTGAACAAATCCTGCGTGGGCAGACCGTCACCTCCCCCGGCGTATATGACGGGTTGTCCCAACATGTTCACGGTCTCCATACAAGGAGGTCTCCATCTCTTACCTATAACCAACACCCTGGTCCTGTGTCTTCCACTTTTGTTGCCGGCCATCAGGAGCCATACTTTCCGGTCTGGATTCACAACGGTAGTGTCTAACGTCTTGTCGGGAATACCGTTGATGTCGAACGGAATCAATAATCCAGCGTAGATTTCGTCATCGTTGTATCCTTCCAAATTACCTCGATTCTTCATGAACTTCTTAATCCAGTCGAGCGTGATTATGGACATGACGTCTGCGGAGACCTTGAGCGTTCTCAACATCATTATGGTCTTTTTTTTCAGGTTTAACGGCGTAAGAGGTCGGCCCACGTTCCGCGTCCATCGCGCGTACCAAATCTCCAGCTTTTTGATAATATCGGCTTCGCTGGAGATACGAACTCTGCCGTTGCGCGGTTTTTTTATGAACACCTGCAGTCGTCTGGTTTTCATCGTCATCGCGGTTACATCCCAGCGGCGGACATATCGCACGGGCGACGACTGTGACGCGACTGAAACTGGCGGGCTGGCTCATTCCAATAATATATATATATAAGTAAAAGGAGATAGACGGACATCAAAGACCGACGACGGAGATACGCTTTTGGAAAGGCCAAAGAACAAAGCAACTTTGACAGAGAACTCTACAGTCGGCACCGCATTATATACATTATATGGTAGGAGAGACAGAGAGCAGGGACCTTTGATGTGTATATCGCTTTGATGTTGCAATGCCCCACCCTCTCCCCAACAGATAAATGCACTTTACCCCGTTACAACGAGCTCTTTGGACTCAAAGGCATATTTGATTTGCTTTTAATAACGATTATTTTTGAACTTCAAAGAGTCGTTTTTAAATATAACGATATTTTTTTTTTATGGAAAATATCAAAAGGTAGACGTAGACGGTTTTACGTTTTCGCGCATAAACTACATAAATATCGTATTCGTGTAATAAATTCCCGTATGACCGGTAACGTCAATATGTTTTTACTATATATATATAAAAAAAATGAATAACATAGGGTTTTCAAATACAATAAGTAATACCGTTTATCGATATAATCTAATTTCGTACGAAATTCTGCTATCGAATCAATAAGCCATTTCGCCAAGTCAATTCCAACATAATCAAGTTTACGACCCTAGTCCGTAATTCCCGGATATTCTCTTAACTCTGACACCGAGTCGATCGATTTGTAATTCGCACCATACAACTACTACTACTATCATACGCATCAATTTTCTTATTAAAAGTATTTTTTTATTGATTGTAGAGAGTAAAAATATATAAACTATTTGTTACTCCACAATTAGTATTTTATCACCGTATAATATATTTCTACAGTTTGAGAGAGAAAAAAAATTATCTCGAATAATATTATATATATATATATATGTAATATATATTTCGCGGTTATTATTTTTCCGAAAATAATATACGACGTAATACCTATTTTACGTAGGTATTTTATTCAAATTATTGAAAGTAAATTAATTTCATTCAATCGTCACTCTTTTTTTTTTAATTATTATAATACATTTTTCCTGTAGTTCTCGCATTCGAATTTCGCTCGCGCGGTACATTACACGTTCATTTTAACAACGACGTAGTTGTCATTGTGTATGTACACATTATTATGTACACCGAGGATTTAGCGAAACATATATAGAGAGGGGACTTTTTTTAAATACAATTGTGCGAAGTCCCTTTTATCTTGTCATCCCCCTATCAATTTTTTTTTTTATACACATCTAATATCCAAGGATGGCACGCGTACCTCAATATACGAGAATGAGCACACGACATAATAATAATAATAATAATAATAATAATAAGGGCACGGCGTGTTTTTCGTTCGTATTTATTAAAGACCCGTTGCAGACGTTTATTAAAAAATATAATACTGTATCGATATTAATTTCGTTGTTACATCCTGTCACTTACAGAGGTATACAGCTGGTGTTTTCTATCGTTTTCGGTCACGTGAAAATTATTGTATTATACCTTCGATCTCGGTGCGTATAAACTATAATATTTAGGAAATAATAAATTTAATTAATAACCACGTGCGAAGCTTCGTCCGTACGTGATTTTTATCGAAAATATTAATTATTTATATATATATTTTTTTAATAATTCTTATTTAAAAATTATTCTATACCTACACTTATTTATGAGATATAATTATGATACAAATACGTAGGCTGCCCAAAAAGTAATGGTAATTACATTCTGAGAGAAATTTACGCCGCCGAAAGTGATAAAAGTGTATAGCGACGCGTGTCATTGACTATGTTATCTACCACATATCTTAGATTTCATGAACATTGGTTCATTTTACATCTGAGTAAAGCGAGTTTTATTGTCGCCTCCCAATTTACTACGAGTAAAATAAAACTCTGGCCGAGAGGCGGCAAAAGATGAGAAGAGAGAAAGATGGTCGAGTACAGTATACGAACGCAAGTTTTCATCAATACAGCTAATGTCATCGTACCGCAAGTTCTCATCAGTACAACAGATTTCATCATACGTATGATGACATCAGCCGTATTGACGAGAACTTGCGCTCGTGCTGTACTCGGCTGTCCTTCTCTCTTCTCAACTTCTGCCCTCTCTCGGCCGTCCTTGAACGCATTGTACCAGCGGTAGAACGTAAACCCCTTTTATAGCTTCGTCACCTTAGGCAGTATTGAGCATCTCCATCGTTTCCTGAGCCGTTTTGCCCAGTTCTACGCAATACTCGATGGCATATTTCTGTTTAATTTCTGTTTTTTATTTCACTCGTAGTAAACTGGGAGGCGACAATCAAACTCGTTTCACGCAGACGTGTGTAAAACTGAAACTACCGAACCAATGTTCGTGAAAATTGGATGTGTGGTAGATAACAGTCAATGGCACACGTCGCTATACACTTTTTACCACTTTCGGCGGCGTAAATTTCTCTCAGAATGTAATTGCCGCTATTTTTTAGGTAGCCTACGTACATTAACAGTATCTAAGAATTTTTATTTTAATATTCGAAAAACTCACTCATGATTTCGGATGAATTCGTCGGTACTGCTAATTTTTTACAATATTGTAATGTACCCATCGTTTAAAGTTCCACTACAGATCTGAAGGAGTAATTTAGAAAATTCTTCTGCGTGTCTCATATCTCTCGTTAATAGGACTCGAAAATATCTGTATATAGTAAAATCGTAACATTTTTAAGTGAAATACACGCCCTCTCGTCCTCAGACAAAAATTTTAAAAAATGGGCGACGTGGGGACACTATTTGGAACAATTCTGTAAAAAGTTCAATATTATCGTCTCGGAAACTTGGTACATGAAAAAGGCCCGTTCATTTATACGAGGATATGATAAATTAAAACATTTTATTTCCGACCGCATATCCGTGGTAAATACGTACATATATATATATATATTGTAATACCAATTTGTGGATATTTTACGCAGTCTCATTAGAATAACATTAGGACTCCCTGCGGCCCGGAGTGGCCCCGCTGCGAGGATTTACACCAACGTCCGCGCGCCGTGCGTAGAATAACATTACCATTATCTACCCGACTAATCCTTAAATAATAGACTCGTAAATGGGGACACGCCGAAATCCCTGTGACAACGTATTTACGGGGCTTTTGTGCGTTTATACATAAAAAAAAAAAAATTAAAAAAAATAAAATAATAACCCCCAAAAAAATAATATACGTGGGTACTAAACAATTTCTCAATAACATTCATATATATATATAAATATATATAATTTTTTTTTTTTTATTTAAAACCTTCGTACCACGCCCACACGCTTTTTCAATCAGGATCTGATTGCAGATCAGTGAAAGGTTTCCGGGAACAATGTGGACCGATGAATATCTTATAGCGGAAAGCTCCATAATAGAGGAGAGAGGGTTGGCATAATATACGAGGGCGCAGTTATGGCGTGTTGTACGTCACATATTATATAATATACCGAAGCCCATATGGACGATGATTCTTATCATTTGCGCGAGTAAATGGCACGGTTAAGTGCATTGTCAAAACTCGGAACAAATCTGGTCCCTGACACACACACACACACACACACACTGCACGCGTCCCGTGATTAAAATTATTAAACTCTCGGGACATTTGCAATTATTTCGTCGAAATGTTTTACCTATAGGAGAAAAACACTAATATATAAATATATATATATATAAACACGCATTATATATCGGCTGCTATTTTAAATGCAAAACACGTTCTATACTGCCTAATAAAACGTGTTACACTGTTATGACTGCGCAGGGCTCGGATTTTATATGGCGTTGAAAAGTACTGAAATATGCTACATAAAAAAAAAAAACAGTAAAAAATAGCAATAAAAAAAAAAACGTTCGTTTTATTTATGAATAGTTCGCCGCGCACACTGTCAAACGTATCGCGATAATTTAATACATAAAAATAAGAAATATCTAACGAAATGGAGATTCGGGGCGTATTCTTTTTTCTTGCCTTCTTAATAGGTTACCGAGGTTTATGAAAAACACACAAAATAATTCGAATCTAACGCGTATTATAAAAAAAAAAAAATCAGCGTTTAAAATCACATTGAAAATCTATATTAACGCTTATAAAACATGCGATGTAAAATGTTATACTTGGAATCCTTGACGCGTAAAACGGATTTATAGCTTACTCCGCGCTATTTTTATCTGTATTCAATAATAATTAGTAAAAAATGCGCTATAGAATCCGAGCCCTGCTTACGATTTATTATGACTACTACACGCTGTGTACATTAACAGTAAAAATACTGTATCGTGTAAAACACGATGTATTGGAAAACGAGTATAATTCTAGAGTATATTAATTTAATATCTATACGAATACATTTTAAAACGTTCGCGGATAATAATTAATATCGATTTTATTTCCATAATAAATAGTCTCGGGTAATAAGAAAAAAAATATATCGTTAAAAATCTTATTATTCTCACAAATTTTTGTGAAGATTTTTAACGTTTATGTTAAAAAAAAAAAAAATAAAAATGCGTTTTTCTCGAAACTCGTATTATATATAGTAGGTATCCGTAAATCAAACATATTTTCTGACAACATTTTAAGTTTTCAGAAATATTATACCCGCAGAACATATTTTACAAAAATTATTGGATATACAACGGAGAAACAATATTTTATGGATCGTAAATTTAAATGTTATTTATTTTATTATTTTTTTTTTTAGTTTTGACAATCCCGCATCCAACGAGTAATTTCCACGCGATCTTCGACGAACCGAAACACGATACGTTATACATGCGAATATATCGTGATAAAATCATCGAACGCCGCAGTGGCGTGCCCAGGAATTTTCAATGGGGGGGGGGGATGTTATAAGTAATAATACATTTTAATGAATTGTCACGGTAATACCGAAAACTCAAATGTTTATGTTTCGAGCTCTCCAAAATCGTTTCTAGCTTATAATTGTGTATACATTTGTAAATTGTTCTATAATTAAAATGAATTAAAATTATAACACACTAATAACAAGTTGTTCAATATCAACATAACACCATTAAACTGAACAAATTTATCGCATTTTTAAAAATAAACAAAATGTTTAGAAACTAGATTACTTATTCCAAACGGAAATTCAACCGCGCCTAGCTTTTGTACTCATTTCATTTATGACGTCATCTAAAACAAGTAATGACTCTAAAACAGCTCTTATAACTAAAAATTCCTTTTTTTGTAGGTCGGCGCAAAAAAGACAATTTTGGGGGGACGGGGATATAACCCCTAACCTGCCCCTCCCCTGAGCACGCCACTGTCGAACGGTGACACACGTTTAAACGCATTTTCTCGTTTTGACGTTGGCATTAAGAATTATCAAATATTCGTTCGAATATAGATATTATAATATAAAACATATATTATTAACGTTTCGTTTTGTTTAACAACGTCGTTATTATAATATTAGTTACGGGCGAGCGAATGGCACGCGCGTTTTAATTAAAAAGCCAGTGGCTTTTTATAATCTTAAAAAAACAAATCGTTTGATGTTACGTATAAATAATAAATACGCGTACATAATATAATATAACGTTTAGTGTGAAGCGTAAGCGCTCGTGTGATTTCTAATACGCTTCTGACGTTATATATTTTATTATTTTAATTTCGTTTCCGATAATAATAATTGTCGGTATTGACCGTCACCGTCGAATGACTGCAGTGATTGTGAACGACACATTTTTAATCTCTGACGTTTACCACTTGAACGACGAGATCAAATTCTAAAACGATTTTTTTTTTTTTAATTTGATCGAGTTGCCGTAAAACAATAAAGGTCTAGACTACTTACACGTGGTGTAGTCCCGTTTTAACCGTAATATTAAAAAAAAATCTTCGTTTTTACTCTTTCCGTTTATTTCTTTTAAACAGCGTACGCCATAGTTTGAATTCATTTTTTTTCTATATATATATATATATATATATATATATATATATATATAAACGCACGTATCGTAATAAAAGTAAAAAGAGAAAAAAAAATGAATTCGATATTATTTATTATATAAAATCTCGAGTCGATCGGCGATTATTATTTTTTTAAAACATTGCGATATTCGACTTATTTTTTTATCATGATATAAGAAAAACGAATTTCATATTATATACAAATAAAAATGCAGAGTTCGTACATATATAATATTCAACGACAATATCATATACATCGACGTCATTATTATATACTTGGTTCTTATGTACAATATACTTGAACAATATTTTCATTATTTGTACCTACTTGACTTATTCACGAATATACACGTATTAAAATAATTAATTGGACGTCGTCGCAGAGTCGTTCGACTATACACTCACTAGAACGAACACGCGCGGCATCATTATTTAATTTTTTTTTTTTACAGCGAATAATGAATAAACAACGAGAACGATTGGTTATGTTATTATACACACAAATATATATATATATAAAAAGTCGCGTGCCTTTTATATATATATATATATATTTTGCATGAGCGGATTTTTTTTCGCTATATATAAATACGGACGGAAATTAAAGTGTCCGGTCTCCGTATAAAAAAAAAGAGAGACCCTTTGGGGGGAAAAAAAAATCGTGGGATACACTTTTTCTCTCTCTCTCTCGTATCAAGAACCCGTTGTTATACACGGTTCAAAGACTTCGAATTTTTTTTTTCTACGTATATATGTAAAAACGAATTATATAGTCGGACGCATTTTTAGCCTTTCGGCGCAAAAAGACGCAAAGTCCCAGGAATTTAAATATCCCTTTATTCGTTATATATTTTTATTTATTAATTTTTTTCTTCTTCTTCTTCTTCTTTTTCAATAAATCGGTTTCCCTTACGTCCTCGATAATATTCGAAACGTAAAAAAATTTCCAATACTCTATATACGCGTACACACACACACACACACACACACACACACACACACATATATATATAAACATAAATCGATTACAGCGATACTGTTTTATTATTTATTTATTCGTCCATATAAATATTATACGTACGCGTTTCGTTCGGAAATTTTAATGTAAAATCTATTTGAATATTTTCCGATATCGATTTATAACAGGTTTGAAATTAATCAATAACAATAATTAGGTACTCGAATAAATGCGTTTGCTTTAGTTATTGTTTTTTTTTGTTTTTGTGTCGGTTTAACGAAAAATCCAATATAACGAGTTTGTATATTATTATAATAATATTTAAGCGGCTTTTTGAGAAATCGTTGATTTACACGCGGAAAATAGGATTCCGTAGGCGTATACCCGACTGAATTTTCTTGTTTATTTCCACAAACGTTTTCCCATTTCGCTAATGCACCACCATCACCACGGGGTGAACGGATGAATAATAATAATAACGCATAAAATCCCCAACGATTTCTTTTCATCTTCAAACACAAAAGGAAAACTTAGTAATGATATACCGTACTATATATATATATATATATATATATACATATAACCGGGGATAAAAGTAAATATATATAGAAAAGAAAAAAAAAAGACTCCACTATACTGTTGTATTATTATTATTATTATTGCGTAGTTTTTATATCCGAGTTATTGAACACACACACACACAGACACAGAATATAAATCGTACAATCGGTAAATATATACCGCTTAACGAGATACCGCCGCAGTTCGTATAGAAAATACATTTAAAAAAATTAATTCTCAGTATATGATTTTCTTATTCTGACGTATCGTTATACCAAAAAAAAAAAAAAAATTATTCATAAATTAATAATAATATATTGCGCCCCCCCTCTCCAGTGTACGTTATATTTGATAACGATTTCGAGATAAAGGAAGAGCTCATCCGTCTTGAACGCCGCGGCACTGTCGCATCGGGGGAACGGGGAAGTCGTAATGGGATAGGGTTGATTGGTTACAAGACAAGTGGACCGAATATGATGACTATCCGTCCCCTGGGCCGTTTGTATGTTAATGACGTGCATGTATACGGAATGGGACACTGACGAGTGCAATTTTCATCCCTTTGATGTCTCCCTTAATCCGGTTACTCGCATCCGCGGCCCAGTTTCTCAGGCGTTTCCGCAGCGCCAGATAGCAAAAAAAAAAAAAAAGTACGTATACTGCGCCGCCGTGTGTATATTATACGCGTGTGCGGAAGGGGGAGAAAAAAATCTAAAAACGTAAAAGGGCTAAAAAAAAAAAGTCAAGTGCGGGTTGTACTGCTGCTGCTGCTGCTGCACGTTCGCAAACACGTAAGAGGGAATGACCACTGTAAGTGGTTTACGAGCCCAGCAGGCCGTGAAATATGGATTATGATCGGCCGCGTGGGGGTATCGAGAGAGAGAGAGAGAGAGAGAGAGAGAGAGAGAGAGGAAAAAAAAAGGGTTGGTTAATAGATTTATTATGATTGTAGCAATTGGTTTGTAATTTGACCGCGATGACTTAAACTGTATAACGTATTCGAACAACGCGTATGTTAGGTTCATCGACAACATAATATCGTATACGTTATAATATTATACGGAGCGCGATTCGATCTCGAGTGGCAGGCCAACGTACGAGGACGAATTTAATAAAAATAGTAAAAAAATTTTTTTAAAAAAACAAAAAAAATTAAATAAAAACTATAAATGAAATGCTCGTAAATAATAATAATACATTTGTCGGTGTATTTTTCTTTTTCGCTTTAATATATTATGTACACCTGATGACGTCGAAATCGGTAAAAAAAAAAACAATTTTTTTTTTGTAAAACAAATCTTTATTTTACATAATACGGTCGATTGTATTCTGATTTATAAATATTATAACGAAAAGAAAAAGAATTTTTTTTCAAGAAAAACCGACCAATTTTCAAGGAAAAACTACTTATAACGTTTGTAATACAATATATAATATATAGTAACAGAAAACGTTCAAGTTTTTATTAAAAAAATTGTCGTTTTTGACAGTAGTAAAACGCTATAATTATTTAAGCGAATTACGCGTGATTTAATCGTATAAAAACTACGATAGTAAAAGGGAATAGATATTTGATCTGTCTAGTCTATTGATTTTGATTTTATTACGATTTTCAAAACGCGTTAAAACGTATCGAAAACGAGAAACTAATTTTGTGCGCCCCGTCGAGTGGTGAAAACATAAAATAAATAAGAAAAAAAAAAAGGAAAAAAATCGCGGAAACCGAGCCCGTCGAATTTGTTGTGCGCGAGACAAACATCGAAATCGATGTTCGGTTTACTTTTTTACAGAGCTAAAAAATCCCTGTCCCCCTGCAGATGATCAAGCCATCGCGCGCGCTTAGTCTGTCCTATATATTATATCCCATGTTCCTAATCGCAAATTCATATTTGCTTTTCGTGCATTTTTATTCTCTTTCCCCGGTTCATCCATTCACTTTATCTCGTCCGTAACTAATTCGGGACCGGTGGTATATAGTAATCGAAACTATATAATACGACGTGCACACGGAATTCAGTACCAATATTTGCTCATCGACTACTACTACTACTACTACCCTCTCTATATATTGTCATTGGTACTTCATCGTGTGTATACACGTTTAAAAAAAAAAATAAAAAAAAAAATCATTAGATTACACTAGAACGTCCTCCCTGTATATTAATAGATTTTAATCTGACGGGGACCGATTGTTTGGTTTAAATAGCGCGTGGTGTCCGAGGGAGGTATATGTGTGTGTGTGTGTGTGTGTGTGTACGTAGGGAGAGTACTGCTACACGCATAAAGGGTTGACAACGGCAATTTGTCCTTTCTGCCACCACCCCCCTTTCGGTCCCATGGCTTTTTGAACAAAGGTCTCTTTGAAATTTCGGGTGTACGTGACATTTGCGACCGGACTTCGCATCGTGTTCTCATGCGCAGGTTATACTACTGCAGGCAGTTAATTAAAATAAAGAATAATAATAATAATAAAAAACCCCCCGAAAGGTTTATATAGTATTAAACGCTGAAAGAAAATCGATCCGTATCAATATATAGAACGCAATATTCTACGATGTACTCTATGCGAAACGGTGTACAGAAAAGTTCGCTTAAAATCAACATTAAGCGTATTATATTCCTCTTTTTGTAAAGTGTATGTATTGTGTACTTATATATTTTATATTATATTTTTTATTTATTTATAATATATAATAATATATATTTAAAAAAATAATAAATAACAAAATATATAATAATATCAGTATATATTATAAAAAAATATTATATATAAAGAAAAAATGCTTAGAGTATTTGATAAACGTTTTAGAAAGTAACAACTAGTTTCGACCGTAAGTCATCACCAGGTTACAATGAATAATAATAATAAAAAAAAAGCGAAAAACAGTTATACAAAACAGGCATTTTTTCTTTATATATAATATTTTTTATAATATATACTGATTTTATTACACATGTTGTTATTTATTATTTTTATGACATATATTATTTTATTTTTATAAGAGTATTACAATTTTTAGTTTTTAATTTATTTACATACTTAGTTAAATATATACAAATTGTGCGTAAAAATTATTTAAAATAATATAATTATTGTTTACCTATACATATGACGTTAACTCGTATTTATACATTCGTACAAAATCTGGAAGTGTCCAATTAATGTAATATACCGCGCGAAGTAAATCATTTTTTTTTATTTTTACACATTTATACCCAATAAAACGGGTTTGTAAAATACCTGTAATTTATATCGTACAAAGAAAAATAATAAATCGCTGAAAACTATTAGGTTTATCGATAATATTTATTTCAGAGGTGTTATAACATCATATACCGTATTATGTTTATTAGAAATTAATAATTTATTATTATTTTACCGATTTTGTAAAACCTGCGTCCGTTATTAAAAATAAACTATTTTTTTTTAATATTCTCTTATATATAGACTTGGAACTCGTTTACATATTTTTGAAAACATTATTCTTTTATATATAATATATATTACATATAAATATGATACAGTAATTTAAATAGTCGAACTGAAAAAAAAACCGGCAGTGAAAACGCTCGGATTAATTTGTACTCGGACAAAAATTTATTTCACGGACCGTCAGTTTTTTTTTTTTGCCGAAATTATTAAATAATATTCCGAGTTATATTAAAAAATTACGTTTTTGAAAATAACACAAATATTGTATTTATATGACGTGTAATGGCGGACAAGTAATATACGTGTATGTAAAACTTGTCATGGAAAAAATAAATTTTGTAGACAAACGAATAATAAATAAATAAATTTACATACATAGTATACATATATCAAATTTCAACTAGGTATGAATGTACAACGATATCGCATTACTCTATATATCCGAAAATTCATGAAAGTCGAACGCACAAATCGAATGATATTTGAAGCTATAGCGGTCCCCGCGTTTCGTTCGCGTTTTTTTTATATGTTTTTCAATAAAATAAAAAAATGCCAGTGAGACGGAGAGAGGCGAGAGGGAGGCTGCGAGGAGGAATGGCATCGCTGGAATTTTATCAAGAGACCGGTCTCGAGGGAATTGAAGCGACAATTTGATTTGCACCCTTGGAAACACCGGGAGACCTTTTCTCTGCAAAAACTATGTGATGGAGGCCTTTGATCTCGCGGTGAAATTGCGTCAACACCACGCCACGTACCCCTACTCGCACACCCACCCACCGCGCGTCCAACTAAAGCCACCTCCTTTAACTTCCATCGTCCCTTTGTTTTATATCCTGCAAAAATTACCTTAAAATAACGCCCTTTTTCGTTCGCAGCTCTCGTAGTTGCGCTATGAGCGTGTGCGCGTACCTTATTAAGTCCGTGAACTTTATCGTATATACGTATAAGTATAATCACCGTAAGAAAGAAAGGAAAAAACCTTTAAACGTTTTGAGAACTGAGAACTCAGTTTTCGGTTTAAAAAAAAAAAACTTTTTTTTTTATCTTTATAATTATTATTTTTACTCGTATTTTCAAACAACGCGATTTTCCTACTAAACGATATTAATATATTATATAATACGCGTTTCGAATACACAAGAACACATATTACGTAAAACGCAATGACCCTCCAAGTGTCCTTTTATATATCCTGTACGGTTATCATCGTTTCTCAATTATCATTTATGATTATCTCATACCGAAGACCTTTGGCGTTCGCGGTAGGTATCTACCGCGTCTTTGTCATCGCACCAGACTCGCAATGTAATTCCGCGAATACGTTATTACGCAAAACAAATGACGACCGATCCGACCAGCGTTAAACGTTGTTCGTATTATATTTAATTTAATTTAATTTATATATATGTATGTATGCTTTTCGTTCAAATATAAATCGTAATAAATACGGGCCACAATTTAAATAGAAATAAAATAGCGTATATTTTTCGTAACTAAATCGTGAGCTACCGTACATATGATCCGGCCCGAAGGACCATATCCTTCTGCCAAAGATTAACGTTAAATTAGCTGGTATAATCGACGAATCGTGCGAAAAATTGAAAACGAAAAACCACAGCTGTCTCGTTTATGATTTATGGATTTTTTTTTTTTCAAATTATTATTATTATTATTCATATTAGTCGCGTGTTATATTACGCAAATCAATTCGAGTAGTATTTTTATTACGAGAAAATATTGAATGTACGGAGGATTTCGCGCGAAGTGGCGTGATCGCGTTGCTGCAAACGCTGCAGAGAGGTTCGGCCGCTCGATTTTCGGATTTTCAAGGGGTTGGACGCGTGCGCGAAAATGGAAAACCCCTTTTCGCCCTCCTCTCGGCCGCGGTGCTTACAACCATCGATTTCAAGATGGGCGACGACCCGAGCCGCTCTCCTATACACCCCACCGCGGGACCGGGGCGGCCCCGTGTGTTCTGTGCGCGACGGATCCGCAGGGATACAGCGGGCGAAAATAAACACCGAGATTAAAAAATCGTTCGCTGCACGAGAGAAAAATATAATATATATATCCGTTTTTGTTTTTTAAATAAATATAATAAAATAAAGTATAATATAAATATATATATACATACGGTTAAAGGATCCCTTTGAGATTCGAGATAGGAACTCATCTGAAAAATAAAAATTATTATTATTATTATTATTGTCTCTTAAATAATAATTATGTAAAGTAACGAACGGGGAAAGTGTCGATATACATATAATACTACACGTAGTTGTCGAGACGAATAGTATCGTAAATTTTTTCACGAGCGTTTTACCATGAAAAAAAAATATATAAACATTATGACGACACGAGACAAATTGGAAACGAATATACGCGACCTGTGCGGCTTTTGAGACAGTCGTAACCCGCGAACGCCGTATCGCCATATTTTTAATATAATATTCATAAATTCTCTTTCAAGTCCAAATATACCCGTTCCATACGTATATAATAATATGTGCGTATTAAAATATTATTTATTTATTGATAATGTAATATTAATAGTATTATTATGAATTATAAAACGTACAAACACGTATAATCATTACCTGATCACGAAAAATAGGTAAAAAAAAAAATTGATTTTTCTTTTTTTGAAACGTCCCACGAGGATCGGACGATTTATGTAATGTAAATAAAAATAAAATTAATTTTTTTTTTTATAATATTGTACTATTTATCAATCTGAACCCGTACTGACGTAGATCAGTTACGTTTTTATCAGATATGTTTGTAAGGTGTTATGATTTTTGGCGTATAATTCCGATTTGTTATGAAGGCGGCGTGTAGAAGATGTATTTTCGTTCCGCGTCTGAGCATTACGTTTGCAGACGAGAAATAAATTATACGATTTTAAAAATAGACATAAAAATACAATTACCGATACCTATTATACGTTTAAACTCTAATTAAATCAAAAAAAAAAAAGAGTCAGCGGGCGGACGAGACACGCGATCTCAACTGTAAAAAAAAAGTATAAAATTATGGAAGAAATTCGCTGAGAAATATAATATAATAAACGAATAAGTCGCGATTACTGCACGGTTCGCGTATTTATTAAAAAAAAAGAAAGAAAAACGCGCGCGCGAGCAAAGTTTTTCAAACGTCATCAAGATAATACTCTTTGGAGGATAAAACCGCTATTAAACTTTTTATTTATTCCATAGAGCGCAGCGTTATTGCATCGACTGAGTGAAAAAAAAAAATCTATGTGATTCTGCGTAGTATTTTAATCATCTTTTACAATGAAATCGACGAATTTTTTTTTTTATTTTCGTATATTTTTTATTGAAAAAAAAAAATTATAATACTTATAAACCCGTCGAAGAGCATTACACAAATATTCGAAACGCGTTATATTATAAAATACGGAAGAACTGTTACTTTTTTTTAAGTAGCTGATTTCATATATAGTGCACCAACGTCATAAAGTTATTGTATACACACTTAATAATGGACGACACGATTAATCGTTCTACAACGACGAGTGCAATGAAAACGAACGGAAAAAAACGACAAACGAGAAAAACAATTAACAAAGGTATAACAAAATATATATTATAGTGTTTAAATGTTTATAATTGAAGAGGAAAAAAAAACTGTTTGACGACAACAATATGATGTCGCGTACGATAAAATTTTTTAAAAAAATTTGTAATTTGTTTTTACCCGATACAAAAATATGTTCGTAAAATAAAATAATAATAATTTAAATGAAAATACTTAAATATATAACAATAAATTATTAATAATATACCCGCGGTGCAGCGTTCTTATTATAATATTAAACATTTATTATATACAGAGGCGGTTTGAACACTTACTTCTTACCGGGCCAGGTTAAATAAAACGACCCACAAACCTACCCCAAAAACATTTTTTCTCGCTTCGCTCGATTTGCTTTATAACTTGTAAGTTTATCTCTAAATGTGTTCACGAATCAACTCGTAAACCGAAATTTTAATTCGTTTAACCGAAATCTGCCTATAAAACGCAGTGTTGAGCTTAAGAGTTTTCCATAAATTTAAAATTGTAAAAAATATGTGCCTATAATACAAACTAATCTAAAATAAATGTTATACGTTTAATCTATGTATCGTACAAACTATAAGTATCTGTTATGCGTTATTTTTTCTGATTGAACATACCGTCTTATAAATAAAACTATTTCATATTATAGTACTCTGAGTGGTACTAAAAACTGTAATTTTTTTTTTATATATTTAATATTGGTTTTAAATTAGGTACTTATTAAATAAAATATTATACATTATACTTCGTTGTAAAATATATATTTTTATACAATATAATATTTATTTATATTTATACATGATATTCGGTGGTTATACCCACGAATTTAGATATATCTCAATTCGTGGCTATACCTAATTAGGTATCTCGTCCCGTTATTTAATTTAATCAGACTACGTGAAATACATGCTTAGCGATGATTCAAAACAGATCAGGCGGTACATTTATTTCGAAATATTTGTATTCGACAATTTTTACAGATACTTAAATACCGAGTCCTGGCCCATTCGCCACAAAAAAAAATCTTTTTTTTTACCCGGGCACCGCCCCGTGTAGAAGGTGCTAACCTAAGCCGTGTCTCTGATTGTACGTTACGCGCGGTGTAAAACAATAACGTAAATATATAATGCTTTGTGTTTTTATTTATTATACTTTACACGGTTAATTTACACATCTGCGTCGTATATTATATAATATTTATGCGTTTATCCTATGATTTATGCAGAAACGATGTAAGAATAAAAAAAATGAAAAAAAAGTAGATAATTGTGTTTGTATTGCGAATGAATGCATAACGAAACGAAATACGATTTCCAGGAGATAGGCGACCGACAACGTCGAAAAGAAACAAAACGAAGAATATCCCGATGTCTAATTTTCCCTGCAGCACGTCGGTGCTTTCGATAACTGCGACAGAAGACAACGACCGTCATCCGGACAATCCCGTAGCCGATAAAATCGCTGACGAACCCGTCGCTACGACGTCGACTTACCGTCATCGTTTTGATCCTACTCGCGACGCTGCTGATGCTGCTACTGATGCTGCTGCTGCTGCTGCTGCTGCTGCTGCTTCGGCCGGAGGACGTCGCGAAGACGACACAAAAACGAATTTCATCGTCGACGACGAACTGCAGAAAAATTCATCGGGAACGAAAACGATCAACACCGACGACAGCGAGAATTCGTCGGAGGAGAAAGGGACTGGTCGAAAGGAACGAAAACCGTTGCCGTTGACGTTCGATCGGTTTCGTTCGGCGGACAACGACCGTGATAACGACTCGTCGTCAGAAACGTCCGAAGACGTGTGCTGCAAAGGAACGGGTTCGGCCGGCAAATGCTGCGTGTACTTGGGCGAAAGGGAGACGTTGCGGTCGTTCTGGGACAAGTGTCTCTATCAGTGTTTCAAGTCAAAGAGATGCGTGGCCGGAGAAAAGCCAAAGCGGAAATATCGGAAAAAAACTAAAACGTCGAAAATCCCGACGAAAAAACGGAAATCTCTGGACCCGCCGTTGTCGTGCATCGACACGAAAGGTACTGCCGCGGTCGTGCATAAAGGTCAGTCATTTTTTCACGTTATTCTACGAACGAATAGGTTATTATTTTTTGAATCTACAATCCCGCCGAACAGATTATTTGAGTCGCTACGAAACGCTGTTGTTCGTGGACCCGTTGGCCGACACGATGACTCCTTGGGAAAAAAAAGATTTCGAGATGGTTTTTCGCATGGTGAAACCCGCTGATATATTCGCTCTGAAGACCAGAGACAATGTCGACGACGACGCAGACGATGACGGGGAATCGACAGACTACACCAATTCCGACACGGACCAAGAAGTTTGATTATTATTTGCATATATATATATATATATATATGATTTGTCGTTTGTTTTATTATTATTATTATTATTGCTCGATTTTTGTTTTTTATATAAATTATCTGATTAACGACAAATTTTACGCGTTTTATTTCGAAGGCTACACACACGCACATGTAAGGTTGAAAAAAAAAATGAACAAATTTAATTATCGCGATAATAAAATAATTATACTACGATTTATGGAGAAAACATAAAGTTACGCTAAATTCACGTTCTTGTTCATGTGTATAATAAAATACTTTTACTATTAAATAAATATCGATTAAAAATCTACTTTTTTTTTTTTTTTTAGTACAAATCGCAATTGAAATCTGTGAAAATATTAAAAGTAGAAAAAAAAAAAATTTACATTTATAGCGCGCGCATTATAACGAACGATAAAACAAATTGTGTGCATCCAATGTACGACGTTTATTCACACAGGTCAACGGAAACGATGATGCGAAAATAACTATAAGTTTTTTTTTCTTTTTTTAATATTAATATTTTCAAAAGTTGTATATCTGGCCAGTTTGTCGATTTGGAATGTTTTCAAAATCTAAATTTATACTTTTATAAAGTCTGGTGCAACGACCACATGTTCATCACACAACGGAAAAGGATGTGCTGTTTTTTATAGTTACGACTTCTTGTGTGCATCCGAAGGTAAGGATTATTATAGTTCAAACCTCATAAAAAAAAAAATATATATGCGGAGGCACGTTACTGCGTATATGTATTTGGTTAAATCACATAATATCAAGAATGTTATACTACGTATATCAATTAATACGATGTATTTTTTTCCTCCCAGCCAATACACAGAGTCAAATACAAATATTACAAAAATAAAAATCGTTTCGTCCATTCGACGAATATAATGTGTAATAAGAAAAAAAAATTCGATTCTCGAACACGACGTATATTTAATAAAACGAGAGTAAATATTTCAATATTATTAAAAAAAAACCAGTAATAATTTAATTTAACGAATATAATTTGCCTGGAATTTGCGAACTGCTATTAAATGTAGTTTTAATGAATTTTAGATGGGTAAAACGAATGGAAATTTTGAAACAAGGTATAAACGAGAAGACGCGTGTCTGAAATGAAATCGAAAAGAAAAAAAAATTAGCTAATCCGAATTGAAATTTTGCGAAACGCGCGACAGAAAATAATCGTACTAATTTACATTTAATCACGGGCAATGACTCAGATTTATTTTAAATATACTGAAATTTCAAAACATTTTAAATATACGGAGTGTAAAAACAATATTTTATACTCACGCGTATATTAAATAATATTAATGACAGGCCACCAGTAATTACTATTCTTTTTAACAGTTATTATATAATTCAATACGTACATACAGTTTCTAAACTGTTTTTTTTTTTGTTTTTTGTGATGTCTTTTTTTTATTATTATTATTATTATTATTATAACAATCATAATTTTCCTTACGCGAATTTATCCGTTTTTTTTTTTTTTTTACTTATTTATTCTGTCGAGGTACTTTTAGATTCTAAGCGGAGCGAGAAACGTATTGGTTTTACAATGGCGTGGTATTTTTTTATGTCTGAACCCAAGAATTCAGAACCATGTTTTGTAGTTTTAAATCGCATCTAGTCGGTACTATTTAAAGAGGTAATTTTTCGATTTTCTCAAAATATAACTAAAAATGACACAAAAACGGTAGAAGAACGGTATTTCGTCGAAATCGATTATCGTTATTTCTTCGTGATTTCGGTACTAACGCTATTATAGAAATTTGAAATATTTATCGAATATGTAACTCCTTTGTATTGTATCGAAGAAAAAAAATTTTTCAAACACTTTTATTTTGGACTATTTATACAGCAATTATAGGTTTCGAGGTATTTAATTCATAAAAAGTGTTTTAGTTTTTGTTATATATGCGTGCCAAAATATTATAATATACCGAAACTTCGTTCTGCAGAATCGTTTTAACGAACGCAACGATTTATCGCATTGCTTTCAAATTCAAATCGCTATCAAATCTAAAATACAATAAAAGAGTGTACAATAAAATCTTTACAACCAAGTCGAATTCACTCGAGCGACATTCGCTGCACAACGCACCGCGCCGGCTCGCTACATTTTTTTTCTTCTCCTCTGTACGCCTACACACGCATACTCTTCGTCGAAACCGGTACAGTAATAAAATAGTATATACTTTTTTTTTTTTGTATATTTCTTAATTTTTTCCATAAATAATTCTTTGACTGGATTCGGACAATTTTTTTTTTTTTTATATCAAAGACGACAAAACCGTCCGTTTCTGTTGTATCACATCATGACGAGTTCAGCGTTGTTACCACACCAGTCGTTTTGATCGATTTAGAAGAACACAAAAAAAAACCGAAGTCAACCGCGCGACAAATTGAATAATATCAATTTCCCATTGTCCCAATACAACAGCACACGCCATTCCCTACACACACACGTATAATAATTGTTTTGACACTTGACACGGCGACGGGGTGTATAATATGTGAAAGCATTGTGTCCGTCCACGGAATACATTATATATTTTATTATAATTCCACTTTGCCCCCTCTCGTCCCGTAGTTCCTAACGGCGCTGCTGCAAACCGACATACGACGCGTGTGTGCAACGAAAACACGGTTACCTATATGTCATTTTTATTTTTATTTGGAGGGGTTGAGGCTGATAATTAATTGATTTATATATACGTTAATAGTTAATATGTTAATATGTAGACGGTACCTACTAAAAAAAACTGATTATTTATTCATTTCAGGGGGGGAGGCTGCAGCCCCCTGGTTACGCCACTGCTACATGTGTATGAGGCCCAGCACGCGAGAAATCGTTTTGAATTAAATTTTTTCCAACACGATTAAGCAGCGCACGGTTTTACGTGTATAATTTTTTTTTTTCATACTTATACACGCACGTGTTATACGTATATACTTTTTTTAGATTCTGAGCGAAATGTATTGGTTTTACAGTGATATGTATATATATTTTTTTTTAATGTCTGTACCCGAAAATTCTACCAGAAAGAACAGTTTTTACACACATACCTATTGTTACCGGTAGCGAGTTGCATCTAATCGGCACTTTAGAAAGGTACTATTTTTCGATTTTTCAATACTTTTTTTTTTTGAAGCGTCAGAAAAAAACTACTAAAAAATTACAAAAAAAAAACGGTGAAAATTTCGTCAAAATCGATTATCGTTATTTCTTCGTAGTTCTGAAACCGATGGTCATAGAAAGATGAAATTTCACCAGATATACGTGACTTTGCACTGTATTAACGAGACAAATTTTTCAAAAAAAAAAAAATTCTTTTAATTTTGAGCGATTGTTGATATTGAGGTATTTGACCCGTAAAAGAGGTAATTTTCAGATTAAAATTTTAAAACGACGTCAGGCGTTTGTCGTTACTTCAATTGTATATTAAACAAAAAAAAACCTTGAAAATCTATCAAGTCACAATTTCTTTTTGTAATCGTTTCGACAGAGCGTATTGCACGCCGAAGCTCCGCTCAGAATCGTTTTATAACGCTACAGTGATTCGTTTCGGATTCTGTAGTAATAACGGAACTCTAAAAATCTGTATCCGATAGTCAGTGCCGTCCTTACCACCAATAACGCCCTACGGCAATAATATTTGACACCCCTCACCCAAAAAAAAAAAAAAATTACAACTAACGTAATATCTAATTACATAATTTTATATATTTTAATAGTAAATACACTCATCCTCGAAATCATCATATAGATACAAGGGAAATTAATATCTAAAATAAAACAACAAATTTTTTTTCTTTTTGTCATTCATTTTTATGACGCCCCCTGCATTCATAATACTTTGGACGCCCTTGGACACTTGCCCCATTTGCTCCCCCCCTTGGGACGGCTATGTCGATAGTAATTCACTCAATCTTCATCCACAACTGTACATGCGTTACCTTTTTATCCGCGTCACCTTTCTAATAATGCCTATGTCTTACACAGAAATGTATATAAAATTGCGCGACGCATTTCGTAATAATAAATTAAAATTCGTAAACCGTTTTATTTCGTACGGCGAATTAAAAAAAAGCACTCGTGATTTGAACGTTTCGGGCGAAAAAAAAAAAGTAAAATAATTTCGAAAACGTTTTTTTTTTCTTCTCGGTAACAATTTTATACAGAATAATGACCATCATTTATAATCGTGCACATACACTATGAATTTTTTTTATTATTATTATTATTATTATTATATTGCGTACACATACGGTCCGTGCAACGGATATCGATTGAATGGTATAGCGGAAGGAGAGGAAAAACCGAAAGACGAGAAACTAAAAAAAAAAAAAATTGAAAATAATTCCTAATTAAAAAAAAAAAAAAAATCGACGAGATAAAAAAAAAGTACTGCCAGCAGCGGCTGGAGGACTGCACGTATATACTATATATACATATAGTCGTTATGTGTGTACGCGTATACCTGTAAGCGTATATACACAATTTATACGATACCGAACGGACGAGACGCGAGAATAAATTTTATATATATATATATAAAAAACTATTTATATATATAATATATTATTCTTCGTATTTTTTTTTTTTTTATATATGTTTTCTCTCTCTCTCTCTCTCTCTGTCTGTCTAAGACGTGAGAATATTTCACGGTTAATAAAAATACACGGCGCACACAATACCGACGTGGTCCGATATATTATATATATATATGTATACCGGTTTCAAAAACGACGTAAAAAAAATAATAATAATAACAATAAAAAAAAAAAACGTATATATATATATAAAAAAAAATCAAAATGGTATAATAACAATATTTTCGTGCGCGCGTAAAAATACAACACACACGATTTCCAACCGAGTGTATAATAACGAGAGAGAGAGAGAGAGAGAGAGACGCCTACGAGTCGTTTTCTATACCGTTTTCCGTACGCGGTCCCGGTGAGAAGTACCCTGTTTAGCATGCCACTTACCATATGTGTGACGCGCGCGCGTATAAATAAAATATGTGCGCGCCGCGGAGAGGCGGCGGCGGCGGCGGCGGCGGTCACACCGTGCCCCGACGTCCCGCCGATTGTCGTGCCAGCGACGACGACGAGGACGACGAGAACGGGCAAACGGAATATTTGATGCGGCGAAAACGCGCCTGAACGGGGCGGCGGATAAGGAAACGAGAATTAATAATGCAAACCCTCTCTCTCTCTCTCTCTCTCTTTCTGTCTATCTCTTTTGGTTTTTTTTTTTTTTTTTATTTAATGGTTTTTTTGCCCCGCCACTAAACGTCTCCGAGCATGCGAAATACAGTCGCTACAATTGACCAAACACACGGTACGGTTAATATTATTGCGTGATACGCCAGCTCTATTATTATTACACCACCTAGGGCGGCGACGAGAAAATTTGTAAAAAAAAAACAAATTGCTTTTTCTACTCAAATCGCATTATACGTACTGCGAATTCAAAACGTATTTCGTTACGATTTGCCCCGTAAACCGTACCGAGTTCTATCGGGATAAGAATATTTTTAGAAAAAAACTTTTAAAAACGAAAAACGCACTAAAATAAGTACGAAGTAATCAATAAACTTTTTGAAAGCGAATTTCAAACACAACTAACGCGTTGCAGAAACGAGTTTTATTAATCTATAATAATGTTGCGATAAATTAATATTAATGTATTATATATACTGATAAATATTACAATAAATTAATATAAAACGCGTTTCTGCGCAATGTAATGTTGTTTGAAATTTGCCGCGCCGAATTAAAAAAAAAAAAAGGTTATTGATTATTATTTCATACTATTTTTGGTGTATATATTTTTTTTTTGAAGTCGGTTTCTTTTTTTCTAAAAAAAATGTTTTTATTTCGTCCTTTTTAGTGTCATAGTAGTCATATCGTATTTCCCGTTCCTACATTTGACTGGAGGGCAGTTTACGTAGGATACAATAGGCCGATCCTTATGAAAATCGGAAAATACGGAAAAAAATACAAAAAACTAAATTACCGGCCGAATACTGCAGGATCAATATTTACAAAATCGGTACGGGACCACTGGGAGGCGATACTCTTTCATTTTTAAAAAAAGATTCGTCCGAATCGGTTCATAAATGGCGGAGTTATGAGGTAAAAAAAACATTAAAAAAAAAAAGAAAATACATCCGATTTGAGAACCACCTATTTTTTTTTTTTAAAGTCGATTAAAAACGATATCCGTCGAAACGCTGCTGATGCTGCTGCTGCTGATGCTGCAGTAACACGTATATAAAAATATAACCGAACTACCGAAAATTTATAAAAAAAAAAACTGTGCGCTTGTGCGTCGTAAAACGTACTCTCCGGCGGTGGCTCTCGCTCAGTGTTTATACGCAAGACGAGCCAGACGTATAAACAAAGTCGAAGAGATTTTACAGTGCACGCTTTATCGATACGGATCACCGCGTTTTACCTCTGTAAAACTCAGTTTTTTTTTTTTAATAGGAAAATAATCCTTACACTTGACATTAGTAAAATACAGTGGCGCACCCAGTAGGCAAGGGGGATTTTACAGTGACGTATCCACGGAGGAGGTCCGGACCCCCCAACATTTTTTCGTTCTTATATTGATATTATTAATATTAATATATTTTTTAAATAGACTCCCCCCCCAAAAAAAAATAAAATAAAATCCTGGCTACGTGGCTGGGACTTTGGGGCTAAAGCCCCCCCCCAAAAAGAATTTTTTTTTATACGCTTATTCTGGAATTTCGATTTGTTAGAATATAATATTACGGTGATTTTTTTTTCCCCCGAATTTCATTATTATGATTATTTAAAATATATTATTACAAACGACTGGTTAGGTTGATATCGTTTGGACGAGGTGCAATTAAATATATAGATGTATTAGATAGGTTATTAGATTTCACATGACATTTTCCTTACAAGCCAATTATTTATATTTTATTACAGCTATTACTACTATAAATTAATCAGTTTTTCTGCGCGATAGATGTTTATCATGAAGATGCCTTGTCTTTATCGTGAAACCATCGTCACAACGACACGATTATACACATAAATGTATAATTTTGTATGATTTATTTGTTATTACTAACTATGCTGCAGAAACATTTGTCTTTTTTTTAGCTCTGGAGGGGTCCATTACGCCGCTGATGAGATTGATTACGTTAAAAAAAATCTGTTCACACCGATAAAAAAAAAACGTGCACCTCTCAAAAACCCGTAACGACGTCAGTGGCGTAGTATAAGAAAAATTTTCGGGGGAGTTGTGTACATAAAAAAAAAAAATCGTTAAATAATACAATTTTTTTTTGTACTCTGATACAGATACAGGTAGTTTTTATGTTACTGTTTTGACAGGTTTTGTACGAACTTGAAAATATATTAATAATATTTTGTACTGATATCATATTTTTTTTCGATTTTTTTTTCCAAACACTGAATATTTCGGGGGGTTTTGTCTCCAAATCTCCCCCCTCACCATCCGTTACTACGCCCCTGAACGACGTTACCAATATATGTGGAGGAGAAATTATATATAAAATAAACGAGCGGATTTGCAGCACGCAATACGTGTCGTTCCGACAACACGTGAGAACAAAAAAAAAAGCCTTGAAAGGGTGCAAGAGGTTCGCGTGTCCTCTAAAACGGTCATCACTATATGATGTTTGGCCTACAAAAAAAAAAAAATATATATATATAATATATCGACGTGTATACATTTTTTAAAAGACAATTTAACATATACGTATAGCTCAGTAATAGAGTGTGACACGAATACCACCACCGCGGTCGTGGACGGTTGTATTTGTTTAGCGGTTTCGAAAATTCGGATTGTTTTTTTTTTTCCTATTTTAATTTAAGGGAACGGAGGGGAATAAAAAATACATATCCCAATAATTTCCTTCCAAAACTGGTTTCTTTGTATATTTTTTTTTTTTTTTTTTTATAGTCTTTTCGTGTAACTGCTACTGGGCGCGTTCTAAGTATTTTTACGTTTTTTTTCTTTTTTTTTTATTCACATTTTTTAACGACCGGTCCCCTCCCCTCTCCCACCGCTTATACCATTATAAACGCCGGGTTGTTTATGGTCGTGTTTATACTGGTTTTTTTCGTGTTTTATTTATTAGTATTTTTTTCCTTCGCTTATTTTGACTGGCGCGGACCCGACGGAATTTAAATGGAGCTTAAACAGAGCTCGGGAAAAAAAAAAAAAAAAACGTGTCTCCGGTGACCGGTGGGCGTCGTGAGTCACAGAAACACACACACACGCACACACAAATGTTTAAGACGCGATTCCACAACGTATGTATTATATATTATTTTAATAATATATATTGTGTAGACGGAGCGCTTTTTTTAAAAATTATATTATTAAATAATTCGCTACGATATATTATAAAAAAAAATGTCGTCTTTCGCGCGGCGTTTGTTTAAAATAAATAATGGAATTAAATTAAAACGCGACCACCAAATGGCTGCAACCGGGTCGGGTCCCGAAATTGAAATTCCTACACTAGTCGGGCCCCGGTTTTTTTTTCCGGTAAGCTAGAGAAAAATATAGGGTACTTTTTATTGAAATACGACCAACGAGAATGGTAGCTAATACAGGAAATTTTGGGATTCTAGGCGTTAAACTGCAGTTACCACGGTAACCATCAGTGCCGATAGATGGCGATAGCGTCAACAGCTTTTACGACTTCCGTGAACCGACCGACGAAAGAAACGAAACAATAAAAGAGCGAATTAAATTAATAAAATATAAATCATAGTCCATATTATTTATGCATAAAGAAATATATATATATCTAATAGAATATATTAATATTTGTAAATTTTATGATTATAGCTGTATCTCGATCAACAAGAAAATTCTTTGCCATCTTCGACTGCCAGTACCGACACGTGATAGAAACAATGCGTTCACGACAGAGATTCGGTACGTGAACGGCAATATAATTCTGATGAATTGCGCCATTTTGTGGATTCACAGAAACGACTGTTGACTGCAGATCAAAAAATAGTTTTAAAAAAAGTTATGCAATACCGTAGCAAACGAAAGTGGTGGAATTATTTTCCTCGACGCACCCGGAGGCACTGGAAAAACATTCTTGCTCAATTTGATACACGCTGAAATCCGATCAAAAAAATGAAATTGCACTGGCTGTAATAGCATCGTCTGGAATCGCATCGATGTTACTCGATGGTGGGCGTACAGCGCATTCGACTGTTAAACTACCATATGTATGTAAACCATATAGAAACACCAATATTAAGATAAAAAAGTTAATAACCAGCTGAACTGATCCGGTTTCCTTCTTTCCAACAAATAAACAAAACGTATTTTTTTTTTTTAGCGTAGTAGAACACGTCGGGTATCCGCTATATGTTTTATATTTGATCAAAACTGCATTAAAAATATATGTAGCTTAGTGTTGACTTTTAATGGAGTTTCAAAGGGGATAATACGGGCATTGAATTCGTCACGGGCAACGTCGTGCAGGATCATCTAGTATATTATATAAATACGATTAAAAAAAAAAAAAATCACTAAAATGTACAAAAAAAAATGCATACGACATTAATTTTACAAATTCGAGTCGATTGATAATAATTATTGTTTCTGCAGGTCCCCCTCCCTCCGGTCGTTTTATCTTTTTCGATTCTGAAGGATTGATATAATTTTTGAAAATATCAATCGACTGCAGTATGTACGCGTTCTGTATATTATAAAATAATATTACGTATACAATATTTATCGCGTATAAAATAAGTATAGACGCGCGGACGCGTTTAACGACCGCGAGTCGTCGTCGTTCTTTTTTTTTTTATTTCCTAAATTACGTTTTATAAACGATAAATTTATTCTAATCCGTTGTTATATACATAAAACACAATTTCGGTAACCGAAAGTGATCGCGGTCGTTATATTATCGATTTACGCGTAATAAATTATTATTATTATTATTTTTTTTTATACACGAAACCGCCGCCGCCGAATTCGTTATGATAATAAATAATAATAATCAAAAGGCTATCGGCGGCGGCGGTTTGTTGAAGAAAAGTTTAATTATTATCACGGCGAGACCTTCGCCGCTGACGGTAACAAAATTGTTTTTTTTTTTTTAATCAACCGAACAATATTGCAAAATATTCTGTACCGACGACGCGTTATATACGTGTAACACATTGGTTGCGCAACCTTTCTCGATCCACGACCCCCCAAATTTATTTATTTCGATGAGGCGACCCCTTACCAACATTTTTTTTTATTATATATAAATAAAATCGTTAATTGTAGGCAATTTTATGTTATCGTTTAATTAAATAAATCCAAAATATAAACATTATTATACCTAATGTATACTTTTAAATCTACGTTTCGAAAATACGTTTAAAAAAATTGCACACCTAGTAAAAATCGTATTTCACCGGGAAAAAAAAACTTTTTTTTTTGTAATAAGAATATCTGATTTTAATAAAATATAGTCACGCGATAAATTCCTTCTCCTCCCCCGCCCCCCGCTTTAGAAAAAAATTGACCTTTCGAAAATATACGTTAAAAAAAATTGCACACCTAATAAAAACCGTATTTTTTGTGGTTAGGTTAGGTTAGGTTTTTTTTGTGGTAAGAATAAGATATACGTACAAAAGTCGTATATACAAGACGTCGAGAGGATAGCCTTGAACAGGACGTGTACCACCACCACCACCACCACCACCACCTCTACCGACTACGACGAAGACAGGGCCCGAAAAGAGAGAGAGAGAGAGCAAATACGCTATAAAAATCCCATCGAAAAGAGGTCGGTCGGAGACACACCCCCTGAAACTACCCTGAAAATACATTACACGTTCTATATTGACCGAACCGACCACTCCAAAATACACAATAAACACGCCGGTGCGTAGTATAAACCGAAATACAAACACCGGTCGGCCGGCAGAATCGTAACGATATGTTATACACTATTATTATTATTGTTGTTATATTATACAGATCGTCATACAATTTCCAAGGTCTAAAAATGGAGAATTTCTACGGTGCACCCGATGTCTGTTGTTCTCGTGCAAACACAATACGCGTTTCACTGCAGACTCGGGTAAAAATACTTTTTAAAAGTATTCGTGGAATACGTATTCCGAGAATACTATTCAGACTCGATTGTTCGAATGTACTTCGTTACACAAATAGTATTCCCTATGTATCACAAAAAGTATAATATTCCGAATACTCTTTTTATTTTACCATATAGTTCTCGCAGCATTTGCGAACATCAAAAAAGGGCGTGATGATGGAAAAAAGATTTAGAAACGATCGACGAAAATTTCACAAATTGAAGTGACACGTAAAACGATCCGATGGAATGATAAATAGCGATGGGACTACACGGCCCGCTAAGCTGTTATTGAAGAATGAGAAGTAATAAGTTATTATTTTTACGTATACAGGTACTATTTAAAACACGATTGATCTTTAAAAAGTATTCGGAATACTACCCGAGTCTGCGTTTCAGTTTATAACATAATATATAATTTAATTAAAAAAAAAATATATATATATATATATTAAATATGGTAATACGTTCAGAGGTGCACACGGGTTAGGTTAGGTCCAAGTATAATGCACGTGGCTTATTGTCCGTATATAAATACAAATATTTTTATTTAATGTATAATACTGTAATATAACGACGCGTCGTATATATAAATACATATATAGTAATATTCGAAACGTGTCGACTACTACATAATATATTATAATATTTGATTAAAATTGTTATTCCTTTTTTTTTTTTTTAATGCATATATCCGACCGTGTTTGTATATGTATACAAATATTAAAAGTCTTTTTTTTTTTTTCTTTCTTTCATATTGTATATATGCCATCAGTTATGATAATATAACGTTATCGATACAATGCATTCGTCGTTTTTTATGCTTTTTTTTTTTACTTTTTTATGTGAATACTTAATACCTATAGGGACAACGTGAGACCACCAATGGAACCCTGCAGCTACATAAGGTGTACGTGTGTGTGTATATATATATATATATATATATATATATAATAAATTGATACGCCGTTTGTAGGCCGCGTGACGTCGTTCAAAGTAATAATATTTTTGAAACAATAAATGTTTGGAAAGAAAAAAAAACGTATACACGCATTATACTGTACACAATCCGTGAAGAGAATAATAATAATATGATAGTATAATAATAATATAATACGCGCGACACAACCGGGCCGCGTCACGATAAGTAATAATAAAACGGTTTCGAAAATAGAGTAAAGTACGTAAATATTTAACCACCACCGCATTTATATATATTATGTTGTAAATATTTAATCGAATGATCGATACCGTTTATAATAATATTCTATATATATTACGTGTTCCTTTTATAGTTATGAAAGAAAAAAAACGGATTGACATTTTTTTTATTTTTTAAACGAAATACGAGTACACATGCAGTGCGAGTCAAAGTGGATCGAAATAAGTGGGGTGCTGGAAGCAGTGTCGTAATTGAAGGGGGGGGGTAAAGCAAAAAAAAAAAAGTCTTTTTTTTTAACAAAAGGACCTTCTAAACCCTATTAAACTTGACGGTGAACTATATTTTTTTATGACTGTGAATTAAGCGACGTTTAGATCTACTGAACGTTTTAGAAAACGAAATTGTAAAAAAAAGAGATATTTTAGAAAATCTTGGGCGACTACGAATTAAAAAAATAAATTTTTAAAAATCCGAGAGGGACGAATTATTTTAAACGAGTAATAAGTGGTGTCACGGATGCTAACTAAATAAAAAAAAAAAAAAAACGGAGGGATAGCATATCATCCCCCCTCCCACTTTGACCACTTATCATTACGTATATTCGTGTCAAACGACCACACATAATTTTCAGCGTAAATAAAACGTAAATATAAACGTGTGTAGCTGGGTCAAGTTGAATTATTATAAATTCAGGTATTTGTCACAAATGTCGAGTTTTAAATTATTTAAAAAAAAAAAGTAAGAAATAAATGAATATAAAAAAAATTGAAATTTAAAATTTAAACTGGTAACATAAATGGATAGAATGTGTAAAAAAAGATGTTTATACATCATATATATTCGGCCACTAATACGTTATTTGACGAAGAAAATGAAATTCGAAACGCGTATTTCGTAACGGACGCGTCGTCCTTCGCGTTTCTTTCGAATTATTGTCAGGCGCGGATGGCCGCGACAAGACGTGCTCGCGGTGTAGTATCGCGAGATTTCTGATCGGAATTCGCGATGAACGGAAAACTGCGCCTTGGCCGTACGAATAGTAGCAAAAAAAAAAAATTGCACCGGACACTTATACGAGGAGAGAGCGGTGAAATTAATTTTTTTTTTTCGAACGTGTTAACGATGTGTGTCACCACCACCATGACATAGACAGTGGTGGCAGCAATGAAAAACCGCCACCTAGTATATATGTCGTAATCTATATTATTAGTATAATAAAACTGATGAGTTCGTTTGAACGCGCTAATATCTGGAACTACCAGACGGATTTGAAAAATTCTTTTTTCGCATTTGATAGCCCGATTCTCGAGTAAGGCTGTTTGACATCACGACCCTTAGAAACCGAGCGAAAAACAAAAAAAAAAAAAACAGTCAGAAAGAACGCTAAGCGAAAACGAATTAATAACAGCGAGAGCGACGTCCACAATGTCGGTTAATGCGATGAAACAAGTTTTAATTAGTCGGTAAAATCAATTTATTCTTCAGTCACGGATCGACATTTTCTTCGTTTCTGAACATCTTTACGCCGAATATTTAATAACGAATCGAACGAAATTCGAATCGTATAAGATGTGGCGTTTTCTACGCGGAACCAAGTGCACGGGGACAGCAATAGTAATATATGCACACGACCGGAATCAGGGCCGGAACTAGGAGATTTTCAGGGGGGCAAAAAGATCAGTTTGCCACCGTCCCTCCCCCTACCACCAAAATATAATACCTCGGTAAGCTATTTTTTTAGATGCGGTAGTTGAAATTGCACACCATATGTATACTGTTAAGAAGTTTTATTTATGCGAAAAACGCTTATATTTATACATACAAAAATTTAAATAACTTATTATTATTTTTTAATAAACTTTTCAAATTCGCCGCCCTCTGAAATCTGCCGACCGGGGCACGTGCGCGGCCCTAGTTCCGGGCCTGACCGGAATTAATCCGTGGAACGATATAATTTATTTAAAAGCGGTGCTCGGTGTAGTACTGGCAGCGCATGTATAGTATATTATACACAATAAATATAACAATTTCAAAAAACATTAATATTTCGTGATGTTTTAAAACCCTGCTATAAGTGCTACACGTCGTTATATTCGGGACACAGAATCCGGAATCTTCCCGCTCCCCGCGTGTAATCCGAGATCCGTCGCTGCTGCAGGTGTTGCTTATCAATATTGTGACGCGCGCCGTCCCGTCCGGGACGAGTGAGAAAACACAACAATTTTTTACAATGCGGATAGGAAATTCGACGTGAAACCTAACAAAAAAATATATAAAAAAAAAAAAACGGCGACGACAAAGAGAACAATACGATGACGCGCGTATTAAAAAAAAAAAAAAGAAAATAGTGACGCTCGGGGTTTTTAGTTTTTGGAAACCGCACTGAGTGAGCGCGTGTAATAATAGCTCGTGAAGGGACTACGAATCCTGCGCAGGAACCATCCCCGCGACCAATGACGGGCGGGGAAAGCGTTATAGTACATCCTGTGTGCGCATCATCGCCGCTGCAGCCCCCCCTTGCCCGGAAGGGGGAAACGACGAAACAATACGTTTTGACATTTCGTCGAGCCCTGCTGCAGAGAAACGCGTATTTCGCCGTTCTGTTTTCCTCGCCGGCGAATAGTAATTATTAAAAAATAAAAGAACACGGCCTAGAGCCATATTGTACCGGCTTTTGTTATTCATTCCGCGAGCAAAGTCCTGTAGGAAAATCGGTAACGAGACACCGTGTTTTCTTCTTTTTACGCTCCCCCGGCACTACGTATTTATTATTATTATTATTTTTAATATCGTACGTTTATAAAATATTGTATTCGTTGTCAACGGGGCTCTATATTATAATAATAGCGTTTCGCTATGTAGTTATACGCTAGAATACAGAGACAAACCATGATTTTCATCGAAATAATTTTTTTCACGCGGGAAACAACTGGAAGACGCTGAGAACCGGTTTTTTTTTACACGAAATAAATTGCAATATTACAATTTTTACCATTTTTTTTTTATGTGTATAAATTGTTAAGAATTTAAAGATGTTTTAAAAAAAAAAACAGCGCTGTTATTATTTCGCAGTATATTTACTACGTGTAAAGATCCGATGTCTTGGAAGTACACAACCGCGTGGTGCTCTGCAGCTACAGGGTTCTTTCGCCCGTGAAACGGTTTTATCGCGTTTTCTCGGCCGTCGTTGAACGGTTTCGTTTGTTCGTGTTTAGTAGTAATCCTCATTATAGCACAAACACAAAATTATACGTACCGCGAATTTCGAGCGTTTCAGTACTGTTTTCCCGGTTTTTTGTTAATACGGTTTGAATTTCAATTATTTTACTTTGTATTTGGGTGGTATTGAAGTATTTATTCGATCCTTCGCAAATAAAACGAATTTTTTTTTTTTTAACCGTTTTCCAGGGGATATTTTAAAAATTTCACGGTACTTTTTTGCGCTATAAAATACTTAAAATTATTCGCGCATAAGAAAACGCGCGATCGTTTACAATATATAAAAATTTAACACGACTTCTTGTTTTCTTTTTTCAATCGTATCGATCGCATCAGAATAAAAACCCCGTTTTTAATTTTAACGTTACGCGCAATTAAATTTTAAAACGTTATAAACAACGGTCGAAGCGGATCAAAATAAGTGCGGGGGATGAAAGCGGTGTCTTCATTTCGAGTTTTGAAAGGGGAGCAAAGTTGTAAACGTTCCGCATATTGTTGAAAAATAAGCATAGAAAAAAAAAAAAAGGATTTTTATAACAAAATAAAGCACTAACGCCGTCCCTGTATCGATGGTGAACGATATATTTCTTACGATTGTGTACTGAATGTTAATATTAAAAAAAAAAAAAAAACCAAATAGTTCTGAGAAAGAAAAAAAAGATATTGTGCTAAAAAAAAATTAGGCAACGTATAACGACTAGGAATATTATAAAAATAATTTTTTTTTTTAAAAATCCAACAGGGATGAATAATTATTGTTGCGTATCTAAAACGTTACTGTGTTCTTATCTGTATTAATAATAATCGTCGCGCCCCGTCGCGGGCCTTGTACTTTTACGATTAGTTGCAATGTGAATGCCGAGCTTTTCGCGTGTTAATAAAAGTTATTTTCTCGA
The DNA here is from genome assembly GCA_032441835.1 of Slavum lentiscoides. Taxonomy (NCBI): domain Eukaryota; kingdom Metazoa; phylum Arthropoda; class Insecta; order Hemiptera; family Aphididae; genus Slavum; species Slavum lentiscoides. The sequence goes on from CM063709.1 coordinate 16,305,857, forward strand.
AAATCTATGATCTTTTAATTTAAATTAATACAGTCCACTATCATCGTTTTATAATACGCCAACTTACAAGAGCTGCGAAACAATTATTTTAAAAACGAAATAAGTGCACGGATGGCATCCCCTCATAACACCCATCACCACTTCGACAACTGGTTATAAAATTTTAGCCGGAGAAATCCGAAACGAAAATAATATTATATTTACAAAAAAAAAAATTGTTTTTTTTCTTTACGATTTAATTGTCGACGACGTTTCTTTTTTCTCCCCGTTTTATATTTTCGTACATTGCTGCCCGTTCGCCGTCTGCACAGCGAGCACCAGAAAATAATATAATACGCGCGCATATATCCCGCGGGGTCGCACATTATATTGTGTGTGTGGGCGACACGCGGTTTTATTGAATCTCCCCCCTCCCCCATTGCACCCTTAAAAACACCTGTCTGCTCCGTTTGGTTTGCCTTTTCACGCGCTATAATGTACGATATTGGAATACGACGATGGAAAAATTCTGTTTTCCGACGATTCGCTAAGATACGTTAAAACGCGTCGTTTTCTTAATTGTCCGCGGCCTTTCACATTTTGTAAAAACGGAGATGAGTCGAAACGCAATACACGTACAGGCGAATTGTAAAAAACAAAATAAAAATCGAAAATCTCGAGCGAAGGAATCAAAAAAAAAAAATTATATACCGACGCGGTGATTTAAAAATTCTGGTTCGAGACGTTATTCCAATATACGCCAAGGACGATCTATTAACTTTATGGAGTGAGAGCCAGAGGCGTAATTAAGAGCGGGGATATGGAGGATGGATCCCATTCGTGTGTGCTTTCTTTTTACGCAACACATTATTTAATGTACAGAAAATATAATAAGAAATTATCGTAATTGAAAACAATAAAAATAATTTTTTTTTTTTGTGTTGACAAAATCTGTTAGCATTTACCGTAATTCGTAATATTCCTCAGTTTATTATGACCGGTAATTACCAACTGGTATACGATGCGGTCAGGTTAGATCACCGAAAAAAGATTTGACTCGTATTCAGATGTTGAAGTAAAAACGCACCAAGTACACAACGAGTCAGTTGAAAAACGAAGAAAATATACGTTTATTACCTTAACTAATACGAGTATACAGGTTTTTTTTTGTTTGTTTAAATACGATTTATTCAATTGTTTTTTATATTATTATTTACGAGTTTAATTGTCGGTGCTATAATAGTATAGTCTCGATTTTTTTTTTTAAATTAAAAAAAAAAATCTAAATTTCTTTTTTAGGCAAATTATTATTCTATTCTACCGCAGAATACGTTCCGAGACGTTTCTGCAGCAGTATTACGTGTTTCTATGTCGTACGGAAGACGTGACTGGAAAAAAAAAAATGACCGTTTGTAATACGTTGCAGTCTTAATAAACAACAAAAAAATTACCTATATTATACACAAATAAACGAGTCGATGAGGAGTGGGGACGACGACGACGACGACGACGACGACCGTTCCCTCGACTCTTCACAAATACGCCACTGACTAAGGAGACGACGTGCAGTCGAAGCGTTCGAGAAATAATAATATAATAATTATTGTTATCGTCTCTCGAAAGAGCGTATTTCAAAAAATAAAAGGCGGGGACGACGTAAAAACGTCTGCCGAAAATAAAATCGTATTTTAAACGGCCGACGCGAATTTTAAACCGCGTACACGCGCGTTTTACAATAATAATATGCGTAGTGTTTGAACACTTGACAGCCGTGACGAAACTGGTTATGTGTATAGTAGAGTCTCGTCGAGGGAGATGGGCGGTGTGGGGGGGACTGTCCGTGCACAATCTTCGACGACGAGGTATGAAAATAATTACAGAAAAGAAAAGCGTACAATACGCTTGCGACGACGACTACGGCCCCCGGGGCGCGGCGGTGTGTAGTTATCGCCGCGCGCAGTGATGATGATGGATCGGGACCACTCTTTCCCGTTCGATTAGGTTTTATTTTTTCGTCATTATATTCAGAGCGGGGCGGGGGAAACACTTCTCGGGAACAGTATACGCCGAAACGTTATTTTCGCACCGTATAGTTTTATAGCGCAGACGATGAAGAAGAAAAAAAAAACAACCGAGCAGGTCTCTTCCATTCATCTCGCGCCGTAGGTATGCGCGCGCGATTTTTTTACGTTTTCGCTCGGAGCGCCATATAATCATCAGCGTTTCAAAGCAAACACATTTTATTCCGAATATATACCGCGCAGTGGACCGCGGTACATATATATATATATATATATATATATATATATAAGAGGAGCAGGATGCGATAATTACAGAGTATATTATACCGTCACACGATATATAAATACGGTTCACGGTCTCGCGCGCGTCGGGGGAGAAGAATAATATATTTTTTTTCAGCTGTCGGCGTGCTGCAATTTTCAATCATACGTATAAAACACGCGTTTCTTACCCATTGTTTACATTTACCAAAAAAAAAATTGTTATATTTTATATACGATATTACCGCGAAGAACGTATATTATATAGAAAAAAAGTACACGTTTTTATTTCTTTTTCTCGACGACTGATGCGTTTCCTATATCCGTTTTCGGATGTCGTAATTAAAAAATTTGTTCTCTATTTCTAATATTGACGCGTACGAAATGATTCACTCGACTTTACACACCAAATAACCTGGAATCTCGGAGGTTTTTCAGCGCGCGCGCGCACTACATATCCTTCTTACGTTCCAATACTTTTTTTCCCCTAGAAGAACAAGTCCGCGCGATATACCTTCGGTCATTTCTCATCGCTGCACCGTGACCCAGATATTCTAGTTACCGAGATTTAACAGTCATTATATAGTAATATTCAGTCTCAGCAGTCTGTATAATATGTAGTTTTAGTGCCGAGTGAAAAATCGTCGCATCGAAATGCCTTAGACATTTTACCTTTGGCCATTTCAATCCTGCATCTGTACATTAATTTCTACTGATGAGTGATCTTCATCGACCGCAATGTACCTAGACAACTGTACATTTGAATTGTTTTGTATTCTCCGTTATCCCTGATAAACAATTGTTCTCATACAGTTTGTTTCTTCGAAATTATCATATATTTCCTTTTGTTTATATATATATATATATATAAAGGGACAATCCAAAATTTTCGCTAGTTACTACTGTTTTATTAAAAATTCTCCGAAGACTTATTGTCAGTACAATAACCGTATGGTCGGCGTATCTTATGTTATTTGTATATATATTATAATGATTTTTATACAGCGTCGTTGATATTTTCTTCTAACGCTTCACGTAAAATAAACACCGAGTATACATTAAACAAAAGTGCAAACTCATCACTGCAGTCTCACGCGCTCGTTTAATTGGAATATCTTTCATTACATTTCATAACATTTCTGTCTCCACACGCGTACGGCTGAGGTTTGGTTCCAGTATATATGTAAGTCACTTATTATCCTCAGATCCCGATTATCGATTCCAATCACTTTTAGTATTTTAAAAGTCTATCGTGTCGTTTTACTCTATCAATAGCCTGTTTCCCCTAGAAAGGCTAAAAAACGTGCGGCCGCGGCACGACATACACGTATTAGGAAATAATAAAATGAATTTAAAAAACGTAATATATATATTTAGCCCGCGGTGGATTCAAATTAATTTTCCTTATGGATTTTTTACATTTATTTTTTTTTATACACTTTAATAGTAACCAAAAAAAATAAATATATATATATTCAAAAACGCGTAAAATAAAATTAAATTGGTTTAAATTATATTTGTTTTATGGTGTACACTGTATATAATATAATATGCGTTTAATGTTTCGTTAATTAAAAATTTTTTTTTTAACGCGTACTACGAAAAGATTTTGACGGAATTTCGATTGGTCTTTGAAGATAATTTCAAGGGGGACGCGTTTTATGCTCTGTTAGAGACGAACGACGGGGACCGAGTCCTCCTCCTTCACTTTATAAGTAAACCCTGCTGCTGCTGCTGCTGCTGCATCTCTCGCGTATTTCATTACGATTTTAAAACTTTATAATATTATTAGAGTTAAAAAAAAAATAAAAGTACCGCGTACGCTTTAAAAGTATAATATAATCGCTTGTGAAATTATACGTTCGTTATAAAATAAAACGGCGTACACGAATCGCATTGCGAGATTCAGTGCACACACCGTTTTGGTTATGAAACGGAGGAACGCGTGTTATGGCTATATATACTCTATAAAAAGTATAATAATAACACGCCTATTATGTACAAATATATACACTACTTATACGTATGGTACTTAAATATGTATGTGCTTGCTCGTAAACTCGGTTTATATATATATATTTTTTTTACTATTCGCTGTGGTGTGTGACACGATGCCGACAAGATTGTATACGATTTTTTTTTTTTTCATATAAACCGCGCGTATATAATTTCATATGACGTATTTAAACCTTTTTAAAAGGCAAATATACTCGGGGGGAGGGATATTATTAAAAAAAAAAAATGTGCAAATTACACAATATCGAAACTTGTATTAATACATACTGCGCGAGTGCAGTTGTACAAATTTTATTATCGATATTTGAAATATTATTTAATATTGTATTATTATGTATATATATCACTGCGCGCGAGTGTACGTTCGAACACAAAAATAAATTAAATAAAAACTTATTTTTCTCGATACTTTTTTTTTTTGTTATTATCAGTCAAACAGTCACACAGAATAGTCTAAGACGACAGAGAGTGACTATATTATGTAGTAACCGAATACATTATTTTTCCCAGACAGGAAGTGCTTGTTATAATAAAAACAATATTATTATTATTCGTTAAGGTTACCCCACTTTGAATCAACCCGCGATTTCACTATACACTAATAATATCGTGTATTAATCCTGAAAATTAAACTTATCCTTCACATTTATTTTCATGATTTATACAAAAAACGTGTGGAAATTTAATATATATATATAAAAAATGTTTTCTTTTTAAAAATCCTATTTTTGTTTTCTAGTAACAACTCGTCACCATTCATCTCTTTTTTTTTGCTTTTCTCTTCGATTCTAGGTAAGATAGGAAGCATTTGACGTCTTTCATTATTTGTTTTAGTGAGAGGGGATCTTCCTAGCGTGTACTTTTTCCATCTATGCGGTGTCTTCGATTACTCTCGCTAGATGTCCATTGTGTCGCGATCTACGAATTTCGTTCTTCTACTTCTTATAGGCTTTACTAAGCCATTCACCCGCTCGCCTAAATACACCTCCACATTTGTTCCGCCCAACTGTGATTTTAAGTATTCTCCTCTAACAGTTTCTTCTCTGCACTGTCTTGCCCCAACGGTCCAGGTCTCAATCACGCACAAAGCGCTACACTCTACACGTACGCGTTTTCTGGTTTTTAAATCTACATTCCACGATGTAATAGGAGGTGTTTTTATTTTTGTCGAACGCACGCTCGGCCCGAGTTATTCTTGCGTCCCTTTGATACATCAAACGTCCAAGGTATTTATATTAACTCGTTCCATTAGTGATTCATTATGTCTTGTAAATTGTGAATGTATTTTGGAAATTGTATATACGCACTACAGTCCGTAAAGAATCCTGTTAATTATATTGCGTTTTGATTGAAAAAAATTCGTAATAATTTTGCAAAACCGAACGATTTATGATAGTGAATATTCGGCGCAGAAAAACGAATGGGCCGCGCCTTCTCATTTCCTCGATTCGAACAAAAATATCAACGGACGATCGAACCAGAAAACATCGAATGGCCGTCGAATACAACACACTTTGATCGACCGGTAGGATTTTCGCTCCCGAGGGGACAGAAATAACCCATTAATAACGTCGATTTTGTATGTTCCGTTTTATACAAACACCGCGGCTGTATACTACTACAGTACGCGTCCATCGGATTCCATCGAACTGTAATAACAATATTCTCCTACCATCATAAATAATATAAAACCGAACAGTCATCGTTCCTTCGGACGGTCGAAAAAGGATGGCAATGCTTGTATTAGTGTATATTCAAAATTTTCTAAACCGAACAAGGTTTATCGCGTGTCCAGTGATCGAAGTGGGCCAGGATTTCGGGAGATGCCATCTTCTTTTAGTCAGCACATTCCATCCCCTACACTTATTTCGTTTAAAACCATTCGTCTTGGATTTTTTTTTTTTAGTAGTTATGTCGCTTAATTTTTTGTTTCCTTTATTTCGTCTTCTAAAATGTACATTTAAAACGTCATTCGATCACGAAAAAATATAAACGTATTTTTTTTTTTTTAAGCAAAGGAAAAAACGTTTGTATCCGAAATTGGAAAAAAATAAAAATAAGTATTTTATACGTTGTACAAATAGTAAAAAAAAAACCCGTACATTTCGTATTTCTATCGAAAACAAAGATATTATTTACGAGGTATTTGCCCTCCCTCGTCGACAGTGTAGGTCGGTTTTGGAGCCTTTTGTTTTTAAAAGAATTTCTTTTTTATTTTCGCCCATTTTTCAACGATACGGACCGCGTCCTCTTTTAAAACTCGAAACGACGGCGCACTGCCGGTTGACCGTCCCCTCACTCGTTTCGGATCCACTTCGGCCACCACTGCCGCCTCCTACGTTATGCGGCCGTACAAGAAATGCGCTGCCCGAAATGAAACCGAAGTGGTCGCGCTCGGTGTCGAGCGGCGGCACCGCGCGTAAGGTCGCGGAAAACAAAACTCTCCCGCCGCGCAGTAGTATAGTAAACAGCCGCGGCGTTATTCGAATACAAAAAAAAAAAACACAAAAATCCTCCAGTAATTTGTTATTGTTATTGTCGTTATTTCGCCGACTCTTATAACGCGTAGTTTGCCGTGCACACGCGCGCGCGCGCGTATAATAATATTATTATAATCGTTCTCACGCGCGCCGCGTCGTTTCGTAACGACCAGACGGCGGCGGCGATTTACTCGGTCGTTAATATATTACAATAGCGTACGACGGACGGACTGACGGAGAATGAGCGTGTGAGAGAGAGAGAGAAAGACGCGGAGAGCCCGAGTTCGGGTCAATCACGTCCGATTACTGTGGCAAACGAGGTGCGGAGCGTATACATGCGTATATTATATACCCGAGGAGAGAACGCGGTGGTGCGTGTGCGAGTAACATAGTTATAAGGAGCCGTGCCTCGGGTTGTCGGAAGTCCGGCAACGCCGTCCGATGATACACACACGCACACACGCGCGCGGGCGGGCCAACGACGGCCGCGCGCACACAATAGCTCTCTACACGAATATAAGTGGCCGTCGCCGCGCACCGCGGTTGTTCTTCTTCAAGGCTACACACACTCGTCGTCGTCGTCGTCGTACACAAGCCCCGAGCAACAGCGGCGGCGGCGGCGGCGGCGGCGGCGTCTCTCTCTCTCAACAGGTATGCCACACCTCGCGCGCGTCCAGTCCGATCCGAAAAACCAGTGTCGTCCACCCCGGCGCGATCCTATCGCGGTGGTACGCTCGTGAACGGACAACGGAAACCGGTTCTCTTCTTCGTGAGCTGCACGACAGCGCGACGGAATCGTCCGTTCGGGTGGGAGCACCGGCGACGGCGACGGCGACGACGACGGGCGCGCGCGCGCGTGTGTCAAGCGCCGCCGCCCCGCCCGTCACCGGTGGCCCCTTGTCATCGGCAAATTACCCGCCTTGTTTGTTAGCCGGCCGGCCGGCGATACCGAACGCGTCCTAACCGCATTACGTACCTATACCGCCGCAGCCGCCGCGTAGACGACCGAACGAGCGCGCTCGTCGACTGCACACGCACGCGTGCGAGCACACACACACGTCGGCCGGCGGATCTTCTCGTTAAATAAATTATCGTAATTTTAACGAATACCACCGGACGAGCGCCGCGCGCCAAATGACTATAGTTATTATACCGTGCCCGCCCAGTTCTTCGCCAAATCGCGCCCAATAAAGAATAGAGTAATAACGGCCGCCGCGCGCCTTGTTATTATTATTATTATTATTATCGATCAATTTTTTTTTTTTGTGGAAAACAGTCGATATATCATTATAGTTAGGGTTACCGAATCTCTGAACATCAAAGGTTCCGTTTCAGGGATATAAAATTGGAGATGAAAACAGTGAAGAAACCGTCGTTTTTCACCTGTACATTATACACGCGAACAAATCAACGCACGAATAAAAATAATAATTTAGTAGGACTACAACATATTATTTTAATAATATTATACGTTGTAATTTTTTTTTAATTTACGGCAACAACGATAATAATGGTCGTCACTTATCCGTGACGTTCGCCGGGAAAAAAAATATGAACAAAAAATTACCATTACATTATATTATACGTTTATAACAGAGCGAACACGAAGACCCGTTACCTGGCATATGCGTTTTTGTATCGACGATACAGCCACGTTAAACGTGTTGTTTACCTTTGTAAAATCCGGACATTTCTCAAATCCGGACTGTCCGGACGAAATACGGACGTGTGGTAACCCTGTATATATATATATATATATATATATATAGTCGATATTGTTTGGAGTGTGAACAATTCCACCGCGGTTCCATATTCTCGGAAATACGTGTCCGGTTTGCACGGATAGTAATTAGGTTCGAGCGCGCGCGGTAGCCGTTAAATAGTGGCGTAAACATGGTGGCGGGGGGGAATATGGGTGTCGAATCTTCCCCGTGCTGCAGTGGTCGAAGTGGGGAAGGATAAGGGAGGATGCCGTCTCTCCACTTCTTTTAGTTAGCATATTCCATCCCCCCACATATTTCTTTTAAAATTATTGTTCATCCCTCCTGGACTTAAAAAATTGATTTTTTTTTTTTAATATAATTTGTAATTGTTATGTTTTTTTACGGAAAAATATCGTTGAAACATTTTCGTTTTCTAAAATGTTAACATTTAGTAGATCTAAACGTCATTTAATCACAATCGTAAGAAATATAGTTCACCGTCAATCAAGAGCCTTTTGTTAAAAAAATACTTTTTTTTCGCTTATTTTTCAACAATGTGGACCGTTTACAACTTTGCCCACTCTCCCCCTTTCAAACTTGAAATGACGACACCCCCACTTATTTCGATCATTTGGCTCCCTTGGCCCTTTTTTTTTATTTAGTGGGACGGACTTTCGAAACAAAACACAAGTGTTTCTGATCAAATTTATACAATCGGATGATCGAGATCATCTATAGCGTTGTACAAACAAATTTAGTCGAAAAACGGAGTGCCTGAAAGTCGCGCGTTCGTACGTCAACTGCAGCAGACGACGAATACCGCGAGCCTTAGTATTAACTAAATACGCAGTTGTGTTCGTCATAATCGATTGGATCTATTTAGTCTTTGCTGGCCGTTCATAAAATAATGTGCAGCCGAGGATGCGTACTCGACGAAATGGTTATGAAGCCAAAAACAATATATCTGAAATACGAACTATACTATTGTATCTATTAATCGCCTTATTTAAACGAACACAAATTTACTTAAAAAAAAAAAAATTGTTGTTACGAAAAAATATTGACGCATGACCTTACTCTATAATTACGCCAAACACTGCTAAATACTACACACGAATATTTAAAATATATATATATATATATATACGCAGTCCGTTGAGTGTTATGCACTCGCCTATAATATTATTGAACACATTTTAATCGTTTTGTTTTCATATACACGTACGTTTAGCAAAACGGTCAACAACAATTATTGTATTATATATTAAAATTAATTTCTCGATACGAAACGAGCATGCTGACGATTTTCTCCCAAAGATTTTCACTCGTCCGCGATTCAGGATAGACAATACACTTGTACAGGAAAATCATGTTCTTCGCGCATTCTCTTGAGACACAGAAACAATATACGTTTACAATATAATTTCCATACAGAAAAGAAATCAATTTAATTCGCGTTATATTATTTAGGTCGTAATGAATTCAACTGCATATTTATATGTACGAGTATATATATATACGTTTATCTTAAGAGTGCAGTAAGGTTTTTAACTGGACGCTAAAAATCGTGTCCTGTGCGTGTGTTTAAATTAATAAATATTTCAACACTCACGTTGACGCGCGTATGATTTGAAAGCTGATTTTTACGAGACGATAGGGAATTTTTTTTTTTAAGCTTATTATGATTATTGTATAACATTCAACACATACCGTTTTTGTCAGATATCGCGCGAGACAATTTTTTGGAAACTTTTTTTTTTTCAAAGTCATTTTATTATTTCGATATATATAGTATATATACGGCGACAATAATGTTATATTTCGCGTTATTTAAAAATCTAGGAACTATTGAAATACAGCTCTGGCAGCTGGTGGTGTGAGCAATAGACATTTTTGGAAACAATACGGAGGCGGCGGCGGCCAATATACAGCAGACGTAACGTCGTCGTGGGTTCTTATCTTCGCCGCACGAGATTCCGCGTCATTAATGGTCGCATATAATATATGTATACGCGCGGCACTGAGGCTGCAGTACACTTGAACTTGGTTCGCACGGAATGCAAATTCATTTGTGTTCCATACGCGCACCGTGCAGGCGGTGCACGGTGCGCAAACCGGCGTTATGTAATGTTATTTGGCCGCTGCCGGCTACTGTACATACAGTCTCGCGTTCGAACGAAATATATTTTTATAAAACCGACTGCGTATATTATTATTAATCCCGAGCCGTGCGACAAACCGCGGGCGTCGCGTGTCCATAGTCACACGGTTCACGGGGAGGGGGAATCAATATTTTTTTGTCATAAGAACAAATATAAAATTTTTTTTTTGAATTTATATTTATTTAAATGAGGCGAGAATGTAACAGATACAAAAAAAAAAAATTATAATTCATATTTCAAACCTATTATTGTATCGGAACCTGAATTTCGTTTATAGCGTACGTCCTCGAGATGCGTATCGGCCGTTTTATGTTAAAACAATCCGCGGCAGGGGCGTATTTATGATGGGAAGGGGGAGCTGTTGGGGCTCCAGCCCCTTTCCCCCGAAATTTCAGGAACTTTCTTTACTAATTCCTATGCCCTATGGCTATATAGGACGTATAATATTTTTAATAAATTCCTAATTTGTAGTCGTTCTTAAAATGTTGAGAATTTGGTAATTTGTCCTATTTTTAAGATTTAGTCTTGGATTAGAATTTAGAAATAATTCAACAATGACATTTACGCAATGCCTAAGTTCACCCCCCTCGGAAAAAATGCCTAAATACGCCCCTGATCCGCGGTTTAATCGATCTCATAACGAATTTAATTAACTCGTCGTTACCGTCGTCGGTTACAGACATATAAGAAACGCGCGTCTTTCAACGCTGCATCTCGTTTTTTTACCAAATTTTCTAACAGCGCCCGACGATTTCGATCGTCCGATATACAGCACACAGATTTCGTCAAAAACTGCGTTTAGTATTTTCGTTTCGAAATTTCGTCTCACTAATAAAGAAAAAAAAAGGCCAAGAAGAAAAGACACACTACGTGTCCCCCGCAAGATTACTGTGCGACAGCGTATAAGTATATAACGCGCGTCCAAACGTTTAGGCACGTTTTTACATTATATCAAAATGTGTGTTGTAATTTATTATAAGTGAAAATTGACTTAATAACGTCTGTCCAGTGCAGTGGCGTAGCCAGGATTTTTGTTTGGGGGAGCTGAAGTTGATAATTAATTAATTAATATCTCGATAATTAATATTGTGTATATAGACGGTAACTACAAAAAAACTGATTATTTATTCATTTCGTGGGTGTGGGGAGGCAGGCTACAGCCCCTGGCTACGCCACTGGTCGAGAGCGTGAAAAAAAATTTTCGAATTTTAACGACTTAAAAAAAATATATCGCTTTCCTAAGTCCTGATGAAATCACCAGCAAAAGACGCGCAGATTCGCGGACGTTATATTATTTTGTCCGAAAAATCCTTTTTGGTCTTTCGCGTCGTCGGTACAGCGTGCTCGGGTTCGGGATACAGATTTTTACATAAAGGGTCCGGCGACATGTGCAGTGACGTATCCAGAGAGGGGGAGGTCCACGGAGTCTGGACCTCCCCCGGACATTTTTTCGTTCTTATATTGATATTATTAATATATTAACAAATATTTTTAAAATATAATCCTAAAAAAAATCCTGCGGCTACGTGCCCGTACATGTGGTAAACCGAAAGAAAATATTGTAATATTCTCCGGTAGCAGTGGTCGGTCTATACCGCACAACATAACGAGCTACAAGAATGTAAACAGAACAAGGCGTCGCGAGAGATTTATCGATAAAAGAGACGACCGCCACGCGGACGACTGCAATAAACGCGTCCAGCACAATATACCGAGTGCCGGGGGGGTTCGGAACTCCGGACGTTCAGGCATAATAATATTTATGACTTATTAGTATATCTGGGAAACAGTGGCGTAGCGAGAGGGTACGGCGAACTGTGCCTACGCGCCAGGGGCGCAAAACCGTGCTTCAAAAGCGGTATTTTTATTCTGCCTTCAAATTTCGGGTTAAGCTGCTCTTCCCCGCACAATTTTCCCTATATACGTAATCGAGCGAAGTCGGATTTTCGGCCATTTTTTTTTTTCTTCACGTTTTTGTTTGCCGAATATAAATCGTACGCACTTTATACAACATATTATTATAACTATATATAAATTATTTTTATTAAAATATAATATTCTTATCATCCGTATTTAAAAAAAAAAAAAATTGATTTGGGTGGGTCGTCTAAAATTTGAAAATTGTCACGAGTGCGGCGGATCGCAACTATAAAGAGTTTGGGAACTTCTGTATTATAAGTAATTTAATATAAATACTGTTTGAAATGATAACAGTAACGTATACCACCTACATATAAATATATGTAGTAAATCAATATACGTATATATAGTGATAAAAAAAAGCGTAATTACATAAGCTTTTTAATTTTTTACTCCGTGGAGGGGAAAAAAGATTTAATCCAGCGGTTCCCAACCTTTTTAGTATCGCGGACCACTAATTTTGTAAAAAAAATATTTGAGGCCCACCCATAGCATACCTATATACATAAATATATACTTTAAATATATGATGTTATAATGTTTAATATTATACCTATGGCTCGCGGCCCAGTACCATGCTGCTCGCGGCCCATGAGTTGGGAACCGCTGATTTAGTCAATCAATTTAAAAAAAAAAAAATCTATAAATATCAAAAGCAAATGTTATTCCCAAAACGTTTTTAACATATATATCCGTGGAATTTGTATTTAATTATATTATAGACGCGTTTTAATAAAACATTTTTTTTTTTTTTTTCGAAATTCTATATACCGGATCACGTCTCAGAATTAATGACAACAATATTCCTGTACAATATGTGACGTGAAGGTATAGTATAATAAGTCAATAATACGAGTTTCAATGTATATATACAAGTACGCGTATGCACGTATATAGTTTCTCAATATATAATAAAAACTTACCATTGACACAGACGTAGTGCCGTTCGTGTAGGGCGATGGGTAAGGTGCAACGAGATAACCCATGTTGAAAGCAGGTGGGTGGGGAGTTGGGCCTGGTTTACCTGAAACAAACAAAACGTGTTATCTATAATCGATACGTTCCCACTCTCATCTGTCCGCGCGTATAGGTACGGTAGGTAAAAGACTTTTTTTTTTTTACGTATCCGTGAGGAATCGAGGAGGGAGGAAACAAAAAAAAAAAAAAACGTTACTTATTATTGCCGACGTTTTTATCAAAAGATTTTATTGTGCGGTACACAAACGTGGTATATACCTAAAAAACATAATATATACCACAACATCAGCTCCTGTCGTACTTATTTCATTGTTATTACTGCACGCGGTTTGCTTACATAATGTATTTAAAAAAAAACTCCCACACACGCACAAAGCCCCGCAATACTTAGATATTAAACGCGAAATTCTCCGTACCGAAACCGCACATTTCTCGTTTTTATATATTATAATAATTCGCCGTATAATATATATATATATATATCAAATAATAACCGATTTTTAACGAGAATAATAATAACGCTTTTGTAAAAGTGGAACGAATACAGTCTTAGGGTTGTGTGTACGCAAGCGTGTTGAACAAAACGAAAAAAAAAAATCCGGTTAAATATACGCGTATACATGAGTACATAATATAATATATTGTTGGCCGAGCGTTATCGTTTTTTTAGAAGCCAGTGCGCGGTGCTGCTCGTTATTATATTTATTTAAATATATGTGTGCTTAGTGTATATGTGTTTTACACACGAACGTGTAACGAGTTAATTATTATTATTTTTACTCTAAAAAAAAAAAACCTGTAAAAATATTACAACGCTACCAGACGCATGTCAACTGCACCGAAAGCGAGAAATGCCAAAAAAAAAAAAACAAATATTTTTATATACGCGCGTATGGTGCAGTGCTTAAACTCGACAAAATTATCTAACGTAAAAAAAAGTCATATTTCGATTTACTTAAAAAAAAAACAACGATATTTCGATATTATATTGTTTTCAAAAAAAAAAATAGTAACAGCGATTTGTGACGAAAAAAAAAATACATTTCGAAACTAAAAAAAAAACAATAACGAGCGATAATAATAATAATAATAAAAAACGCACACCAAAGGCCAATAATATATTTATACGGATCGAGAAATTTCAAAAAAAAAAATATATATATATACATATATACGTATAACTGCGCGAGAGACGTAAAAAAATATTATAAATATATGTACAGTAAAACTGCGGTGGTTCGTTTTTCGTTTTTACGACTTTACGCTTATAAGTATAAAAAATGTATATATTGTACGAAAATAATAATGAAAGAAAAAAACAGAAATTATTATTTATAGAGTTATAAGCAATAACGGCGCGAGAGCGTATATAATATTGAGAAAAAAAGAAAAATATAATATAATATATTATAAGAAACGTGCTGACCGTCGGAGCAATACGATTTCATGCCTAAAATTAACACAGTGTGGTGAGGGGAAAAATAGAAAATATTACACACGCCAAATAATACGAGATTTATTCTTTAAGGAGTGGCATTTTTTTTTTTTTATATTAATAGTTATTATAGCCGGTAGCTATTACAACACAACAATTACATTTTAAAATATAACGGAAAATAGTTATTTAATAATAATGGGTACTTATATATAAATATTAGTTTTATATAATATACGCAAGTATACGACATTATAAGAAAAAGTAACAAAATAATCAAATACATCATAACTGGCGAGATCAAAGTTTTTCAAATGCGCAAGCCTGCAGAGGTGATAAAGATCGGCATTTACATAATATATATATATATTTTATTGCTATTATTAGTATATAGTTTCTGTATTACGGGAAGGGAATAATAGACGTCTAGCGCGTATATAATATAACGCGCGATAATAAAAAAAAATATATATATTATTATGAATTCGATATTAATAAAATAATAACAATATATTATTATTATTATAATTGTGTACGACGAAAACGCCGCGTATAATATTGCAAAACGCGCGGTTATCACGGGAAATATATATATATTTCGTATAATTAATTATACCGAGAGGAGAGAGAAAAATCGAATACGATCGGCACAATACGGTGATGGGTTTAGCGTTTTTAATTGATGCGTTTATAATATTATAATAATAATAATAATCGACCGATAACGGTCGTCCAATAACAGGTTCACCTTTGCCGCCGTATATTTTCACAAGAGAGATAACGTTAAACAAAAAACCGTAGTAATTTTTTTTTTTTTCATATAACGTTTTTATTATAATAGACGTCGGTAGCCCGGGGGGGGGGTGTAACACGTCCTTTCGCCCCCACCCATTCTCACTCTTTTAACAAAACTCGCGCTTATTGCGTACACACATAAAATATATATTGTCATTCTCGTCTCGGATTCGGGCAATTTTCGGTATCTTTAATTACATAATTAATGCGTCGTTTAAAGAATTTCAACACGCCGCTGTATACTATTATTATAATAATTATATATTTATTTATACGTATATACGTATTTATCATCTGAAATCACGCGCGCCGAGTCTGCTGCCGTGTACGCATAGCCCGTAAACGTTCCCGGGGACGACCTTTTTCCCGAGAAAAACAATTTACGACGCAGCTATAAAAAAACGCGCGCGGCGCTATTTTTTATAATAATAATAATAATAACAACGCGTTTCAGAAGCGACCCGGGTGCAGTGTGTTTTATAACGCGCGCGTTATCATCTGGTAATTATATATATATATTTATATAATATATATATCGATAATAATAATTATCGCAATAACAATAAATTATTATACGTTGTGTATATATGTACGAAAACCGCGTTATAATATTCAACCCGTTACGGAGAGTATAGAAAAAAATAATAATTTTTTTTTCCTCGGTTTTGAATAAAATATTAAGAGCCCCGCGGTGTGTTGTGCGGGGGTTTTTTTTGATATTTATGAACTGTACTCGCGGGATAAAGATTTTCGTTATTACTATACGTATATGTATGTTGAATTCGAAAGCAGTGCGCAATATAACGCGCATTCGATCAAAGCGGATTCTGCGAGCGGATACGGCGGTTATTCGGCGTAATATTATTTATTATTACATCATATTTTATAATACGCGTTACGTCGTTTTAATACGGTTTCTTACAATAAACCCAATAATACGTAGAGGTATAGCTAAAAAATGTTTAATTTCAATTGTCGTTTTTCACACAAACGCACAAAAAAAAAAATAAAATACGCTCTGTCGAAAAAAATTGAAATCGTGACTAACGATTTTCAAACATTTTGTTTTTCCATATATAAATAACGTCTGACATTGTATTGAATTTCTAAGCGTTAAAATACTGGGGAAAAAAAAGTAATTAAATACCTCAAAATCTATATATAATCGCTATAAAATATTAATAGTTGAAAATTGTAAAAAAATTGTGTTTAAAACGTTTACGTATTCGGTGAATATTTCAAGTTTCTAAATAAATATGTGCGTGTTAACCGCATTAGTTTGTAAAATTACAAAGAAATGTAGTCGATTTGGACAAAATCGCGTTTTTACGTAATTTTTTAGTTTTTTTTTCGGGCGCTTTTGAAAAAAATCGAAAAATACAAATTATTATAGACGCGATTTGGGCAACAAAAACTATATGACTTTAAAGATCTTTCTGAGGTAGAATTTCGGGGGATACAGACATAGAAAGAAAAACACATCGCGTTATTGTAAAACCAATAATGGATGCGAGCTCCGCTCAGCATTTGAGGCGTTGAAAAATTAAAAAAAAAAACGTTATCCCGCGCACAGTGATTTTCATCGAAACAATAATATTGCTAGACGCGGCAAAAAAAAAAAAAGAAACATATTAATTCGTTGTTTTTTTTTTTTTTTGTAACCTCTTGACTTCTTAAGACATTAAAAAAAATACCACCTATATCTGTCATTATCCCGGTATAATATTTTTAATATTTATTTTGCGTAAAAAAAAAAAAAAATCGGTGTCTAAAACCTTTATACGTGGTTCTTTCCCTCACCCCCCCCCCCCAACACCGTTAAAAGGTTTTATCGCGTAAACGTTTGACAATTTCCGAAACGTTTTCACTAAAGCCGTTCTCTCGGCCGTCATCGTTGCACGACGGCTGCAGACGGTTTCGTTAAGTGCCCGTGCAGCGTCCTGGCTCTATTGTCACGAAAACGACTCGTAAACGACAAAAAAAAAATTCGTTTTTTTTTTTCTTCTATATTCGTCGTAAAAGCGTGACTTATTTACTTAAATTAACGTCGGAGTACCGCTCATTATTGTATTATTACAATAATAATAATAGTATTGCGTTATATACGCGCGGTGCAGGCGATTACGATCGGCAAAAAAAGCACGTCCTCATAGCTTACGACCGTCTCAGGGGCGTATTTGAAGCCCCATCAGCCCCCCCCCTCCGACCCGAAATTTCAAGAACTTTCTTTACTATAATTCCAATATAGGATGTAATATTTTTAATAAATTCCTAATGTGTAGTCGTTTTTAAAATGTCGAGAATACGGTAATTTGTCCTATTTTTAAGATTTAGTCTTGGACTATAGAATTTAGAAATAATTCAACAATGATATTTACTCAATGCCTCAGTCCCCCCCCACCCAAAAAAAAAAATGTCTAAACACGCTACCCCCGGACCGTCTTTTATACAAACGGCAGATTTCCAAAAAAAAAAATCCTTTTTAGGGTAGTATAGTTTAGAGAGTTTTTAGAGTAGTACAGTTATATTATACTCTATAAACAATTATTTTCGCCCGGCACACATGCGATTTCTGCAGGCCCCGCCGACACGACAATAATCTGCGCGCGCACACTGCTGCACGTCGTGTATAACACGTTAATAACGAGCCGGCTGCTGCACGGCGTGTGCAGACGCTGCTGCGTGCGCGTCGTCTCGCGTACCGCTCCGGATAGTCAGCGCGTTGTGTGCCATATATATACGCGCACGGCGGCAATAAGCGCGCGTCACCCACCGAACGACCGGCGCGCGCGTATATATAGTAATAAATCTCCGAAGATTCTCTTATTTCTCTCTGTGTTTCTCGCTCCGTTTCGAACCCGACGCACACCACACGCATAATATAATACAACGCACGGTACGTGCCGCCGACTCGGCAACGTCGCAGACGGCGGCGGCGGCGGCGGCGGTTCTCCTCCGCTGCAGTGCAGCTCTCCTCGTGTGCAGTAGTCGTGTACATAGTTTTGGTTAACGAGCACTGTTCGAGAGATAGTATATTATAGCAGTAGTACATATAGCAGTAGTAGTAGTAGGCAGTGTGCTCGCGCGCACATGCGCGTACACAACGTTCTAACAAAGATCCGTCGTCGTCGTCGTCGTCGTCGTCGCCGCCACCAGGTTGTGCGCGGGCGGGCGGGCGAGCGGGCGGACGGACGGGCGGGCGGGAAGGGGACGGCAAAGAAAGCGTTAAACCTATACTGCCGTCGCTCGGCGGACGCCGATGAGTGTGTGTGTGCATGCGTACGTGCGTGCGTGCGGGGGTGGTCCGGTGTCAAAAAACAAAACGAGCCTCGTTTAGGAAGCCTTGTAGAGGACCCCGCCCCGAGAACCGCATATTATATATGTATGTATATACGCGGGCGCGCGCGAGGCTCTGTCCCGCAGCGAGAGAGACGCGCATATTATGAGACTGGCTGGTGCGCAGGCATACGTTGTTTATAATATTACGTACACATATATACTATATATATATACGTATGCGTATTTTATACACGTATATTATAATAACGTACGTTTTAATATATTTTATACACACGAGTATATGCGCTTGTGTGTGTACGTCGTCGTCGTCGTACACACACACACACACACACACACACACGATCGAGCGAGAGAATTATTATTATTATTATTATAATACAAGCGTCTCTCCTCCGGGTTATTATTATAAAATAATATAATGCGTTCGGTTCGACCACCTCTCTTTTTCTTTTTCTCTCTTTTATTATTATTATTATTATTATTGTTGTTGTTGTTATTATTATTATTAGCTCTTCTGTTATAATACGCGCGAGCGCGCGTTTCTCGCGTTGGACAATATAATATATAAAACGCGTTCAAGGTCGTACCGTACGCGTCGAGTATACAGTGCACGAGAAACGGTCGTTATGCGTATATACACGAAAAATCGAGAGAGAGAGAGAGAGATTTGAAATTTTTATAATTTTTTTTTTTTTTTTTTTTGGCGTTCACGACTCCCACCAACACCGCGCCGTCGCCGTCGCCGCCGCAGTGGTCGCCATCGCCACCACCGCCGCCGCCGCCGCCGCCACCACCCACCCGGAATGACATTCTTTCGGTCAGATTCCGAGAACCACCACCCGTCGCGAGTGTGTTCAACACATGTTCGGTATACATATAATATATAATATATACGCGCGCGCATATTGTATATTATAGTTGTATATACATAGGTACCTGCGTTGCAGCGAGAGAAAGATTTTCGGGTATTTTTTTTTTTTCTTTTTGGGTTCGAAATTAAATACACACACAATAACGACACCACCACGTGGTCGTATACCATTATTTTTTTTTTTGGGTTCGAATATAACAACCCTCCCAGTTCTACGACGCGCGCGCAATAAAAACCGTTTATTTTTATTTTTTTTCAAAACTGGTACAAACCCCCCACCACCGTATAGTGTATTGTATTTGTTTTTTTCCTTATACATGAATGACGCGTCGCTTTTGTTTATGGAATTTATTGTTTGTTTTATAAGAGCGCGCGCGCGCCCGGTCTCGTTAATGTGCCGCGCGCGATAAATTACGCACGGTCTTTAAAGAGAGAAGAAAAAAAAAAAATAGGAAAATAATGTAAATTTACACCGGTTATCCGGTCGGACCGAGAGCGCGCGCGCGTATCGGACGAGGCACCGGGCCCGCCGCGAGTAGCTCTAATTATACACACAGGCCACACAGTGCTTGAAATTGGTGAAAAATTAGAAAGCGGGACGCAAAAGTGTAGAGAGAAAAAAAAAAGAAATTTGCATCCCTGAAAATTGTAATGTCTTGAAAATTCGCGGGGGCTTCGCTCCTCCCCGATCAGTATATTCGAATAAATCTATCGGATTTTCAATATCGAATCTTTATTATTTTGACGTCGATATAATAACATTTAAAGACAATTTTATTATTTTCATTGATTCAATAAAATTGTACAAAAAAAGAACAGTCCTGATACGGCGTCTCGTTATGAAAAATTAGAAGGGGTTCGCTAGAATATTTCAAAAAAAAAAAAAAAAAAAAGAGGTACTCCGTCCCAATTAAAGCACTGCGGCTATAACGATACGGCGAGTTTTTTTTCTCTTCTAAATAATATTATTTATATTGAGCTTGTCGGAGTTTGTTTTTCCCTCGACTATATAGACAGCGACAGTGGACGTGCATATCGCGCGGGACAAGATAAATCGCAATGAAACGCGTACCGGTTTAAAAATTCATTTTTCCAAAACGATTCGACGGCGTTGCAGAATTTAATTTGAATAACAGAAGAAAAAAATACCCCGTACGACTCTGCCAAAATGCCGAATCGCTTTCACGTCCCCGCGAAAACCTAATAATAATAAAAAAAAAATAAGGTAGCGCGCCGCGGGGTGTTGCAGTGGATATCGTGAATTACTTGGATAAAGATTTTAGAGTTTTGTTTTTATTATAAATTCGAAAGCAATGATAAATCGTTGCATTCGATAAAACGATTCTGAGCGCAGTTCCGGTGTAATAAATAAACGAAAATCGACGAAATTGCATTTTTAGCGTTTTTATGTAATTTTTTTGGTAGTTTTTCCTGACTTTTGAAATAAAGTATTGAGAAAATCGAAAAATGACCGCTTTAAAGTACGAACTAGATGCAATTTTCAATCAGAAAATGTACTACACGAAAAGATCGGAGCACTCTTTCTGGTAGAATTTTCGGGTACAGACATAACAAAAAAACACACATCATTGTAAAACCAATATATTCCTCGCTCCGCTCAGAATCTAAAACGGTTGACCGTTTTCGTCAAACTCCATTTTGTTGACAGGTAGTGCGTGAAAATATCAACTCTTTGGTCAAACCGCTATATACGTTAAAATCAAATCTTAAATATCCCGGCGTTCGTTAATATTTACCTGCTTATATGATATACATGTAAAATATAGTAATAAATTACAACTTACTTCGGTTGAGATCAGGAGTAGAACTGCTTGTTTTTACAGGAGAACACCGATGGTTCGAACTGACTTTCTGCAATGAAAAAAGAAAAAACAACGCTAAATCAATAAAACGCTATTATTGACCCAACAGCGGATAATATTATATGCGGTAATAATAAAAGTCAAGTGTGTGTTTGTAAACACTCCGCCAACCACTCGTCGCGATCGTATAGCACAGTTAACGTGGTCTTTCACATCTGCAATCACAGAGTTTGTTGTTGGAGCGCGCTGTGCAATCTCTAACGCACGTTGTTTTCTTACGAGAATGCTTTAGAGAATAGAACGTTCCAGAACGGACTCGGTGGGACTGCAGAGTTCAGGTAAGATATACTTGCGAACGAGACAGAACGTTTTGAAAAAGTTCTACTAAAACCGCTTTTATATCCCTTTCAAAACGAGAATAGTCGTCTACGAAACGCGTAACTACAGGAAAAAGTAAAAAAAAAGTCTGCGACAGCGTATAGACGAACGTCTTCAACGACTCACCAGTCCAGTGGCGTATTTAGGGGAGGCGGGGCTAAGGAAGGAAATTGCTCCGGGCATCACGTTTTTAAGGGTTTTATTTTAATAACGCCACTACTTGTTTTTGAAATATTCGATGTTTTTTCACAGTTCGCAAAAAAATATATGTAATCGGACAATTTTCAGCGGCCAATTTTGGCACGTTATTAATTTTTATACGGGAGAAATATAATATTGTTGCGCCAATGTGCAGCACATCGCTTTTCCGTCATATTATCGAATAAACCTATTTTGTTGAGAAAAAAAATGCAGTTGTCCGATATAGTTGACCATACAATTGTCATCCTTAACCGGCGCTAATTATTTATTATTTCTTGGTTTTATTACTAAACGATGAAAAACAATAATTGTGCTACAATTTCGCGTAGTGTATTTTTTTTGCATGCAGTTTAGTGGTCGGAGGGTGCCCGGGCAACGAAATTCTAAATACACCGCTGCTCACCACCAGTGGCGCACCCAAGGAGGGCTAAAGGGCTTAGGGTATCACATTAAATTTTCATATCAATATATATATATATAAGTACTTATGTCATAAACAAGCGTGCACTTTCGGATTTCTTTACGTATTAAACAAATCTTATTAATATCTAAAAAAAACAATTTTATTTAGCCCCCTCTCAAAAAAAAAATCTTGGGTACGCCACCTTGCTCTCACCACCATCACCACCAAAGTGAACTGCCGTCCGGGCAGATGACGAAGAGTGGACTCTTGGTAAACGGAAAAAAAGAGAAATTCGTTCCTAATAAGAAGAAGAAGAAGAAGAAGGGGAAAAACACGGTCTGGTCGAAGGGCTTGTAATAATATTTGGACGATGATTTACGGCGACGGGCGTAAGGACTGCTGCTGCAGCTATAACGACCGACCATGTCACGTCAAAGCCTGTGCGCACAGGTGATGGAAACGCGCGCGAGTATTTAAAATAACGCGACGGACGGGCGCGTTTATCTTCATGCTGGGCTGGCGCCTCTAATAACGGCGAACACGTTCAATGGGCCGCGGATGCCGGCGCCCCCGCGGAGAGCGCCGCCAATTGTTATCCAATTTTATACCTGCAGCAGGACCGCCAATTAAACCGGTCGCGCGTGTGTCCTTCGTATACATTTTTTCCCTGCCCCCGGCCCGTTTCTCTCGTGCCAGCCCTCGGATATTTTCTACAAAAATAACGTCGTGGATACATAATATCTCCCCCCCCCCTCGGTCTTTATCAGCCGGTTTTTTTTTTAAACATTATAAAATCCGTGTAAAGCACATTAAGGTGTTATGTACATAACGACGGCGTTCGAGCGAATATCATCGAATACTATATTATATTATAAAAATGTAATAAAGTGAATCTGAGGGGGGCTCGACGTTTTCACCACCGCGGTATTAAGTAGGTGCGCGCTCGCGTTCCGTATAATATATAATATAATATAATATAGAGCCCCGAGACCGGTCTAATATCAATTATTCAGTCCTGCACGCCGCGGGCATTATTTCCGAAAAAGGAATTTTTTTTTTTTCTATAACGTTGAAATGCACTTTGTTTGTCGCGCTCGTGCGCGGTTTTATATAATATATATTATTGAATGTTTTCTCGGAACGACGCGCGCTTCGCGAAGTACTCTCTGCACACCACGCCGGATTATTACGCCATTAACGAGTGGGGAATTAATATATATATATATAATAACGAAAAGTGAGTAGCCGCCAATCATCGCCTCTATATACGGCCAGTGCTGTTGGTTACTTCTGAATAGGTACACCGGTTTGTACCGCGGATTTTATTTTCTGTAACGGTGGCGTAAATAAAATGTACGTATATCGCGAGGAAAAAAAAAAAAGAATATTATCGTAGCGGCCAAATACGGACTCGGACTAAATTTAAAATTAAAAAAAAAAATGATAATAAACATGAAGTCCAGCCATCGTATTGTAATCTAACGCGTTCGCCGCGTTTTTCGTGATGCGAGTGTGGGAGGGCGCAGGCAATATACCAAAAAAAAAAAAGGACGAGATGCTCCGGCGATAATAATTTATCGTAATTCCCCGACAGCGGGACACACACACGGACGGACGGACAACAATACCGGGACGCGAAACCCTGGCACCCGTAGTTTTTCCTCGCCGTAATAATCCCTGTGCACACAACGGACGCGAACAGGTTTCAACGCACTTGCAGCGCGTACGCATACTGGGGGGTTGGATATTTTTCTCTTCTCCACGGCATTCTTTCACACAACAACGCGCGTTTCTTCTTTCCCGTCTTTTATTGTACGCGTACGTGTGTGTGTGTGTGACCGCACAAAATATTATTAAACAAGGACGCGCCGAGAATAGGAGCAGGACGAGGAGGAGGAGGAGGGCCACGGCACGAATCTCTCAATCCCGCAGAAGGAGGCATTTATATTGTGTTTACGCAGTGCGCGCGACTATTGTTGTGCGTCACACGACAAAGGGTCTCCTCCGGGGTTTGGTGATAAAAACGAGAACACAAAAGTATAAACCGAAGACGAGATTTCGGAGAAGAAGAAAAAAATACGTTTTCGGGCGTTACGCGCTCTGCAAACTCCACGGGGCCAACCGTGGTGCGGTAGTACTCGGGTTAACTCGATAATAATAATAATAATACGCAACACGGCACGGTGTGTACGTTCCTTTTGTGCAGCCGGAACGATTATTTTTACCCGACAAATATTAACGCGCACGCACACAGTTTTTTTTTCCTTTCTTTCTCGTTATCCGCGGGAATTCGCTTATCACGCGGTCTTTCTCCGAACGAGCACACGAGGAGAACTGCTACTGCGGTTGCGGCGGCGGCGCGAATTTTTAATTTCTAACGCTCGGTCAAATAAAACGCGTTAAACATATCCGTCCCAAGGGTGAAGGGGGGGGGTCAAATGGAGCAAGCAGTGCCCTAGGGCGTCCAAAGTGTTATGAATACATGGGGCGTCAAAAAAATGAATGACAAAATCACAAAATCTTCGAAAACATCATATATCTATATGATGATTTCGAGGATCAGTGTAATTTACTATTAAAATATATAAAATTATGTAATTAGATATTACGTTAGTTGTAAATTTTCTTTTTTTTTAAGGGGGGCGTAAAATATTATTGTCCTAGAGCGTTATCGGTGGTAAGGACGGTACTGTCGTTAAAAAAAAAAAAAAGGGAAAGACTATTATTTTGTAACGATTGGAGGGGCGGTATCGAAGTGCAGGTAAGCGAGAAATCGATCACGAGCGGGGAGAAATATTAAAAAAAAACGCGATTCCATAATATAATTATGTGCGTGCGTCGGTGTTACGCGCTGCAGTTATTAAAAATACATTTTTAATAATGTGACCTCGTGTCGCGGCCGATTAAGCCGATTTGTCGTATGCGATTGACGGGCTGTGTTGTTTGGACGGAGAGGTGTTCCGTGCAGTGCGCAGTGTGTGTTTTGTGCGTTTTTTTTTTTGCCGTTAATTGAATTCACATTACGGCGGCGACGGCGGGTAACGTGATACCCGCGGGCGTACTCCGTAATTAACGCGTCTCGGTCTGGCGCGCAAAACGTCTCGCGCGGCGCCCCAGGGCGGTGGGGAGGGGAAACGAAATCCCCCGCGGCACGCGCCCCCCACCGTGACCTCCGGACGAGGCGCTAAAACGGAAATCGAAAAAGCAAAAAAAAAAAAAAATTGACCGAAAACCCGTAAATAAGGCGAAACGAAATTTACCTATATGAAATTTTTATTTTATTTTTCTTTTTTTTACGCCTAGTTAACACGTACGTGCGCGTGTATTCAACCCATTATTATATAATCACGGGTTACGCCGCGCTAACGACGGAGGAATACGAGGGGGGGAGGGGGGTGGTGGTGAGGTGTTTAACAATGCGGTGTGTTACACCTGTTTTCACCTGTTCGACGACGTGAAACAACCCCCGTTTGCGGGGATTATAATTGGACCGCCGCCGCCGTCGCCGGGGTAAGATAAATAAATAATAATGCGAGATTTTTTTTTATTTCTTTCATCCACCCCCCTACCATCGTCAAACTCCGTGTGTTGTATTCGTTTCTCGCCTTCGTCG
Organism: Slavum lentiscoides; assembly: GCA_032441835.1. Classification (NCBI taxonomy): domain Eukaryota; kingdom Metazoa; phylum Arthropoda; class Insecta; order Hemiptera; family Aphididae; genus Slavum; species Slavum lentiscoides. Next base: position 16,332,196 of record CM063709.1, read on the forward strand.
TAATATAAACAAAAAAAAAAAAAAAAGCGAAAACGATTTTTTTTTTTTTTTGCAATAAATCGGTTGTTTACCTCGGTTTCGGATAAGTCGATCAGGTCGGACTTCTCCTCGGTGACTTTGTCCGAAGACCGTTTGACCACGTCTTCGCCGCCGTCCTCGTCCTTGAACACGATCAGCTCGTCCGAGCTGCACGCGTCCTCGCCGGCCGCGCCGCCTGCACCTGCACCACCGTCTTCGCTCGCATGCGGCATCACCTCGGCCACCTTAGGCGCGGCGGTCGTAACCACCGCTACGCTCGTCGTCGTGTTCCGCCGGGCGATCGAGTCTCGGGCCAAACGAGACTGTCTGTGTACGCACACTGTACTTTATTCTAGTATATCGCCGCGACCGTTTTTACCGTAAAAAATTATACGACGACGATTGGCCGGTGGGACGATGCGCGGTTAAGACGAAGAAGGAGAAGAAGAAGAAGAGAAAAAACGAACATAATTATTTTCCACAGCGCTGCAACGGCAGCAGCGGCACCGCATCCCAACTGCAGGATCCGGCGCGCACTTATCGCGGCGGCCGGCGTACGGTAGCCGACGGCGCCGCCGCCGGAACGCTACCTTTGTCCGCGCGCCGATAACGCACCATCACGCGGCAAAAAGAAAAAAAAAACGCGGCGACACCACTGCCGCCTAACCGGCGCGGTGTACGGTTACCGGAAAATCGGCGACGGGCCGCGCGCGAACACGAGATTTTCCCCGGGAAAAAAAAACGAACCGATATTATTTTAACGTCGCGGCAAAACGAACGAATAACAACAAAAAAAAAACTGCACCGTCGCGCACCTTTTTTTTTTTTCTCTACCCAATTCGCCGCCCGACAATATTATTATTATTATTGTTATCGACACATGTTCCACGCTGATCTATATATATTTAATATAAAAAAAAACACGGCGTAATCGAGAAAAAAAAAAATAATAATAAATTCGTCGTGCCCCGTTACAATATATTATTCATTATATTCGTGCGCGTATTTTATGTACACTTGCAGTCTGCCGCGTTTTAACGTTGTGCGTCGTCCGCGTCGTCGTCGACGGACGTGTTTTCGAACCGCACCGTACACACTAATGCGGACGCGAACACGCCGCGGCGGACTTCTCGACTCGTCCGGTCGGCCGCATACCACGGGGCAGAGCAGGGAGCCGACCAATCGACACGCGGATAACCTCCCCCGCAGGTCCCCGCGCCGCCCGGCGTGCAACGCGTCGCTCCGCGCGCGCACACGCACACGCACACAGCCGCACGGCGCACACAAAGACGTGTGGCGGCGGCGGCGCGCGGCGCCTGCGCGTACCGACGCGGACGACGCGTTAACGCGCGCGCAGGGATTCTCAATATGTATGTGTACATTCCGTTTACGTGTACGCGCGTTATAACGTTTTCGGTATTAGGTATGTACCTATCCACATAATACGCGTATATGTAATATTTTGTATTGTACAAATAAAAATATATTGGTGTTTCGTCCGCGGCGGTCAGTTTTACCGCGTAAATTCGGCCCCCCCGGCCCCGGCCCCGGTTCGACGCGGAGTCGCGACGGTGCACAATGGTTTCCGCGCGGTGCGTCCGTGATATTTGGACGGAGCACCGGCGGCCGCGACGTCGACGGCCCGTTCGCTTCGAAGACGCGCGAGAAGAACACAAAAAAAAAATTCCCGCGGCGTCACATTATTATTATTATTATTATTACACTATACTGCGGCAGCGGACTGCAACACCCGACCACGTTTCCTCCGTATATACAAATGTGATACGATGCCGCGCGTAATAAAATATATATATTTATAATAAAATAATAAAATAAATAAATAAAAGGATCTAAAAAAGTTACGTTAGAGAAATGTATAGAAAAAAAAAAAATCAATATATATACCTACTCGTAAATAAAACAAATATTACACGTATATGCATATGCGAATGTACAAAATCAAGCCAAAGCAGCGTACGGAAAATAAAGAAAATATATTATATTATATTGTTGTATTAAAATGTATTTATATTTACTACCGGTTTCGACAAAAAGTCATCGTCGGCCGTAAATATAAGCAAAAAGAAAAATACAACAATTCAAAAATATAATAATAATAATAATAATAATAATAATAATAATGATAACGCGACGTGCAACAATATAATTAATATAATGTGTATTTTAATTATATTTTATATGAATTACATTATATTTGAATACACGTATTATATATGAATGCTCGCTCCGACGTTGTGGAACGGATCGAATAAACGAGCGCGTATATGAGCGCAGCGAATTAAAAAAAAAAAAAAATGATTGAATTGTAATCGCGAGCGCCATAAAAAAGAAAAAAAAACGTTTGTGTGCACGCGATTTTGATGAATATTATTTTTAAATATTAAACTATACATATCTGTATAAAATATACGCGTTATAAATGCGTATATCATCATTAAATGTTGTTATACAGTGGCGGATCTAAGAGTTTATTTTTTGGGGGAGGGAAATTATTTCCAAAAGTCGAAAAAGTACAGAAAAAGTCGATGACCTTGTTTTTGTCTTATTAATTTTTTTCTACTTCAATTTTTTGGGGGGGGGGGAATTTCTCCCATCCCCCCCGTAGATCCGCCCCTGACCTATAGCATTTACGATAAACAAAAAAAGCAACAAAATTTCAATAACCCTATCGATATGCAGTTATTCCTGTATAGAACTTCGCAATACCGAATACGCGGCGAATATGTATATAGGAAAATGAATTTTTTTTTAATAATCGTATTACACTAATGGGTTTAATACTTAATTTTATGTACGACTGAAGTAATAAAATTCGTAAAATAATAATTTTTGAACCGTATAACTATTATACTTATTTTATATGTACATATATATTTTTCACTATTAAATTTCTTTACCTATATAAAAAATAATTATATACGCACATTGATGTAATTAAATTTGTTCTTTTAATGTGCAGTATACGCACGCATAATAACCAAATAAATAAAAACGCCGCACGATCGTTTTATTATAGTTTTATACTCGTATAATATTAAAAAAAATAATAATTTACGCGTACAAATTTAAAAAAATAAACGTTAACATATTTTATTCACAAAAAATGTATTTTATATATATATATATATATATATAGAAACGAGAAACCAGCTCATAATATACGCTTTTGCCAATCATTTGTGCAATAACGTTGAAAACTTTTAATATACAAACACGTCAAACTCGAAATTTATAACGAGGTTCGTATAAATAAGTTGATTAAAAGGACCGAGTTAAAAAAAAAATGGAAAGTATAAAATATATACCTACGAGTGACTTTTATTTAGTAAAAATAACGTTAAAAATAATATATGGGAATTATAAATAGCGTAGTCAGTGACTATATACTATATATTAATTAACTATACTATTTCTTTTTTTCACGTCATTCTAAAGATACAAAAAAAAAATTCTATGCAGACAAAGTATTTTTTTAAATAATTTCGAACGTTATACGATATAATAATATATTATAAAACATAAAACATTCGGTGAGCCAAAAAAGAAATTAATCGGTTTGCGAGTTTGACATGGCTGCTGCGTTTTAATAACGCGCATACGTAATATATATATATATATATATATATACACACACTATTAAATTGATTTATTTTTATTTTGTATAAATATATATTAACCTTAAAAATTACCAGCTACTGGAAGACGGGGAAAAATATATATAAAAGTCGCAACAATATAGAAAATTGTATTTTTTTTTTAAACTTTTATAAACGTGAAATTATATCGCGTTCCGTTTTTATTTTGTAAACTGTTTTATCGTAACTGTCAACAAAAAAAAAAAAAAAATCCTTACTAAACCTATTGAACCATACAAGTACCTGTATACTTCTTTTGCGTTTATATCGTAAATTATATTATTTATTATAAAAAGATTTTATTTAAAAATACTTCTTGTAAACGAATAATTTTCTTTTCGACACTCATAAATTCTGTACCAAAAACGTCGGGATTAAATTTCCGCGGGGTAGTCGGCGGCCCCCGATTGTTTGCCAAAGGGAGAGTGATCATTATTATTATCTATACACTTATTGTAATAAAGCTGAAGAGTTACTGTTTGTTTGAACGCGCTAATTTCTGAAACTACCAGTCGGATATGAAAAATTCTTTTTGCATTCGATAGCCCGATTCACGAGGAAGGTTATAGGATATTTAACACCACGCTACGACCCTTAGGTGCCGAGCAAAAAGAGTTAAAATCAGGCAGAAAAAAAGCTAAGCGAAAACGAATAGTAATAGCGCGGGCGGGCGATGAGACGCCGACAATGTTCACAGCGTCAGTTAATGCGATGAAATAAGTTTTGAAAAGTCGGTGAAGTTCTATTCGTCAGTCGTGGATCGACGCGTTACCTTAGCTGAGTTAAAAAGTTGGGAATTAAAAATACGAAACGGAGATGTTTACGTTAAAAGTGGATTAGAAGTGTTAGAAGAGTAGTTGTGATTAAACCGTATATTTATTTTCTATTATAAACAATTTTGTATTTTATGTTTGTATAATAAAAGTGATATTGTTATTATTTTTTTTTCCTAGGCATTTTATAAAATAAACGAATAAAAACTTTAATATAATATGTAGTTAAACGCAAATTACAAGTGCGAAGAAACGCGAAAAACGTATAATTATTGCGTTGAAAATAAAATAAAAATCAAAGTCGAAATTAAATCTTTTCTTTTTTAAGTTTCGAACGTCAGCTTACACGAATAACGAATTGAACAAAATTTCAATCGTATATGTATAAGAGGTGGCATTTTTACGGGCAACAAAGTGCAAGGGGAGAGCTAGTTATTATTATTATTATTGAATCAAGGGTATATGGGTTTAAACTCCTGTAACGATAGTAGCAAAATCATAGTAACCCTGCAAGAATTATGCCATAATTTATTGACGCAAAATTTAAATTTTCCCGTCTTCTTTTTGACCACACCCTACTTCCTTCTCACCGTTCTTTTAAAATGTTCCTTAATGGCTCTCCTCTCTGGTATTTTTCACAACTTCCCTGCCATCTGCGACATTAGTCGTATACTTTTCAATTGTCCCTATATTTATCCTTAGAGCGTTCGCGTTTCCGTTCTTTACTCAGTTCCCTCAAAATTCCTTTTAATAATACCCAACGCATTCTCTCTTCACAATCTCCTACTCTCGTCCACGTCACCTCATCCTTTTTGTTTTTCACAACCCCGGGCCGCTTATTTACATTTTTTTTTCTAATTTATATATTATTTATTTATTATTTTGTGTATCCGAACAGGTCATTTAAAACTAATTGCTTCTATGTACAAAATTTCAATAATAATAATAAAAAAAAATTATTATTTATTATTTATTATTTGTATTATTTGTCGAATATAATATGATACGCCGCGCAGCGTACGTGTGTATATTTTTGTAATAATAAAATTTGATGTGCCGGCGCGCGGCGGTCCCGGCGATTTGCCGTCAGAGACAATGCGCGCGCGCGCGCGATATTGTTGTGGATGCGTGTGAACCCGTCGCGTCGCGGTCGTCGCGCGATTGTGCCCCCGTCCACCCCTCGCTACACAATGTATTATTATTTTCGTACGCTGTAAAGTCGACGAGTATACGCGCAAGTGGATTATAAATATTTTTTTTAAATCGACCGAATCGACGGTATTATAAGTATTGAAAGCAAACGTTGCACTGTATAATATAGTCTTGATAACAATAATAATAATGATTTAACACGTATTTAATAACGTATTTCTTAATTGACCCTACTGCAGTAGTGTACGCGGTATTACTTATTATATTTATTGTTTTTTTTTTTTTTTTTTACTTCTGTCTCCCGTTGAACTACTACTGCAAACACTTTTATAATAGCGACGACCGTTTCGGTACGCACACGCGTGTGTAATGCGACGATTGACGCGTTAATAGGACGCTATTCACGCGCGGAAAACATTAGACACACAAAAAAAAAAAAAAAAAAAGCCATTTCGTTATAGTTCCCCCGATACTGCGCTATAATATGTTATACACTCGGCTATTGTATGGAGAAGTATAGACGAAAAGTTCTGTACAAAATGTTTGCAGGCTGGAGTAGACTTTTAGATTTTCTGAGCGGAACGAGGAACGTATTGGTTTTACAATGCGATGGTTTTTTTTTTTTAATGTCTGTACCCAAAAATTCTACCAGAAGGAGTGCTGCGATCTTTGCGTGTAACAATATTTTCCGGTAGAAAATTCCATTTTTTAGTTGGTACGTTAAAGAGGTCGTTTTTCGGTTTTCTCAATACCTTTTTTTTTTTAATCGTCAGAAAAAAACTACCGAAAAATTACATAAAAACCGGTAATAACGCAGTTTCGTCGAAATCGATTTTTTTCTTCGTAATTTTAAAACCATAACGGTCATAGAAATCTGAAATGTTCACCAAATTGTGTGAACGAGACAAATTTTTCAAAAAAAAAAAATCAACTTGAATATCGTTGAATCACAATTTCTCTTTATAAACATATTACATTTTACGGCAAACATATTTATGTATTTGATATATTTTATTCGAATTATTTCAATAATATGGTTGAATTCGAAATATTATATGGGGACGAAGTTTCAATGTTTTATATAAATCCCCCCCCCCCTTTCAGAGAGAAATTAAAAGTACGCCACTGATATATATATATATATATATATTACAATATATACGCGTTTAACGCGTATTAACGTAGCCGAGCGTAATATTACAGGCACAATAATAATTATTCGAATATCGAAAAAAAAACGTTTTTGAAATGCAAAGAGAGCAATGCGCCCCAATACAAATCGGTTATAGCGAACGGACGCCGTGACACTCCGCGGGATTCTTATTATAGTAAACGGACACGGGCACTCGTGTGTGCCCCCCCTCCCCACCGCCGACGACTCGGTTAGGTAGGGTTCGGAAATACGCTGCGATGCCATCACACACACGCTCACGTACGCGTGTACGACAATAGCGCTGCTGCGTTGCAGTATTATAGTCGCGTCGTATAACACAATATTCGTAAAATTATGTGTGTGTGTGTGTGTGTGTGTGTGTGTGTGTGTGTGTGTGTGTGTGTGTGTGTGTGTGTGTGTGTGTGTCCTGCTATAACCGCGCCGCGCTCGTTTGTGTAAAATAAATGTGTACACAAACACACACACACACACACACACACACACACACACACAATGCGATAGCCGTCAGACTACGCGGATCGGTGAGGAAAAAGGCGAACGAATTCGTATACACACACACATTGCACGTTATATTATTATTATTATTATTATTATTATTATTATTATTATTATTATTATTATTATTATTATTATTATTATTATTATTATTAATAAGAGACTAAAATGGGCAGGGCACGCTTGGAGAGACCAAAACACATTATTCCGTACGGTACTGGAAAAGGATCCAACAGGAAAAAGATCCTTTGGAATATCGAGAATGAGATGGAAAGATGACGTAGCGAAGAATGACGTGGAAGAGCTAGGAGGAGGAACTGATTGGAAGGCGCGAGCAACTGACCGGTATGGATGGAAGGCTGGATGTATGATGAGATTGTCCTAGAGGCCGATAATACCCCTCCCCCTCACCAAAAAAAAGGTAGCGATTCGCGGGGTGTTGTGGATGTCGCTTGAGTGAATTACTCGGATAAAGATTTTAGAGTTTTGTTTTTATTACAAATTTTGAAAGCAATGATAAATCGTTGCATTCGATAAAACGATTCTGAGCGGAGCTTCGGTGTAATAAATAAACGGCAATCGATTAAGACGAAATTGCATTTTTATGTAATTTTTGGTAGTTTTTCCTTACTTTTGAAAAAGGTATTGAGAAAATCGAAAAAATGACTTGTCTAAAGTACAAACTAGATGCGTTTCGCAGTCAGAAAAGGATGAGGTGATGCTACACGAAAATATCGGAGCACTCCTTCTGGTAGAATTTTCGGGTACAGACATAAAAGAAAAACACATCATTGTAAAACCAATACATTCCTCGCTCCGCTCAGAATCTAAAAATTATTATTATTATTATTATTATAATACCATTTATATAACATATATTATTTATTTTTATTATAATATATATATACGACGTAGCAGTGCAATGCGTAACGTGCGATTACACACATGTGTAAGTACATATAATATTATATACGGTGCGAGCGTATAACATTTCACGGGTAGTTAACGTGCGGCACGACGCGTTATAATAATAATAATATCTGCTGAGGCAGAAGATACGTGTTCATCGCGCGCGGCAAGAGCTGCTTCGTGTATAGCCAACGGGTATGCCCGTCACACGTAGTACCTAATAATAATAATAATAATAAAATAAAATAATGGCTTTTACGCGATTATATCGACGTAAAATAAATCTATTCTATATTGAGAATATTTCGAAGTAAAAAAAAAAAAATCCTAAAAATCTTCGGATATGCTTGATAAATTTTTGAATTTTTCGAACTCGTTGTGCGCGGAACGAAGTTTCTATAATAATATATTATATATTACATTACGAGTTACTATTTAGAAAAGTACGTATTTTGTAATATATTTGGTGGTTAATATATTAGGCGCTTGTAGATTAAATGTTTTAATTTTCATCACTCGCTTACATACCTGTACGGATTCAGTTTCAGTTGGAGGAAATAAAACTTTCGGACAATGCGAAAAACCGGTAGATTGCATCAGAGCACATTTTATGGAATTTGTACTGGGTGGCACTTTGATTAAGGACTAAGACAAGTGCCTATCCTCAGGTACCTTTTTAGTTTATGATTTACTTAAATATAAAGGCATTCGTACAAAATAATATAATAATATATGTGGCACATCCACCAACCACTGGGTGGCACTAATTCTTCACTAGGTGGCAATAGTGCCACTTACTTTATTTGTTAAAATATGCTCTGGTTTGCACCGTATGGAAAATCAAAAATAAGTGCTAAAACCATGTTTTATTTATTGTACCGCGTACAATACACGTATTACACACGGCTGTATTTTAAATGCTTAACTTGGACAGGAACGGGTATGAATATCGACCATCCTTTGGAAAGGAAGTGTGAAAGAGGAGAAGGCGGTGCAGCGTTGCGCAAATAACAAAGGTGCACGCGAAAAAGAGATCTCTAGAAGTTGCAGGCACGTGCCAGTGAAGAAAGCTGTAATAATCTATGTATCTGTATACTTAAATATTATAAAGTACGGCGGCCGTTATACTTTTAGCGATTTTACTGTGATTTTCTTCGCAAGAAAAGATTACAGGGACAATCCTGGCTTGCGGCTGGCCGCATTTACCACCACTGTGTAATACACACACACATATATGTATATATATAATACGACATTACGCGGCATATTTTTTGTCCACACAGTTGTGGAAATAACCGGATTAAAGGGTCGTTCGGCTTAGAAATGGCGAAATATTCGAGCGAAAAAAAATACGAGCTTTTATACCGCGAAGCCCTTTTTTTTAAACCTACCCTAGTACGATTCGGTTCCAATATACTTGAGGGACCGACTAAACTTTCCGGAGACTAGAGAGGGGTCGAGTTATAGGAGACGCCGGTAACGTGGACGACAATTCAACCCTTGGCCACGAAAAAAAACCCTGTTTTCGCGTGCGATTAATCAAACAATATTTTAAGAACACAATTTCTATTCAAATGTATTCGAATAAAAACAATAAGAATACATAAAAGACGTCTTATTTTTCATCCCAGTAAATCGAAGTCTCATCCTAAATTGAAGGCGTTTGAAGGCGAACTGCATGAAAACGCGTACTTCGGTGATAGACGAAATACGAGTATATTAATTGCAGTGTTTTGATTTCGTGTTGGATCACTTGCAGGATGCTTCGCGTCTCGGTGGATAAGTTTCTTGAAAAATAAACACCGGTAAAAAATAAAATTATAAAAAATAAATTCGGGTGCTTAATAATTATAAGTATATATATAACTACGTATAACCTATATAAGCGCGTATACGTAATTCGATAAGAATTTCGTCGCGTATCTCTTCTCTGCGCTATAATCTGTATTCGTTATCAATAACGGAAGTACGCAATGGTTAGAGTGGTTTTTTTTTTTTTTTTAGATCTATAATACGAGTATATTTGCAAGCAGTCCGTCAGATACACAAGCCGTATAAAATAGACGCCTGCACAAGACATATTATAGTAGTTACGTCCGCGAGGTTTCCGAAATTTTCCTAATACTCCAACACACTATATAAATAAAATCATAACTGCCTTCGTGAAGTCATGCAAAAACAACTGAACACATCGAGATACGGGTTGTTTTTTATTTGTACAGTAATTTACGTTTTAGGTTAAAAAATAGTGCGAAAAATATCCGTGTGGGGTGGTACGCGAGAATGACAAACTCTTAAAAATATCTCGCAAAATATTTCAACGACGTAAAAAAATACATTATTATTGATTTTCCGATTACCACCGCGGTTACAACGCGGACGAACAATTTTTTTAAACAATTTTTATATGTTAACAATTTTTTTAAGACGTGCGCAAAACGTATCTCAAGAAAATTAATTGGGCAGTCGAGGAGAAAATTGCTGGTCCCCATCATACCGGCAATGGACAATTTCCTGCAGTTCACCCGACTAATTTTGTTTCTGCGAAATGGACCGAAAGACATCGCGATCAAATAAAGAATTGGCGTCTGTTTGGATTATTCCGTCGGTTACTAGACGAATATATAGGTTTTCATGGTTGTAAGAATTGTTGTAGTTTTGTTTTCAGTACGATTTGATTCAGTAAAAAAGATTGAGCCGGCTATGCTGTATAAGATAATATTCTAAAAAAACATTTTAGAACACGAATACTAAACAATAATTCTAAGTATCTGCTTAGAATTATTTGTATCATACAAGCATCTTAACCCGGACAACGCTGGGCATCGAACAGTAGTTATTAATAAATACAAATAATTATGTAAATATAAGTTAAACAGTTAAACTGTTCACGAGCGAAGCGTAGATCCAACGCCAATGTACCTAAATTTGAAAATTATTTAAAAAAAATAATTAAATTTTAGATTCCGTTCGTAATATATGGTTTGGGATTACAAAGATTTTATAAAATCGGCTTTTAAAACGAAATCGAAAACGTTCACTCCTCGTTCGCGCGTATATATTTAATACTGCGTGCGAATCCGATTCGAATTTTTCTCGTTTTCGATCACGTTTTTTTTATTAATTTAAATTGTCTCGACTACCTCTATACGGTGTTAGAATAACGATTCGCTTTAGCTAGATTTTTTTTTTTCTGAACTAGCGGCTCTTGTCCATATATAATTCATTGTATAGACATTTGTGACGATTTTCAATGATGTTCAATTACGACGAGAACGGTTTAAAATTCAAGTAGTATATTGTACGAATCTTTTAAATATATATTGCAACATTTTCTCATAAATTATTTCACAAACGCGAACGGGTGTTCTTGCAATATATAATAATCATTAACACTATTATTGCGGATTGTTGCGGCTATCAAATCATACGCATGGTCGCTGCGAAATCACGTTTTCGCGTTTTTTTATCGACCGATGACGCGTCTATACTGCAGTACTCAATACTGTCGCGTGCGGGTTAACGATTTTTCATTTGTTAACATTATAAAAACGGTAACGACAGTGTTTTCCTTAAGTGTGTGCACCGATGGCGGATCCAGGATTTTATACGCGTGTACACTTCATTAATGTAGATTAAATTATATTCATAAAACAAAATTAGATTTTCTAGAAAACCGTGTCATATTACTTCATCACAGGTAATACAGGTGTTGTTCGACGAACAGACGACACGGCGCAAGTCCACTGAGTCGGTTCTATAAAAAAAAAAAAATAGAAAATAAAAACGTATTAAAATGTATTTATCATTAGTGCGCTTATACGTACCAGTCAAACAGAATTTCTAAAATACGCGTTTTTAATCGTTTCGATGTCGAAAAATCTGTTCGTTCCGGAGTAGCTGCATATAGAAACCGGTAATGTGCGAAGAATTTTTAGTAATTTATGAATATTTCGAAAAAATATTGTTTATCACAATGTAATGAAAATGCGTCGATAATAATATAGTCTCGGCGACTGAATGCATTGAGTGTTAAAAGTTTTGTTTTCCGTGAATGTAGCCGTTGTAATATTAAACTATACTAGATGGCGTATAAAATTGTAATACATTTTCTATAGCTTCTAGTTTTTCGGACGACGTATACAGGAATAAGCAGTAAATTCGGGCACTCAGAGCCTGTAAAAATTCTTAATTTACCATAAAAAAAAAACTATCGTTTATCATTTAGAAATCTACTAATTCGAATCTTTGGTTTTGAACAATGAAATATCGTAATTCGCTCGGTGTTTTTTGCTTACTATAGCAATTCGTTTTCTTTTAACTTAGATTAACGATAATAATTTTTTTTAGCTCACAGGCGGGATTATGACTTCCATCTATTAATCCGCCGCTGCAGAGCGTGTTTGTTTTTACATCGTCGAATAAAACCGTATAATTGTATGTGTTTAAACGAATCGCGATTTTAATTATTAGATTTTTCCCGAGTAAATTATAATAAACGAAAAGCAAAAAAAAAAAAACTCGGACCAAAATTTATGGATAAAGTTCATGACTCTTATTATATTTAACAAAAAAAAAAAAAAACGTGTATATCTTTACTGCAGTACTGCAGTATTATATATATATATATATATATATATATATATATATAGTTATGTACAATCATTTTGTGCGAGTCACGACCGATGAAGTACGGAAACATGTTGTATCAGCTCGATTTAATTATATTGTATATATATTATATATATATATACGCGGTCTCTATATATATATAAAATATCTCCGCAGGCTCTCCACCAACAAAAGCATAATTGTAATCGAGATTTATTTTACGTAGATATTATTTTTATATAAATAAAAAACGCTGAGAAGTCTGCAGGAAGCACTGCAGCTGCTGCTCGTCGTTGCAGGAGTGTAAACTCGACTACGTAATAGAGTGTAATATGGTTAACCGAATTCGTTGGAAAAAATACGATTTTTAAATATTGTAAACGCCTGTCAATGTACGCGAGTACGCGCGCAATGCGACACAATGAGCAAATAATATAATTATATAATAAATTCGAAATCCTTAAAGGACTTCACTAATTAGCACCATTTAAATATAATATCACATGTAATTATCACGTATATATGCGTGTCAAATTAACGATTGCAGCTGCGTTCCCTATATATCAATGACTATATATAACCACAGTTTGTACGTATTTTTTTTTCTCTTTTCATACTTACGCTGATATTACGCATATACATATTTTTTAATAATATTTTATTTTATTTTTTTATTCTGTAGGTATATTTATAAAATCGTACAACGCATTAAATTAGATTGAATACGGAATTTCGTAACTTATTTTATTTTGTACAGAAATACTGAAATAAATTAAAATCGCGCTGGTAACTTTAAATCGAGTAATTTTTCTTATAAACTCATCTTCTATATTATATAGTGCTGGACAATTTATAATAGTTCCGCCGGACCTTCTAAATATTGATTTTATATGAAAATATTATATTATTAGGACTAATTAAAAGTCTCATCGTGTAGTGACTATATTATATGATACTATATATTCGTAATAAAATAAATCTTAAATTATACTCGTATACAGGACCTCGAGTGTTGGAGGACCGTGTTGGAGCGGCGGGTAACTGTCTTGTCGTCTGCTCGTCGGGACTTATACCGCGAGTGGTTGCCTTCGCTCGTCGGGTCTTATGCCGCGAGTGGTTGCCTTCGCTCGCCGGGACTTAGACCGCGAGCAGTTGCCGCTGGTCGTCGGGGTTTATGCCGCGAGTGGTCGTATCTGCTCGTCGGGTCTTAGACCGCGAGTGGTGGCCCGCTCGTTAGGCTTCGCCGCGATCACGGTAATGTCAGTGCTTACTCCCGTTTAGAACTGCCCGTTTATCGTACTCACGGGGTTTCACCCACAGTGTTGTACGGTCACGGGTGAAGTCCGGGAGCGTCACTGACTACGGTGTCGCGTTGGTCGATGAGCTGTTCGCCTAGGAACGGCTCGGCGCTGGAGGTTCGTATTGGCGGGCCGGCGATCGTGTATCGCCGCGTCGAATGCCGGTCGCTGGTGACGGCGTCGTCGTAGTCGTCGTAGGCGCTGTAGTCGCCGCAATCGCCGTAGTCGCAGTATCGGCTGTATCCGCCGTGGTCGTCGTCGAGTTGTTCCCGGTGTTTCTTCAATCACTTGGAAGTCTTGAGTACTTGTTGATTGAAGAGTTTGAGATGGAGTGACTTCTGGGGCTTTTTTTTTTTTTTTTTTTTTTGGGGAAGTGGGGGAGGAAATCTTCTAAGACACCTCGAGAGGTAGTGACGGATTCGCCAATCGTGGCGCCTACCGTCTAAACCCCCGGGCGGTCAACCGGTTTGATTATACGCCCTGGAAGAAGAAGAGAGAAGAAGAAGAGGAAAGAGAAAGAATTGGTGCTGCGGAAGGTCGGTGGCCGCCACTTGCTCGTAGGGCAGAGCAGTGGGGCGCTCGCGCGCGTTACGAGGCTCGAGGTTTGGTCGGAGTTGTGTTACGTTTACATTGTCGGTTATCTGCTCCAGAAGGAGCAGGGGCGGTTACCCAGTCGTATGCGGCGGGAGAGTAGTCTGCGGTCGCGGCGATTGATGGATTCGGTGGGTCTTGACCGACTCAGGAGCCTAGCTGCGAAGATGGGGGCAGCCTGCCGGGGAGAAAGTATGGGGACTTCCTTTAGGATCTGGGCGTTCCTGATGAACCATGGAATTTGCAGGGCGGATCGTAACATCTTCATGAAACATCCCTGGACTGGTTTGAGGCGCTGGTCGCTCGCCGCGCCCCAGATCGGAATGGCGTAGGTACAGATGCTCCTGATGATGGCTGAGAAGACTCTGAGCTTGGTAGATGATGACACGTTGTTGTTGTTGAAGAAGGCCTTGAGCTGGACGAAGGCTCCGAGAGCCTTACCTCTTGTGGACCTGATGTGTCTGCACCAGGAGAGCCTGCGATCTAGGGTGAGGCCCAGGTACTTGGAAGAGTAGCTCCACGGGATCGGGTGTCCGTCGATGATGATGCCTTGGTGGGGTTGCGATTCCTTTTGGAGAAAAAGATCGCGACCGTTTTGATTTGTTGATGGACAGCCGCCATGTGGTGTACCATTTGTTGAGGTCTTCGAGGTGGATGTTGAGAGCGGTTGTACAGCAGTCGATGCCACCAGTCGTGCGAGAGACGGCCACGTCGTCGGCGAAGATTGAGGTCATGATGCCCTCCGTTGTGGCATGTCGTAGCAGAAGATGTTGAAGAGTGCGGAGACAGCTTGGATCCCTGCGGGACACCGGCTGTGATGCTACGGGGTTCGGATAGGAAGTCCCCTACCTGACTCTAAGGACCTGTTTGCGAGGAAGGACCTAATCGCGCCTATCAGGTAGGGGAAGTTCAGTACGGACAGCTTGTGTAGCAGTCCGTCATGCCACACCGGTCGAACGCTTGCTGGACATCGAGGAGCACCATCGCCGTGTGGCGTCTCCTGTTGAGGCCGTCGGCGATGTGCTCGGTGACCCTGAGCAGCTGGTGAACCGAGGAGTGTCTGGACCTGAATCCGTACTGAACGTCGGGAAGGATGTTGTTCGCGCTCAGGTGCTGATTTACGCGGGAGAGCAGGACGCTTTCGACTACCTTGCTGATGGAGGATAGTAGGCTGATGGGTCTGTAGCTAGACGGGAATTGAGCGGTTTGCCTTGCTTGGGAATGCAGATGATTGTGGCCTCTTTCCAGGCAGCGGGAAAGTGTTTGAGGCGCATGACGGCGTTTGTTATGTTACAGATTGCTACAAGATGTTTCCTGGGAAGTGCTTTGAGAACGTTGTTTTTGATTTGATCGCTGCCTGGCGCTTTGTGGGCATTGAGGGAGCGAATTATCGAAGATATTTCTTTCGGACAAGCAGGAGAAAATTCGGTTTTGTCGAGGGGGAGATGAAGAACCCCGCGCTCAATCGTGTCGTGGACCTCTTTCAGCTCTGCAGCGCTTCGGTTAGGAGAGCACTGGGCCTGCAGCGAGTCCGCGAATATCTCCGCTTTGTCCGAGTCGAGAGAGAACGAGTTGTTGCCTACTTTCAGCGGTGGGAGGCAGGGACGCTTGTTCCTAAGTTTCCTGACTACATTCCAGACGTTTCTGGGTGAGATTCGGCCTCGGCGATAAAAGTGTTGAAACGGTTATTTCGAAATTCAGATACACGAAGGTGGACGGATTTCTGAAGAGCGTTGAGCTGGGACTTGAGCTCGGGAGTTCTCCGCGATTGCCAGAGTCTACGAATGCGGTTTTTATTGTTGACGAGTTGTTTGATGTCGTAAGGAAGTTTGAGTTTGTGTCGCGGCGCAAGAGTTGTTATAGTCGAGTTTTGCGTGGCGTTGTTCAAGTCGGTTGTCAGTGCTTCGACCGCGGCGTCGAGGTGGGTCTGGGATTTGATGGGGCTGCATTTGAACGGAGAGGTTTCCAGATGGTATTGGAGGAGGAGCCAGTCGATTCGAGATGTGGTGACGGGGGATTGCAGGGGCGGTCCGGGAATTTCGAGAAGTGTGGGGTTGTGATCGGATGACAGTCGCTCTAGGGTCCACGGGGTTTTCGGCACGAGGACGTCTTTAGTGATGAAGATGTCGAGGATGTCCGGGTCCCGAGTGGAGCAACCGGGGAAGTGAGTTGGCGCCGAGGGGGCATCTATGACGAGATTATGGCGAAGAAGTGTCCTGAGAAGAGAACTGCCTGCCGGGTTGGTGTGTTGCAGCCCCAAGATGTGTGCTTGGCGTTGAGGTCCCGGCCACGACGGTGGGCACGTTGGAGGCGAAAAGTGGGACGATAAATGAGAGTTTTCGGTTGTGCGCGGGCGGCGAGTAAATTGCGATGACGCGGGTGGGCGCGGGGGAGGTGTAAACCTCGACCCCTACGACCTCGCAGCTGATGTTGTTGTCGGTGTTGATGGCGCGATGACGAAGGCCCTGCGGACGAGGACTGCTACCCTCCTGCGGTTCCTACGCGGTCGCGTCTGTAAGTCGTAGTTCGCTAAGTAAATGTTTTTGTTGTTGCTAAGGTGAGTTTCGGAGATGCACGCGATGTCGATGTTTTGTTCGTCGAGTAGTTGTTCGAGTTCGGTGAGTTTGTTTTGCACGCCGTTAGCGTTCCAATTCAGGATGAGGAGGCCGTTGACGGGATTAGGATTCATGGACGCGCTTGAAGGATGGCAGCGGTGAGCGTCTGTGTGAACTGTGTCACCGCTGCGAGGATGATGGCCTGAAGGGCGTCAACCGGTGGGCTGGGAATGAGAGGGGGAGCGGTTTGAGGAAGAGGCGCTGGTCCGGTGGAAGGAGAGGGAGCGGCTGTTGGGGCAGCTGTTTGCGCGTACGTGCGGTTGGGGCGAGTCACGTTGGTCGCGGGTTGTTGCTGGCGTTTGGGCGCGCGGTTCGTTGTCGGTGGAGCGGGTTTGGCTTCGGGCGCGGTGTTCGGCTTTTCGGCGCGTTTTGCGCAGCCTCGATAGGTCGCGCGGTGGGAGCCTTTGCAGTTCGCGCAGGTGGGGACGGCGTCTTTTTATCTTTAGCGGTGCAGGCGGGGGTCGCGTGGTTTTGCCGCAGAACGCGCAGACGAAGGGGCGCGGCAGTAGTTCGCGGTAACAAAAGCATAATTGTAATCGAGATTTATTTTACGTAGATATTATTTTATATAAATAAAAACGCTGAGAAGTCTGCAGGAAGCACTGCAGCTGCTGCTCGTCGTTGCAGGAGTGTAAACTCGACTACGTAATAGAGTGTAATATGGTTAACCGAATTCGTTGGAAAAAATACGATTTTTAAATATTGTAAACGCCTGTCAATGTACGCGAGTACGCGCGCAATGCGACACAATGAGCAAATAATATAATTATATAATAAATTCGAAATCCTTAAAGGACTTCACTAATTAGCACCATTTAAATATAATATCACATGTAATTATCACGTATATATGCGTGTCAAATTAACGATTGCAGCTGCGTTCCCTATATATCAATGACTATATATAACCACAGTTTGTACGTATTTTTTTCTCTTTTCATACTTACGCTGATATTACGCATATACATATTTTTTAATAATATTTTATTTTATTTTTTTATTCTGTAGGTATATTTATAAAATCGTACAACGCATTAAATTAGATTGAATACGGAATTTCGTAACTTATTTTATTTTGTACAGAAATACTGAAATAAATTAAAATCGCGCTGGTAACTTTAAATCGAGTAATTTTTCTTATAAACTCATCTTCTATATTATATAGTGCTGGACAATTTATAATAGTTCCGCCGGACCTTCTAAATATTGATTTTTATATGAAAATATTATATTATTAGGACTAATTAAAAGTCTCATCGTGTAGTGACTATATTATATGATACTATATATTCGTAATAAAATAAATCTTAAATTATACTCGTATACAGGACCTCGAGTGTTGGAGGACCGTGTTGTATACAAACGAGCTGTGTAAATATGTGATGAATCGATACTTATATTATTTAAATCCGTAATAGTATATTATTATAATTAATACAACTAACAATGATTTATTGCTCCGTTTCGTTAATAATTATTATCATACACGGTATGCGCGTAGGTGTGTTGGATTACGAACGGGAGGTGTAATAAGTTCAACTGTTTGGGAATAATTTTGAAAATATAGCGCGACATCGAAAAGTGATTATATAAAAATGATACCATTCGAATTCGGCTGAGCTGCGTTGTTACAAAACGTTTAAAGTGTTTGAATGTTTTCTTATATAAAAGTAATTTTAACACCTATTAATTGTACTGATTCTACGTGCAAACGCGTATTCGGAAGGGCTAATCCTGCACCAGTGTAAGACGCTCTTGGCTCCGTCATATATTATAGTGTTATATTAAAAATGTATAAATTAATCGAATACCGATGATCGCACAGAATATAAATCACACTAATTTATTTATTTATTCCGCGGTTTTAAAATATTTAATTACATTTTTATGCTCGGATTATGACACCGAACGAACTCGTTATAATATACACTTAGCATTTTATATTATTCATTATTATTCGCGTTCGTATTATAATAATATATATATATATATATATATATATATATATGTAGGTGGTAACGTCATAAATTACATTTAACGCTATTTACAATATTATATACACTGCGGGTATATAAGTGTTTAATAAAAATGAGAAATACGCAGATCGATTCGATACGATGGCTGCAAATGTACCTCCTAATGCTCGCTATAATCATATTCCGATTTTCGTTTCAGATACCTATAATATTGCAGTTAAATCATTTCGAATAATCGAACAATTCTCGTGTATTTTTTTTTTACACGTAAACGGCACGCTGAGTCGATAATTTTTTTAAATTTATTATTAATAAATCAATTTTTAAATACGAGGGAGGGGTACAGCTTATAATTATTATTTATTTCTTTTATTATTTTTTTTTTTAAATAAATATTACCGATAATTATTGATCGCGTAATTTATACACATGTTTATAAATATATTATATATATATAGGTACATTAACACATTGCACATAGGTTGTATTTCAGTGTTTGATATATATAGGTATACTATATATCGAGTACCTACCTATAATATATTATATAATATAAATATCCTACGAGTATTTGGTTTCATGTAGTACTGACACATTTCCTATGAACAAATCGTTACGCCAGTAAATCAGTAAAGCAATATTTCATAAAATTATAAACGCGTGTGATGTATAGGTATATTATAATATGTTTTCGAGATTGGTGTTATATTACTATTAGTGTCATATAAATGCCGGGTTGCGGGACTCATACGAATTCTTAAATATATATTCTTATTATAAAAAACAGTTTTCAAAATTACTTCATAACATAATATACAAGATGTAAACGACTGGAGTGTTTGGGATGTGTATGGAGGACGCAAATGGGTATATATTAAAAAATTTTCTGGCAGAAAAAATAAACTAGACCGAGAACCAGCTGGATAGATACGCTGTAGGAAAGGATATGAGATTGGTAAATGGAAATGCAACAATAGGCTGGACTTTGAACAGAGAAAAATGGAGAAGCTTAGGTACTAGTGGCAGCGCAGATCCTCATTGGACCGTTAAGCCGTTGTTGTTGATGATGAAATAATAATTAAATTTTTTGTAAGCGTATTTAATTAAACCGTTAAAACAGACCAATATTTAAACTCAGAATCGATTTCTGAAGGATGACCACGATCAATATGAATAACAACGCGATACAGCTGTTATCGAGGCGAGCAACGAATACCATTGCGATTTTCGCAATACTATATATTTTATTTACGAGTCGCTGTATTCAAAACTGATTTCAAGTATCTATAAGTATATCTAATATCCGTCATGGATGGCGCTATCTAGTGATTTTTCTACTTGTTTACGTTCGTATACGTCTTACAAATATTATAGTTTATTTTAATCAAATTTTTTTTTCTCATTTTAATATAATATGTTACTTAATATACTTTTGAAATTATTTTAACGATTTTTCTAATCGAAACGCATTCAGAAGTGTCGAGTAATCGTCAATAACCTGCATAAATATGTCACATTTGAAATAATATGTCGACGTGTTTGCAACAATATTTCGTTTTCATCATACTATATTTCACGTTAACTTTTGAATACGTTTTTGCGAAAACAATAATTTTAATATTTTTCATTTAAACGTTAAACCAATATAGGTACCTATATTATGTACCTATAGTCCATAATAATTTTCACAGTCAATTTGCGTGCTAATCTGTGGACTGTGATGATAGCTAGCGCGATTGTCATCTGTCACAGAAATATGAAGTAAAAATATAAAAATAAAATATACGAGTACTATTAATATACAATCACACGAAGACAACTATATGTATAGGCAGGCGCATTTTCCAAAATTCGCATATTTTATAGCACTGAATCAGCGTTGTCTTTCATTTTGTTTTCAATCAAATAAAAAAAATAAAAAATGTATACACGAACATTAAATCATATTCTGTTGTTTTGGCCATAACAAATCGGATAATATCGTATAATATCGCGTGACGTTAAAAAAAAAAAAGAGCGTTTTTAAGTTCTCAAAAATTTAAATTTAAAAAGTATCTCCGCATATTTCTCCCGGGAGTATATATAATTTGTTTACTTATAACATCCTTGGGTTACGTCGTTCATCGCGTACTCTCTCTCTCTCTCTCTCGCTGGTTGTACTTTCCATGTTGGCATATATTCGTCTATCTAAACCTTTTAAGAGTCGATTTATTTGTTTTATATAGGTAAAAATAAAGAAATTCTTAAATTTTCATAAACAATTTTTTTAAGTCATGTTTCGGACAACTGAGAGGAAAATCAATATTTGTTTCTAGAATTATTATTAATTGTTGACCTATAAAATCTTGATTAAGTTTTGGTAAAATAAATTTAGTAACAAAAGCATTTGTTTTATTACTTGCTGAAATTTGTCACTGGGATACATCAACGATTTTTAGTATAATCTCTTACTTTGATTAAAGGATTATTTTCAGTAACACTTATTAATTCAAATTTACATAATCTACAGCAATTAAATTCTTTTAAAACAGTTCGTGCCAAATAACCACTAATATACCCTATGGTCATATCGGAAATTGATGTAACATAAACATTGTTAACGGTGGACTCAAAATTGGTAAATTTAATATAGTTCTGTCAAAGACAGATGTATCAGGTAAATTGAAACCACTTTCAATAAATTTCCTTAAATTGTCTAAAGCTCCATCACTATCATCGTTTTCACAATTACTTGCTGACCTTATCGAAGTGAAATTATTAATTAACAAAGTTTTAAAAGAACAAAGAAATTGATAACAATTTGGTTTGATTTTACGTACACCATGACTACGCACAGCACCATACAAATTTTCTAAGGGATCTTGATTGACATGCCTTGGCAAGAAAAATTTAAAATCATTACTTTTAATTTTAACCACAAATATTTAAATGACTTAAGTGTACTAATCCAGTTTCTCATACACGGAGGCATACTCTTTTCCCATCGGACATATTGACAAATTTCATTGACTGAAATACTGTTATGGCAAAATTCAATGATCAATATGCGTTGAATTGTCTTTTACTGCACTTCTTAACAGTTTTCCTAACTCAGGATTAATTGTCCTCGAATTAACTGAATCAAACGTTTTATCCATAAATAGACAAAACTTGGCTGTACCAATAGCATTTGATAGTCCACTTTCTTTTGGTGCTAAAACAAAATTTAAATTAGTTAAGAAAAGTAATTGTACAAATAAATATTATAAATACCATAATCTGATAACAACTTCATTGTTGATGCAACAGTATGGCTAAACACTTGAGCCGCATATGAAACTTTCATCTTTGTTTTTTCGATATTAATGTGGTTTTCATGGAGTTTGTTTAAGGTACGAAGTTCAAAACTTCATTCTGTTTATCATGGTCATACATAGTTCTTATATGATCCCAAGCTGTATACTCAATACCATCCATTTTGAAAATAACATCCTTAGTGTACAAATTATTCCTTATACATTTCAGGAGGTGAGGTGGATCATATATAGGTAGAATTTCTGTTCCATCAATTTCAAAACCTAAATTAGTCTTTTCTATCTTTAGGTCTGCATATGTTTTGACTGTTTCGGCCATTAAGAAATTTATTGCTGCCATGTTAGTTCCACCTTGATCACATACTACAGCTACAACATGAAGACCAGTTTCATTTACGCTACGGACAACATTTTTTAAACACTCAACTAAATGAGCAGTTTGAGTTGTGCCAGTACAATAATAATAAGCATATGGTTGTTTCCACTTTTGGAAATCCCTCTTATCATAAAACCAATACGTGATCTGCAAACTTTACACCTTCGTCCTTATTATAATTAAAGCCAAATATTAGGTCATTTTTTTTATCATATTTTAAACCTGCACTTAATGCCATTTCATCAAACAGTAAGACACATTTTTTGTTAATATATTGAAGTTTTGATACTTGGTGTTTCAAATTATCTTGAATGTGTTGGTTAATTCCAGACTTAAATGGAATTTTATTTAAAATGGCATTCAATGTAGATCTTGATGGTAATGCAAATATAGATGACAAAAATCTATAGCCTTTAGGTGATGTTTTGAAAATTGAAAGTGCCAAAATTTTATTATTTAAACTATAACGTCTGCCTTTAGGTTTTCTTTTTTGAATATTGACTTGACTTTTAATAAAATCCAAAGAAGTTTTGCTAACTTTGTCTACTAAATTATTACAATTATCAAGGGTAACAAATTTTTGTGCTAGTTTTAGTTGACTTCTTATACTAGCATTTTTTTTGGTCATGAAAGTAATTCTTTTACCTAACTTCTTTGCAACAGAATACAAAAGCCCTTTCTAGAGTCAAATCTTTTGCCTTTTTAATTCCGATGCTCTTTAATAATTTATTTTTATTTATTCTACCAGCTGCAGGAAACTGATTAACTGAATCTGGTGTTTCTGTAAAAAAAAAAAAAAAAAATAGTGCATTTAGTGAACCAAAAAGTTTTGTTTTTCAGCTTGTTATGAATAAGTATTGCAAACAGAATAAAGTGTAATGATATTTACAAAACAATTGTAATTACGAAATAATAATATTATACATAGTTAAAATAAACATTTTATTTAACATTTAACAACCCTAAATTGGTTAAGGCCTATATATAAAATAAAATAATTTAATTTTACTTACCATATAATATGTCATCATCATTTAAAGGTACTGCTAATGGAGATGAACAGCTTTCATCAGTGACTAATATAGTATCACATAAATTATCCAAAGTTATTTTTCCAGGTGTAACATGACTGTTCATAATAGCTAAAAATATTGATACATTTGTTAAATACAATATACATATACATAAACAATAGTTAAGTCCAGCAAAATTACTTTAATATACTTACAATGTGGGCTGTCATTTAAGGCTAAAGCTAATGGAGATGAACAGCTTTCATTAACTACTGGACTAATACATAAATTATCAAAGTTATTTTTCCAGGTGTAACATGACTGTTCCTTATAGCTAAAATATTGATACATTTGTTAAATACAATATACATATACATAATAGTTAAGTCCAGCAAAATTACTTTAATATACTTACAATGTGGGCTGTCAAGGCTAAAGCTAATGGAGATGAACAGCTTTCATCAGTGACTAATATAGTATCACATAAATTATCCAAAGTTATTTTTCTAGGTGTAACATGACTGTTCTTAATAGCTAAAAATATTGATACATTTGTTAAATACAATATACATATACATAAACAATAGTTAAGTCCAGCAAAATTACTTTAATATACTTACAATGTGGGCTGTCATTTAAGGCTAAAGCTAATGGAGATGAACAGCTTTCATTAACTACTGGACTAATACATAAATTATCCAAAGTTATTTTTCCAGGTGTAACATGACTGTTCCTTATAGCTAAAAATATTGATACATTTGTTAAATACAATATACATATACATAATAGTTAAGTCCAGCAAAATTACTTTAATATACTTACAATGTGGGCTGTCAAGGCTAAAGCTAATGGAGATGAACAGCTTTCATCAGTGACTAATATAGTATCACATAAATTATCCAAAGTTATTTTCTAGGTGTAACATGACTGTTCTTAATAGCTAAAAATATTGATACATTTGTTAAATACAATATACATATACATAAACAATAGTTAAGTCCAGCAAAATTACTTTAATATACTTACAATGTGGGCTGTCATTTAAGGCTAAAGCTAATGGAGATGAACAGCTTTCATTAACTACTGGACTAATACATAAATTATCCAAAGTTATTTTTCCAGGTGTAACATGACTGTTCTCAATAGCTAAAATATTGATTCATTTGTTAAATACAATATACATATTACATACATACATACATACATACATACATACATACATACATACATACATATATATATATATATACATATATAAATGTGAGATAAATAATAATAATTATGTAAGTATAGCAAAATAATTATAATATATTTACCATAAGATGTGTTGTGATTTAAATGAAATGGCAATGGTGTCGAACAGCTATTAGTAGCAATCAAGTGAAATGTGACTGAAGAGTTATCAGTTGACAAAACTGTTAAATAATCATAAGCATTCAAATTAAATTTTAAATATTACACAATATAAGTACAGTGTACTCTCGATTATCTTGACCTACCCGCGTTGAACGATTTGGTTACAGGTATGTGGTATATTGGTATCATTTCCGGTAAAACCGCCTATGGCTGTTATCATTGAAAAAAAACAATTCGTGATAACGTTGTTTTTTGTTGTGGGTACTCGGCCATTCGGTGCGGCACGAATAATCGGTTTCTTATTTCCATGATAAAACTTAATACTCGGTGAATAGTGTATTTACACGTTTGTTTGTAATAACTATTATAATATTATAATTATTATGTGTTCGGTATTTTTGCATTAAATACCTTCAAGTCGGATAAGAAATCGTTATTTATCAGAAGTCGTGGAGTACACAAAAAGTTGCTTTTGTAATAATGGCTAATCCAAAAGCGTTTTTGCACGAATGGTGTACGAAAAACAGCATAGAACCACTGTTTGACACCAAACAAGCCGGTAAAATCGAATTTTGTTACGTTTAATTTATAGTACGTTTATTGACATTGAATGTTATGTTACCGTTCGTAGGTAACAAGTACAACATACGGTTTATATGTGAAGTGTCTGTAACAGGACATAATTACATAGGCGTAGGGAATTCGACTAACAAAAGAGATGCGCAAGGAAATGCGTCCAAAGATTTCCTCTCGTATCTGATACGTCAAGGATTGGTATCTGCCAATTCATTACCACCTGTAAGTCCATTTTTTTTTTTCGTTACAAACTTGTTACTATTGTAATTATGGATTTTATTAGACCTTTTTTGGTGGTGGTCCTATTCCGAATGTTCCAAAGTCTCCCCAAAGACTGATGAGTAATGAGTCACAGACCTCGGTGTACCAAAAAGGCCAAACTCCCAGTACGTTGGGCGAAGCGTATCGACCATTCGGCAGGATAGATTTTCAGTTTCAAGACTTTTTAAGGGATGAAAAATCTAATGTTGAAGAAGTAGAATGTTTTTATTTTATGCACTTAGCTATAAAACAAGTATAGGTTTATATTGATTGACATTTTTATTTTAGGCTGAGAATTTAGACGTTAATTCTGCTGTACATGGAAATTGGACAATTGACAATGCCAAATCCCGTCTAAATCAATTTATACAGTCTAATAAGTTAAAAAATATCGACTATAAGTATAGTTTCTTGGGAAAGTGAGTAATTTATTATTTTTCATACTCATTTGAAAAACTCATCATTTTATAAGGAATTGCAATATTATTTTAAAAATTGATAAAATAAAAAAAAGCCTAATTTTTTTCGTGCTGGTAGATCATTTTTACGAAAAATTGATTGGGTTTGCAAGGGCTTCAGTACATTTTGTATCAGATTTCGTTTAATTTTTTCCAATAACATAATTTAGACATACTAGTATTTACTATTTAATTAATAATAATTACTAAACATTTTTTTTCCGTCCGAGTCAATAAACATGAATTAACGATTTTTCAGGAGTTTTGTAGCTGAATTAACATTATTTATTTCTTCTCTTGACAGAAGTACGTTATTTCTCTAATTATGATTAAATTTTATTTTGTATAATATAATCGTATTATATATTGTTCAGGTGTGACTGCTCGTGAAACTGGTTCAAACAAGCAAACAGCATCCAAAAGTTGTGCACTTTCCCTGATTCGTCAACTTTACCATTTAGGTGTAATTGAACCGTTTTCAGGATCTTTGAAAAAAACTTTTTCAAATGTAGTAGAACCATATGTAGTTAATATTGAGCCTGCGATGGTAACAAAATTGTATGAAGTATTGGAAATTTTAAATATTAAACCAATGATCCAGGTATATTTACATGATTTCGATTTTAGAAAGGAACAATAATTAATTAGTTTATATATACTTTTTTTAAGGTTGATATCGACAATCCTGATGTAGTAATATGTTTAACTTCTAACTTAGTAGCCCCAGACCCTTTTGAAGCAAATGCAATAAAACAAGAGGGAGTTATTCCATGGTCACCACCTCAACCAAATTGGAACCCTTGGTTGTCAATAAATATTGATGAAGGTCCTCTGGCTACTGTACGTTTATTTAATGATAATACAATAATATGATTTTATTTTTCAATTTTCTAATTAATTGTTTTGATATAAAATTATTTAAAAGGTAATGGTGTAGAGCACGCTAGCATAGAAATGTAAAACAAAATAAATAACAGATTTGTATTGGTTGTATAAGTATATTATGAAAAAAATTTGTACATTTTTAAAGTTTTAATGACAGTATTAATAAATTGTTTCAATAAAATTTGTAGATTATTATTTTCACTTTCAAATTTTACTCATTCCGTTTAATTATGTTAAATACAAAATCATTACTATTTTAAAATTAATTTCATAAAGACTTAATTCATGAAAAACAAGAATCACAATTAAGTTAATTCTGCGTGGAATTGATTTTTTTCAGTATAATATAAATAATATAAATAGTAATCGTTTGTCATTGCATTCAGTTTATTAATAAGATTATTTTGTGCCAAGGTATGTGAAACAACATAAACATAATGCTGAAGAGCTAGTTCATTGTCACTGTATCTTGTGACCTTAAGTTAAATTAATAAACATTAAATTCTTTTTTTATATATGCTTAAATTAATGTATTTACTATTGTATAAATATTTCTAATATAATAAAGCTGTAACAAAGCTATTTTATATTAGAACAGATATTAAAATTTATGTTTTGATTTTACCTAATGAATAAAATTATAAACATTGTTTTTTTTTCAGGCCACTTTAGACCAAATAAGTGAAGAATTGTCAAGAGATAATAATACAAAATTATCTGAAAATTCAAAAGAAAGTATAAGTGAACTCCCAGTCTATAGCAAAAGAAATGAAATATTAGATTTAATAAAAAATAACCCTGTAGTTATCATTCAAGGAAGTACTGGTTGTGGCAAAACCACTCAGGTCATTCAATTTTTTTATTGTTTAAAATTATTTCTACTTATTTAATATATATTTGATAGTTGTTTATTATTAATTTATAATACTATGGTATGAAAATAATTTAATATTTTTTTTAGGTTTGTCAATTTATACTTGACGAGTACCTGAAAAATAAACAAGGGGCCTATTGTAATATAATTTGTACACAACCAAGAAAAATATCAGCTATTTCTGTTGCCGATCGGGTGGCTTATGAAAGAAAAGAAAGTGTTGGACTGAGTGTTGGATACAGTGTGAGATTCGATAGCGTATTTCCTCGACCTTACGGAGCAATCTTGTTCTGTACAGTTGGTAAATCTTTTAGTATTACAGATTTTTTTCTATTTAAAAAAATTAAAACCTGTACAAAAATATTTATATTTTAGGTGTGTTATTGCGTAAATTGGAAAGTGGTATGCGGGGCATATCACATATAATTGTGGACGAAATACACGAGCGTGATGTAAACACTGATTTTCTTATGGTTGTACTCAAAGATATGGTATTTAATTATCCTGATCTAAGAGTGATTTTCATGTCCGCTACTATAAAAACAGATATGTTTTGTAATTATTTCAACAATTGCCCAGTTATTTTTGTAGAAGGAAAATGTTATCCCGTGAAAGGTAAATTGTTCATATAAGAAATGTATTTAAATTAATATTTTAAAATTTATTTTTGTGCGCAGAATATTTTCTAGAAGACATAGTTCAAGTACTGAACTATCAGCCGAATCCAGATGGTAGAAAACGTAAGTATAAGGATAAAGATGAAGAATCCGTCAGTGAAGGACAGGACCACGAAGTAAATTATAATTTACACGTATCTGATGAATATCCTCCTGACATAAGAGCAAGAGTGGGCATGATCAGCGAAAAAGATGTGGATTTCGACATTATTGAAGCAAGTTTTTCCTTAATACTTACAAACGGCAGTTTTATTAATTTGTTAACTTATTCGCAATTTATATTTTAGGCATTATTATTGCACATTGATACAGAGATGAATGTACCTGGTGCAGTTTTAATATTTTTACCAGGTTGGAATTTGATTTTTGCGTTACAAAAATATTTAACTCAGAAACCATTATTTGGTATGTAAAATTATTTATATTCTGAAATATTGACTTATTAATATTAAATTATTCCTTTATTTATTAATTTTTTTCAGCATCTTCTAAATATTGTATTTTGCCACTACATTCACAACTTCCTTGTACTGATCAACGAAAAGTTTTTGAAGCTGTTCCTTTTGGAGTGCGAAAGGTAGATTATTTTCAATATACTCGAATGCTTTTAAGAGAGTTTATATCGAAATTGAGTTACGAAAATTAAAACTAAATTTTCACTTTTTAGCAGTATTAGCTGAAAATAATTTATACATTTTTCTAAAAAGTAGAAATAGTTGATTTTATTTTCAGTTTCGTATGTTTTAATATAGTTAATTTCTTACTAACCTTATTATATTTTTTGAACATATTTTAAGATTATAATTTGGTAAAAATTAAAATCTAAGAGACATAAAGAAAACAGCATTGTTGGTAAAACTATTTTAATTTATACTGTAAATGTTCTCTTTTATTTGCAGTATTAGAAATATTAAAATAATATAATATACTAATTTTAGTATATGAAATTCTTTGTTAAATATTAAAGTAAAACATCTCATTACATTCTTCTCTACACAATTTATAATATTGTAAACAATTATTATGTTTTAAATTAATTTCAGGTAATTTTGTCTACAAATATAGCAGAATCATCGATAACTATAAATGACGTAGTATTTGTAATTAATTATGGTAAAGTGAAGATTAAATTATTTACTAGTCATAATAATATGACACATTATGCTACGGTTTGGGCGTCCAAGACAAATATGATACAACGAAAAGGTCGAGCCGGTCGTGTTAAACCAGGATATTGTTTTCACTTATGTACAAAGGTAAAATAATTGTATAATAAGAATTAAAACGTACAGTTGATAATTGAATAAATCGGAAACATAATTTACAAATTAATAATTATTCTAGTACACAAAATACAGTTTCAGGCCAAAAATATAATGTACAAACATTTTGTAAACTTGCATGAATAAGATTGTTAAACATCTTATCTTTTGAAGAGCTTTAAATGTTCTGATTCGTTTTCTTTTTTTTTTAATTACCAAATTTTAAAGGCACGTTATGATAAACTGGATGATCATATAACACCAGAAATTTTCCGTACACCTTTACATGAAATTGCATTATCTATTAAATTATTAAAGCTTGGAACTATTGGACAATTTCTTAGCAAGGCTATTGAACCACCACCTATTGACGCTGTAATTGAAGCACAAGTGATGCTTAAAGGTAAAGCGCCACTACTGTGATATTCAAATAATTGAAAAGAAAATTATTATTTTACGTACACAAACTCGAGTAATCACGTAAACAAATAATATTGTTTTATTGATTAGTTGCGTTTGTGAAAAAAAAATATATATATGAAGTTCTACATTAAGTTGAATAATGTAATTCTTCATTATGGTTTATAAACTTGAACCAATATTGTTAAGAAGAATATGTCTTTTTAATTATTTGAATATCAGAGTACGTGGCGAAGTTAATTAAATAATATTAAATGTGGAAAACATTAGAAATAATGAAAATGTTGGTTAGACATTAAGTAACACAATCGAATAACAACGCATTCTATTGAATTGGCGTGTACACGAATTTTAGACAATTATTTATTAATCTTTTAGTCATTGTGTATATTATTCATCTAGATATTATTACTTTTACTTGTCATTGTAAATAAATAAATAATTTAATGTTTAAAAACTGTTTTACAGTTTTACGTTTTTCAGTATTTTGCATGTATGTTATATATCTACTTGAGGAATATGTTTTATAATTTTAGAAATGAAATGTCTTGGACCAAATGAACAGCTGACTCCACTTGGTCGTATTTTAGCAAAACTGCCAATAGAACCACAGATTGGTCGTATGTTGGTGTTAGGAAGCATTTTTATGCTTGGCGATGCTCTAGCTGTTATAGCTGCTATTTGTTCGAATATGGCAGATATTTTTGTATTTGGTAAATTGTTTTTTACGTATATGATATGTTTATGTACACATATAAGCTGTCCACAAATTTATATTCATAATTTTATTTCATGCTATTAGATCATAGAATGACACCAGCACAACGGGCATTTTCTGGTAACCGTTGTTCAGATCATTTAACTGTATTAAATGCCTTCCATCATTGGGTATCTTTGTTTCAACGTAAAATTGATACGACAGATTACTGCGAACGTAAAATGTTATCTCAACCATCGTTGACTACAACAGCAGATGTTACAGTATTAAACATTATTTATTATTATAAAAAAAATCGTATTTATGTATAATTTTTTTAACTTCATTGATTTATTAGGAACAACTAAAAGACTTATTTATCAAAATCGGATTTCCTGAAATGTGTTTTGAAAAGCAAAGGTTTGATTTTGGAAAAAATGGAAAGTCTGATGAGCCAATGTTAGATGTATTATCTGCAATTTTAACCATGGGATTTTATCCTAACGTGTGTTATCACAAAGAAAAACGAAAAGTAATGTATATTTTTAAAAACTATAATTAAAAGTGATTTTTAAGTATATTTCATATTTAGGTATACACAACAGAAGGAAAGGCCGCACTTATTCATAAAACATCTGTTAATTGTAATAATGCCATGACGGGTCCTTTCCAATCACCGTTTTTCGTATTCACAGAAAAGGTATGTTATAGCGTGTAGAATTATTATCAGTATTATTTATTATTTATTTGTTGAAAGTATATTCGAAGGTTTAGTAGTAATCGATTGTAATTTTAAATAGTTTTGCAGTAAATATAAAAAAACCAAAAATTGTTTCAAATATTTCAAAAGAAATTGTTAAAGACGTTATAAAATTGATTAGTGTATAATTATCGAATTCAGAATACTATTTTATAAAACACAAGTTTTATGTTTAACAATTTTTTTTATGTTAAATTAAAAAGTATATATAACATGTGTGTTTATTTCTTAATAATTAATCTTTTTATCATTTACTCGTTTAGGTACGTACTAGAGCTGTGTCTTGCAAACAAATGACCATGGTAACTCCTATTCATCTTTTATTGTTTGGGGCTAGAAAAATTGAATATAGTAAAGGTCTAATCCAATTGGATAATTGGTATGTATACTAAACGAAGAATATTTTCTTCAAAAATAGAAAATGCTCGTAAAAAAAAAAAATGTTTGTTGATATATAAAACATCGAGTATGTAGTTAGTACTTAAAAATGATTAGTTTTAATATTTTTATGTTAAAAATACTAATATTTTATTCTCTTTAAAGAAATTTTTTAATATATTAAAATTTTAAGTGTAACAATACGATTATTATTATTAATTATATATAATATATTACATATATAGGATAAACTTGAAAATGGATCCTAAACATGCTTCTGCTATTGTAGCTTTGAGACCAATTATTGAACGTTTAATTGTACGTGCATCTGAAGATCCCGAGGCAATTGTAGATTTAATTAAAAGTAATTGGAAATTTATGGAGCTTTTAAAAGAATTGTGCAGTTTCAACTGTGGTAGATATGGTCTTCCCCCAATAACGTTTAATCAAGGGTATGTCTAAAGATATATTTTATTTATTGATTGAGTAAAATATAAAAATAAAAAATTGTTTTTTTTTTTTATATATATACACAGTGGTGGATCTTTTTACAAAAGACAGCAGTTTAACTCCGGTACTGATGATGCCCCAAATGCTAAATTACGATGTGACAAGAACGACTACAACTCTAGTAATGAAAGTGAAAGCAATTTTAGCAGAATTGGTTATGACAATCCAGGACCGAGTAGTTATAATTATCCAGGACCAAGTGATTATAACAATCCAGGACCAAGTGGTTATAACTTCCCAGGACCAGGTGGTGTTCAAGCTTATATTAATCGAAGAAAAAATTACCTTGGAAATTCACCACCACGTAACAACAGATATAACAGAGGTAGAGGTTCTGGTAGTGGTTACACTAGATATGGTACGTAAAATCGCGACACACGATGATGTGACACTTGATACTTTTTGATGCAATAAGAAATAATCATTCAAAGTTTTTTTTTCAAAAATAATTAATTTTCACTATAGAAGTGTTATTGGCCAAATAAAAACATTTTAACTTTCCTCTGTTTAGTGTAAAAATTTGCTCGTTTTAACACTGTAGTCAGAACTCGTAACACTCATTTGTTTAGTCTTGTGAAATAATATATTATTTTTTGTTACACATGTGAATATACGATGAATATGTACACAGTGTTTTGTGCATTCTGTTGTAATGTATAACGAGTTGGATACATTTAAAATCGGTGGTCAAAGTGGTTAAAAATAAATGGTGGGTGGGGGATGAAAGCAGTGTCGTCATTTCAAGTTTTGAAAGTGGGGAAAGCAAAGTTGCCTTAATGTTGAAAAAAAGCAAAAAAAAAGTCTCTTTAACAAAAGAATCTAACATCGGCCCATTCTCACCCAAATACCGGCCCACTGTCAACAAGGGAGGCAAAAATGCCCATCCTGTCCTCAAATAATATCATTAGATGGAAGTAATCCAGTTAATTCCTAATTTTTTTGTTTTCATAGAAATATGAAATGAATAATTTTTTACTTGTACACTGTATAAAATATTTTTAAAATTTTGTATTCCAGTGTTTTTTTGTTTGCTAAAAAAAATAACATTTAAAGACGAAGTAAATATTCAATTATGAATTTATGTTGTATGTAGAAGGAACTATATACAGTTTTATTGAGATAATAAAATACGCTCCGATATAATATAACCCATATTGTTTCAGAATTAATCCGTCAGAATTCCATTCCTCCCTAGATTATTATTTTGGATGTTTAAAAATTAGTTTATTCCGATTCATTTTAATTATGTCATAATTATTCAAAATTTTAATCATTCAAAGTTCAATAACATTTTAAAATAGTGTGGCATACAAAATTTAACCTAAGAATTCTTATTATTTATTATTGTGATTACAAGAAATGTAACGCTTCTACAATATGTGGTAGTATTACTAATAATATAACTAAAAAAAATTAAGCAACAACTACAAATTATAAAATATATGTATATATATATATATTTTTTTTAAATCCTAGAGGTATGAATAATTTTAAATAAAATAATTGCGGAGGATGAAATACGCTAACTAAAAGAGGCGGGGAGATGGCATCTCCTATATCAGCCCCATTTCGACCACTGTTTAAAATTATATTAATATTTACTGTAATCTATATGATCTATGTTCAATATTTGTATGTTTTTTTTTTTTAGGACAAGGTAGTTCTGGAAGTAACAATGATAATAGGAACTGAAATTTGTGATTCAATGTTGTTTTTCATAAGTAAATAAAATATAAAGTGGAGAATTGTATTATTATTATTTATTATTACCTATGAAAATAATCAACAAATTATAATACATAAAAAACAAAGTACTAATAATTTGTATTGTTTTCGTATAACTAGAATTAAGGGAATTTCTCATTAATTGGACAATCTTCTAAACATACGTTTAAAAATTTCATCGAGACTTATCAAATTTAATTATTGTATACATATTGTAATATCACTTTTTTTTTAGTTTTTATTGCCACTTTCCAATGCTTTTTTTTGTTCTTGTTGGTATCTGAAATATATAAAAAAAAAAAATTTATTACGCGAATAATTTGTAAAGTAATAAAACAACAAGTTGTATGTGTGTGTGTGTGTGTTCAATGTCCATGAAAGTAAATTTATTCACTAAAACATAATTTTTAAGGAATATGTAATATATTTTGATAATTTTTTTTTTTAACGCTATTTTAAAGTAGACCAGAGACGGGCAGAGACTCAGTTACTAGAAGGCCAATTTTTAGAACTTTTGCTAGCCACAGAATATTATATTAGGTAGTATATAAATAGTTTTATTTCCATAAAAATATCGTATATATAATTCATATAGATATGTACAGGGTTTATATAGAATATTAAATTATTAAGAATTTTTTTAACACCACAAATTTATAATCGCGTCTATAATAATATTGTAGTTCGTCAATTCCGTTGATAATAATGAAATAAAATACGATTGGCTTAGTAATTAAATACATTGAATTACTTTGTTTGATTTCATTAAATCCTTTTCACACTATTTATAAATTCATAAAATTCATGCGCAATAAATGGTGAATTTTTTTTTTTTTCAGTAACGTTTTAATTATTATTATTTATTCCGTTTTCCTCGATCGTCCATAATTTGATTTATAACAAGCTGCACTACAGACGAATTATGACGATGCGACCCACTTTGTATCGATTCATGAAAATATTTCATTATAATTACATCAAAAGCCCTTAAAAAAAAAAAATGTATAATTACGCCACTGATCGCACTAAAAACTAAAAGTATTATTACGATTTTTTCTAATTTAATGTCAGAATTATTGAGGACGCGCGTTCGACGACGATACTAACTTCAATTTTTGACAACAGATTTTAGAGTATTAAATTTGAAAACGTAGTTTGAAGTTGTCCATTCTCACTGTAGACGATTATAATAAAATAGATTATATTTTAATTTTAAGTTACTATTGGAAATATTTATAAGTGTACATTTCTATGATATATATATATATATATTTTTTTTTGCTAATTTGTCAAATTATTTATTCAATCTTATTTATAATAATTAAACGTCGATTTTATAAATCTATTAACAAATATTATTTTTAGACTGTGTTTATTAAAAACGTCTTGTATTGATCGTGTTTCAAAGTTTTTTTTTTTTAAGAAAATACAATCATTTGTAATTTCATCATTTTTCTTTTGTGCAAAAACAATTGTATTTTGTAAATATTAACAATTAAAATTTTCAATTCGTTGTAAAGAAAAATATTTTTGCCTCCATCGTTTAAGACATTAACAGAAATGTATTTGTTCGGTCAATACGTTCCTATTGTTTGGTATCTTTAATAAACGCAACACGTTTTGGCATTTTAAAAAGCGTTATCGTTTTATTAATAATAATTCTTTGTTTTGCACGGTTTTCGTTCAGTCGATCCTTGCGGTTTTATTCGCCGGTACACGATTTCAGTTGAATAATTCGTGCGCACGTATTACAATACAGTTATAGACCTTGCCGCGTGTACTAAGAACGGTAGTCGGAATTGCACACTTACACGAAAGCTCTCACTAAGTGATAGATGTTTGTTGCGCCGACGAAAACGTTAACGCTGAACAGACTCCAGTTCTTCGGTATGATGACCAGAGAGTACCGCGACCAAATGACTCCTGTAGCGGCCAGTGCGGAACACTGAGATACGCTCAATTTTTCCGCCGGACGGGTAATATCACCGATGCCGGCCAACACCAACCCCTAGAAATACGAAACACACAGTTCAGTGGTCACTCGCCAAGGAGGCGAAACGAGCGATTAGGGGACGCGTTATTACCCATTTGAACGCTGGCGCCCAGAAGAAAATGGTTTTCGGACCTGCGGAAACAAAATCGTCGTGCGACTTATAATAATACGTGTAATAAATAACAATCGTTTCTAGCGCGCGTCAACGGAGACGTTACCACTACGGGAATTCGGCATTGCGACGCGCGTTTCCCATATAATTGTGCAAGTTACCCGCCGGATGTTCCCAGAGCGGTCTCAGACCCCGCGGCACCACCTTGTCGGCAGCAGAAACGACGGCTTTGTAAACGACAGACATGGTCGGACGAATACCGTGGACGAGCACTCCAGTGGCGAGACGATAACAGCGTCGTAAGCAAACTGTACGCGACCGTGGCGGCAATCCGGTCGACTTACTGTAACGGCGTGAACTTCAAGTGCCCTCGGACGACAGCCGACAAGGTCGAGCAGCCTTGTCGAACACGTTGTTGTTGTCTGAACGATAACGCTTATCAGTAGTTTTTTTTGGGGAAACTGGTGGTGGCGGTGCCGCGGCTGCGCGGAACGAAACTGTTTTTAACGCCGTCTGCGCACTCGGTCGTTACGTCATTTAATTATAATATACTCTCGTGCGGCGTGCATCGTTGCGAGGTGGTGTCGGAAAAACGCCGAATAATTTTTTCTATTATTTTAACCGAATATATAATATCTTTAATCGTCGATTAATGTGCGCGTAATATAAGCAGGGCCTGCACAATTAAGGAATTTGCCGCCAATATACAGGGTTGATTCGGCGCTCTTATTATTATGTTGAAGTTCGGGGGTAGGAGATGAGGGTTCAATGATGAGGCTCATATAGAAAACGTGTAAAAAAACTCTTATTAAGGGGATTGAAAGCGGGTATTTTCTCTCTTTGTCTTACACACATGAAACATGGCAAAATAGACGTTTCGTATACTTCCAACGTACCGATCGATCTGTTGGTGCGATAAGAAATTTGAAAACAGATTTGAATTCCTCGTGAATTTTACTACAAAACGACTTTCCCACTTTTTTCATTCTTTTTTTAAACCCTTAACAAAATTAACCGAACAAATTAAAAAATAATAATTGTTAATAATTCATTTTTGAAGGTGTTAAAAAAAAGTGGGAAAGTCGTTTTGTAGTAAAATTCAAGAGGAATTCAAATCTGTTTTCAAATTTCTTATCGCACCAATAGATCGATCGGTACGTTGGAAGTACGGAACGTCTATTTTGCTGTGTTTCATGTGTGTAAGACTAAGAGAGAAAATACCCGCTTTCAATCCCCTTAAACAATCCTCGTTGTCCTTTATAACAATCCTGTTGTCCACCGCCGCATGCTCCGATCATTCCAACAGTAATAAATCACCTTTCATTATACCTATTTTGTTTTTGTAATATTTCAAGTCAGTGGCGTCATTTCAATTTTCGC
Source organism: Slavum lentiscoides (assembly GCA_032441835.1). Classification (NCBI taxonomy): domain Eukaryota; kingdom Metazoa; phylum Arthropoda; class Insecta; order Hemiptera; family Aphididae; genus Slavum; species Slavum lentiscoides. Next base: position 16,370,470 of record CM063709.1, read on the forward strand.
AAGGGGAGTGCAAAAGATTTAACCGGCCCATTCAACTATTTCCCATTTACATTTAGCTCAATACGATTTCTGTTTTACATAATTCTGATATTTTCGTTATCGTGGACACGAATCGCCCGATATTTTATTTTTTGGAAGGGTAGTGGGGGAGGAGGAAATTCGTTACTTTGTCAGCTATAATATATGTATCATAAATGACTATATATAGTACTGTATATAGTACATAATATGAGATTCAAGTTTTGAAGTTTCCGTTGTCGTGACATGTTAGAAATGACGTTTTGTGATCAGTTCTGAGCAGCTTGTTCAGTTTTTTCCCTCTCTTTCTCGCCGTCTTGGTCACACAACCTTTAGCTTTTTTCATTTTTATTTCTTTACACTTGCCACTCACAAATTATATATATATACATAAAACATACGTTGGAAACGTTAAAGAACGGTTAAACAAATTCGTTTATGCCGTACGCGATACAAGCACGTCGACCGTTAAACGCGTAGGTACATCGTATATTCTTCGAATTAACGTTAATAATTTACGCACTGCCTTTAGGTTATGACCACGTTTATCGAAAAATATCCAGAACCGCGGTAAATTGTAACCACGAATTAATCACCTTCTTTAATCGTGGTTATAACCTGCATACTTTTTAATTTTATTATAGTAATTTGATTTCAATCCACTGTTTGCCACGCGATTTGTTATTATTATTCATAACTCGTTAGTCATTACTATTTACTATTACAGATTTGGTTAGAATAACTATTATATTTCCATTATCATCTCGGCACAAATCATGTCGGCCCACTGTTAACAAGGGGGGGGGGGTGGCAAATGCTCCCCCTGCTCCCCACCAAATGACGCCACTGTTTTAAGTATATAATTTTTCTGTTATTGTATGTTCTATATATTTTAATCTTGTATTGAAATGCCTCACGGCGTAAATTTTGTAAATAAATAAATAATTTAAAATAAAATGTATATAATATTTCCGGTAGAATATTGTATAAAACAAATGAAAATTATCAAATTTATGATTAAACTGCGGGTTATTCGTTATTCGTTTTTAAAAATTCGAAATTATTCGTTGAAAAAAAATTACCTTTGTTTTACACGCACATTTTTAGGAAAGTTTGCGCTGAACATTAATTGTATTTAATTAATAAGATTATATTTTTCCTCATATTTCATATATATATATTATATTATATAATAATATTACGCGCCAATACTTTGGAAAAATTAGAAAAAATTATTTTTCCTTTTTTTTTTTTTTTTGAAGTATAATGCAAACACGGCTTACACGTAGGTACGCTACGCCATCGATATAGAGTTACAAGTTTTTTAATTGAAAAGAAAAAAATTATTTTGTGGCGCCCCCAATTTAACATTGGCCGATTGGCGCCTTAGGCTATAGACTATATTGGTTAATCAGGCACTGTATATAAGTGGCCTTATAAACGCGTTACGACAACAGTCAGGGCCGATAGGTAATAATTTTATTGCGTTTTTATTTTTCAAGCGGATATTGCAGCACGGCGCGATATACATAACAATAAAAAAAGTTAATAATAAAGATTGCATACGCTCGTACGAACGGTCGCTCGGTCAGCGTCAAACTAAATACCCGCATATATCGACATGGCTCGTCAGCAGACCGTAATAAACGGGAAAAGAAAGTAGTCACCAGATAGCGTTACGACGCAACATAGAGGGCGTGGCGGAAAGGCGCTTATAAATAACGGTCCGGAACCATCGGACCGCTCAGTGTAATCACAGCGGTCACGCGTGAACAACGTAGTTCGCGAACAATTAAATTAAATTGTGTTTTTAAAAACACAAATATGATTTAAATAATTTAGTTTTCCTAATTCGAGCACTGGTAGCAGATCTAACGGAATCTAAAGTATAAACAATATATTATCGCCTGGGCCACGAAAAAAGTACCCATATAATATGACACATTGGATCACTGTGATTTTATGCAAACAGTATAAGTGATATATCGAAAATAACGTCAATTCGTCAATCACGAGAATTATTCGTTATTATTTATAATACGCATTAATATGTGCGATATATAAACATTTTACGAGTATAGTGTGTACTTTGTTCAGCGAGAGAACGCGCCGCGCATTACTGAGATATGCGATATTATTAATAATAATATTATTTCGCGTATTTCGATGAAATGAAACGAACGTAAGGATGCATCTTTCCTCGTTGTACACTCTTTTACACGTTTACTCGTTTACCGAGTTTCTTGTCAGCTAAGCACTAAACGCTCGATCAAGACCGATGATCATCAGCGCGTCGGTCGAGCACCAATTCCAGCTTTATACATGATGATGTTCAAAGGGGGGAGGGGTGAAAATGGAGCATAACTATAACATAATTGGACCAACTTATATGACACAAGTCAGTGCTGTTAGGTCAGAGATATACTAAATTAAAAAATATCTAATCCCATGGGGGGCATCCACCTATTGCCCCCCTTATAATCACCACTGGTACTATTGTAGGGTGTCCAAATTCATAGAGCCAAACTGCCCATTTGACATTTCGTCTTATCCAATTTGGGTCCTACTGCCCGTTAGAATAAGGCCTGATTATTACATTCGAGTGCAAAGCCTTGGAATTATATCGACGAATATTAATAATAATAATACTATAGAAAAGTGACTGTATGCTGTACACATTCGAAAAATATTATTTTTATTTAATTAATTACGCATTTTATTTATTACGTATACGTCCATATCTTTTAAGTTGTATGAGTATTTAAAACAAATTTAAGTACTTTCTATATTTATATATATACAATTTATTCAAACACTATTGTCATCGATATAATCGTTCAATACATCCAATTAGTTTTAATAATCGATATATAGTAAGTACAATAACAGTTATAATATTAATATGCACGTGTATAGGTGCATATTATCTTTAGTTAAAAAAAATAAATAAATACAATCTACAAGAGGTTTCTTATCTAACAATATATAAATCTTTCATTATATGTATTGGACGCATTGGGACTGTCATTTACATATTTGACGTTTTAAATTGTGGTTTAATTATAATTGAATAACACATTTTTTTTATATAAACGTGTTTTTTTTTTTTTGTAAACAATGTTTATTTGTTTTAAGCGGGTTATTATAGGATTTTTATTAATCTTCCGTTTTAATAGCTGTACACGTTTATTCGAAACTGAAGTGAATCAAATTGTACAGTTAGTGAATAGCATATCAAAATCAACGTGGAAGGTAAGATTTATCGTAGCTTTAAATTTAAATTTCTCGCACGCAATTATCAAATCGAGAACCCTATAAGTTCCACGTTTATTTGTCGCCCGCCTCTATTTAAAGGGATAACTAAAATTCAGTATATTGTAATGTATGACATATGCAGTATATACAGAGTTTTTGAATTTATTCCAAAGTGCTGTATGGGACACGTTATATTACATAATATTTAGGATAGTCATATATAAAATTCGAATTCCTGCAGACGCTGTGAATCACTTTACCGTTTAATTATGTAATAACTTATATATATATATATTGATTTCGAACTTATAAAACGTGTTTCTTCAAGTTAGAACGATTTATATTTGTATTTTTAAAGACCTGCAGGTGTAACGTCGTCATCGTGTTATTATAATTTATTATTATTAGGGCTAGGATTTATAATATGCATTTGCATGTTTCTCTCCTTTAGTCCAAATAGGTCGGTTGTCAGGTATGTCCATTGTCCACGATTTGGCTTACTCTCGATTAAATTCAAATAGAACGATTTTTATTTTTTTGCATATTTCGAACATAATGCATGCGTAATTGCGTATTTAGAGTTTTTGAAAATCTAACGAATTTCAAAATGGTATTTAATTCAATAAGTGTCTTTATTACATTACTTCATTCGTTGAAAATATATTAATACTCCTCTAAAAAAAAAAAATTACCAAATCGCGTCATTTAAATATGCTCCAGTAACGTCGTGTGGCGATGTGGAAAGAAGTTTTAGTCATCCATTCTTCGTTTCAATCGCCGTTCGTTCGTATTTGAAAATTGCAGGAAAGCAACACATCATTACAGCACGTAATATTTATTTTAATAATAAATTAATATCGTACAATTATCATTTATCAATTAATTTCTTATATCGATGTAAACATTTTTTTTTTTGCTTATTTTTGCAAATAAATTGCGTGTTTTACGATTTTTTTATTGCATAATATAAATCCTAGCCCTATGATTATTATGCATTTTGTTTCGATTGATATTTAGGCCGGAATAAACTTCCATCCGGGCGTTTTGAAGAATGTATCGCGTCTTATGGGTGTCCGTCCGCGGTACGAACTGAGCGCAAGCGACATTCTCCACACGTACGAGCCACACGTTAATCACGAACCGCTTCCGGACAGCTATGATATCACATCGAAATGGTCTGCATGCGAATCGGTTGTTTCGATCAGAGATCAATCGAATTGCGGATCTTGTTGGGTAATCGCGGGCCGTTATTGAACAATTTCTTTTATTGTTATTATTTTCGTTTTCTATGGACGCGATTCGGTTTACGCAAAAAAAAAAAAAATCGTCCATTATTAATACTGAACGCATTATATTCAGTGGTGTACTTAAAATTTATTTTTAACAGAGAGGAGAGTTTAAATAAAACATAGAAATTTCGTCCCCACTAAAATATATAAACGATTTTATATTACGCTCATAAGAAATCTCTTATTTCGATATATTTATTCGAATTTAGAAAAAAAGAAAATTATAAAAAAAAAAAAATCCAAACGCGTATTTATATTGCGAAGAAATCCTTCAGATCATCATATTGCGTTCTTTCCGCCTATTGTGCGTGCGGAGCATAGCTAAACCGCATACACCGTCTTACCTGTTAAAAAACAATAATATCCGATTTTAAATTAATGTTTAAAAAAACGAATTAACTACATCGATACGATGAGAAATTCCTCAGGTAATATAATATATAGTCTTTCCGATTTCCTACCGATTTTCCCTATCTACTCTTTTGTGAGATCGATCAAATCTTCGCCGCATCATAACCGTATTTTCTTTGAACACAGAGAATTGGTGCTTTTGTCGTCGACTACGCGGTGTCTATAGTGTCGACGGTGCTAATATAGATTGACCAATGGCGCAATAATAATTTAAATTGATTTTTTAGTCCCGAGGGGACGGTTTAATCCTATAATAAAACCCTTGCACTCCCAAAAATACGCCACTGATTATCGTATATTAATCGCGGTGTATAATAAATCTTCCTCGTATAAACCCATATATAGGCCTTAGCGACTGCTTCTGTTTTCGGCGATCGTCTGTGCATCGCGTCGAACGCTACTGTCAATAAAGTCTTATCCGGGGAGTACATAAATTCGTGTTGCACCGGCAAATGCGGTAACGGATGTAAAGGCGGCCATCCAGAAAAAGCGTGGAAATTCATAAAGAAAAAAGGATTGTGCACAGGAGGCGAATACGCTTCTAAAGAGGTTAGTATGACGCGTGTGTATTTTCTATATTTGATTTGACTTTTCGAGAACGAAATGACTAATTGCGAGCAACATCACTTTATATAATATGTATATATTAAGAGTGAAGTGTGTTTCGTTATAATTTATTTGTCGATACCTATTTCGAGCTATACATTATCATAATAGTACGCAATATAAACGCGTTTTAACAAAATAAAAAAAGTAATAATTGACGACTATCGTTGTAATCCAATAGTGAATGTAGAGAATGAAAGGGAAAAAAACGTGTTATAATATTGTACTATTATAAGGTGAATCACGTTTTTTTATCTGTCAAAACGAAACTAATAATTTTCTTTTTACTACAAGGGCTACGTGAAATTCTAATTGTTTATTTTTTTGTTTGTCTTCTATAATATCTGTACATATTTTATAATAAATGCGAAATCATTAGTTTAATATAACATACATACGTATATAGCGGTATATTAAACGTTTTAATATCAGAATAATTAATTACGATACACGTGTAAAGTTTCCCAAACGTTCACTTTTAATAATAATCGAAAGGTATGGAAAAAAACGAGAGACAGCGTGCTATTTAAAAGTGTTGCGTTTCGGTACGGGAGGAGAATGAAGTTCTATGTATCTACAGACGTTTGTGAAAAAAGTTTAAATTTTTATTTAACGCTTGTCTATAAGAGTTTCCAGAAACAACATTTTTGTAATGCCTGCTGTAATAATGCTTTAAGTGATCATATAAATTCGTGATTTGTCGTTCATAATAAAATACGTTAATAATATTTAAATTTAAAAAAAAAAAACGTTATATACAGAGGCCTGCAGGAAAGTATATCGTGATAGGATATTTGACAATTCCACGTGAAACCGCATGTAAAACTATGTCAAATCTATGTGATACCTATTTATGTGTTACGTATTGCGTTATGCTATAAATGCGTTGAATCTTAAATTGTTATGCTTTACGGTATTTTTTCACACCGATTCAATTATCATAATATATAGATGAATTTGTTACAGTTAATCGTTGGTTTCTGATAACGGAAATCATTTACACGATTTACGTATATTTTGTGATTCGTTCGTCCGCAGTGTAATATTACAGTATTTTGTACCAAATTAAATTTTAAAAAAAACTTCCATTGACGCAATAAAAGTCAATAATTAATTTATGAATATTATAGTCGATAATACATAGTGTTTTAAATCGTTTGTAACGCGTGCAGGGGTGTCAACCGTATAGCATAGTTCCGTGCCCGAGAGATGGTTACTGTATGAGTAAAAACGAAGAAACACCTCCGTGTTCCAAGGATCAGTGTACCAATTCTGATTACGAACAGCCATTGCCGTCGGATTTATACTTCGGTACCAATACAATATTATTATTATGAATGTGAACGTTTAATAATATTTTAATTTATAGCCTCCAAAGTGTATTCCGTTAAACCGAAAACGGAAACAATTATGAATGAAATATATACGAACGGTCCGGTTGTTTCGGCAATGAAAGTCTACGAAGATTTCTTGTACTACAAAGGTGGTCAGTATAGTGTCATTTTATTATTAGTGAATATACGCGAACACTCGTCCATTTCGTACCTATTTGACGAGTGGGTACAACAATACAACGGGTCGCAGTTATATTTCATGCGCGTTTTCGTCCTTAGGAATATATCAGTACACGGCTGGCGGATTGCAAGGCGATCATGCAATACGATTGTTAGGATGGGGCCAAGACGACGGGATCGACTACTGGCTGTGCGCTAACACGTGGGGTACTTCTTGGGGAATGCGTGGAATGTTTAAAATTCGAAGAGGGAGAAACGAATGTGGAATCGAAACTCGTATAACTGGTGGATTACCAATAGTGTAAACAAAATATATATAAAAAAGAAGAAACAAAACGGAATTTAAAACGATCCAGAATAATAATTTGTATATCGTCGACAACACGTTTATACAAACGATTTACTTATGTAATTATATTACATAATATATACCAATTATTATAACAGACACAATGTCTATATTATGTGTACGTTGTTTCAATTTTATACAAAATAATAAAGTGGTTATAAATGTATTAAACAAAAATATATATATTTATACTGGCCAATTAAAAAAAAAAAAAAAAATTCTTTGTTTTTTTTTTTTTTTATCGAACTATAGGAATATATTGTTTCGTGAAATAAACGTATTATATTACCATACAGTTTGGATAATTTATACTGAAAAAAAAACCGTTTTAGCGACAAAAGCACATTGGCAATTCGATTTTTTTCTCTCTAATATTCTACATTTGAAAGGTGAGTATATTATTTGAAAACGTTAAATAATTTTAGAACTATAAATCGCACAGGAATTCAGGGTAATTGCGTCCGATAGGGTTTGCCACCATGTCCAATTATAACGTAACGTTTTGCGTCACGTGCGGCCAAAAGACCGGATGGGTCAACCCGGTGACTTTGAAACTGACAAAAAACAGAGTGCCGGGATTACGCGGAAAGTGTTCCAAATGCAAATGTAACAAGTCTACGTTTGTTTCGTTGCGTTTCTACAAGAGAGAAATACTAAAGAAGTAAGACCGTTCTCGTACATATTTATTGATTAACACAAATTTTTTTCGATAATTTTGATCGTTAATGGTTTTTTCTTTTTGGAAAAAACACGTAAAACGTATATTTTTTTTTACGCATAAAATATATATTTTCTTAGCCGAAGTTCGTGTTCAAAATGACCAGTTCTGCAGAACGGCAGCGAGAAAACGAGTTTTCAACGCCACTGTACGCGTTCGAAACGTAACAAATATTTTACAATACGGAAATATTGATTTTTAAATAATATATACAATATGGAAAAAAATGTATGAATTCGCGATTTTTTTTATCATTATTATTAAAACTATTATAAGTTTAAAATATTTTAAAACACGCGAACGATGATGGTTTTCAATGGACTGGAGTCAGGGGCGGATAGGCTAAATTAATAATGTTACCCGGGAATGTATGGAAAGGGCCCAAAGGGCAAAGGTTACTTCCAAGTACATAGGACCAACTCATAGGAGATTCAACCCTGCATTTTCTCCCCTTTTACCTCACGCAAAATATATTCTTTTTTCTTATTTTTACCACACGCGTGTAATAAATTAAAATTGAACACTGTTAACTGTAATAGTGTGTAAAAAATAAAAAATAAAACCTACAGAGAGGATGGTCTACGGGGATTTGCACGGTATCCCGCGGTGGGCCTATCCGCCCCTGACTGCAGTATTCAGTAAGACGTGAGGTATTATATTTTTGACACCCCCTCAAGAACGACGGATTTTTATTATTCGTTTATTTCTATTATTCTATAATACACGGAACAGACGTAATTTTACGCTATACGATTGTGCAATTTTTTTCAGAAAATTTTTTTTTTTTTGTAGTTTCTTATAGAGATTTTTTTTCCTTTACATTTACGCGTAAGAACGAGACAATAGTCGGTCGATTATTATATTTACGAAGAGTTATTGAGTAAATGGACTGTAGGTTTTCACTTTAGACTGTCCGTCGTACTGTAAATGACACACTTTTTTTTAGTTAAAATTTTTTTTATTAATTTTAAACTGAAGATTACGCTACAATTTAAAGTCCAAATATTGTTACTATTATAATAATAAACATGGAAGTACTTAAAAACTTTATTGGTGATAAACTTACGAACAAAAAACCGGGTAAGCTCATATAATAAGTTTCAAACATCAGTAGAATTCTCGGAGATGAAAGATTTAAATTAAAATAAGCTTAAGAGGCCCGGTGCCGGTTCTACTTTGTACGAAAAATTCGGCTTTACGGGGGGGAAAAAAAACGTTCACGGCGTGTAAAATGAACCGTTTTGAATTTTCTGTTTTTGGGAACATATAACTACAGGTCGCATTTAGCTTAGATTTATAAAATACGTTTTCCGTCCGTTTGTATAATATTATTGTTAAAAAAAAACAACCGTTTTCGTTGAAAATTTAGGAGATTTGACGTTTTTTTCGTTAATTTTTTTTTATACGTTTTGTTATAATATACAAAAATCTACAGCGAAAATAAATAAAATAAATCTATAACGAAAATCGGTACGTTTACGGTGTATTTACTATGACTATAATATATTTATTGTCGGAAATATTCGTAATTTAAAGTAAACCGAGACTATGCTCGGGGAAATCGGCTATAATTCCAGTCACCGTTAAAATATTATGCACATTATTTGCAGCCGTGTATTTTGTTTGAAAAGAGAGAGAAGAAAAAACGAATAAACACTACGCAGAACGTTTTGTAAATGATATGTGTTATCGGCTCGCCGAGGTAACACGCGTATGTCAAATCGTTAAATGTTTTCGTATAATCAATTTTCTCATACTTTTTGAAGTTTGGGTAGAACTGGAACAGTAAATATGAAATTAATTTCGGGTACAGTCCTTTATGACTTAACGATTTATTTATTTAAAAAATACAAGTAAAACGCTAAGACTCGCGTGGACTTTTTCATCGTTGGGGTCGTATTATCTAACAAATACGGAAAACATTGTGACGTTTCCGCGGTTTTCAAATGGCTCACGTGAAGTTCTGTCGCGGTTATACGTTATCGTCTTCCTCTTTGAATGACACCACGCGATTCATTCACTGCGGTCCCCTAGCATGGACTCCATCGCGGCGCGTGTGCGTATATCCGTTTCACAATCAAGTCTTCTTCGCTGCCTCTCCTATACACGATGATTGCATCGCAATGGCCAATGGAGAACAGCGCGTCGTCAACTGGTGCGCGGATTCTGCAATGGTCAAAGCACCTATATCTGATGATGTCGCCCCTCCCGTCGATCTCTGAGTAAAAATTAGATTCGATTTTGACTGGATTTCGCGCACAGTGGACCTGCTCGCCATATATATTTTTGCAGTATTATTCCGATATGCCTTAAATAATTTTGGCGAATTATGTAAACACGTTATACAATAATGTGTAGACGTGCGGGCTCCGCGGCGAGCCGTTATTTTTTTACATATTTTTATTCATCGAGTATTCGAATTTATATAGATATTGTCGTATTATATAACGCGTTTTATCGACTCGATACATTAATTCTCGAAATTCGTGCCGTCATAATAACGCGTATTAAATGTAAATTATATTTTACATTTCGATGTAGTAGACGTTGAAGTGGTAGCAGCTACGTAATGAAGTTAGGTCACCACTGGAGTTGTATAGTCTATATTTAATACAGTTCATAGTCAATATTTAATAGTCTGGAGTTATGCGAATCGGTTATTATGCTCGTATTTTTATACATTTACTTGTACTGTTACTCGTGTATACTATATACCCGTGCAGGTTATTTATATGGGTTAAGCGTAGGTAGTTGAAACATCTGTTACGATTAGCACGATTTATGTAATACACCAGTGGTGGTTATATCAAAGTCTTGAAGAGGGGGCGAACTCAGACTCAATGGTGAGCTAACTACCTCCCATCCCTCGATCATGGAGTTCAACCTCCGCCACCTCTCCACTGTCGGTTATAGAAGTTTATGACTCAAATCAATTACGGATATTTTAATTGAAAAAAAAAAAAATGAAGATCTACATCCTTTTCCGTCCGACACATTTTGGGGCAGGCCTGTATTCAAATTACGCCGGAATATACCCAACAACACTGCTTTAGATCAGAAAAAAAATTATTTTACACAAATGAATATGAATATTATTTTATAATATGTAATCAGTAGGTAATAAAAAACGAATATAAAGTGACGAAAATCGCCCCCGCCCCCCCGGATATATCCGCCACTGGTATACACGCGCTGTTTGTATAGTAACGCGTTTTTTTTTTATATAACACGATTTTATAATATATTTTATTAACGAGAAACTGAGAAACGAAATCCTGCGGAATTCCTTGAACATAAAATCACGTATAGTGCGCGTATAACGAGCAAAAATCAGATTTAGACGGAATTATTTACTGGGTCGTATTACAATACGGTTTTAAAACCATCGTATATATAGTTGCACAATATTCTATCCGAATAAACGAGTAATATCGTTTGAAACGGGTTTTCTTTCGTCTTCGTTCTCTTGTTTCTTTAAAAGACGTCTGTTACCCGTCTATGACTTTGCTATATAATTCGTGAAATTTCGAGGGGGGAGCGGGGGCTTCAGTCCCTCGAGCTAGAGCTTGCAGGCGTTAAGTACATTTATATGGCATTTGCAGTGTAAACGAATTCGTTTAATATCATATACAGCTGGTAATAAAGCGTCGGAGAATCAAGGAATTAAACTCGTAGGATTTTATCTCAAATCCGGCCCTGCATCAGCTTATCGTATAATATTAACCGCGGTAAACGAAAATTCTACGCGTAAAATATCGTATGGAGCTCGAAAAAAAATCTAAGTATGTGTACAGTTAAAAACAACGGAGCCCCGCTCGTTAAATAATAATCTTTCGAAAACCGAAACGACTCGACGACCGCGTCCCTGCAGTATAGCGGGGTTGAGCGCGTCGTCGCCAGTCTGTCGGTCAGCCCTTCAGCAGCAGCAGCAGCAGCAGAGAGAGAGAGAGAGAGAGAAAAGTGTCTGTCGCCGTCGCCGCCTCGGGTGCGATGCCGCACGCAGTACGGTACACAGTCGTCGTGTACGGTGGGGACCGCCGTCGCGGTGCAGCGGCGCCGTCCGAATCAGCTGTGTGGCGCGAGTCGCGCGACGTCGACCGCCGCCGCCGCCGCCGCCACCGTCGCCGCCGTGGCCGCCGTGGCCGTCGCCGAAGCTTTCTGGCACCGCCGGGTCCCGAAGATTTTTACGCGCATATTTTACGCGCGACACCGCGCACGGCGCGCGCTCGTGACTTTTTCGTCCGCCGACCCGGGTGTCCACCCCCTGCCGAACGCACGTCCACAATATCGTTTCGCGCGCGCGAGAATTTATTGTTTTTATACCGCGAATACCGCGCGATATACCAGGATTACCGCGCGTTACCGGGGACGCGCAATAAATAATTAAAAATATTTTTAACAGTCCGTCCAGTCGTTTTTCCGTCCGTCCGCCCGTCCGTCGTCTCTAACGGCGTTCCGTTTCCAACGGTTCCCCCGGGGTAAGTATATCCGATATAAATAATTTCACGAAAAAATTTAATAAAAACAATTATTATTATTATTATTATTAATAATCTATATAACGCGTGCGCAGTAAATAGAGCCAACGAGCAAAACGTTTATTTTTTATTTTTTGTTAAATCGCGGACTCGTGTAAATACGATTCGTGCTTTTTATTCGCACCGGTCGAGTTCGTTGCAGATAAAATTATACTTTTAAAATATCGTGAACCTAATTTTATAAACGGCGTATTAATACATAAATATTTAAGAAAAAAAAAAACATTTGAAAATACGTTTATATAACAAATTTCTTAATAGTTTGTACAGTATACCGCAGTGGTGGCCTGATATAACACGTTAGCCGTTTTAAAAAAACGCCGTACGTTTAAAACCGTCGCGCACATTTTTCTTTGTAAGATTTTTATTTTTTTTACTAAAATATTTTACTTTTTTGGGTGCCTGCAGAGGGTAAACGTTAAAGGCGAAATAAAGGAGAAATCAACTATATTTATAATGTAAAAAAAAAAAAATATCCATATGAAAGTCGATAGTATACTGCCATTTAGCTATAATATATAACAGTATTTAACAAAAACTATAAAATCGATTAATAATTTTTTTTAAAATTTTTTTTTAATTTTCTGAAAAATGTTAAGACAAATTTTTTTTTTGAAATTCAATTAATTGATTAATTTAATGAGTGGATTTGCTCGGCGTAGCAGTTAAGTTTGACGGGTTTTCTTCTGCTGTTGTTTTCGAACGGAGGGATGAGATACGACCAATTTCAAACGATCAAAAAACTCTTTTCCGTTGTAGCGTTACTTACTAGCGTGTATAGCGCGGTATAAAATATTTTTTATGGAGTAGATAAACTCGGGCGAGGAGAAATCGGTTTGTACGAACACGATTTTGATCGTGGCACATTATCGCGCGTTTTTACATCGCTCCCCTTAGGCAAATCGATTTCGAAAACGTTTGAAAACGCCGAATTATTTTCTCAAAATTAGAATTAATTTTTATTCGAATTTCTCCTCGGTACGGTCTCGGGGCCTTGTGGTCTGTTTTCAAGCGAACGCTTATTTGAGGCTTAAAACGATGCCGAATTCGGCTACGGTGATTATCAACTGTGAGTTACTCGACTTCTCCCTCCCCCCCTAAATGTTGTCATATTTTATTGGGTTATACGTGCCTGATTATAGGTACTTGACACCTGCCCGATACATAAAATACTTCTTGTTATGTGTGTCGGAGCTCGAAATATTTCAAATTTCGTATTGCAACCAGTACAAACCAAAACGTTTTCAATATTAGGCATCGCGGTATTATATAATAAGTATATGAACTGCTATTGAAAATATGTGAAAGTAATCTATACGTTTAAAAATTCCTAGTAAAATCGATATTGATCGGCCGCAGATTTACGTTTAATCTACACGCGAACATTTTTCGTAATTCATTAATTTTATATTTAATATTACGACGGTATTATATAATATTAAATTTTCTAGTACTGATGTTCAAAAAAGAAAAGAAAATTCGTTTACGCTATTTCAACTCGAATATCTCGATTAATATACCGTGTATTAAAAAAAGAAAAAAGGCGTTTAAAATAAAATTTCATTTACTGCGTTCGCTTTATCCCGGTAACCGATTGGCATGGGCTTCGTAGTACACGATTAAAAGAAGGGGGAAAAAAATAAAGAAATGCTTTCAATATCCGTACTCCAGATTTTATAACTTATAAGGTGTTTTATACATTTTTTTTTTTTTGCTTATACGTATATACGTTATTTCGATTTTTTCGTGACTGTTTGACGAGAAAAATGTTATTTTTACAAAAAAAAAATGTAATACTATTGTCGATATAATACAGTATAGTTTTATTAAAAAATCAAATTACTGCTTCTTATTATTGCAGACGATATCCAATTACGAACTAAATTTTCGATTGTTTTTTTTTTGCGTTGATTTGTTGTTTTTACAAGAAAAAATGCTATTAATTATAATATATATATATAGTTATTAAAAAAACGCGGTTTTTGTTGAAAAGAATTTCCTATAATGATATCGACATTAATAATTCGTTCAACAGTTCACTGTTATAGACGGACTCAAAGGAAATAACTAGGTTCGAATTAATTATTACCGAGTTAAATATAACCCAGTTTAACTGCATTCGACGAGTAGGAAGTCCACCACCAAGAACGTTAATATTTTTGAGAATTCAGTCAAATAGAGAGAGAGAGAGAGAGAGAGATCTCTCTGTTATCGTAACACAGGTCATCATCCGCTAATGTTATTGAACGGCGTACAATGCTATCGCATTCGTCTAGTTATTATTTTATTATTATCAAAACATAAACACGTACTAAAAAAAAAAAAAAAAAACGTTAAATTAATAATAATATATAGGCATTTGAATAAGTCGATAGTGATTTATGGGGCGTTATTCGTGCATTAATCACACATTATTATAATACACGAGATTTAGTTGGTTCATCGACGTTACGACCAATTAACACGGTTATAAAATGTGTTTGAGCCATAAACATTTAAAAAGGACCGATGAGTGAAAAGGTGAACGCATAAACACATATTGTATTGAATTTAATAAAACGATTCAAATTCCAATTAATTTTTCTTGTATAAAAACGATAAAAAAAAATTAAAATTATTCGTATTTGTAATGAAATCCGAAATATTTGAAAACATTTTTAGAATAAAAACACTTCGTATAATGAACGAAAGAAAAATTCTTCCAATAGTATTGTTGAAAGTATTCTGTGTGTTATCACTTATATTGGGGGGTAAAAAAAATATATCAAAAAAAAAAAAATTAAACATTAAGCAATAATGGGACGCCATTCAAAATGTAACCCACGTGTGTCAAGTATATAAACAGCGCTCTATATACGCACAATGATTTTTATTTACTTTACATTTATTTTGTACAGAACACGTTTTTAGAAGTTTTTTTTTTCAAACTAAATAAAACAGTAATATGTGGACGCACACACAAAAAAAAAGTGATTTGCAAAAATAAAAACGCTTTTTCTCACACTTTGCTGCGGTACACGTAAATATCATAATAATGAATTGTTTCTATTACGAAATTAAAAAACGATTAATTTTTAATTCTAACGATTTTTTTATTATTTTATTAGTTCAATGTTAATGTCTTGTGCCCGGGGACTCCGGTGGCATATACGAAAGGTCAGTGATACGATTTACAAAGGTCATGCAGTTTTAAATTTTTATATATATTAAACTTCATATTCGGGAGAAAATTTTTTATTCTGTACCAACACTTACGTTATATTTTCGAAATGATTTTTGTAATTAAATAATTCGACACGTATTTTGGAGTTTTTTTTGGATTTATTATTATTTATACGCTGTGCCACTCTGTCTGATTTATGAATAGATTTTCGTATAAATCACGTGTTAACCTAAGCTGCGAAGAAACTGGCTGACCTTCGAAAAAATTAACCTCAACGATTAATATTAATAATTAAAATACTTTTTATTTAAGCGCGTGTGCATTATATTGTACAATATTTAGTTGTAAACTATATAAATAAATAAAAAAAAACAACGTAATACCGTGATATTTGACAAATGCAATGTCTACACGGCGCAAATAGTTTAGGTATTCAAGGAAAACTAGAAAATAATGCGATCAAAATGTTTAATAATATTTAAATTTTATATAATATTATTATATTTTTCTCCAGTAATCTATAATTAGTATTAATAACAAGCTTGTATACTCATTGCGACGCGCGTGTGTGTGCATAAATATGTTTTTTATTTTGATGTATTCGAAAATTATACTGAAATTAGAGTTTAGAGGTCGGTAGGTATAGAAATCAACTGCAGATATAGTGATTTACGTCTTAACGGATATAAAATGACGAAATAATTAACTATTTTATATTTACTGTTCAAAATTTTAAATTTTGGAAACGTTCACTGTTATTTAAACGTATAAAAGTTTAATTAGTAGGCATATTTACCTAAATAATAAATATACTTGTTTTGGTTAAATACTCATATATAATATGTACAAAAATTGAAAGATACCCGACGGCTTTGGCTTAGCTGTTTTATACTTAGTTTATATAAAATTATAATTTTGCTTCGGTTCGAATCCGTTTCTTACGTTTAAAATGTTTTTTTTTGTTCACAAAATATTTTTTCAAACTTGATAAATACCATTTTTTTTTGTTGTTGTACATATTATAATAATAAAAATTTAGTTGTTTTTTTTTACTATAAATTGCTGTTGTAAGAAGAACGCACTCGATGCGTTTTTTGATAAGATTATATTATTACTCAATCAAAATATTGTCGATTAGTATTATCGATACTATATATATATATATATATATACTATTTATTCGTTATACTCTTAATGACTCATCTGAATCGTAGATAAACTAATGTTTTTTATGATAAACTAATGGACTCGAGACACGACAATATCAATAATGGGGTCTTTTTCGGGGAAGACAAATAGTAGTTCGCTATATCGATTGTTTTTTTCGAACGGAGCGGTACACTATATTATTATTAGTTAGTTTTTAAACACTTTTTATCTTAACAATTATTATTCTTTGATATCTATTCAGTTCTATACACAATGTTATTAATTAAAACGTTTATAATAAATGGAATATCGCGTAGTTTTTCAATTAATCGTTTTATTTTTAATTAAATTAACTTCAAGTGTAAAAAAAAAGGTAAAATATTAAAACACAAATTTCTAAAAAAGAAGAAACTATTAGGCCAAAACGAATTTAAAAAAAAAATGGTTTTATTCTAAAAATATGAACATTTCTATATTCTACGAATACGTTAAAATTTTCCTACCATTCGTAATTTACTACTGTATTAAAAAAAAAAGGAAAACTTCTATCATATTCGAGGTCATCTGTTCGAAAGATTTCGTGTTATTTATAGTTAAATACATTACAAACATTTAGTTAGTATTTAATTAAAGTGCATTATAAGTACCTGTTACCATTTTTCCACGTGTTATTTGTAATTTTTAAGCTCGGAAAAATGTAATCATTAGATAAGAACAAAATTATTTAACTAAAAACCCAATAAACAATAATAAAATAATCGTTTCGTAATGTACTTACTGTATATTTAAAGTTATTTGTGTTAACCTATTTATACTACACGAACGATTGAAATTAGTGATGATGTATGATAATATTTAAGAAGTGGATTTGAAAAAAAAAAAAATATTATTTCGCATCTGTTTAATTTTATAAACGTAAAAAGACGATTTTTAGATTTTTCAGTGATTGGGTATCTATAAAAATGTTAATAGAAATTATTTACTGTGTTATAGGATGCCAGACAAAGTTATAGTTTTGAACGAAGGACCACCGTGGGGATTCAGAATGACTGGTGGAAAAAACACTGCGTCACCGTTGAAAATATCGAGGGTAATATATTTGTATTTTTTTTAATTTTTGTTTTCCAATACGATTATTAATTTTAATCAGTTAAAATACATTTTTGTCGTTAAGTTGCTTATCTTATTGGGTGCGAGTTAAAAATCCGTATGTCACACAGTTTATACTAAATTGAATATATTAATTACTCTTAGTGTTTATATCATTACATTAATGTATGGTTTATTTTTAATTCGATTGGTGTCAATACTGTTCTTTAGGGGGTGGGGGGTTTGTAGAAATCTGTAGTTTATTCCAAATAAATTCGAAGTTATTTAAAAATGTACCGTTCGAGATTCTAGTTTTAGCATAAACGTATACTCGTATATATATATATAAAATGAGATGTATTTAAGTAAATAACGGAATACAAAGGATTTAATTACAAATCATTTAATGCGAGAAAACGCAGAAGCAAAAATTATCGTATTTTGTTGTGACCAATATCAGTAGTATCTAAATCAATTTTATTAAAAATTTCCCGAGCAACAATCGTTATTTTTATATTATATTTTATATTTAAGGTTGCTTAGAAATTTCGTTTATATATTAAAAAAAAAAAAAATATTAGGTCTATACAATAACGCGCTGAACAACTGTCCGTTTGGAAATTGTATTCGTAACGTTTAGTCCGATTTAAACAGTCGCACATCCAACTAAAAATAACGAGTCTTAAAAAAAAAATATGTATTATGCGCGTAACGATTTGTCGAAACACGAGTGTGACGTATTGAACATTTTTCTCAGCAGTCTCGTGTTTTTGTTTTCGTTACTGTTAAATTTATGTATATATATAAAAAAAATCATATTTATACATGTATAATATAGAGTATTATGAGAGAAAAAATAATAAAGAAATAATATTATATAGGAGTCTTTGGATGTATAAAAATTTGTCTATTTACTATAGCGGTTTCGACAAAAAGTTGCTGTTTTTTTCGCTTGAAAATACCACCGATAACGACTTTTTGTCGAAACCGGTATAGTATATAAATATATGAAAAAAAAAAATTAATACAACTACTATACATATTTTTTATTATTTTTCTAAATATTCTTTGGCGTTTTTTTTCTATTTATAAACACATTTATTATTTACGAGTATTGTTAATTTATAGTTTTTTTTTTTATTTCTATTTCTTTCACGAATTCTTTTTGTTCAATTTATTTATTTGGATTTTTGTTTTTTTTTTTACTATTTTATTTTATTTTGTATTAACTGCGTCGCGAGCGTATATCATTATTTTTTTGCTCAATTTTTTTTTTTTTTTTAGTAGCTCGTTTCCGCGATGGTGGCGACGCTACAGTTTTAAAACATCTCATTCGTGCCACTCATATAACCGAATACATTATATCGTTGTTTGTACAACGGTTGTTATTGTTTGCTTTCATTTTGCATATTACTACCGCCCCGCCAAAACAAATTATCACAAAATACACTCTCGTTGTTCATACGTTGTAAACGAATCGGTTCGTCTGATGATATCAAAATACGCGCACTCGGGTCCGTGGATTAACAAGGGTCTAAGTCTGTTCAAAAAAAAAAAAAAAAATAATAAAAGCGGTTTTCGTTTTCAAAATGACCACAGTTTTCAACGTTTAATAATAACGTGTTATGTAGTATTTGTTGCTCGAAATTAAATATTATTCGTATACTGTCGAATTTAAATACCCTTATTTAAATCGTATGTTGAAAAAACGAATAAAAATAATTATTAAAATTAAATTAATTCTTAATAAAAAAAAAACACTTTTAAGATAATTCTGTTAAACGTTTAAAAACATTTTTTTTCTTGCTTTGATGGAAGCGAAATCGCGTCCAGTACTCACAAAATCTAGTGTTTTGACTATTTCGCTTTTGACACTCAGCGCACGGTTAGTTAGGTAAATAGACGCGGTCTTGCGATACAATATATATGACAACGGTAAATATATTTATTTTTTTCTACTTTTCGAAGAATCGAAAATGAACGTTCTCCGCTACAGTTTGTAAACCATTATTGAAGACAAATAGAGTCTTAGAGTCCTTTCGTTGTTAGGAAAACGCCGAAAGGAAAACACTGTCATATTTAAGTCGGTTTTCTTAGTATATAGTGAAAACACTACGTATATCGTATGTCGGTAGAATTTTAAGGTTTTTGTGCATATTTTTTAAAAACGTTTTTGCCTTCGTCGTTGTTGTTATTTCGTGTTTAAAATAAAATTAAAAATTTGTTAATATTTGTTGAAAATCGGTCGGACGGAAAAGTTCCTAAATGTTTTCAAAGAATCGAACGATTTTATTTATGTTTTTTGATAAATATATATATTTTTTTGTATGCAAATGAAATTGGTCGTATATGCGAAACAAATATCTACCGAAGCCCAAATTTAAATCGACTTAACACACATATATATATATATATATACATGACATATTACACACAGGGCTAGGGGCATCTATGCCGGGGATTCTTTTGCTGGAGTAAATTTTTATATTATTATATTGTCGACTGATTGGCTTCGAAATAAAACCACGTCAGTGTTTTGTGAATTCGAATAAACGTCGGTGACTGTATACAGTAACCAACACTTCTGATATAGTGGTAGACACAATATCTTTGCTTTCATATATTATCATAGAGTTGATGTAACGCAGTGGCATCGAATATATCAAAGGCTTTTTCGATCAAAAGGGGGTCTCCTTTGTCGTCGGAAAAAATTAAGCTTTTTAAAACTCGCTCTCAAATCATTTTCTGATGCAAGATGATCTTCAAAATCTGTAGCTATTAAAGCACTTCGTATACGATTATACTTCAAGTAAAAATTATGTTTTAACAATATATTTGAAAAATTTAACTCCGACAGTATATTACGTGTTTAGCAAAAAGGGCTTAATTGTCAATTACTTTTAACGAACACAGCGATTCTTTTAAGACGAATCGGTCGATATCTCTATTATTTCTCACATTCGACACTATAACCGTTGTATTTTACGCAAGCGACCTTTTGACGGTCGTCGTCATATTAATCGTACGCGTACGTCCGAATTGTCGCCGCGCGTACAGGTCCCGTGACTTGTGCCCTCACGGCTGCTGTCAACGTCGTGATATCAATTGCTGTTCGCACTTCACTGTCATTCAATCGGTTCACATCATCACCAGTTCCAGTACAGGTCAAACGTGTCATTTATTTGTTGTTATTTTCAAATGTTATAAATGTGTACAGAGAAAAACATTGTATACTGTACTATTATATTTTTTGTGTTAACTAGTTGTAAGTGTCCCCCCTTTCCCTTATTATTAAGCCTTTTCATTGTGATAACATTCGTTACTTTATTATTAATACAGTCCACTCTTTCATTATTTCAATCCTTGCGGTTTTTTTTATTCGTTATCCAGCATTCATCGTCGTTGATAATCTCTTGACAAAGTAAAGTCCAGAGTCTCACGCGAACATTTGGTACTTCGGGACGGATAAAATCGCTAGGAGCTGTAAAATGACGAAACAAAACAGGATGGAGGTGTCAGAAGTCGTTGACACGAGCGCGCATTATACGAGATCAATCAATCAAGTCAATACAGGACATTCGTTCAATCGCTGTGTTAACTGAACAAAATCAAGTACCTAAAGAAGATTTATCTGTGCGTATGCAAAATCTTGATACACTTTTACGAAAAGTTTACTCAGAACAAGATGTTATTTTAGACGCATTAGTTGAACTCGATTGTGTCGATGAATTTTCAAAGGACGCGACTATCGTTGAGTTGGTAGAAAAGACATACTATGATATACAAGCTATTGCGTCTCGCGTATTATCCAGTGCGTGCAAAGCAAATTCCGCGTCAAATGTTGTTCGGGAACCGTCAGTTTGTACGTTACCCAAGATCGATTTACCGAAGTTTGACGGCACACTTCTCAACTGGTGTTCATTCCGCGACACATTCGTCTCTTTGGTACTCAGAAACCAAAGTATTGGAAATTTAGAAAATTCCATTATTTATTAACTTGTGTTTCAGGATCTGCCTTGACTATTGTCAAAGCCCTGCCAATTACTGCAGCTAATTTTGATATCGCATGGGGCGCATTAACTGAACGATATGATAATCAGCGTCTACTTGCTACTGCTCATTTGGAAAAGTTGTTTTCTTTTCGTCCAATGCATTCCGAGTCACTGTCTTCACTTCTAGCCTTTGTCAGTACTTTTCAAGAGAACATTGCAGCAATCAAGGCCCTTGATGTAGTCGATCTTGCAGGTTTTATGTTGTTTTTTATTGGTTCTCGTGTTCTTGATCCGGTCACACGTCACTTGTTTGAAAGTAGTGTTTCGCAAGAGTCAATTCCCACGTTTGATATACTACTGAAATTTGTACAACAGCGATGTAAGATATTGGAGAATATTAAAGGTTCAGAAAAGACAGATACGTTATGTCAAACCTAAATCCATTCCAGCCTCTCGGTCTGCGTTCACCGTATATACGTCAAATAGTACACCGGTAGTAAGATCACAAACCACTTCAGAATCAAGTCGAGGGTTAAGAAAGGAAAATGCTCGTACTGCAATCGTGATCATTATATTTATCGATGTCAAGCCTTTAATAAATTGTCTACTGAGAAAAACGTGAATTTGTTTCATCGAATAAACTTTGTTTTCGTGTATGAGTCCCTCTCACATGGTATCAGATTGTTCATCAAAATCTAGTTGCAAAACGTGTGGTGAACGTCATAACACCTTTACATCTGAATTTAGAAAAGAAAAATTCCTTGCCTAGCTCATCGTCCAATCTTGTATCGATAATTGGACAACTCGATTCTACTAGTCCACAAACTCAATTCGCAGGTACGATACGTACACAGAGTACTGTTCTTTTGGGCACTGCCATCGTTCGTGTGCGAGACAAGAACAGGACGTTCCATTATACTCGTATATTGTTGGATAGTGGGTCGCAAATTTCTGCCATTACAACCGATTGTGTTGCTCGGCTGGGTCTCGATCGTCGTAAGTGTCATCAGAAATCGTAGGATTAGCACAGAGTCCAGTTAATCAAGTTCGGGGTGCAACTTCTTGTTCATTTGTTCCACATCATGCGGCGACTCAATTGTAACGTGTGAAGATTTAATCATTCTGCCTCGTATAACGTCAGCTATGCCTACTAAACCGTTACCAACGAGTGTGCGACAACAATACCAACATTTAACGTTAGCCGATCCACAATTCGATAAACCCGCTCCAGTAGATATGCTCATAGGTGGTGACGTATTTCCGTACGTTGTTTGTTCAAAAGGTGAGATCATACACACGAAGGGTTTTCCATCGGCGCTAGAGACGTTGCTTGGCTGGGTATTCGTTGGCTCGGTGTACGATTCCGAAGATCGCACACCTCCGTTAACATCTTTATCGGTATCTTTAGCACCTACCGTTGACACTTTATTGCGACAGTTCTGGAGTGTCGAAGAACCAACTCAGTCTGTTTTTCCTACCACAGAGGATCAAATGTGCGAAAAATGGTTTACCGAAACTACATCTCGAGACGAATCCGGAAGGTTTTGTGTGGCATTACCTTTTCGCGATGTCGTTCATACGTCTTCGAGAGGGGAGTCCTTCGAAGATAATTTATCCACAACGGAGGGTAATTTTAATCGTCAGGGCCTCGGTGATTCTCGTAATAACGCATTAAAACGGCTATATAATTTAGAATCACGGCTCAGCAAGGACTTAACATTGTATGAAGCTTATCGAAAATTTATGGAGGACTACTTATCACTTGGACACATGAAACGTGCTATCAGTCCAGGAAAGTACTTTATACCCCACCATGCCGTAATGAAACAAGATGGAGATGTTTCCAAAATTCGGGTCGTGTTTGATGCTTCAGCACGTTCCTCTTCGGGTAAATCACTCAACGATATTTTGTGTGTAGGCCCCAAGCTACAGACCGATATAAGTGACATCTTGTTAAAGTGCCGTTTGTCGAAATTTATTTTTACAGCGGACATCGCTAAAATGTACCGGCAGATATTGGTTCGTCCAGAAGATTGCGCGTATCAACATATTTTATGGCGACATTCCCCGGAACATGAGGTACAAGAATACGAATTGCTTACCGTCACATATGGGGTGAGTGCGGCTCCGTATCTAGCTATTAGATGTCTCCGGGCATTAGATTCCAACTCCGAACTTTGCTTTCCTGCGGCTAAGGGAATTTTAACCAGCAGCACATACGTTGATGATATAATTGCAGGTGCCGATAGCGAAGCGGAACTAGTGCAGGTTCAAGACCACATCATCGGATTGCTCGAGTCAGCAGGGTGTGTGCTGAAAAGGTGGGCTAGCAATAGTCCTCAAGTCTTGAATCGTATTCAGTTGAAGACCACGCTCAACGCCCATCATTTGATCCAGAAGATATGCCGTCGATTAAGGTACTTGGTCTACATTGGGATCCGTATGTTGATTCCTTTGGCTATCACACCAATTGTCAAGACACCAAATTGACGAAGCGTGGCGTTCTGTCTTCTATCGCGCGTTTGTTTGACCCCGTCGGAGCTTTAGGACCTATGCTGTTATGGGCTAAATCGTTTATGCAACAATTATGGCTTGATAAACTTGAATGGGACACTCCATTATCTCCTCATCTGCGTGCTTCTTGGGATCAGTTCATTTCTGAACTGCCTGCACTTTCACATATTGTTCTATCCCGCCACATTGACGTTCATATTTACAAGGATATACAATTACTCGGATTTGCCGATGCTTCACAGGTTGGATACGCAGCCACGTCTTTTCTACGCGTGACATACGTCAATGACAAAATACGCGTATATTTTTTAACTTGCAAAACTAAAGTAGCTCCAATGAATTCGTCCAGCAAATCGCATATTACGTTGACTATCCCGCGCCTTGAGCTATGTGCTGCGTCGTTGCTAGCTCAGTTACTACACCGCTTACATACGACTCTGTCATCTTTAGTTAAAATTTCTCGGATTCGCGCCTGGACTGACTCATCAATCGTTCTCTCATGGCTCACCGCTGATCAGAAAGTCTTCAAAATTTTTATTACAAACCGAGTCGCAAAGATTCGTGCTCGTCCCTACATGCGAATGGTCACATGTTTCCACGTCAGATAACCCGGCTGATCCATCGTCACGGGACTACTTCCTAATGCAATGGTCACGTGTCATCTTCATTGGAATGGTCCGAACTTTATTCACCGAGCGGAGGAAGAATGGCCTAAGTCAAATTTTAAATCTATCAGTATCGATCAATTACCGGACGTCAAGGTGGTGAAGCAAACTTCTTTGGTATCCAGTAATATTCCTAGTATGGATAATTTTTTGTTTAGATTTTCCAATTTTACTCGTTTGCAGCGATCTACGGCGTATTCTCTCCGTTTCATATATGCCCGTTTCTTGAACGAACCGTGTCCAAAGGTCCACTTTCATACAGAGAACTTAATCGTGCGTTGCGGGTTCTTGTACGAATAACACAAAAACGTGCTTTTCTATACTTTTAGCCAATTGTCAAAACCGGACACCGTTATCACACCGCCGACTGTAGCTCAACTAGCTCCCTTTCTCGATGTCGATGGACTGATCCGGGTTGGAGGCCGACTGCGACATTCTTCACTAAGTCCAGATGCAAAACATCCTTATTTATTGCCAAAATCTTCTCATCTTACGTTGTTATTAATTCAGAACTATCATTTAACCTTTTACACGCCGGTCCTAAATTAGTTTTATCAATGCTACGTCAAAATTTTGGATTATTTCCGGTCGTGATGCAGTGCGTCGATCTATATTTACCTGTGTCACATGTACGCGACATAAGGCGCAACATCCGAAACCGATTATGGGCGATTTGCCAGTGTCACGTGTTCAATATCAGCGTCCGTTCTTACACGTCGGAATGGATTATGGAGGTCCGTTTGTTGTCAGGAGAACCGCCGACGCAACACCAAAATCGTTAAAGTTTACGTGGCACTCTTTATTTGTATGGCCATAAAGGCGGTTCATATCGAGATCGTTTCGGATCTGACTTCAGATGCCGTTTAGCATCACTCGACAGATTCGTAGCTCGGCGAGGAATACCGTCTGATTTATACTCAGATTGTGGCACCAATTATGTAGGCGCCGCTCGACAATTAAAACGATTATTCCACGATGAGAGGTGCAGAATAAAATGTCCAATCGTGTACCTTGCAACTGGCATTTCAACCCTCCTGCAGCTCCGCACTTCGGGGGTTGTGGGAGGCAACCATAAAAAGTGTGAAACTTCACTTGAAGCATGTAATTGGTAATCAGGTACTTACTTACGAGGAATTTCTCACTCTAGCTATTCGAATTGAAGGCATTTTAAATACACGACCACTAACGCCATTGTCTTCCGATCCGCATGACTTGAATGCTTTGACACCGGGTCATTTTTGACAGGCCAACCTTTACACGCTATTCCTGAACCGGAGTTGTTACACATTCCAATTAATCGACTAACACGATGGGAACTCATTAGACGGTGTCATCAAGACTTTTGGAAGCGTTGGACACGGGAATACTTGACCACTCTTCAAGGCCGCCAAAAGTGGTTCAAAAAAGACGTAAACATAAAGGTCAATGATTTAGTCATAGTAGAAGCTCCCAATTGTCCTCCGTCCAAGTGGCGTTTAGGTCGAATAATAGCGGTACACCCAGGTCCTGACCAAATAGTCAGAGTGGTGACCGTTCGCACCCAAGATGGAACTTTAAAACGTCCAATCGTAAAGTTGGTCAAATTGCCGATTGCAGATTAATTTCGATTAACCTGAATTCCTTAAACCTCCTTCTAAGATGTTCATTTGTATCATGTAAATATTAATACTTTCTTCTTTATTACTTATCAAACTCGAAATACTGTTGTTAATTATATTAGTTATTATCATTATTTGTTATCTACAATACGATTTGTTTGATAAGGTTTTGACCTGTCTGGATGAGAGCCGCTTCAATCATTATAATAAAAAACATATTACATTTTTAAAAATTTTAAAGAATCAAAGGAAAAAAGTCATTCTATAAGTATTAATATTATGTATAAACAATTTTGTTTTGTTGTTTACGTATTGTAAAAATACGTTATAACACTATTTAAATCCGTTTTTAGCGTTAGAAAATTTGCAATGGCTCTGTATTTTATCATTTTCGTCGGGTGTTAAAATTCTTTGGACCTAAACTCCCTCAACGGTGAATCGGGCGCAGAAGAGCCAAACGATTTGGCGTTTCGATCACGGACATCACTTTCTCCAGGTCTCACAGTGTGTTACGGAGGCGCTACGTAGAAGACAAAGTTTATGTGCCGCCAGCACCATCTTAAAGACTTGGACCAGCTCAAAACTCATGTCATCAGAACGCGCCGTGACACAATAGACGTGATCAGCAACGTTTTGGGGGGAGGAATTTGATGAATTCTTTGTGCCGGGCTCGAGCGATCAGTGCGGGGGGTCATATTGAACACGTGTAATCTTATCGTATTAAAAAAGGATTTTTTTTCTACTCCAGCCCAGTATTTTCGTTTTTAAAAATAAATATGAACTTTTGTTACCGGCTGAAGATATTCCGGGGACTACTCGTATGATGTATTGCAGCATGACGGACCGTTCGGCGGTGACGGATTCTGAATTTGAATTTACCACGCCTCCGGTCTCCTGCACACCACACACGCGTAATACATTGGCTTCGGGCCCAGTTTTCGCGAGTGTCTCGAGCGCGGTACAGTCCGGCACGCCCACGGCGGATAGGTTAGGATCGTTTTGGAATAAAGAGACCAAGAGCTGCGAGTATATTAAAATGCACGCATATATAAGTATTTACTATTTTTAGAACACCGAGAAAGACGTTTTGATCTTGCCATCCGCGAGTCTCATGCGCTGCAGACGTTTTCTATACGGCCGCATAGTATACGTAAAGGTAATGCTCGTTGACAGTGCAGGAATACTGATTACAGAACGAATGATATTGTCGCGGTTGTTATTCAAAATATGTTTGTGGTGTTTATTAAAAAAAAAAAAAATGGAAAAAACTGCCTCGTCGTAATTCGTAAACCACAAATTAGTAGTAGGTCACGTGAATGTAATATGTACAAAGACAACGGCGTCGTGGATTTCAGACGATAAACACATGGCCCCCAACCCTACGGTCCACTCGAGATTTTTCGAGCCGGTCTGTAATATTTTTATAATTCCTTGAGATTGTAACGATTATACGCGTTATGCATATAGATATTTTGCTGTTTTTTCTACCATTAAAATTCTTACATCAGTTCCCCCCCTCCTCATCTCAAAACTTCTCTAAATTGTTTGAATCCAAGATGGAAGTATCTTTTACCCTCATCCTTCGCTAAGTCCTGTCGTTCCATCCGTCTCGAAATCCCACCTTTTCCTTGATTCCGTCAACTCCCATTATCTCGCAGCCTTATTTCTTCCTTCTGCCGTTTAAGAACGGGACACAATCATTTACATAATATACTGTCTATCGTTAAATGACTCTTCCCGTACGGCACGCGGCATAATGATCTGGTAAAACGAGACGTTCTTCATATCAGTTGTTTGTCTGCAGTCGTTCCCTTAAAACGTCATATTCTTTCTCAGTCTTTTTATTCCCATGGCGTTTTACATATTCATTTCCTCTTGTTTTACGATAATCCTCCATTATCTCCTCGATACATTTCTTTCTCTCCCAACGCTTTATTATCTAACACCATTTAATTACTTTTCTTTTTTTGGTTTTTGTTCTCTTATTATTGTACTCGTATAGCATTTTTTTTTTAAAGCCATTTACTATATATTTGTATTTATTTGTTCCTATTGCGATAGTTGAGGCACAACAATATTTATAAAAAGATAAACTTCTATATAAAAAAAATATTCCGAAATTATGTGGAAAAATTCAATATATTTTAATGACTGAATTTGAAAATAGGTTCATTAAAATTAATTTCGTTGTTAAAACGTTTGTTATATGATATTTGTTTAAGTTCGTAGATGTATGTAGATGGCGTTGAGGGTTTTCATCGTTTTTTAAGGTAAAAAAGAAATTCGAAGTCAACATTTTTAATACGTGCAATTCTTCGAAAAATCGTGTTTATAATATATGTAAATGTCGAGAAAATAATTCTCTATCACTTGGTACTACAACCAAATACGTCCGCAATGAATTTGTACTAAATATATATATATATGTATGAATTTTATTCTGTCAGATACGTCCGTCGGACGACTTATTACTGTTTATATATCAACCAATAAAATATACCACGTCGTTTTTAAATATATACTTTATAAAAAACTATTTTTTTTTATGTCTCCCGAAAAATTTATAAATTTAGACGGTAACTTTTTATTGCACTGCGGTCTTCAATTTAATAAAACGTTCCTCCTTTTTTTTTTTATTACACGTTTCGCACGGTCGTTTGACTACAATACTGTAATTTTACGCGTGTACTTACAACGTACGTTCAATGCGTATGTGCTAAATTGTATTACATCAGATGTCAAGGACATCACATATACGAGTATGTATACGTGAGACGTTATTTAAAATTATCTTCACATAACTTTTTTATTTTTTATTTTGCAAACGGCTTCGTTATATGTTACACAAGCAGAACAGAAGACTTTGTTCGTCGAAAACCTATTTCATATTTTTGTGTACGAAAATTTTTATCCAACTCGTATTATATATCCATTTGTGCAGAAAGATCGACGGTTGAAACTCGAGATATATACATAAAAAAAAAAAAATAATAGGCAGATACCTTAAAAAAAAAGCGTTTTTCCGTGCAGCGTAATCGCGCGATGCGATTCGAAACTGTTCGGCCAAAACCGGCACATATAATCGACCGTATTATACACGAGTAATTTGTTTGAAACCATTACGGATACGTCGATGATTTGTATGGTAACGTGATGGGCTATATACGCTTTTCATACGTTTTATACGCGTGTATATTGTGTGTGTATATTATTCGTTCGACCGAGAAAACGAATCGTCCGTTTTCTTACAGAAACGAGTTGATAATATCATGTACTTGTTCGCAAAAAACAAAAAATTCGTATAAAAAATGTATGTGTCCTGGGTATTAGGCAATATAATGTTTTTTTTTATATAATATAAAAATCGGTATACTGCACTCTATAATACGCGTATACTACCTCGTATAGATATTTTCGAGAGGAAAAAAATCATATTTTATCACATATAACAAAAAAAAAAACAAAACGTACAAACGTAGTATATTTTTATATCGAAAGAAAAAAAATGTATTCGTAAAATAAAACTTAATCGATAAGTCAGCTAGAAATCGTTTTCGAGGGTTAAAAAAACCAATACGTATGTTAATAGAGTATTAACATATTTTTATATTATGTCTATTAATCTCTCTCTCTCTCTATGGTTTCAATCCGTAGATTGGTTTGCAGCCATCTTCCATTCTTCCCTATTGTCCGCTTTCCTTTTCGTTTCTACATATGAGTCACATCCTTGGTCCTTAATTATTTGTTGAAAGTGTTCTAATCTCGGTCTTCCCCTACGGTCATTTCCTTCTATAATCACTTTATAATACGTCTATTAATATATTAATATTGTATACAATACTATTAAATATAGGAAAAACAACAAACATTTTTTTCGGGACAGGGCCTGCCTGTTTTTTATTTTAATTTCAACGAGTATTATTGAACGTGCATTATTCGTTCGGCTGAGCGTAGAACGCGTTTTGCAGGACGAAGGCCTTCGTTAAACATTCTAAAAATAGATTAGCGAGAGAAAATTATGTGTGTCACGTAAAATTGCTGAATAATAATTTGTCGCGATTTACATACGTGTGTTTACAGTACAACGCGTATGCGTTTAAAATTTACAATTATATATACGTACACGTTATTTTGTAAGCGAATTACAAAAAAATTTCGTAATCTTATATGATATCATATTATTATATGTGTGTTAATTAATAATATGACACTGTAGAGTTGAAAAAAACAAATGTACACAAAAACAATAAAAAAAACTCGACTAAAATTGTATAAAATTTTAGTCGAGTTTTTTTTTCAAGGCACTTTTCATCTATACGAAAATAACGGGATATTTTATACGATTCAAATATTCGATACGTATCAAAATCTCGTATACACAAAATTATACGATTTTATAAAATACGAACCGATTGTTTTTTTTATTTTTTTATTCAGTATAATATTATACACCTACTAGTTTTAATAATAAAAAAAAAATATATATATATTTGTTCGATATTGCACATATTGACTGAGGGAATACCGCGCGTATTAATCAAGTAAATATTTCCGTCTGCTGAGAAACCACATTGCCCGAATGTGGCTAAACAAATGGACGAATCTACCTTCTAACTGTTTCGCGTGGTATAGAAATATCTCTCTCTGCACCACCACGGTTCCACAAGTTAAAACTCAAGAGGAATATAATATGTTCTTTTTTTCGTCTCGGATCAGATCACACATTCACACTCATTTAAATTATCCCTTAATGACCCTGCCCTTTGCACCCTCCATTCGTCCGAATCAATTTGCGCGACATTCCTCACATCATCTTCCACTGCCCTATGGCACAACGCGAAAACCTATCATCCGCTCTATTTGACTCTTATAACGTCCCTTTTAATTCTCAATATCCATACTTCTCTCACGAATACTTCCCGTTGTATCGTTTCCACCATTTCCTTTTTTAATCAGACCGGTTTGTTGATTTAAGACATTCTACTTATATTATTTAACTGCTTTTATTTCAATTCATTTTATATTAACCTTAAAAAATAATTGTTGTAATTAATTGTAAAACAAAGTTCCGAATTAAAAAAAAAAAAAATTTTAGTAATTGAAAATTATTAAATTCGTATTACATAATATTATCGTTTTTGGATCGCGTACATAAATATTATTACGGTTTACAGGATAGTTTGCCGTGCCGCTTTCATATACATACACTCGATGCCGCGGCGCAGTCATATATTTTATTATGTTTATACTATAATAATAATTTATTAATTGTTGTGTGGTAGTATAGTGTTCAGAGCGGATAATAAACACGTTTTAATAGATTTTGTATTTAAACAAATAGTTTTTGACGTGTTATTGGTTAAACGAAAAGAGTGATTTACGCAGAGTATTTTCAAAGCATTTTCGAATACCTCTCTATTGGTACGCATAATTATCATACATAATATACGAGTTCTTAATGAATTATCGATACGCGTTTTTAAATCATCTTCATAACCGTTTTTTTTTGTGTATGCTGCCGAGGGCGGATTTAACAGTTTACCGGCCATATCCTTAAAAAAAACATCTATATAACAAAATATCCTTAAATAAATTTATAATCTCAATAATACGCAATTATTTTTTTATTTAAGTTAGAAAAAAAAGTTCTGATTCAAATATCGCTGTTTTTTATTTTTTATAAAGTAAAAACGTATACAAGAAAAACATCGTTTAATTAATATTATAATGAATATTAGCCACGAATACCACTTTCAGTTTCTCCGCATTTGTATCGCTGAGTCCACGAGCTTCACATTTTGTTTCTGATATCGTTTTGTCCAATCCGTTTGCATTATACAATAAATATTATTTTGTTAAAAATATAACTGCAAAATACGAATACACCGTTCAAAATGTTGAAACGGTAAAAAAATTTAAAAAAATTATGTAATTTTACTAATAAATATTCAACACGATTTTGCCGCCTTCTAAAAAAATACAAATCCCCTCTCCCCAGTAAGATTAAATTTTTTTTTTTTACAATTTATATAAATACGCGTTATAATCTTTTTCTGGTCAAAGCTTTAAAGCTTTCACCATACAGGTATGCATAATATAATAAGTACGTAATAGCAGTACGCCGAGAACTCGGTTCCCTTATTTGAAATCAATTTTTTTTTTTTTACGAATATCCGCGGAATTTAGAATTTACGCGCGCCCTTTTAAACGCGATTCTTCTCGTTTCCAAAAACTTCACCTATAAACGTCTTTTACCTTTAAACCCTTTATCTATAAACTAACACGCGAGCGCAATACAATTTTCGTCAGCAGAACTTTTCGAGGCGTTTTCCAATGCGAAAAGACCATACGTCCAGTGGTGTTAGATAATATGTGGAGGCTTTGGGACACTCGGACATTGACAAACAACACCCAGTGGGAAAATACTTCATTGAATAGAATTTTCTGATTAAAAAAAAGAAAAACATAGCTAACAGAAATTTGTTTAGAAAAAAAACAGATTCAAATTTTTTTTTTTTTAAATTTAGTTTCGAATTTGTATTAATTCATACGCACGCTTCGTTTTAAACCTATACTTTTTTTTTTTTACAAGAAATATACAATCTATACAATAAGCACAATAAGTATACGTGAAAAAAGGAATAAAAACATTGTTGGGATTGCGTGAGTAAGGAGCCACCCATTAGTAGCACTTAACATGGCATTAGGTTATTTACAGAATTACGTTAGAAGATCTCTACACCATTTTCTCTTGAGTCTGCGATGGACGTTTCCAGGAAGTGACGGAGTATGTAAATCTTTTATCAGAGGATTTTCACGGTTTTCTAATCTAGTATAGAAACGTTTATAGAAAACAGCAGCTTTTTCTTCTACAGTTTTGATGCCTAGTTCTTGGTGAAGAGTCAGATTAGAGACAAAGTGTGGAGCACTTGTAATTTTTCGAAGAGTAATATTTTAAACCTATACTTACATATTTTATAAATACATAATTATAATTAGTAATTTGTTGAAAAAAAAAATCGTTTATATAACAATTCGTAGTGTTGTATTGTGTTTGTTGGATTTAAATATATTTCGTCAGACATACGTAGGTAGCGCAGTAGTTGTTGTTTACCGCCGCCATAGTAAAACACGACTGGCTGGTCGTTCTGCGATACGGACGAACGCGGTGTGACGGCCGCCGTTGCCGGCCGATTAGATTCTTGTCGGTATGCGCGGCATTTTTTATTATTTTTTTGATATGAGAAGAAAATCTTATCTACTCTTCTTAACAAGGCCATTCGATATTTTACAATAATTATCTAATGTCGTTTATTTAATTTTTGATTTCGATTTTTTTTCGACGTAATTTTCTTCTTCTCGAATTGTACGTGATTTACGTGAAAAATTGATTTTCAAACGAATATTTTCGTGTTTTTAAGCGCATATTTAGTAGGATTTTTTTTAAAAAAAAACTTACGAGTCCTCTGTCCTAATTAATAGTGTACACTAATCTAGACTATTTCTCTAATGCAGGCTATTTTTTAAATTTTTTTTTTGTTCTTACTTTTATATTTTTAATTTTTTTTTAGTGTACACTGTACACGTTTTGTATATATTACAATACGAATGTGTGTACGAATGAAATTTGAAATCTTGTTATTATAGAGAGATTCGATTTTGGGAAATTCATGTGTATATACAGTAACACTCACAAGGAACCGTAGAACACACAGAATCGAAAATAAATCGTTTGTTAATTTATTACAATTTTAATTATTCGAATTATTGAATAAATCACGACGATTTTATATAAAGGTACACACAATAGTGTTTTCTACCACATTTAGAGTACAATACACTTTATCGTGCGCATCACTAGATTGTTCTGTACCAACAATAAGTAATCAATTTATATACATATACGTATGTTAAAAAAAAAAAAAAATACAAGTACACGTACGTATGTATATATGCGAATATACAATCAAGCCAAAGAGTATTATGCAAAATAAAGAAACAACTATTACGTTTTTTTCTCTTTATTTTGCATAATATTCTTTGGATTGATTCTATATTCGCGTATACATACATGTGTGTATGTGTATTTTTTTTTTTATTTACGAGTATTAATTTATAGTTTATTTTTTGTTTCTATTTCTTTTACATATCTATTTTATCTTATATTTATTTATTATTATTATTTTTGTTTTACCATTTTATTAGTAAGTAATCGTCATTAACTTATATATATTCGAAACACTGGAACGTCTGGAACGTTCGAGTTATACCTATAGTTTTTCATTCGACTCGGCAGTGCTCGGAAAGTTACTTTTAAAAACGAATTAGTTCACGTTCCTTTTGCTAAAAAGGAACTTGAATCTTTTCCCGTTCCGGGTTTGAAAAAAGGAACTATAGTTTCTTTCCTCGTTAACTTAGAATTGAAAAAAAAATATGTATACATTTTTTAAAGATTGGTTTGTAGCTAATTTCCACTCTTCTCTACTATCCGCTTTCCTTTTTTTTTGTCCCTCGTCAACTGTTGGACGCACTACTCTAATCTTGGCCTTACTCTGTGATTCTTTCGTTCCACACTTCCTTCCATAATATTGGTTTCGATAATCCTTCATGCCGAATTATTTGTTCTATCCAATCATTCCGTCTTTTACTATACTTTTCACGTATTAGTAGCTTTCCTCCCGACGTTCTCTCAAGAACCTCCTTATTAGTTATTCCGTCCATCCAGCTTATTTTCAACATCCTCCTATAACCCCACATTTCAAACGCTTCCAGTCTTCTTCGTTCTTCCTGCACCGATATCGTCCGGGTCTCGCACCCGTACAGGACGGTATACTCCGCGTATTATACACACGTCTCGAATAGGTGTTTTCGCTAATTCTAATGTTCCTCTGAGGCAGCGAGTAGGAGGGTTTTCGCAATGCCGAAAGCTATTTCGGCTTGGCAAATGCGTTTCGCTGTTTCGCTCTTATTACGTCCGTCCTTGCTCGTCGTACTTCCCGGACACACAAATTCTCCTGTACTCGATCTACTCCTTTGATTTCCTCGCAGCTTTTCGTGGACCCTGTGCTATCGGTGCGGGATAAATTTGCCACGAAAAAAAAAATCTATTACAAAACGAAAATTTCGGGATAACGTTATCCGCGTTTTGTCGTTATCCACGCGGTGGTCTATTATTATTATATGACTACGCGTAATAATATTATAATAATACGTTAATATTCTTCGTGGCGATCACCGCGGAACGTTCAAGGCCTGCCGGTCGCATTCCACTACGGTTCATTTGCCCAAATAATCCGTTCTTGTGTACCGACCGCCGCGGTCATTATACACGCCCAAGACGCTGCGCGCATCTCGCTCCAACGTTCTTCTCGTCCGTCCTTCCTTCCGTCCGTCCGTCCTTCCTTCCTTCCTTCCGCCACGGCGGCAGTGGCGTACCCGACCCGTCTCCGGCGACCGCATCCGACCCACTCGTCTACGCGCGTCGCATCACTGCAGTATATTATACTGCTATCATCCGTCTCGTCGCCCGGTGTATCGTTCCGAATCGTTATTCGCCGTGCGCGGTGCCTTATTCGACTTTTTTCTCCGTTGTGTCGCGGTCATACGCGCGCGAATTTATATATATATATATATTTTTTTTTGATATTATTTTTATATAATATCTCGGCCGTTTCACACACCGTTACAGTGGACGAATACTCGGTTATTTATACGGTGACGTTTTTTTTTTTTTTTTTTGGCGTTTTTATTTCGGTCGTACTTTCAATGCTCGTCGACACGGTGTCCGATGCACACGTGCATTTCCATTATTCCGCGAGAAGGTTCAGGGACGTGTTGTTGGCCAACATCTTGTCGAGCCAAAACAAAAACGAGGTATATACAGCTTATACGTGCGTCCCCTCCGCACCCACGAGGTGTGGTGTCGAATTCGTCCTGCGTTTCCTGACCGCGGGTGTACTTAAGGGATTTTCAAAGGTCGAGGATGGAGGATGAGATAGTTTTTTTCAATATTTGTATCGTGGGGGTAGCAGCTTTACACCCTGCGCCGCCGATCGGTCCGTTTTACAATAAAATTAATTCATTCGAAATACATTTAAATTAAACCCCCGAAATAATATAAATGCGGTAGCTCGCACTGAACTCGTGCGGTTCGATGTCAGATATAATTTTACAAACGTCAGAAACGGACGTTTTAGATATTACGTCATTAGAGGGAAGGCAAGTGTTTAAATCCGGTCGACCCACCCGCTCATAAATACGCCACTGCGTGTGTGTGTATACTGCACCAGCAGTGGCGCGTCTGCAAAAGCTCGGTAAATAATCTGAAAATTGTAACTTACTACAAAATATAATAGGCTCGTTTTTAGCGAAGCTAGTTTTATAATAACGTTTATTTTTCCGTGTACGAATTTCCGACTGGAATGAATGTTCGTTACGTTCCCGTAGCAAATCGCGTATTTAATTATTACTGTTATTTTATTTGAAACGTTTTTCGATTTTTTTTTCAATAGTTAATTCCTTATGCGGAGTTCAAAGCAACTCAAAAGTTGAAAGGAAAACCGTTTTCTCGCAATAGTCCTTAAAAGCGGCACAAATAACCTACCGAAATAATTGCCTTACACTCTATATAGGGTATCGAAATTTACATCGAATATTGTAACTGCACTGTATATATATAAGAAAAAATGTTTTCAAAAAAACTTCTTCCAATTTTGGGCTATTTATAGCAATTATTAAACATCGAGCTATGTGAGTAATAAAAGAGCTGAACATTTTATTATAACACAGGTCCTAATACGTTACTTCGACTTTTATACATAAATTATTATTACGAAAATAAAATTTCATTTTTAAATTTTTGTTAAACACTGTTTACATCAGAACATACTGTAACATTTAAAGTAGGTGGCACTTGTGCCCCCCCCCAGTGACGATTTAACGTCGCCCAGTGGTAAATGAACTTATGAACTCACCAATTAATCCACACACTCTTTGGTTGACTTTGGATTCGTTTCTCTATATTATATAGGTTGTCCTGGTAGGAAATTCGATCGAAGCGCCACTCAGCAAAAATTATTTAAAATATGCTTTACGTCTTTACGGACACGATGCATTGCCACTAAAACGCGAATTAAATTGCAAAAAAAATCAGATTAATATACCTTAAACAATAAATCAAATATTACATCACGTTACGATAGACATTAAAGTGTATAAAATATAAAACATTTCGTTCTGAATACGAGCGCACTGCACTTTTTCATCTCGCAAATAACAATATATTATTGTAACGTTTCCTGGTCCTTTCAAAAACTGATATATTTTTAATCAAATTAAAAAAAACGCGTTATTTCGCAACGTTATGTAGTCGCGTGCTGTCCGGTCTTTAATAGTGTTTTTCTCCCAGGTTTGAGTAGTATGCAAATGATTTTTTATCGTCATTTAATTTTTGTTCTTACAGTCTC
Organism: Slavum lentiscoides; assembly: GCA_032441835.1. NCBI lineage: Eukaryota > Metazoa > Arthropoda > Insecta > Hemiptera > Aphididae > Slavum > Slavum lentiscoides. The sequence goes on from CM063709.1 coordinate 16,408,803, forward strand.
CCGTATACATTAAAGAATTTCGATTAAATTTCACGCATATGTTATATGTTAAATTGTTATTTTTCCAAACTTAGATATTGACTTAAAAAAAAAAAAAAATATACACGCGAAGAAATAACGTCAATTTAAATTACTTAAATATATAAATTTTTTTCAATGATGGAATAATGTTAGAAAAAAAATGTTTGTTATTACAATAAAAATAGGCGATAGTGTATTAAGTAAACTTAATAATGAAACATTAAAAAAACAATATAAAACGAAAAATAATTTTTTAAATATTTTCTTATACAAAATTTTAATGTGTACTCGACGAATTTCATAAAAAAAAATCAGATTTTTTTTCTATATACGTTATATATCAAAACGGCTTTTTTAGAATTATTATTATAAATAATAATCGTATACATTTTAAAATCGTCGTCATATTTTACGTAATAGTACTACAGTTTAATTTTAAGAAAACAAAAAAAAAAAATGATATAATTTTTTTTTTTTATTAAAAATTACGCGGGTATAAAAAAAACGTGTAGTTTCGTATTATGGTGAATTTCTAGGCACGAGCGTGTAGATTACGTTTTTATTTTTAAAACGGTCGAAACTGGGCGTTTTCGGGAATCTGTCAAATGTCATGTGTGTGTGTGTGTGTGTGTGTGTGATATCCGATTAAATAATATATGACAGCTCACTACAGCAACATACTTTCCACAGTTCCGTTCCGTCTGTGTCCACGGTTGTTACGAATAGAAAAAGAAATAATAAAAATATATCGTCGTTTCGAATTAACTGTATTTTTTTTTTCTATTATTTTTTTCATTGTTATTCGATGATCGAATTCTATTATGACCGATAAAAAAATACACTGTTAAATTGAATAACGGACGTACACCAGTACCACACGCTTCGCGAATGCGGAAAATCCACGTGTGCCATGTTAAAATTTCGGAACAACAAGGAACAAGTTAGACAAGCATTTTTTTTTTTTTTTTGTTAGTTTAAAATTAGTTTTTTTCTTTCGTGTCAAAAAAAAAAAAACGTTCAGTTTGCATAATACGATCGATTTTCTTCTTCTTCTTCTTCTTCTCGGGCACGTCAAAGATCGTATTAAGGAAGTCCATCGCCGCAGCATTCCTGCACTTCTGCCCGTTCATTTCTTCTGCGTTCTCTACTCCAAATCACATCCCGGGACCTTCTTTTATTCCGTCTGGCCTGCAACGTTGTCCGGGACGCGCCTGGCGGGAACACTATACCGTATATATTGTATAACGTAGAAACAGAAATACGTATACGTAAATGTACAAACCAAAGAATATTATATATATAAAAAATATATACATACATAAGAATATTGTTGTATTAAATTTGTCTGTTTACTACCGCGGTTTCGATTAAAAGTCATCATCAGGATATATGAATATTTATTAAATAATATTAATAAAGTATTGTAGTTGTCTTTTTAAATTTAATTCAATATCTACAGAATTTCTTCGCTTTTATTTTTATTTTTTAAACTCTTAAAAATGTCTTTTTATTGTAACATTCGTAATTTTCGCAAAACGTAGTCACGTTCGTTTTTATTTTTTATTTTGTTGTTGTATTTTACTTTTTCGCTATGTAAAATATCCGATAACGACTTTTAATCGGAACCGCGATAGTAAATAATCAAATTTAACACAACAACATCTTTGTACATTTTGTTTTTTATAATACTCTTTTATTGTATATTTATACATTATATATATATTTTTTTTATACGTAAAAATTCGAAATTTACATATCGATATAAATATAAAAAATTGTGTATACATCTATCGATGTAGATGCAATTTCTCATCAATTTGCACTATTGTTTTTGTACGAATTTATGTATCGTATGATTATTTCTCAAAAAGAATTCAATACTTCGAATATGAAAGCACAATTATAGTATTCATAACACCGATAATGCACAATAGTATTTGTGTGTGTGTGTGTGTGTATAATTATATGTAAATTATATGTGTACGTTCGATGATAACACGTATTTCACGTATGAAATCATATACATTTGTAATTACATACGAGACATATCGCACAATAAATTATTATTTGTGCTCGATAGAAATCCGGTTGTGTTATAATTATTATAATTTTTTTCTTTAGGTTAACAATGCGGGGAAAGCGGCAAAGTCCGGTGTACGAGAAGGATTCTTAATAGAAACAATAAATTCCGCCACTGTGGATCATCTGACGTCCAGTGAAGCTCAAGCGTTGATCAGAAATTCTGGAGATACTTTAACCATCGGCGTTTATCGGTTTGAAATTAATTCATATTTTTATTAAATAAATATAAAAAAAAATTTAGGTTATACGTCGAATTTCGTGAATTCATATATATTTTAATGTTTTTTTTTATCCGTCAATTTATTTCGAATGAATACAAATTACACGGACAGTACAGAGACGTTGGGGTATTGTGTCGCCTCGACCGCCAGTTGATCAGCTTTGTATTTTCAATTTGAAAACAATCATTAAATTCGGACGAAGTTTTTAAAACTATACGACTTAGAAAAAATTTAATGAAAACCAGCCGACATTTTTACCACGTTGATGTGACAACGAATATAACGCGATAGTTTTTAAATTTCAGAATATAAAGAGTAAAAAAAATAATGCGTCTAAAACATGCGATTTCTAATCTTTATCGATAAAAATGCACGAAATTACGTAGTCCTTCACCCAGACAAAAAAAAAATCTTTAATAATTTAATTTCTAAACATTCTCTTTATATAATGCGTATATTGTTTTGTTCATGCGTCTGTAGTATACAAAATAATAATACGCTCAGATATTTTGAGACGAAAACGTTTTGCGCCTGGAAATCACACCAATACAACACATTTTACGTTTGAACGTAGTTGTTATAACTTATTAAAATGTATCTTTTATATTTCACTGTTTGAGCACGTGATACGCGTATTTGTCATTTGTTTAATTTCTCCAATTAATAAACTCAAATTGTTCGTGAGAAATAAAAACGACGTACATTTTTTTTTTTTTTTACGAAAAAAACTGAATTATGTTTAATTAGTTTGAGATAATTGTGGATTTTGCCCTGATTAGTTAAACGATGTATTTATAAAGCAATTGAAAATAATTACCACGAGACGATATTTTGACATTTCGTATATTAATTATTACTGATTACAATTTTTAAAAAATTAATGTAAAAAAAAATACATACTGATAACAAAATAATATACATATCAAATAACGATCACTTATGTTTTATAAAATGTATCAATTCGAGTTTACAAAGCACATTATATTATGGTTTAAGATGTTCTCATTAGTATTTATTTGATTTTCGACTAAATCGATGGATTATAATGTTATTAACCAATCGTTTTGTATATATATATATTTATTTTTTTTGATAAATTATATAAATAAATAATCTTGAACATTAATTAGGTAACGAATTCTAACTCAATATTTAGGAAATCTCGTCTAATAATTGATATAAATACTTAAAATTTAATAAAATATGATCTGTAATGAACTAAAGTGTATACTCAGAATACATTTTTGATAACAAATACATTATTATTAGATAGATACAACTGGTGTTCTCATTGAGGCTAGCCGAGTGCCTGTGCCTTTAAGGTGTTTTCCTAAACTATATGCACTATACGTTATTAAATAAATACTATTAAAAAAGTATATATATATATCTTTAATTATTATTTAAATAATTTAGGGTGTTACGATTCTTTTTTATTTTTAAATGTATTTTATATATGTACGCTTTTACCTACGCATCTAAACGTAAGCTGTACGAGACAGACATATTATTTTAGATATTTTGTAAATTTTTCGCCTATATAGAGTGCTTAAAATAAGCTTTATAGAAGTACAATAATTATTGCCGGCTATTCTAAAGTGAAAATGTAATTAAAACGAATAAAAATTGTATTGCTTGTTAAACCGTGTTTTCAGTTCCCGGTAGGTTTTTAAAAGAAGATATTAAAATATTGAATAAAATTAATTATATTTATAGACAGGTATATAAACAATAACAATAAACCGAGATCATTCGAACATTTTTAAAATTGCAATTTTTTTATTTTTGCCATTCGTAATATTACGGTTAATCTCGGTAGGAGATATCTAATGTTTGATGCGTAAAAATAAACATAATTTATATTATTATACACGGCGGCCGTTTCAATTACATCGAATCCGCGCATAATATACACTTAATTATTTATTTTATCGATATATATATATATATATATATATATTTATATGTATAGTCGAATGAATGTTTTGCAATAGCGATTATTTGTATTCTCAACAGGTATTAAAATTTAAAAAAAGAATTATTTTGGGTGTCGACCAAGTTGATGTTCTGGACTGTTAAACCCCACGCCCATCCTGTACGTTACAATAAAATCACAATATAATCACGATAAATCTCTATAATTTGCTGTAGTAGTAGTAAGGCACGCCTTTTTGACCCTAAACACGACACTCGGCAGTCGACTTTCAAAGCCACTGGAATTTCTATCTCGTTAATATAGGTAAAACGAATACGATTTGTTTGACACAAAAAAAAAAAAATTACATTTTTTTTTTTTTACTTATAAGTTTTGTCCACTTTACGAGTTGGTGATTCCGCGTCTGTGTGCTTATCGTATATAAATGTCCTTAGAAAAAACAAAAATATATCATTTTTTTTACCACTCACCTGGTCAGTATGTAGGCGGAGATTTTCTATAATATTTTCTGTAAGAGGGTTGATATTGGTACGCTGTTATCCTAAATAGATTCCACGCGAGTATTGCGTTATTTTATATTCTATTTTATAGCGAGTTATATTTTTTAGTAGGTATGTATATCTTCAGACTCAACCTGAACTCGCCCAACTAGCAAAGTATAAAATACTGAAAAGACCCGCCCCAATAAAATCGATGTTTTCCGCGCTACTACCTCGTAACATTAAAAATAATAACGTGTAAATATTTCTAAGTTTTCGTACAATTATTATTGTTCAACAGAAATTCATTCGATTGACTTGAAACATTATTTTTCTACAATAGTTTATTCAAATTCGAGAAATTTCACTCATTATTTTTTTTAAACGCACACTATATATGCAACCGGAATATTTGCAGATCTTAAGGGACAGTTTGATTTTATCACGTTGATTATACGCACGGTATTAGAGTTGATTAAAATTATTATTATTATTTTTAAATTCATTAATTCGACTACCAATCTTGTTTTATTTACTGCTATAATCGTTGTAAAAAAAAATATATATATATTAAATAAAAATTACACAAACACGGGTAATATAATATTAATAAATAATAATGTACGCGTTGTTTTTGTTAATTTTTAAACGTTTTTTTTTTTTTTGGTAATTTTTCGATAGTAACAGGGTAAACGTCTTGAACAATAATCACACGAATATGACGTATTTTTAACAACGTAATATGAAACGCATTAAAAATACGCATTCGCGTCTACAATTTACTATCATACCTAAAGAGGGGAAAAAGAAAGGATGACTCGTTATAACCCCGTTTGATTATGCGGTACGCGTGACACTTCACGAGGGCGAACACGAAAAACATTCGATATTTTCAAAGTCTATTTTTTAATACTAAATGAAAGTCGGATAGGTATAGTTCACCCTACAGCGTAGCGGACAGTATTGATTAATGTACAGACACGACGTCGATTTTTGCGTGTGCACTATGGTTTCGCGTTATGCGTAGCAGAAACGTAAAGTATAAATTAAAATTATATATATAAATTTCCATTTAAAGATTATTCGATAATAACGAGAAACAAAAAAAAAAAAAGAAAAAAAATCAACGCGAAAGAAATAAAATTAATACTCGTAAATAATACATTTATATACAATGTATTTAATATAAAACAACTCTAGTTTATTTCTTTATTTTTCATAATACCCATTGACTCGATTGTATTTTTTTTACAAATTTAATAATTATTGCGGTAAACTCAATTTGTTTTATATAAAATAAAAATTGTTGGCGGAATTAAATTATTTTCTTTCATTAAATCCTATAAAATATCCGCGAGTACTCTAAATTATCAACGTTTATACACGATGAGACGGAGATAACTGAAAGAGCCGAGGTGTTAAAATTACGTATTTATGCGCAGATATATGTATTTCGTTAGGAAAAACAACACGGTTTTCTATAAATACTCGAGATGTACGCGTTTTCATTACTTTGGAAACCGCTCAAAAAAAAAAAAACAGAAGGCGAATAGATCGAATAGAGATATTATTCAGGGCAGTTTTCCGAATATTCAGTTGCCCGTGAAATTCGATTTCAGAATAACTCTCGAGTTCAACAATAAAATATTATGTATCGCTTTAGATTTTATTTCCAATTTTTTTATTTTTTTTTCGAAAAATATTTTAACCACACGATTTGTATAAATATTTTTTTTTTTTATGTAAACTACTATTATATATATATTCGCGATATGCGCAAAATATTTGAATCGACACATATATGTAATGTTTATTGTATAATAATGCATTTTATAACACATACTACGTAACAATAATATGTACTTGGTTGAAATCCGATTGGAAACGAGGATATACGGTGCGATGATTACCCATTTTTTTTTTTTTTTCCTATACGCAACACGCACTAGGCTTTTTTTCCGTACAGAAAAATATCATCGTCCTATATTATAACATTCCATAAATTTAATGCGTATACGCTTGTCAAAATATAAAAAAAAAATAAAAACTTCGCGGTGACACATTTTCCAAACGTATAATGACGACATTGAACTTATTAAAAAAAAAAAAACAATATTCGGATATGTACGCTTATAAGCCGAGCTTAATGTGTGTGTTTACACCGGAGAAGTCATCTTTGCTGATAATAATAATAATAAAGGGGTAACGAGCCGCGTGGGATGTTGTGGATATCGCTTAAGTGAATTACTCGGATAAAGATTTTAGAGTTTTTTTTTTTTTTTTTATAATAAATTTGAAAGCAACGATAAATCATTGCATTCGATAAAACGATTCTGAGCGGAGCTTCGGTGCAATACACTTTGTCCATATTTTGTACGAAATTAAAGTAATATATGTCTGACGTTGTGTCCAAATTTCAACTGGGAAAAACTCAAATTTAACTGTTTTATGAATGAAAAAACACCTAAAAATCTAAAAATAGCTATAAACAGCCTAAAATCGAATGAAACTCTTTGAAATCGTATAGTATAAAGGTACAATTTCGTTGAAAATTTCATGACAATAGAATGATTATTTTCGAAATTATAGCGAAAAAACTATACGTGATGTTGACGAAATCCCTGCATCTTTTAGCGGTTTTTCGTAATTTTTCGGTAGTTTATCGCGTCGCGTCAAAAAAACTATTGAGAAAATCGAAAAATGATCTCTCCAGAGCAGTGGCGCCCATCACGTGGTCAAGGTCTGGCAGCTGCCAGACCTTATTTAAGGGGTGGGTGTCATTAGATTTGCATATTATTATTAGTTAATAAATAACATTGAATGAAGTATTTTATATCATATCTAGGTTGGCTGGGGGGTGGGTGGGTGGGTAGTCGTTATTTCCGTTTTGCCATACCAATTATTTTGGACTTCGGCGCCACTGCTCCAGAGTACCGACTAGATGCGAGTTGCTGCCGGAAACAAACTGTGACCGAAGAGATCGGAGCACTCCTTCTGGTCGAAAATCTGTGCACAGGAAAGAAAAAAAAACATCATTGTAATACCACTAGAACCGTCGCTCCGCTCAGAATCTAAAAAGTATTTGTCGAGAAGATTATTTAATTTAATATGGTTTTTTTCTTTCCGCAGGCAACCGAAATCCAATAGTATCGGACAAAACGATCACGGACAAGAAACTGGCGGTAAGATTATTATTATTTTTTTTTTTATATTCCTCTAGTGCATTTACGATTTATCACGCTGAAAAAATATCCAATACTAATTTTCTGTTCCGTGAAAAAATAAAAATTCCACTTTCACTTAATACCGTGTGTACGCGCGTGTTCTCGAACTATATTATCGTATATAGAGAGATATTTTTCGCCGAGACGAGCTTCTAAAACTTTATTTCGTTAAATAATAAAAAAATATATATATATATATTTTAATTAATTATAATTAGGGCAGATATTTATATGCTTTTGCATATTGTTATTGGTTGGTCAAAAAAATAGCTAGTTTAACCAAAATGTGTTTCATGACTTAACGATCCTACAAACAAACTTTTATTTTGCATGTTTTTGCGTATTTTGCCATTTTTGAATTTTTAGGGCATATTTTAGGATTTTGTACATTTTAAAGTCGTTTTCAACTAAAAAAAATCGATAATTACAAAATAATTGTTTAAAATTTATAATTTTATAAATATCAACAGGCGAATTGATAACTTTATTACCAATGTTTTAGATAAAATATTATTAATTTGGTTTTTATGGGTTTTTCAATTTATTAATAATACGATATATGACAAACAATGTAATCTATACATTTTACAGTTTATTTCATGGATCGTGAAACAATGCCATTCAATAAATCAAATTAAAATAAATATTTAAATTCAACGTATTGAAAATTTCAAATTATAATATTATAAAAAATGTAAAATATTTTTGTTGAGATTAACTGTAATAACTAAAAATAGTAATAAAATACAATTTTCGAATTTTCTTAGGTTTTTAAAAATTTTTTTTTTTTAGAGCATATTTTAGTAATGTTTAGCGCATAACTGCCTAACTACATATTTGATAGGTTTTTAAGGCATATACATATCTGCCCTAATTATAATATATCGAATCTCGTTATTTTCATTCGAACGTTGATTTATAAAATAGACTCGTGCATCATCATAACTACGCATACGTCAACGAATGACGGAAATAAAAATGTAATTTAATATTTAAATTCACCGTTGTTGTAGAAATTTGTTTGTAGACCGGGGAAAAAACAAACGCATTAAAAGAAGAACAAATAATACGGTAAATTATTTTTAAAACGCCGACGATCATATTTTACACCGAATAAACGTATATTGTTTATACGACGCGTTTAGGTTAGGCCGCGTATTAAAACTAATAATATTTAATTATTTGAATATATATATATATATTAATTTTTTTCTACCGATTATATTACGTACGCTGTTGAATCGCGTTTTCATTCAACGGTCTAATAGACCATAATTATTTATTTTTTTTTTTTTTTTCTGTATCACTGGTCCCCGCGTGCCAGTATGTAGGACGTAAACGTGTTTTTTTTTTTTTTTTCAAGTGTTCGGTACTTGAGAAGAAGGAAAAAAAAATCTGCCTTGTCTAATATCGGCGTGGCCGAATTTTCAACGTGTCTTTTAGTCTTTTCTGCCGCTCATATTATTATTATTATTATTATTATTATATCGTCGACGTTCCCGCAGTCGACCGTAACACCCCACCGGAGAGACACAATATTACGTAGGCATTGCAACAGTTTCTCAAGCACCACCGAACGAGTTCCTTCAGACAATCTTTATCGATGCATGCGAACAGTTTACTCTAGTGTGTGTGTTTGTGTCCTCCGATATAACTATACGTGAACATGCGATTTGCGTTTAGGTACTGGTGCGTTGATCGTTTTTATTCGCTCTGCCCTGTCAATGTAAACGCTACAATGCCCGGTTCGGAAAACACAAAGTCCAGGTTAAAAGACAAATACCATAGGCCTAATAAGCTCAGAGCGAAAAGAGGTAAGAAACGTCGGAGGAAAAAAAAGGCGAGTTTAAACGCACGATTTCATTACAAAAAAAAAAAAAATTCTCAAAATTACTATTTGTAATATTTTACAAATTATTGTATCGTAAAAACATTTTATTTTTATATAACGTATTATTATTATAAAAAAAAAATAATTTGTCTTTAAACACGTGTGCACATAATACGTATAACTATTTAGCTTTAAAAAAATATTTTTTTTTTGTCTCTTATATTTTAAAACGGAATTAATTTCGATTTTTTTTTTTTGTTCCAAACGTATTTTCTTATATAAACGAATTGGCTAAAAATGTAGATATTTCGAATAGTAAAATTTTTTTTTAAAAGTATACACTTATTGTCAACATAAATTTTACGTTTTTTTTTTCGTAATTAAATAAAATTCTGTGTATTATAATAACATATACGTTGAAATTGGATACACAGAAATTGAAAATTAAATATAATAGTATTTTTTTTTTTACCCACTTATTGTATGCTCCATTTAAATATTGTAAGTGTATATTAATAAAATGCAAATTAATAATAGCGATATATTTACTCAAAATTAAAAAAAATTATTTGTTTTCTATAATAATGTAATATTTTTCGTTTAAATCAAATTAACGAAATACTCGAAAAAGTATAATAAAACGTTATAAATACAGTCGCAATTGCATAATATTAAACAATTTAGTACGATAACATATAAAATATAAATTACTTATAATTATTACCGCAGAATTCGAATCGAATAATTTAAAAAAATTATGTAAAAATAGCTTTATTTTTGTAATCGATATTGCGTACGGGATATCGTTTATGCGTTAAACATCTCCGCGAATTTTCAAACAACATGGAAAATATCAGACGTTTAATTTTTGTTTTTAATTAAAGAATTCGTGATATTATTTATATATTTACATACGAGCTTGGATGTAAAAATAGGCCTTGTACGTCACTCCACCCACAGGAACTACACCCATCCTGTCCATAATTGCATGATTAGTCTCAATAGTGTACAATTTCTAAATCTAAAATAACTATAATATATATATAGCCATGTGTGCACGATGTATTTTTATTATTTAAAAATGTGTATATTTTGCGTAATCGGAAACGATAATTTTTATTTTATTTTTTTCATTTTACTTACTTAACGCTTATAATTCGTTTACATATTTAATGTACGAAAAAATGTACAACTATATATTAATAAATTAAAAACATTTTTTTTTTTCGTTAATAAACAAAAACGTTCGCGATTTAATCACGAAATCGTACGGATATGGTTTCGCTCGAATATTTATTAAAGTGTTGTAATAAGTTCGTCAACAGATCCTTATAACGAGATCCCATCCAAAAACAGATAAATGTCTGCCAGACCGAGTGTTTACGTAATATAATACTTAATAAAATAGTAAAAACTCAAAAAAAAAAATCAAATAAAAGACCAAAAAGGGTAGGCGAAAGGAAATGGAAATAAAAAAATAAAAGCCATAAATTAATACTCGTAAATAACGAATTTGTATATATGAATATACGATCGAGCCAAAGAGTGTTGTGAAAAATAAAGAAATGTTTAGGAGTTGTTGTGTTAAATTTGTTTATTTTATTCGCTGCCGGTTTAAGCGAAAAAGAAAAATACCACAACAGAATAAAACGAAAAAACGAACAAAATTTTTTAATTTACATTATGAATATTAAAGTAAAAATTGACACGGAGTTAAAAAAATAGATAAAAACAACGGCAAAGGAATTGTTTACATAGTGAAATTAAATTATTAAAAAACAATCACGACGCTTTATATTAATATTTGTTGATATTATAAATCATTATTTTTTAAACCTGTTTGTATATACATTATAATATATAAATAATAATATATACAATTATCATATATATATGGTAATTCTTTCCAAATTTATTATGTCTTTTTCTCAAAAATTACAAGTCATTATCCATATTTAAAGTAATAGTATTTTATTTAGTTTCCATTGCATGTTTCGCAAAATTTGGATTCGGATTAGCTTTTTTATATTTTGTATTGAAATTTGTATTCGTTTTACCAATAACATCTCCTATATATTTTTTTATTTTTCACGATACTCTGTGGCTTTTACATTTACGCGTATGTATATATTTTATTGTTTATATATATATAAATTTAATACAATATACACGTATATTTATATGTATTTTGTTTATTTGGGTGTATACGTATTAAGTAGGGCACGGATGTTGATGTTCTAAAAAACTTATAAAGGTGCTCTAAAAAATACATTTATAACCTAAAAATCACAAAAAAATGCCCTAAAAACCTACAAAAATGCCCTTTAGAAATATTAAAAATTAATACACTTGCATATTAAACAACTATAATTATTGTATTATAGGTATATGTAATATAAATATACTACATATACCTAATACAACGTATACGACGTTTATACGACGTATTTTAGAATCATTATTCGCAGTTTTTCTCAACTTTTTACGGGTTTTTTAAAACTAAAATGTATGCACAAAGTGAAAAAAAGTAAAAAAAAAATACGTAAATAGTAAAAAAAAGCAATAATAAAAATAAAATCGTTATTTTTCTGGCGATTACGGAAAACAAATAAGAAAATGACCTTAAAATGCCAGAAAATGCTCTAAAACACAAAAAAAAGCAAAAGAATGCAAAATAAAACTTAGTTATTTAGATACATGTGTTATTGTATCACATTTTTTTTAGCTAAGGAAGCATCACGTAAGAATTTCTAAAAAAAAAAAAAATGCAAAAATCATCGACATCCGGACCTTGGTAATAATTATACGAATAAAATGAAAATTAAATGTCCGGATTTTCAGTATTGTTACGAGACAAAATTCCTTTGAATTTTCAATACATTTCGTTAAACGTATACGTTCAAAACATTTTATAGTTTATAATAATAAACACATATATATATATATATAAATTATAATAATGACAATAATATAATGTATTTAATATACACAACACAGCTGCGCAATAATAGGAAATTCGAACATTATATTATCATCCACCCCGTCCGTGCGCACAGATCCGTCGACCTGCAGTGAAGTCTACTACTAGATGTCTATTCATCTGTCATCGTTTTCATTGTGCGGCACCATGTGTTACTGTATATAAAAAAAAAAACACACACACACACGTATTAATGACTATTGTATACGTGCGTGTGAGTATGTAAATAATGAATGTGTGTGTTAACCCCATCACCGGTTTTGGATGTTATAATATTACGTATGTACGCGGTTACTTCCTCTGTTCGCGGGTGTGGTGCACTCCTATCCAATCTGTGCTCACGCAGCGGATCTACACCGCTCAGTCAGTCGATGATGCTGAACACCGTCGAACAAACGTAGATTTTTTTTTTCTACTGTAACCCTTCGAAATAAATAAAGTAGTCCTGTGGTGGTGATCGTACGTTAATAACTGCATTATATATATATTACGCACGTACGTTTCTTCTTTTTTTTTTGCAGCGATTTTGTTGTAATTATTCACGCCGTTTAATGCGAAATAAATTCTGAACTCTGTTGCAGAAGCTAAAGCGTTAGTCGATAAAAGCGGAAAGTCGAAACAGCTGTCTGCAGCAGCAGAAGACGCGGGAACGACGAGTAAAAAAAGTAAGTACACCACACAATTTTTTTTTTTATAAAATTTAACCGCGTATAATATTATATACGTCGTCTGTCGCGAGCTTAAGTGTACCCAGTGCCGTAACTTGTATTCCAGGCGTCCGTTTGCAAAATATTTTATTTGGGGCCTTAAGGAACCTCTTTTAAAAAAACTCAAAATACTGCGAATATAAATATACTGGTCCAAAAACAAGCCTCATTGCGTAGTATATTATAATAATAACAGTGTGATTTTTACGTACGGTATTTTACTTAATTACAATTTATTACGAAAATAAACGATTTGTCTTGTACAAAATTATTATATTTTTATTTTCGAAATAATCAAACTAAATTCACGATTCTTTATAATTTTACTCATTTTAATGGGTTTTTTTTTCATGCTTTAAGGTTTATCATAAATTATTTTATTATATTATTATATTAACCGTGTTAATTTTCGGAGCTTCTTCATTTTCTCTGCCCAATATAGCGATGTTTGAAATTAACCTACTGTTGTTTCATCGGAGGTGCAGAATTCATAAATTCATTCCGTGCACAACGTGCATAACGTTTATAGAGTTACACATACTCGATGGCATTTTCGAGAGTGGATAACTGATAACCTATTATCTATGGTCTAGACCAGTGGTCGGCAACCTTTTGGACTCTCATTCAACATTTAAAAAGGTTTCGCGAGCAGGACGTAAATAAAAATTTGATACGTTTATTAAAAAAAAAAAAAAACAAATTTAATTAATAAATAATAAATTTAAGAATACAGTAAATAATAAAAAAAAAATTATATAAAATTACGGAAATTACAATTGTTTGTTAAAAACAGGCTTAATGCGATTTTCGTTATTGAATATTGTTCACGAATTTTTTTCAATTCCCACGTCAAAAATACTAGTGCTCGCTCTGAGTGCATACACGTGGTAGACACGGTCGTCTGTTAAACGCTACCACCGCGGTGGTATTGGTTTTAAATTATTTTCCATACGATACAAGGCTCGTTTATACACACGTACGTAGACCTATTTTGCAGCTATATTTCTAATTTCTGTAAACCGCGGAGGAAGTCTCGCGGAAAGAAAAAAAGTAAAGGTGATCGTTTTAACGCGTTTCCGAGGACGTCTATTGTCACTGCAAAATCTATTATTTCCTTTTGAAACCCGACAGAATCATCGTTCACGTCAAATTTAAATTAAAATTACGAAATACTCGCTGTGGTGGTGTGATAAATTCAAACGGTGTGGAGAGGAGACGATATCGAGGCAGTACCGGATTCAGGCGATACCCTGTGGCATTTGCCGTACCCGGTCGGTTGTCCTACGGCACTGAGCGTACCGCTCATCACGGTAAATTATTCGTAAGAAAAAAAAAATACATGTACGTCTGATAAAACTATTATTATTATTATCGTTTAAGCGGTATTTTTTTCTAACGAATTTCAGTGTTTAATCGTAAACGTATATCGGCGTGTTATATTGTCCGACGCTTTGGTATAGGTATATATATATTGAAAAAAAAAAATGTTTTTTTTTTCTTGATATAAATCCGCTGTCAGGTAAAAGAGTTCGAAAACGTAGGAGGAAAAAGAAACCGGCGGTACGGCCGGACGACGATCGGCCAGCAGCAACGTTACCCGCGGCGGCTACGTGCGCCGCAACCGAAGAACCGATTCGGCCGGAGCGCTGGCCGATAACCGCGGTACCGACGACGCCGACGGAATGTCCGGAAATCGAAATCGTACGGGCGGATTCGGATTTACGGGTGGACGAACCGGAGTGGATCGAACGGAACGAAGCGCTCTTGTTGGCCGAACTGGAAACGCGCGGACGAGCCGGTTTGCCGGTCCACGTGGTGGTCCGAGCGGAGAGAGTCGCGCAGTCCGCGTCGGCGGCCGAGTGTTGCCGGATAATTCCGGATTTTTGCCGCCTGGACGTTATCAGAGAGGAAACGAGCGCTAGCGACGAGGACCGGGAAAAGAGGCGTTCCGCGGCGCCGGAACACGAGGAAAACCCGGGTTTCCGGCCGTTGCGGCACCGACGTCTCGAAAGACTGGTGTCGCCGTCTTTGGTCAGAGAATCGTCGGAGGTCCTGGGATTCGCCGACGCGGTGACCGCTACGGACGTCGACGGGCGCGCGGTCGAGCCGGAAACGTTCGGGCCGCCGCCGTCCGGAAGCCGATTGTTGTTCTTTGACGAAGAGAACAATAACGAAAGCGACGCGGACGGCGGCGTTACGAGCGATTCGGCGGAACGCGGAACGCTTACCGGCAACGACGATGACGCGAGCAGCGAACACGTGGAAAATCGAACGTTTACCGACGGATCCGTCGAATCCGCGCGAGACAACGGCCGAGCACGGCGGCCCGTCGAATTGGCCGGTTCGCGCGACACTCCGAGCGCCTGCCGTCGAGCGGACGGCGAAACGGAACGTTGGTCGGACGACAGCACCGTCGTGCCGCCGCGCGACCGCCGCAGAGCGCGCCGGGAGACCGGAGTGCCGTCGGTGACGGACAGATTGAAGGAAATCGCCAGGTCGCTTCGGGAAGACACGGACGATTACGAGGATTCGGCGGCGCAGTCGCAGACGAGTTCCGCGCGCGTTTCCACGACTACTTCGGCGGCCGCGGCGGACGCGGACGTGGACACGGACTGGGTGAGTTACACGGTGTCCGACGACGGCGGCGGCGAATCGTCCAAGTCGCTGTGCCTGTCGCCCGGCCAGTCCGGGTCCAGTCACGCGCCGTCCACCGTTACCGAGACGTCGGAAATAATCGATTTGCACCGGAAATTCGCGGACAGGACGAAAGGCCCGGACCCGTACACGGACCCGTGGCTCGCGGCGCGGGTGCACATTACGGGCTACGAAAAACCCGGTCGGTCGCGTCCGGAATCGCCGCGGTACCGCTACGCTTCCGAGGTTATCGACGAGGCGTGTCGGATGTGCGGCACCAGCGACGAACCGCTGTCCGACGCGCAATGCCTGGTGTCTTTGCGCAGGTATCGCGAAACCCGATCCAGGCTGTTGGACGTGATCCAGCGGGAACAACGGCTCGACGATCATCGATCGTCAGTCGTCGATCGACAGCGCGCCGCCGCCGCCGCCGCCGCCGCCACCGACCGCGACGACGATGCCCACGACGTTTATCGACACGCTGTCGGTACCGGACCGGTACACGCGGCAACTCATGTACGCGGAGTACATGGAAAAGGTGAAGGAAAGGGAAAACAGAGTGCACAACAAAGTGATAAGGATAACGAAACCGCGGTGCGGTAGACCGTTGCCGTCGGCGTGTCTGTCGTCGTTCGCGGACGTCGACGCGGAATTTCTGAGCAAAGCCAGACAGAGACTGGAAAAGTTGGGCGTCCGGACGAACGGGAACGTCGTCCGCGTGAACGACGACCGCGAACACTATCCCAGACACTTGGTGGACATCGTGCCGGAAGAAGAAGTTTGCATCGAGGAAGTTCATATGAACGGTGAGTGGGCGAGTGGCAGAGTGCGTGTTTTACCTTTTTTTTTTCTATTTCGTGTGTTTTTCTTTTTTTGGTTTTGATTTTTGTTTTACACTAACACGGTGTGTTGTAAATTACGACGACGTAGCTCCGAACGCGTTTCGAAGAAGATGACGTAGAAGAAGGAGTTTCTAAAAAAAAAATAAGTAAGCGCTAGAAAAACGCGATTTGGGGGGGGGGCAGGCGAATTAATAGAGAAAATATTTTCACAAGGAAAAAAACGGAGCGGATTCGTTTTCGAAACGCGTACGAAGAGAAAGTATTAAAAAAATTCCGAAGATCGTCCGAAGTAGTAGCGTTTCCAGCGTTGTACGCGAATCGACTCCGAAATCTGGTTCGTTTAATTCGCGTAACGATGAAATACACTATTTTAACACTCTCTCGCTCGCTCACGAGTTTCATCGTACCAACTCTGCGAAAAGTGATTTGAAAAACCGATTTTGGGTTCGCACAAGGCCGGTTTTAGGCGTAGGCGACGTAGGCCCAGGCCTACGGCGGCATTATATATGAGAGAGGCATATTTTGAATTGAATACGAAAAAATTATTATGTTATAATATCAAAATATCAAATGATTTTAGATTTGCCTACATGTCAAAAATTGCTAGCACCGGCCCTGGGTTCGCACGTCTTGTGTGTGCGCGGAAGAAAACTCAACATTCAGTCAATTAATAAAGAAACCGACAAGCCTTCGAATCCGAGAATTTCTAGAAGTACCTACGGTTTTGAAAATACACGCGTAAACGAATGTTTTTTTTTTTTTACGAGTATAGCGAGTTTTGTACAAAAATTAAAAATAAAAGTCGTTTAAAGTCCAGATGAACTGGCGGCTTACTAATCGTCTACAAAACCGATTTACGGGAGAAAAAAAAAAATAAAAAATTGCTCGGCCCCCGATCCGTGGGCCAGACCACGCGGACTGCCTGGCAACAACAGCCGCCTGCAGTGTCGGTCTGCACGAAACCGTAGTGCACACTATTTTTATAAACGACACGTCGTCGTCGTCGTCGTCGTCGGACAACTGGACAGACCGAATTCTGTTTCTATAATTAAAACACGGAGAGAGACAGTGCAGTGTGAGCAGCAGAGAGGTGAGACACGCGAAACCCTACACGATTTTTGTGCGGAATAACAAGAAAAAAAAAAAAAATACACATTTAAAATACGCGGAAGGCTCGTCTCGTCCGTATACGGATATAACGAACGGATCCGAAATGGAGACGAGTAAAAAAAAAAAAACGAAAAATTGTCCAAAGTTTTTTTAAAAAATTACCGTCCGTATATGGGGAAAAAATAATGAACATTTTAAATGCCGCCCCCGTTGTCGTTGATTACAGTCGGATCGAGTAACAACAGAGTGTTTAAACGACGGATATCCGATTGTTCACTTCTCGACGAGATCGATCAAGTTTTTGGCGGATTTTTGACTAGGAGAAACATAGGTTCGTCGACGATACACTATTATATTACAATGTATCTACGCATGCCGCGCAATGATTTTGCCAGAGCCGGATTAATGAAAAAACGGCCCTGGCCTAACTCAATCTGGGGGCCCTAATTTTACATCAACAAACAAATTTCTTATTTAGTGATGCAACAAAAAAAAAAAAAAGTTTTGGAAGAGCCGTTAGTCTGACCCTGCCTATAAATTTGGAAACACAAAATGATAGTCTCAACATTTTTTTGGGGTCCCGGGCTATAGCCCTCTTAGCCCCCCCCCTTAATCCGGCTCTGGTTTTTGCATCGAGTCTGTGCTCGTGTTTTGTGTACGGTTTCTTTTTTTTTTTTAAAAGAGCATTTTGTGATCGGTCATGATCTCACCGTCGATTAAAATCTCCTTTTCGCGCGCGCAAAAAAAAAAATAAAATATTCCGTGTCCGGTGTACAGTAACATATTGTCTCCCGCCCTGTTGATTTGACGGAACAGTAGAGTGATTTTGTCGGTTATAAAGTGTATTAATATGGAACGCATTTTGCATCGTTTTCCAAAGCTTATTGTGCGATGTGACAAATTCGTTTTATGTACGCTTTCGAACGAGAACAAGAAAATTTATTTTGCATTTTTTTTTTTTGACGATTTTTAGATTTATTTTCTTAATTTTTTTTTTTTTTGTAAAGTATTTTAGAGTTTTCGGAGCATTTTGGATAGAAAATACGAAACGAAAATTTTATTTTAAGATTTTCGCACACATCAGCGCGAATTTTACGTAAACAAATTATAAAATACTCGTATTATCGGACAATATACAGTCGTAGTGACAGAATTTTTTTTTGACCTTAAAAGAAGACCGATTCGATGAGATCTCTGTAAAACACTTTTTTTAAAAAAAATTTATATCGTTTATACCGAAATTATTAAAAACAAACGAATTTTTAGCGCATCATTTTGAATTTTCGGGGCATAAAAGCGTTTTTTTAAAGAATTTTTCAGCGTTTTATTTAACATTAATTTCCCAGCTCTAGTTATAAAATAATAAAAAAAAAAAACGAATTTTATTTTACCAAAGATTACGGCTAATGTTTCGCAATGACATTGGAATTTGAAAAATCAGATGTCGATTTGATTTGATTTAATCCGATGAAAATCCTTACTGTTAAAAACGTTTATACTGCATACACGCGGAATAAAATATTTTCAATAAAAATCGACAAATTATATTGTAATTAAATTTCGTTGATGCGCGGTGCAATTTTCGAATGACAAATATTTCTCGTTTCATTAATTTAAATTGAAAAATAAATATAAAACGTAAATTATTACAAAAAAAAAAATAATAAAAATAAAGATATAATAATGTTTTTTTTTGTTCCGTTTCAAACGCGTTTACAGTAAATAATATTGACTAATCGACAATAATATTGCAATAATGTTAAATAATATTATAATAAATATTTTTAAGAAAACAGTAAACACGCGGTCATTGTGATGAGTTATAATGTTTTTTTTCCACTTCGTTTTAATGACGTAAAAAAAAAAAATATTTAATTTTTACGAGAACGCGTGTTTTTAAAAAAAAATTTATTTTAAACGAATCAAATTTGTACTGTACCGTGTAAAAAAATACACACGTCATTTGTCATAATATTATGTGTACGGCGCGATGAGTGTATATACGTATATACGAGTGAAAAATGAATTTTTACGTGTGTAAGCCTCCGGTAAAAATCTAATAATAAAACAGGTGCCGTCGTCAGAAAGTCGGCCACCGTCGAGTCTCAGAGATCGCATTAGCCAATATTTTTTTTTTTTCATTATTTTTATTTATACAGTATATTTTTACGTTCATTTTTACTCCCACCTCGCAGAGATTTCCCGCGGTATTCGAAATATATATGAAAAAAAAAAATAAGAATTAAAACAGTAGCGCCTCAGCGTCGCGTACGTACTATTCGAAGACCGACGACGCCGGAAAGTGTGTGTGCGCGCGCGCGCACAGTGTTTGTATTATAAACAAAATAAAAAAACATTTTATTCTATATAATTAAATCTTTTCGAAGAGTTTCGCCGGTAGTGTCGGTTTGTGCAGTGCTCGAAAAAAAAAAACATTAAGCGAGTCGAGAAATAAAGGGGAAAAAAAGACCGCTTCGATACGGTTTTTTTTGGGAAAATTAATGAATCCATGATGCGAGATCAGAGTAAAATCCGTCCGCAGTTCAGAGCCGACACTAAAAAAGCAGGTACGAGAATATTGTTCGCCTCTCCCAATTATATATTGTAATAACGATTTTTTTTTTTGTTGAAAAAATTCCAAAAAAAACACACACGTTTTTGGACGTTTTTTTTCTTCAAAATTTCGCGCAAAACGTTTCTGCGGGTTTTTTTTACATTATGTATGTATTTATTATATTTTACAAACACTTCGATTTCGGACACTTTTCCTTTCGGTGTATTTCACGCGATCGGAAATGATTCAACGCGATTATCGTTTTCATTTTCGTAAAAATATGTACGCTTAATTTCAATAAAACGCGCTGGGCAATAATTATAATATGAAAATATATAAAAAGCACACGTACCGAGTCATATTATGACTAAAATGACGTTCGGGGACGTTTTAAATTTTATTTCGAAAAAATTTCTTGTACATACGAACTCGATTGTAAGCAGTTCAATTTGATTTCTATGCATATATTATTTCGTAAGCACCGTATTATAACGTCTGAGTTTATGCGAAAAAAAAAACCGAAATTACACTGCGTATTTTACGAAGTTCGAGCGTTTTAAATCGACCGGTCTCCGTATATATGTCGTAGTCATATCAGGCAAATAGTCAAATAATTTAATTTTTATGCGATTTTACTATCCGTCTAGACATTTATTTAAATGCCTAGTCATTTAATTAAATGTCTAGACGTTTAACTAAATGCCTATTTCAAGTCAGGCAAATAATAAAAAAAACTACATTTTCTTGTTGATCTTATAGTATAAATCGTATTTTATTTAATTTCGTGTCCATGATAAAATATAAAAGTATAAAGTGTATAAAATATAACTTCCGTTGGTTTTTACCTTTGAAAAGTCGATTGTTGAAATAGGCGTTTAACTACACGTCTAGGCGGATAGTAAAATCGCATAAAAATTAAATTATTTGACTATTTGGCTGATTTGACTATATTATGCTTACGACATATATATATATCTATATATGTAGATAAATTTAAAACGTTTTCATTCGGTTACACGCACAAACGAATTAAACTTTTTGAAATAATAAAATAACAGATATAATGTCGAGCGTGTGGTTCGGTCGAAAGTAATGAATTAGAATCATTTCTATTTATGTGTGTTGAATTTTTTAAATCGCTCGCCTTTTCGTATTAAAATTCGTAAATTTCCGGAATTTAAATTTTAAAACCGTTTTACGCATAACAAAAAAAAAAAGTGCCGATTTTTTTTTACAATAACATTTATATACACGTTTTGTGCTTTCGACGACGACGTTATTTAATTAAATACATTATTTCGTAACGATTATTATTATTATTTATTATTTAAATATTATCTTTTGGACCGTAATTTTTCTATTCAATATACTATTTTACAATAAAATCCGTCCGTTTGCGCGTTTAAATTAAATCTTTCTTACACGCAGTAATATTTTTTTGTAGAAGTCTATAGTGTATACTGTTAAACCGTGATTTTAATTTTAATAATTTTTCCATCAATAAATTTTGTTTTCAGCCGCCAATAGCCGGCCAATCAAAGCGATATATATGTATTGTTTTTGGAACAAACGCGAATTAATGACGATTGAATTGATTTTTTTTTCTCTACGATTTCCCATTTTTTTTTTTTTTATACGATATATATTTTTTTCTCTCCTAGACGCGCGTCTGTCCGTCACGTTACTTCAGCCATGCTCTTTGAAGAAATTTCGTTTAAAACGAATCACAGAAATATTATAGAACCGTAGGCGCGTTTGCCAAAAAAAAAAAAAAACCACTGCACCCGGTGCCAGACTACGCCAGGAAACCGGACTACACGTGTATAATACCGTTTGTTGCTCGGACTTCCGTTTTTTTTTTCTATGATTTTCGACGGTTCAAACGATTATTATTAATCGTATAAAGTACGTCACAATGTATTGCAAATTTGTAAAAATAGGTAACAAGTAGTTGCATTAAACAAAATTATAGTTACAGGGACTAGAACACCTGCACATATCAGGAACATGAATGAATATATTAGAGCTTGAAATACGTTAACATAGTCGTCAATCGCTGTATCGTTTTCAACCAGGAAATCTTCAATAACATCAGCGTACAATTTCAATGGACAATCTCTTATTATTAAACGATATTTTCCTCCTAATTTTTTTTTTTTTAATTGACCTCGTTATAAATAATAACGAAAAAAAAATGTATGGTTCGATTATAATAATAATATTTCTTAATAACGTCGTTATATTATTATTATTATACACATATTGCAGTGTGTACACAGACTAAACTCATCTCGGCGTTATTATATAATAATATATATAGATGATATTATTTGTTTCTACAATATAATAATATGCGCGGCGTATATACTCCAACATCTGGCACAACCGAACATTTGACATTTTGCCAGTACTCGCGTGCGTTTCTTTTTTCGGTCCGTCCGAGTGCGTGAATCACTTTTTGGCTCTCTTGCGATTATACTAACGTGCACCACCTATGTGTCGCGTGGGCGGCTTTTTTTTTTTTGAAAATATAAAAATTAATCGAGTTATATGTGTATATTTATGAATATCGGTAAAATCCGATACGATGGGAAATTTGTGTATAATAAAAATAAAATGAAATTGCGCGAAAAGAAACGCTTTTTTTTATCGAAGAAGAAAATCGACTCGCGCTGCGACTGCCTATTTTTATTAAATATCGTCGTCTAGTAGAGACACGGGTTTTGACCGCTAGATGGCGCGTGTATAAATTCAAACGGTGACTTTCGCAACGAAATCCCCGACCAACGATATCGTAATATTCGGAACGATTTCTACGCGTTTCGAAACGAAAACGTTGGCGTTTAAATTTTAATATCGCTTTTAGAATCTGTCGAATATTGTGAAAACTTTTGATCAATAGCGCGCTAAAAAAAAAAAAGCGTCACACGTTGCAACTGCTGTTGCGTACGGGGGCAAACCGTCAGGTCATCAGGCAAATCGTATTACGAAAACCGTTTTGTTTTTATTTCCAATTGTATTCGAAAAATAATTTTTAATTTTCGTTTTTTTTTATTCTGCGGTTTATTCGAAACCGTTCTCCGTTTCCACTATCCGACGCTGTTCTTCCTACATCGATGATTCGTCCGCTGCAGACCCGGTGGTCGCTCCGCCGCCGTTGTCCCGAGCGTCATCTCGGTCTTTTCCCGTCCGGTGACCTCGTGAACTACTCTGTCCTCTCGGTCTCGTCCTGCTCAGCTATAACTTTTTAAAATTCCTAATGTCCTACGTATGTCCTTCTCGAATGTGAATAGCTTTTTTCTTCCCCGCCGGTCTGCTTTCGGTCGACGTCCGCACGCACACTGTAAAATATATACCGACTTCAGTATCGAGTTAATTCTCTTGTTTTTTAAATGCGACGTACAGAAAAAAAAAAAAAGTACGTTTAATTTTAAGAGCTCACAATTATTGACGTTCTACGATTTTATAATACGCGTACGTGTATTCTTTACCGAGGAAAAAAAAATTACTGTAAAGTATACACGTATGACTGAAATATATGAAATTAGAATGCAAATAAAAATGAAAACACACCTGTGTGTGTGTGACCCGCGACCGTTTGAGTTCGACGTGTAGGCAGAAAAAAAAAAGAGTCTCCCATATGTTTTTACGCGTTATAGCGCGGTAGGTATACGATACAGTATCACGGTTACATATAATTCAGTCAAACGCATGTTTTGTGTTCCGCGTGAACGTACAGCGCTGAACAATTTCGTTGAACAAAAAAAAAAAATAATAATAATAATAATAATAATAATAATAGTAGTAAATAATAAAAGTGAATTCGATTTCGTACGCATATTATTATCGGAGCATGTGCGTTGTCTGTGACTTGTTGGAATTGATTTCGCTGTTGGTGCTGGCGCTCAGGCCTCATCGTTTCGCTAACGGCAACGAATGTATTTGCGCAGGTGTTTGGTCGCCGGAGCTGAAGCACAAATCGTTGGACTCGAAGGACGTGGTGCGGAGAGTGGAGAGCGGCAGACAACAGCCGTCCGCCGCGGAACAACTGCCTCCGGTATGGACGCCGAATTCCAGTCCGACGCCGGACAGGAAAGCGTACAAACCGGTCAGGTTCGAATCGCCCACGTTGTCCCGGAAGAAAATCAACACAGCAGCGGACACTGTTAAAAAAGTAGGCAATTTTTAAAATTTTTATTTCGAGAATTTCGTTTAAATTTTAAGTTATTAAGAGTTAGTTGTTTGAGTTATTTGTCAAGTCACTGACATCGACGAACCTCTGTTGTTTATTCTGTTGTATACGATAAATCGCAGACGCCTCCGAAGCCTCCCGTCGATTTGCCCGCGTCGAGTCCGCCGCCGCCGCCGCCGCCTTCGCCGCCTTCCTCGTCAGCGTTTCATCATTCGGCGACGTTGAAAAAACAAGGTAAGCCCGCAATATTTTTCCCGTTCACGCACACGCTATTTTCTTTTTTTTATCGATTGTCTTGCGCACTTTTAACTCTATTATATCACGGTTTTGGTGCAAGGCGATGAAAACGTTCACAACAGCACGGACAGGAGACTACCGAGAGTTCAAAGCCCCACTGTCACGCTCCTTCAAAAAGCAAGAGGTATGGCACTTTTTTTCAAATTAATAACGCGACGACGACACAAGCCATTTTCGCATAAATATCACACGAATTTTATTACTGTATAGAACGACTTTTTTTCATTTCAAAAATTCATTATTAGCGACATTTATTTAAAAATTTTAAATCTGTTCGAATAATTATTATTTAAAGACTTATGAAAAAAAAAAATTAGAAATATGGGGAAGTCGATCTCAATAGTAGACTTCACGACGAATTCGAATCTGTTTTTAAATTCATTATCGCACCACTAGAACGCTGGAAGCAGGAAACGTCTATTTTGCTATGTTTCGTGTGTGTGTGTGTGTAAGACGAAAAGAGAAAATGCCCGCTTTCAATTCCTCTTATTAATATACGTCTTTGTGTTTTGTAACGGTTTTAAACTATTCTGGCAGTGGAGTATAGGTAAATATACGTAGAAAAAAAAAATGCTGAGCAGGTCACATATAATTTTCCTCTATTCTATTCGTTACGTCTTTAGACGGATTAAACCGTATCAGTGGCGTACACAACAGTGGCGGTTATAAGGGGGTGATATGTGAATCGCCCCACCCCCCACGGGATATGATATTTTAAAATTTAGTTGGGTAACGCGTCAGCCGATCGTAATAAAACGGGAAAAGAAAGTAGTCGCCAGATAGCGCTACGACAACATAGAGGGCGTGGCAGAAAGGCGGCTTATAAATAGTGGTCCGAAACCACTGGACCGCTCAGTGTAGTCACGATTGTCACGCTTGAACAACGTTGTTTGCGTCTGCCTGCGGTGTGTGCGTGTGTTCGAGACTGACCGCTACCTATGTTGTGTCGTATAATAATAATAATAAATAATATAAATTGCATACGCGTGTACGATCGGTCACTCGGTCAGCGTCAAACTAAGCACCCGCATGTACCGACATAGCGCGTCAGCCGACCGTAATCAAACGAGAAAAAATAAACGCGTAAACGTGTAGACGATTGTACAACGAGTAAAAATGAATCCTTACGTTCATTTCATTTCACTGAAATACGCGAAATAATAATATTATTATTAATAATAAAAGAATAAATAAATAACATTGCATACGCGCGTACGAACGGTTGCTCGGTCAGCGTCAAACTAAACATCTGCATATACGGACACAACGCGTCAACCGATCGTAATAAAACGGGAAAAGAAAGTAGTCACCAGATAACGCTACGACGCAGTATAGAGGGCGTGGCAGAAAGGCGCTTATAAATAGCGGTCCGAAACGATCGAACCGCTCAGTATAGTCACAACGGTCACGCGTGAACAACGTTGTTCGCGTCTGACTGCGGTGTGTTTGTGCGTGTGTGTGGTGTGTGAGACTGACTGCTATTTATATGCGTTTTCTGCCACGCCCTCTATGTTGTGTCGTAGCGCAATCTGCTGGTGAGTACTTTCTTTTCCCGTTTTATTGGTATTTCATTTACGTTCCATGCGCGTTGTTCTTCCTTTTTCTACATCTACATTTCGTCTTGGTCATCACCCGTCAGTGTGGATATTTTATTGGCAGAAGGGGTTGGCTCCAGTTTTGCCCCTCCTCCCTTGAACATCATGTATAACCGCCACTGGTACACAAGGGTTTGAAGGTTTAAACCCACTGTATTGTCTTTATTTATATCGACAAAAAAATCGATTTTTAACGTCAAAAACTAAATAAACGAATTCCATTTTGAGTTCCTTTCCACACTGGTCTGTATATTGTAGCTAAGAGTATGTAACTATTTGAATATATAATTTAAACGTGTTACCAAACACAATTTTTTTTTCATAGTTATATTTTGTGAATGAATTTAAATCGTTATTTGAAAATTTGTTTCTCTTATTTTTTTAATAATCAAAATACGAGAAAAAACTCAATGTCAGTGTACAGGTGTTAATATTTTGAATCGGTATAATTTTTCAGATCGAAAATATTTTTATTATTAAGTGATTTAGGAAAGAACTAATATCATCCGAGTGTAATCAATTACATTACGCGGTTTTAGCCGAAGAGGTCATTGAAGAAATTGGGGGAAGCGAAAATAAAATATTAGATGTTATTCTGTAAAAAAATATTATAATATGTAAAGACAACTTTTTACAAAACTATTTGAATTAACTCCCTTTTAAAAAAATCTTTTTACGCCGAACTATATACGATATTTTTCGAAACGCTTAAACGTTATTTGTTAAACGTATCATATATTTTTCTTCCCTCCCCCCCGCTAATATAATATATACTTATTTATAGACAATTAATATATAAATATATTTTAATCAAGAGATCGACCGATATATTTTTATGTTCTACACATTTTTTTAAAGTTTATAAGCACTATATATAGTATGTACATAATTTTAAAAAAAATATGTAATAAAATTGACATTGGTACTGTATATTATGTGACCTACCGACCTTTTATAATGTTGCAAATGACCTATACGCCGGATTATATTTCTATAGTTTTGTATACATTTTTTTTTACACTATTTTTTTTTTTTTACAGCAATTCAGATTATGTAATTGAAACGATTAGTATACTTTTAACGACATCTAAAATTATTATTGACAATAACGTACCTCTCTTTATGGTATTTGTATAACTTTAAAAATAATCACTAGTAAATCGGTATAATTACTATTGGGATAAACAGTGGATAACAGCAAAAAAAAAAGTTTGTGATTATAACTACAAATAAATTATTGTTAATAAAATAAGTTGTTAATCGTCCAAAAAAAAAAAAAATATTAAACGTAATTTTTTTTTTTTATATAAAATAAAAATGGTTTATAAAATTCTCGAATATTGATATGCACCAGTACTCGGTTGTTGATATATCGTACCAATATTTAAAAAAAAAAAAATTTTAGATTTATCTTTCACTAAAGTGCTTTTTAATCCGTTGTAAATTTTAGTATATTATATTATTAAGACATGGATAATCGTTAAATTATTTCCGTCCACGACAATGGAATTAAGACGAAACAGTAATAAAATCTTAATATTGCATTCACAAAAAGCGCTCTGAAATATAAACACACACTAAGTCGCACAATCTGACTTTATATAAGAATTCAATTTTTTGAAAAATATCACTTTTTCCGCCGATTAATTTTAGACACACAATACGCAGTATACGAAATAATTCGGGCGTAATTGCGAGTTAAAAATTGATCTGCCCCCCCGCCACCACCAGGTCTTCGCAGTTAAACGTGATAAAAACACGTTTACATAATACATTTTATTGATATACCAACCGGTTTTAAATTATGAACATTTAAATTATTCGCACTTATGTGGAAAAAATATGCGTTTTAAATTTTAATAGTTGACAATTTGCGTATATGTTAATTGAATTACGCGTGACAATAATTGTTTCGTTCGTTAGCCGTAATATAAACGTGTACAGTCCGTCTAATATAAAGTATTATTTTTAATGATGAACAATTCACGGTCATTCTAACGAATACCGTTCGAAGTAATTGTAACTGTACGTATTTAAAAAAAATAAAAAATTTTTTTTTTATAATACCTACAAGAATATTGTTTAACGTACTGCGTGCGGTTATATTATATTTTATGCTATTATACTAAACATTAATTTTTTTTTTTTTTTTGTCTAATTGTTTTATAATATCGCGTTACAATTGTGACGGTAAAAATCCATATTTATTTATATAAAAATAATGTAAATGTATTTTATTTGCAGAAGGACAATTACCGAAAGGCTCCGCATACCTCGATTCAGACGAGTACAATATGGACAAAGAAAATAAAACGAGACGTTCTACTGCCAAACGCAACGTGAATACCGACGAAATAAGTAAGTAAAAATGTGTACGCTTACTCGGGGTGAAATATTTTTCGATTTCTGTGCAATTATAACGCGTTCGTCTAAAAGATCGACGCCGGTATACATATAAATATATATATTTGATCACGTTATAAAAGTATTATACGGTCTGAATAATTATATGTATTTCAAAACGTTAATATTATCAGCTGCGATTGCTGGCGAACACGTGAAGGATTATTTTAAGATAAGGCTGACCCGTTAATACGGAGTATAAGTGAATGTCTCAGTACGCGCACGGTATTTATTGTATACGCCACACGTTTTGTTTTCGGTATAATATTGTAAATGTTCATTAATTCGATTCGAAAAAATACGAATTCTGTGTTGTTGTTCGATTTCGTGGTTGATTTTTGTGATTTATTTTCAGAATATGCTTCGAGGCGCGAGTATGACAGTCAGTCCGACGAGAAAAAACAAAAGAAAATGGTGGAAATCAGCCCGAAGAAGTACGAAGGCATCGGGCCTACAACCAAAGAAGGCGTTCCCATCGTACTGAGATCGGTACGCACATAATATTATAATAATAATTACTCGGCGTTACTTAAAAAAAAAAATGTACGACGATTTATTGACCTATCGTTTTTCTTTTTTTTTCAGGAAATCAAAGAACCGAATCAACCGAAGTGGTACAAACAAATGTATGAATCATTACACAAGTTCCAATCCGACGGTGAGTTCATTTATATATAGGAATTATAACGTGTATAATTTTCAAAAAAAAAATAAACTGTTACAAAAATTAAAAAAATATATACATTACACACACGATAATATTGAGTTGTTGAAAATCCGCAGGATACACCTAATATATATTGTTAGTCGGTAATGCGTATTATTACAGATGAAGGCGTAACAGTACGGTACAGAACGTTAAAACGAGGTGATAAAATCTACGAATTTTCTCTATTCCGTAAACACGCTGGCGTTATGAGAAAAGCTTAGTTTTAATACAATAATATCGCGTAACGATTATGATCTAACACGCATTTATAAAATCGTAACAGTATTTAAATATAATTTTTGCTCATAATTGCGTTTGAATGGAACGTTCGAATTTATTCGTATCGTAAACCGTTCTGACGATAACAAAAAAAAAATAGAAGAAATAAAAAATTGTTTTTCTCGAAACGTTATAAAACATTGTGTCGAATTTGTATATTGGTTAGCGCTTGCTTTGAATGTGAAATAGAAACGTTTTTCTTAATATATTTTTTTCTTATATTGAATGATCGTAGAAAAACTAACACTACGCGTTTAATAAGTATTTCGTGGTCGTTGCATTAAATTATTGTATTGTAATTCTTCGTGCGCTACGATTAATCATTTTAAATACATATAAAAAAAGCTCGACGCAATCTGTTTTTTTTTTATAAGATATGCGTATCGGTGGTTTCGTGTTGTTCACGCGCGTTGTGACATTATTTTTCAGAACCGAGAGCTAGAAATGGCGATGGATATTTGTCAGAACCCGAAAAGGGATACGAATCGGATTTCGGGGAAAACAGACCGTTTCAAAACCTGGACGTCGAATACACAAAAACCGGTTCCGTGAGAAGACCGTAAGTACAGTCCGTTTTGAGTTTCCAACTTGAATACTTCAAATATGATTCTTTTTGCCATCGGAATTGTACGTCTATTGACAAAAAAAAAAAACTTACTGTTGTATTGCGTTATGTGTGCAGAATATCTCCGGTTAAATGCGGCCAAGACCGGTACAAGAATCAACCGAGACCGATCGAAAACTACGAACCGGGCCATTCTTCAATCGCCGAAAAGGAGACGAAACAGTTTTGGGACGATGTGATAAACGCTTTTGATGAGGTGAGCCGGAGCACCGACGATTGCGTGGTCGAACGCGCGTTGTATATATTTTGTTTACCAACGTTTTTCAGAATTCAGAACATCAAATCCCTCCTCGTCAAAATAATCGTTCGTCGTCGAAAAAATCGAATTTAGCACAGTGAGCAATTCGATTCGGATACAGTGGAAATAAAGCTTTGCAAAAAAAATTAATTAATAATAATTACGTTTTCAGAGCTTTAAAAGAATCCGGATACGACAGCGACTCCACGTTAGTGTTTAAAAGACGAGAGAACCAGTCACAGTGTCTTTCACCGACGGAACAAAAAACTGCTTACAAAGTAATCCAGAACGGTGGAGAAGTACCGTTCCAGGGTTTACGAAAAACTGTCCCCGATCGGCCTAAAGGTTAGATCATGTAATTCGTTATTCGTACTTTAAGCAATAGAATAAGGTCGATTGAATTGTTTTTTTTTTTTATCTTTCACCAAACAAACACGCACTTTTAATAATCGTGTACGCGAATATTTATGTCAAAATTTCGTAAAATAACATACGGAATACGCGTTGATTCAACACGATAACCTGTTTATAACGAAATTTGAATTCGAATCCGAATTTAAGTTTTGAAATTATCTTTTCTGTACATTGTTTCGACGCCTGCAAGAATAAATGCTCTGGAAATGTTTCTCTTTTTTTTTTTACCATTTACGAGTTTGTAAATAGTAAAATACTGTTTTACTGATGTGTGTTTTTATTAATATATTCAGTTTTTCGAATAGCGACGTTTTAAAAAGTCGCAAAAAATAGAGTAATTTTACATTCGTTAGACGAATGAACACGAAAAGTATGTTATGCAGTCCGAAACGATCGGAAAAAATAATATTACGTGGTACGTTTTACGCACTTTTCAATATACAATAATTTTTAATCTACACTTTTAACATAATTGAATACATTTAATTATTATTTATTGGATTATACATTGTCGAATTCACTAATCACTCGTTTGACTTTTGATATAATAACAAAATTCTGGGCAAAAGCACTAAAAAAAAAGACGCACCTTTTATTTTTATTTTATTTTTTTCGGGGGAAACACTGAAGGCAACTTATCGCAACTCGCTACACGGAAGCACCGGAATATTTGGACGAGTGCAATGCAATAATATATTAATAAGGTAATAACGGTTTAACGGATATTACAATATGATGCGCTTGTGTTGCACAAACATGAAGAATATGGATAATAGTTTTAAATATAATCGAATTTGATGTGTAGATATGGAGTTGGAGTACTTGCCAATCACGTCTCATTTAACTAAAATCCAAATTATGAAATACGATAACGAGATATTTCATCACCCTTGGAAGGAAGTCACTTGTTACCCAGTTTTTTCGACTTTTAAAAGAACAGCGAAATCGTCGGCTAGTTTTAGTGGATCGCCGTCGTCACCGCCTACACCTCCTCGGCGAGAATCGTCTCGCAAAAATTCCAGGCTCGAGCGATGGACAAAGGGCGCTGACGCGGAGTCTAGCGTCGAACTGAAAGTTTGTAAAACAAAGCCAGAAACAGTTAAGAGGGCGAAAAGCGCAAGTTTGAAAAGTTCTTCGAAAACGTACGCCAATGATTCGAAGAGAGAAAAAGATAAGTCGGTTAAAGTCAATATTACAACGTCAACGAGAGGCAAAAATCTTGTGAGATCGAGTACTTCGTCAACAAATTCGTCGGAATCGTCGTTGCCCAAAAAAACCAAATCGTTGTCGACTCCCGCAAGAACGATACCAGTTTCTAAAACAGCTCAGAAAACTGTTCCGAAGGAAAAGGTGTCGCAAACTAGTTTATTGAAAACTAACGGCGGAAAACGGCAAAGTAAAAAAATCGAAACCGTCAAGACGTCAATGAAATCGAATTTGAAGAGTGAAAAAATTAATAAAACTGACGAGAAGCCGAATCAGTTCGGAGAAGAATTCTTTCAACAGTTACTTTTAACGGACGACAACAAAACGCAGATGTGTAAAAAGAACGCGACCAAGGCCAAAGAGAAACCCGGCGTTATAAACCGTAAAGGAAGCAAAATAGATGTATATTTGACGAGTAAAAAGCCAGTATCTGAATCGAAATTTAAATCGTACGATAAATATCGGTCGTTTGGGATAACGGAATGGGACGAGTTTGGCGACGAAAGTGTCGATTACTTAAAAGGGAGAAGTGCCAGTGAACCGCCTTCGCGGTCACCGTCTTCTCGTCGTATTAAAAGTTTTCAAGCGCCGGTGAAGTTGATTGAAAGCGTAACGGGTGTCCGCAGGTGTCAGCGGTCGAAAAGTGCTGAGGAACCTATAGAGAGGGTGAAAAATGCTGCTGTCGATTACGAGTATCAGACTTACGTAAGGGAGTTGAGACACTCGAGTAAAAAATCGGAACGCTTCAAGGAGTTGCATAATTTCTATTGTAGTTTGGAGAGGTTAGGCGAGTTGGAAAAAACGGCTGAAAAAGCGAGTAATAAAGTCAGGACGCGAGGCGATTTGGTGGATTACGATAAGTGGAAAACTATCCGTGTGAAAGAAAGGGCGGAAAACGAAATAAAATCGTTGCAGGCGAAACTCGAAGACGTCCAGAAGTCAAGTGACGTGTTGTACAAGACGAGAGATCCGGAAGAAATACGGTGGAAAGGGAATTTGGATCGTGGATTGAGGAATAAAGAAACGTCGGTGGTCGATTTGAAGCGGAAATTTCACGCGTTAGGAAAAGACAATTATCGAATACCAGAAGCAAACGTTTACAGACCGCTTTGGAGAGGAACCTCGGTTCAAGACGTAGCTAATTCGTTGAAGAACATCACGTCGTCGGTAAGAGGTCGTCCCGTATCGGAAGACAGAGAAAAACATTGCACTTCCGTGCCTAGAAGATCGAGTTCTAAGAGCCCCTCTAACATAGGATGTCGAATATGGAGCAGTCTTTCGATGGAACAGTTGAATCGTCTCAAAACGCAACTCAACGAGGTGTACAGTACGTTGGCGGATCTAAAAGGAGAACGAATGCCGAGCTCTTTGCAAACGAGCGTTTCGAAAACCGATTACGAAATCGAAGTGAAAAACAGAGTGAAACGGTCGGAAACGAGTTCGTCGTTGTACGTGAGGTCCAGTTCCACGGGGCCAACGACTAGAAAGAAAAAAGACAGAGAAGAATGTCTTCGGAAAGCCGACTCGATCGGTTCGGTGTTGTGTATGAGCGAAAACGAGAAGAAAAAAATTTCAAAGAACATCAGTATCGAAGTGTTGGAGAAGAAGAATAAAAAACATTCGGGGAATTTGGTGATACCGAAAGAAACGCTCGGAGCAGTGGCGGCTGTAAAATGTAAGAAAAACGTTTCCGAAAGCGTTTCGCCGAGGACGTGTTATTCCATAGACGTGTCCGAGGAAGAATCCGTCGCGAAGAGTTACGATAAAAATTACGTACTGGTTTTGGCCGATAACGAAGACAAGAAACAAATGGTGACGGACTGGGCGAACGGCACGAACGTGAGCGAATCGAGCTCGTCCGCTTCTACGGTCATACATCTCGGAACGAAGAAAACGAATTTACATTCGTCTCAGAGTTTTTCCTCTATGAAATGTATTTTGGGCGAAAGGTCCGAATGTATGAGAAGAGCACTGTCGCCGTCTCCGCACCGTTCTCGCGATTATTCGTGCGTAATCAAAGACGGAGTGGTCAGAAAGTTGTGTAGGAAATTCGAGAGTTTCGACGATCTCCGATTTTTGCATTCTCCGATCGAGTGGAACGCAGTGAAAAGGTACAAGAGCGATACGGAACTGCACAACAAGAACGTGATAAAACATCACGAATACGGCGACGTGCAGAATCTGAAAAACAGATACGAACGGTGTAAAAGCCCGGTGCCCAGGTGTCCGCTGAGACCGGACAACAGGCTCATGCCCCGCATAAACGTCATCAGCAAATTGGCCAGTCTTCAAGACAAGCTGACCGGGGGCGAGGTGGAAAGAATACGGACCATGTTCGAGAACAAAAACAGAGCGTTCATGTTGGGACAGTTTTACACGTCTACTCCGGACCTGAGAGAAGCGAGGAAGATGATACCGTTCCTGGACTGTGACTGGATGGCGCACAGACATCCCGAACCCGAACCGTTCACCCGGCCGAAAACGAGACCGAAGTCTGCTTCGCCGGTGCGGTACAACAGGAAACACAATCATCCTTCTATTTTGAAACACTCAAAACACGATGGATTTTTGAGCCAACCGTACAATCCGGAAGCCCATAAGCCCAAATACAGATGGACGCCTGCGTGGAACGGCGTGTGGACCCAACAGCCGACGTTACCTCCGAAACCGACAGTTGTTAAATTTAAAGGTGCCCGAATACATTATATTATTTAATCTATCCACCACTATAGTCCGCAAAAAGCACGTACCTATATTTTAAATTATTCTTAATTATAGTACAAAATCCCGTGTCGTTGCAGGCATTTGCCGTATAAAGCGTTTGTAATTATATGTGTTCGTTCTGTAATAATCACTTTTTACGATTCGTACGATGGCTACAGCAGCAATCTCGTTTCGATTTAAAAAACGTCAACAACTATTAAGACTAAAGAAAAGTACCGGTTTTTGACGAGAATCATGACAAAATAAATCGCGCCGGAATTTACGTGTTTTGAATAGATTAAAAATTAACGAAAAAGAAAAAAAATTATACGTGATATTCGGTAAATAGTTTGACAGATAATTATTTTGCCTGACCTTTGGTTTAAAAACAAAAATCCGGTCCTTATAATTTTTATCGGTAATTCGGTTTTTATATCCATTAAACCGAATGGACGTTGCCGCAGTCGAATATTGTATTATGGTTTCTGATAAAAGTTCATTAACTCTGTGTTCAAATCATCGCGTTTTCTCATCCACATCGAACAAAAAAAAAATAATAATAATAATAAATATTTATTCATAATTATAATTTACGTAAACACAACAATGCACTTCATGCGCGCGCGCGACAACCCTCCCGTCGAGAGACGCAGAAAAAACAAAAAATCCACAACCTTATATAGAAAAACTATTTCGTTTCGTTTTTATTGAGATTATTATCGGAATGCGTACCGAAAAGAAAAAAAATATTATCGAAAAATGTCAAATCAAACGCGATAAGTAAATTATTATTATTGTACACGTGTATATAATGGAATATTAAATACGGTGCTCGTACTAATGGCTCATAAGAGAGTATTAAAAAAAAAACACGCTTTTAATATGTAAATCATTGTGTAGTTGTTGTTTCAATAATATATTTTGTTTCGCGGTGTTCGATATATTTCTGTAAATATATACATATCGTTAAAAACCGACGGTTTACGGATCAAAATCCGAAACGATTGTTTTTATATAAATCAGTGCAATTAACATAATATTTAGGTATTTTATGACGTGTTAAACGATTTTTTTTTTTAAATCAACACGTTTCACGAGTAAAAATTGTAATTACGTCGATCTAGAAGGAAAAAAAATTAAATTTCTCGTCTCATACCGAACACAAATGATAAATATATTATTTTCATGCTGCGTGTAATAATAATAATTAGAGACGTAGAAAGTATTTTCAGATTGAGGGAAACATTTTTTCTTCAGGGCCCAAAGACCAAAAAAGAAAACATGTATTTCGGAAAAAGTGAATCGAGTTTGATATTATAAATCATATTCATTGGTTCTAGTGGTTTTAACTGTAATTCTCCAATAATCTTATAATGGATTCTTTTTTCTTTTTTTTTTTTGCGTGTCTTATTTCATCAGAAAGTCCGTTTTGGACATTTTGTGTTCTTCACAAAATCGTTTGTGAATTGTCTCGGTATATTTCTCATCTTCGTCGCTTAAATACGACCAATATGAATTCAAAAGGTATCTTTAGCTCCTTTAAAACGCCCGATCAGTCCAATAATAACACAATCAATCCGATAAGTAAATAAACATTAACGCTATTTCCTAAATCCATTTACGAATTTTACGTATATTCTATAATGTCATTTTGTTCGCCAAACCTTTTACGTTCTTCGTTTGTCTTTTGGAATTCGTTTTCGATTTCATCCGTTCAGTAATAGTTAATAGTTATAATAATAGTAATAGTTAATATAATTTTAACTCTTGATAACGATATTTTTCCCGATTCATTTACCTTAGTTTCAGCTTATCCGATAGATTCCGTAAATCGTTTAATTCTATTTCTAGAACAGTTTGCTATAACACTTTGTCCGTATTACGAATGAATTATTAACGAATTATATTTAAAAAAAATTTATATATACCTTTTCCCTGTCCAATTAAATTAATACTTCCTGCGGCTGCTCCTCCGGTAATAATGACAGAGCAAAGCCAAGTGATTATTGTTTTTCATGAATGAGGACCACCCAACAACACTCGGCAACAACGCTGTACTATACGTAAGCCCTCCCATTGAGACAGTTTCGACGTTTAGAAAGCGAGTGTACGAAATTACAAGTATTTTCCAGCGAACTTGCGCGGGCACACGAGTAATTTTTAATTACGATTTATATCGTTATACAGTCGGTCGCGGTTATTTGTTTATTATTATTTTATTTTCGTTATTGTTCTAACCGACATCAGCGAACGGCGTTGTGTGACGAAATTAATCAAACGCAAATACTTAACCGAAGGAGGAACCGGAGAGTTTGTTATAATAGCGAATTTTACGTTTCGTTGGGCGTTTCGCGCGCAGCACAAGGACGAAAAAGAAACCCGATTTACAATCAGTGCTCGAATCGGAAAGGGGGAGGGGCAGGACGTAAGGAGACGATGGTCTTTATGAGGACAGGCAAACGCAGTGCAACGCCCCCTAGAGAACGCGCAGAAAAATTGAAATATTTACGCGATAAAACCGCTTCGCGGGGGAAAGAACTTGAGACACTAAATTTTTACACAATATCGTCTGTACTAGTGATGGGCAAATCGAAGAATTTGGACAACCGACTGTTAGTCATTGTTTTGTAAAAACTACCGACTATTAGTCGAATAAAAATTGGCACTACCAACTAATCTAAAAAAAAATTGGTTCAGGTAATATCGTAATGTAATTTGTGTAAAAAAATCGGTGTCCAACGTGAACGAATGTAGACTTCAGAGAATTTTTTCCCGCGTGAAACAATTGTTTTGATGAAAATCATAGGAGTTTAGTTAGGAATTTTCAAAGGAACGCTTATGACCGGCGTATACGTGAAAATAGTACAAAATCACGAGCAATGATTATTAAGCGTTACGTTCGTATTCACAAAAAAACCTTGTAGTACTCTAATAAATATTGTACGGAAAATTTTATATTATTTTTTTCAATTAAAATAATAAATATAATGTTTGCGATTATAAATCGGGTAGTGCGTGGTTAGAAGTGACTTTATTAATACGTGTCGGTAAAAATAATTATTATTTTTTTATTCGAATTTTAGTTTTCGACGCGCTTGTTATGAGTCTAGAGACCGGATTTTTATGTTTTTACAATGTTTTTACTGAGAGTATGCAGCTCCAATTTCTCGACGATTCATTTTCCTAATGTGAACTGATATAAGAAAAAAAAAATTTAGCGCATAAAAAAAACATATATTTCAAGGTTAAGGAGAATATTTTGCGCAAAAACGATACGTTACATGTGATAAAATGTATGTATATTTGATGGAAAATGTATTATTTAATTTGAACCGTTCACAAAAAAACGTAATGGTTTTAGAAAAAAAAAAAAAAAACTTTGACCTCCGTCAGTTTTTATCCCTCAGAGGCCATATTATGATTAGTGAACTTTACCGCATTCATCTTGAAAACAATATTATTTGGTAAATTAACATTTTTATTTAACGCGTTATTATTTTCAGCTCGTAATACCGAATATTGCTTTTATCGCATAATATTTATATAATTTCTTCTTTGAGTACTGCTGTTTAAGTAATTTTTTTTTTTTAACGATCGGGATTAATATTTAACTATATTTTTCATGTGAATTGTCGCTTTTATTCGTTTTTTTTCCGGTATTTAATACGTTTTTATGAAACGTCGCATATGTTTCCGACAGAAAAGAACGTTTATGCGCGTATAAAATATTGATGAAATTATAAAAAAAAACATCTTATTTTTAGGAGATTTTAAACGCGTATTAATCCGGTCTCTAGTAAAACAAAAATATCCTTGACAGTACGTATTGGACAGTGGCGTATTTGGGGGGGAGCTAGGAGGGCAATTGTTCCGGGCATCACGTTTTTGGGGTCAGAAAATTTTCAAGGGTTTTGTTCGAATAATATTATTACTACTTGTTTTTGAAATATTCGATATCCGACGTTTTATTTTCACAGTTTGGAAAATAAATATTTTCAAGCAATTTCCGATAATCTATTTTGGCTCAACACCCTGTATATACCCTATAGCAGGGGTTCCCAAACTTATTTCCCTTATCGTCCACTAACAAAAAAAAAAAAAAGTCTCACAGCCCCTTATCCCAGAATTTTACATTAATCAATTATTAAGTATATGAAAAAAAAATGCAACAACGTATTCATATTATCATACTAGCACCCCCTGGACCGTAATATCGCCTACTTTGGGAACCACTGCCCTATAGTAATAAATTGTAAGTTATTATTTTATAATTACGTAAACATTGTAAACGTTTATAAACATTAACATAATATCGATTTATATTATTTATTTATTATTACTTTTACATGAAATATTAATATAATATGTCTTAAAAGGAAATGTGTATATATATCAGAAAATTGCTTCGTAAAACATTTTTCTTTTGCATGCAGTAGAGAGGTCAGTGAGGTGGGGAGGAGCGACGAATAAGTACCTAGGGCAACAAAATTCTAAATACTCCACTGCAGGTCGAGTAAGTTATTTACACTTTAGGTAACGTATTTTCACTCGAAGTATACTTGCTAGGTTCGAGACAGTGCAGATTCTCGTCTCGAAAATCCTAAACGGGGACCTAAACTATTAAAACCCGGACAGATTTCTGGTTTAAATGAGCATTTTTTTTTTTTTTTTTGTAGTTACTTATTAATAGGACTTGTAGCATTTGCATATTTGTTTTACTCAGTTAAAAAAAAAAGCAGAGTAAGAAACAAATACGTTTTATGCTAAAACAAAGCTAGATTTCTAATTTTATTTTGCATATAAATGCATATTTTGAGTTTTTTTTTTTGGTTTTTAGCGCATATTTCTTCCGATTTATACTTTTTGAGAAATATTCAATACGATTAATAATTTTCTCGATATTTTCTCCGTCGGCGTTGTTATTTCATTTAATATTACGACCGAAATTGATGAATTTAAATTAATTTTTATTTTTTATCATATAATATTATATTGTTGTTGACTGTTCGCGGACGCACGTTTTTCCTAGAAACGCTCGAGGATCGTCGATTAGATTAATTTTAATTCAATAATTAATTATCATTTGATATTATCAGTGCAATGTATCTATTTAATGTCTACTCTCTAATTGAATCTATAAAAAGTTATTATTTAAAATTAAATTTTATCAAAGAATTATTTATATTATTAGAAGAAAAACAAAATATTCGTTTTGCATATTATAGGGTTTTTAAGTGCACAAGTGATTTTTTTTTTCAGAGCTACAAGTCCTCTGCCCTACTTATAAGAAACGCTTTGTGTTTAATACATTTCAAAGTGGATCCTCCCCCCCCCGCCGCCGCTCGCCACACGTTACGACGACGTTGTAAATTTCTTCGGAGACCGCTCCTTTTTTTTTTTCTTCTTCTTCTTCTTGTTCTATTCGTCCAAAGCTCGTCTTCTCTATTATATAAAATTATCTTATAAAAAAAAAAACACGAGTACACGAATCGATGGCGACGACCTTGGGCCAAGGTTCAAGGCTATCGAAATCCAGATTTAAAAACACCCAAAAATTCCAGCCCGGTACACCACGGGCGAGCCAGAGAAAGATTATTATTATTATTATTATAACGTGTGACATTCTTCCACGTCGCGTTTTACTATATAAACCGCGGGCCCGAAAAACGAAACCGCGCGCGCCAGACGAGCGCGCTGCGATCGCACCGTTAGCGTCGCCCCGTACACACCGCCGCCGCCGCCGCCGGCTGCCGTCCCCCGTTTTTTTTTTTTTTGTTTTGTTTGGGTCGCCGCGGCGAACATGTGGCGCGTAGTGCGCGTTCGTCTTCCGACCGAATCCGCGGTGGCTCGTGATGGGTTGACCGCCGCCGCCGCCGCCGCCGTCAAACGTTCCTCGCGGTCACGTTCTGTGTGTGTGCGTATACGCGTCGAACAAATGTCTTCGTGCCCGTTACTGTGTTAAGGGGAAGAAAAAAAACCGATTTTTTTCCCGAGCCGTCGTTTATAGGCCGTCGTCATGGCCGTTGCGGGAGACGAGACGAGAAAACCGCTCTTGTTACCGGCCAGGACGGTCAGCCTGAGAAGGATCGTCGTGCAAAACGGCGGAGACCGCGGCGGCGTCAGTGAGTAGTACACTAATACTGTTGCCTCTATCGTGCTGTTCCGGAACGGGATTTCTTAAAGGACATCTCTGGAAATCGAACACTCCGGGCAGGTTCCAACGACTAAGGGCCCACGCGATCATAAAATAGTATAAGGTCCTCGGTCGAAAATTTTAAAATTTCATCGCATTGTACAGCTGCTCTGTAAGAAAAACGTCAATTAATAATAAATTATTAACACGGACGATATTAACACGATCGGTACGAGTGTAAAACGAAAAAAAACGTTTTTCTCTCTCGTCTATTTTTTTTTTTTACATAGAATTATAACAATATCGCGTACATGGGCGTGTTTACGGGTGTTGCTGCAGGGTATGCCATGAATCTTTTATTTTAGATTATCATTTATAAAGCTACATCAGTTCGTAGGTTTAAAATATAAAACAATTGTAATTTTATTTTATTATTTAATGATAATTATAAATTATAATACTATATTATAGTAGTACAGTGGAAAAAAATCGGTTATTAGTGTTAAAATTTCAGTGTTAAATTTATTGTAAATAAATAAAAATAAAACTTTTGGAACATTTCAGTAACACGTGCTATAAAAAAGTCTGGCCTATGATCGCGTAATATATTTCAAAGCGCGCGATTTCAATTTTTAAACAATAATGAACGAACCCAGTTGATGTAATTTTTTTCAAGAATTTTTATACGAATTAATTAAAGACTGAAATATCGATAAGTACGCGGTATTTTGTATTTTAGAACTTTTTTTTTTTTTTGGTGGAAAGTCAGGAAACGACAAATAAAGACCGTATACAGAACGCGACGGATTGTTATGAAAAATTTATGCAAAAATATCGTTGCGTCGGTTACGGGAGGACCGAGTGCCAAAGCGTTTCAGCGTTTTGGTAGGCGAATTTTAGATTCTGAACGGAGCGAGGAATGTTTTTACAGAGCTGTATTTATAAATTATTTTTATATTATATTATAATTATTTATATATAATATTTTTTTTTCATAATCACTGACGGACGGTAACGGGTTGCAAACGAACGACGAAAAAAACAGTTTTTTTTTTTAAAAAACTAAACACGCGAAGAAACGGAGGACTGAGCAGAGCTTGTTGTGGACGATGTTTCCACGAACGTTTTAATACGTTACGCGTTAATTGCAATTTGAAGTGGTTTTTTTGTGATTTTTACAAACGTTAATAACCGTTTCACTGTGAATAACTGGGATAATTATTTTTTGTGGGGGGGAAAACAAATGGTAGAAAAAAACCTACTACGGTGTCATTATACGTTGTCGTTTGCTCGGACGTACAAATTAAAAAAAAATATTAAAAAGTAAAAAACTCGTGTGTTTACAAAATATTATACTTTCACGAGGACACAGTCGTCAAAAACGTTTCACTACTACTGTTTTTCCGCGTAATATACATATTTTTTTAATAACCTAAACGAATGTGTTATTTTTGAGAATTCCTATTACTGAATACGCGCGCGATGTTTGTGAAAATCGCGCGTTTCAGGAAACGTTTTGAAACCGAAACCGAGTGACCGTAATTACTATTATTACGATACTAATTTAAATACGATAACGTCCGTTTCAGAGAAAACGTCTCGCGATAATTTCGAGTAATATTAACGTTTTTTTTTTTATTAGATTTTCAACTAAAAAAAAAAAACTTTCAATTTTCTCGGTAATAAACGTAACGTAAAAAATATCCCTTCTTATTGATTTTTTTCGATGAACGTAAAATCTGATTGGAGCTTAAATTCGGCTACGACGCGATTTAAAGAATTCGCTGTTTTCCAGACCGTTTCGTTCGTTTTCTTTTTTTTTTTTTTTGTTCTGGGCATTCACTCATGAAGACTTAATGCCACGGTTCTGAACAATGACGATTCGTATACCTACCTGACGCGTTCATGTCTTTTGTCTAACGAAATCCGGCACGAGGTTAAACGTTCGATTATATGATTATTTTTTTAAATTAAATTTTAGCTTAAAAAAAATCATTTACGTGTTTTCGTGTACTAGACCGAGTTAATGCAAAAAGGCACGGCCGTCCCACAGTTTACCAATATATTTTTCAATCGCCGGTAAAAAACAATTATTTATTTAAAATACAGTACCGTTTTTTTTCTCCACACAAATTCAATATTTTCAATAAATTTTTTTCCATTGGTTTCACTAGTAACGGGATTATAGAGCGTTATTATGTCGTTTCCGAGACACTATATGTGTTTAAAAGTGTTTTCGCTTTAACCGAATCGAATAGATATTTCGTTGTTTTCATTCGAGATGAAATGACCATTATAGGTATATTCAATCGGAT
Organism: Slavum lentiscoides; assembly: GCA_032441835.1. Classification (NCBI taxonomy): domain Eukaryota; kingdom Metazoa; phylum Arthropoda; class Insecta; order Hemiptera; family Aphididae; genus Slavum; species Slavum lentiscoides. The sequence continues at coordinate 16,452,533 of CM063709.1, forward strand.
GTTTCTTTTATAAAAACCGTTTTTTTGTGTGTTTATAATTTATATTAAAGCGCTTATATATATATATATATATATATATACTTCACAGACACTCCTTCAGCCAGGAGCGCCGTATATTTTTATTTTATTACTATTCGACACCCAGCCGGGGAGCAGTATTTTACAAATAACGAACATTATATTACATTACTATTTAAAAAAAAAAAAAAAACAAAGATAAAATATTACAAAAAAAAAAAGAAAAACGAAACGATATACAAGTTTTAAAATAAAGATATAGCGAAACGAAGCGTTCTGTGTCATATGATGGAACGATTATTATAACAGTCTGGAGTGGGATGGAATTCGAATAAGAGTTTCTGGCAAGACGAGTAAATGATAAATTTTTCTGTAGGAGATCGGTTAAAATGCCGTTCGGAAGGAAAGTAATAAAAAGGCTATCGATTCTACGAGAGAAAAACGAGAGGATTTACGATTATTCCCAGTTGATCGCCGTTAACGGACATCCAACTATCGCTTCCTAAAGTCGAGTAGTAAAGGTCGTGCCGAGGCGAAATAAAACGAGAGAACAGTGACAACGTCGAAGAAAACGACGTTTTTTTGGTTGTTTAATACGCGTTTCTCGTAGAAAAAAACCTAATTTTAACCCGACCAACCGTACTGTAGCGTGTATACAATGCGTGAGCTCAAACGTTGAACGGATTTATTCGTTTATTATATTTAATAATATTAAATATATATAAAAAAAAAATGAGTGTACGTTCGAGACGACCAAACGGCTGCGCTAAATTCAATAAAAGTCACGTCAGTAGATTCGTCGTCGGTTTCCGGCGAGTGTCGTTGCAGCCGTAACGATTTTCCAAAACGCATCGATCAACTAAAGGAACAAAAACGTTTAGATTATTGTAAATTTTTCGAGTATCTATAACACAACGCGGCGCAAATTTCCTACAATAAATATATAGAATTCCGTCGTTTCCTAGAGCGAAATATTCCGTTCGAATTCAGCTATTATTATATACGCAATAACGTTAGATTTTTAAAAAAAATATATATATTTACAAAATAAACGAATAACGAAATAATCCGCGACCGGTGAAAAAAAAAACCTCCACACATTACCTTGAAAGTATAATTTTTTTTTTTTTTACCACGGTCGATCGCATCAATAATTTTCCGTTTCGTTAAAGGAATAATTTAGATACGATCTGAACGGTTACGATCCAAACAGCTAAACATCATAGCAGCTCGCCTCCTTTTTGTGTCTATATATTGTCGAAACAATATATAATATACTCCGTAGTGTACATAGTACGGATTTAATCTGTCCATCTCTTGTTTGTGTATAATCGTAAAGGTATATTAAATATATTATTTATAAACGGGTTCGCGACTGTACTCTGTTATATATATATAAAAAAAAAAAAGTACCTATTTAATATATTATATTGTTTCCTGCACACGGGCACCGAGTGTGTATAAGCTCGAGGACATTATAGGTCAAACGCGGTTTTGTTCCGCCCACGTAAAAAAAAAACAAAAATATTTCAGCCGCCGTACACAATACCCTCGTTCGAACGCTCTTTCCCCACTTCTCTCCGTACGCGCGACCAGCAGCGGTTTTCAATTTCTCTCCCGGGGATGTACTAAAAACGACGTCTCCCGCTGTAATACGAACGATATTTCGAATTAATAGAATTCGGTTATCAATATTATTTTTATATATTTATTATTGACGTGAAATTCTAAAAAAAAAAAATTTTTTTATTCGTAGAATTCGCGGTTTGAGAACGCGTTTTCGTCGGATCTCCGTCATATCCACTCTTTTTATTCACTCTGTAAACGATTTCTTTCAAACATCGGAGTTTTGTCGTCGCGTCTTCGACCTTTCCTTTTTTTTTTTTTTGGTGGGTTTTAAACTCGAAACACGCCGTTGACTTACTTGTATACGAGTAGTGTATAATATAATATCACCAACGTTCCTTTTCCCGAATTCCACCCGCCCACCGTTTTTAAGGTCACATTTCAGGCGCCTTTATTAAATTAGATATTATTATTACTATTTTGTACGCTATTTTTCCACCACCTACTCCGGACACCAGCAACCCCGTTGCTCCGCGTTTTGTTTGCGTCTTTCGCTCAACCCTACCACCATCCCTGTTCGATCATAAAATTTTACGTTTTCGAACGGACTACGGAACGCGGGGGGGGGGAAAGTAAAGAATGAGCCGGCCCTCGTAAAAAAAAAAAATAAATAAAATAAAACCCGTAGGTCTACTTTTTACGAGCCACGAGCTACACTGCAACACAAACGCGAACGTATAATAATAATAATAAATTATACACGAACCCGCGTGCGTTTAAGTGCTCGTCTGCAGTGTGTGTGTGTGTGTGTGTGTATACATAATACGGTATAGTAAATTGTCAATGTCCGTGTGTGAATAATAATAATAATAATAATAATGGAAAAAGTGTGGTCTTGTTTAATCGGAGTATAGCAGCAGCAGCAGTAACGGCGCGGCGAGCAGCTGGTCGATCAAAGAAACGACCGACCGACCGGGGCTCAGAATATTGTGTGTGTGTAATCAATTTCAGTTCGACACACAGAAGGGAGAGAAGGAAAGAGGTTTTTTTTTTTTTTAGAACCGTTTCTACGATACGCGTACACATTGTTTTTTCGATGTATTCCATCGTTAGAAATTCGGACTGTAAAAAAAAAAAAAAACGCTCCCTTTCAATACACTCACTTTCGTTCTCCTATACAAACCATTACAAACTATTTACGTTTTCGCACGTTTTAAAAAAAATTCTGAGCGGAGAGAGGAGTCTATTGGTTTTACAACGATGTGTTTTTTTTTTTTTACGTCTGAAAATTCTACCATAAAGAGTGTGCTCCGATCACAGTTTCTTTCCGGTAGCTAATTGCATCTAATGTATAGTTGGTACGCTTTAGAGATGTGGTTTTTTCGATTTTCTCAAAAGCGCCCGAAACTCAAAAACTACCGAAAAATTATGTAAAAATGCGATTTCGTCGAAATCGATATTATCGTTATTTCTTCGTGATTCCGAAACTAATGCTGGTTATAATAGGAACTCGAAATACGTGACTTTATAATATTATATTAGGGAAAAAAATTGTTCAAACGCTTTCTTTTAATTTCGTTTTATTAATGTAATATAGCAATTATAGGTTTTGACGTATTTAATTGATAAAAAGGGTTAGTTTTTGTTGTAAACCCGAAATATTACGCACCGAAGCTCCGGATCGTTTTATCGAATGCTGCAATGATTAATCGCAATGGCTTTTAAATGTATAGCGATGATAACAGTATACACTCTGAAATTGTTATCCAAGTAATTATTCGCTTAAGCGACATTCACAACACCCCGCGGCTCATGTTTTTCTTTCTGTACTTCTTTCTTTGAGGCATTTTTCCCCGGTTTTTTTTTTTTACTTTTATACGAAATCTTTCTATATATGATAATAATTACGACGACGATTGATTTTACTTCGCGAATTTCGCGCGTTCGACAATATTCAAGGAGAAAGTATTCGCGATTAATAATAATTAAAATAATCGCTATAACCATTGCGCAACGATAATTTGCCAATTATTCAAAGTAGCAATTTTTTTTTTCCATTTAATCGTACGTAATTATCTAGAGAGAGAGAAAACGTATATAATATATTTTATACCCGGTAATAATCATAAATCAAGTGACGCAATCGCGTCAATCACGCGACGCGCGTATATATATATATATATACGCTCAATATAAGTCAGCTATTATTTATTTATTATTAATAAACGCCCCTCAAGACATTTTTTTTCACAGCGATGGAAAGTACGTAATACAAATAAATATAAAATCAGACGCACCTAATAATTTAAAAAAAAAGAATTACAGAATTATAGAATTTTTTTTTTTTTTTGAAAAAAGCTTAAATAAGTATAGGACATCGAAAAAAGGATAATAATAGTAATACTCAAAGGACGGGACAGGGAAATTTCGAGGTTTTGCCTGGTAAATTCAGTCGAGTTTTTATAATTAACTGAGTCCCGCTAAAAAAATTAAGTTAACATCAAAAAAAAAAAATTTTTTTTCCTTCCATTTTTATAGACTTAGGACTGTCTGTTAGAGAAAAAAATTCTACGGATACGGTTAAAGATGTTTTTTTTAATGTTGCTCGTTTGAAAATTACGTAAAAATTGTAAAAATGAATTTTAAATGTGAATGTAAAGTTTTAATTGTTGTAAATAAATTTAATGTCGTACGTGGGGTAAAAACATAAACGTACACTCAATTTGTATACTTTTCGTTTACGCTCAATTAGTATATCATATTTGTTTCTCATTCAGTCAGTATTGGGACTCGGTTAGTATACGCGTCGGTGAATTCAACACGTCCGGTGACCGATTCGCAAGAAATAAAATAAACGTCTCGATAATCGCGTTATAAAAACGAGAAGTTTTTTTGTGTCAAATCTCCGTCGATGCAGCTTAACGAGCACGCGTTTAAGGTGTCTTCGAGAGTGTTGAGACGGTAGATCACGCACGAGGAGCGAGACTGGAGGATCATTAAGGATCCGTAGAGAGTTTTCGGTAGTGTTTTATTATCAAACATATATATATATATATATTTACGTTAAACGGTTTGTGAATTTGACGAGAAAACCGTTCTGGACATCGCGTTGTTGTTGCGTAAGGCGTCTTATGTGGTTTTTTTCACCCTCGCCAGTGGCGCTCGAATTGGGAAAATTAAAGAAGAGAAGTTTTGCTCATAAAAAAAAAAAAATGTAATTCTACAAAGTATTTCGCTTTTATATAATGTGGGGACTACCTCGTCCTGGGAATTACTATACTTTCACGTAGTAAAAGTCCCTTTGCCGTGAGTCCCGCAAAATAGTACGCAGATAAGAAAAAATATATATTAGACGAGCTCCGTCTCCCTGCGCACCCCTCGGACACCGCTCATCGCTCGTCCGAAATCTTGTCTGTTCTTAACGCGTTGTAATAATCGAACGAAATTCCTACGAAATCGGAAAACGAATAATAATACATCCGCAAATCTATCGAATATTTTCTACAATAATGCGCAGTCTCTCTGAGGAATAGCTTTCACGCGCAAAATATAATAACGAAAAAAAAAACGTGTTTTCATCGTCTCCATTGTCAATAGGAACGAAGAGAAACCGCGATAATTACGCGCGTCTTGTTTAACGATCCGTATACGCGTTTGATCATCTTCTCCATTCATACACAACACCAGCGTGAGGTATACGCAACAGCAGCAGCAGTAGCACGTGTTCGCGAACAAACTACAAAACACAATGCGTATACGAAGAAAACGAGGAGGAATTTTCTGCTCCGTCATATTATTATTTCGAAGGAAACCGTCGTTTGCACATTGAACGTTTTATTCTACTCTCGCGCGAATATTATTACAAATAAACGTCGTCATCGTCGTCGTAGACAGTGGCGTTTTTAAAGGGGGCGCAGGAGTTTAAATCTTCCCACCACGACGTTCCTGCCGTTTGTAATAGAATTACCTGGGTGACATTGAACTACGCGCCGCCGCAGGGAACGTATAGGCGCAAATTTCAACGGGTGGAGTGGGGACTTACCGTTTTTAACCAAAAATCATAAGTCGGGGCTTTGTCCCCATACGTTTAAACAATCATTAAATTATCATTATCGGTTATGATCGCTGAGCTGTAACGATTGCGAAATAAAAGCTCAATTAAATAAAAAAAAACACAATCATTCGAAAATAACAAATTTACATAACTTAATATTATTCGCGATAACGGTAATACAGGCTTATCGTTCGTGTGTACACTGTATAAAATGTATAAAATCTTTGAACGATTTTTATTAAACGCAGAGTATACGGTATGTTTAAAAAAAAAATTTTTTTTTTTGTTATTATTATTAAAAAATTGCATTAATAAAATAATAAATCCGTGTGGGGCTCAACCCCCCAAGCCCCACCCTATTCGCGCCTGTTTATTGTTTAATTTTTTATCGTATTTTCTTCGGTATAATACAGGAGGCGAAAAACGTACAAACTCCCGGTGGAGAAAAGTTATTGTACACCTCAAGTGTAACAAAAAAAAGTTCCTCTTTACCACGGTACGAAGTATATAAGGCGTAAAAATTTCAGTTTTGTCCCCCCACCCGAAAAACGTGATTTTTTTTCTCCTTCGAACCGGCCGTATCTCCGTTGAAATATTAGACAAATTTGAAAAGCCGAATTGGAAAAACGCACTAAAATTTTTCTCGAAGAAAACGTACCGAGCAATATTGTTTTGCGCGATGCTTATATAAATCCTAAAATTCGGAAATTTTAAAATATTTCGCTGCTAACGATTTCTTTTTTTTTTGTCATTTTAAACTGTGTGCAAATTTCACAAAACCTCAAAGCTTTCCAACGGCATAATAATTTTTTTTTTTTTTTTAAATTCCGTCTCGGATAGAAGAATATTTTGTGAAAGGAAAAACGGCGTAACAAAAAAAAAAATTCTTCATTAATTTTTTCTTTAAGACTTCTTTATCATTATTATATATTTCGAAACGACCAATAACCAAGTCTTTATCAAAAACATTCACGATTTTTGTACACATCTAATTAATTTGGATATAATAATCAGTTACGCACACATATTATGTGGAGTTTAATTTCCTTTGAAATTACTCGTGTCCCTAATCCGACATCTTATCGAACCACGTCGTACGGCTTTAAGCCTGGTCCACACCGAGGCAACATATAGCGACACGTAGGTTGACACGTGTTTCCTGCAGTCCCGTAAACACGAAAACGAATTGCGACATTGGAAACATAGCGGACACACTAAAGGGAATAAAAACATCAACATTTTCACAAAATGTTTTTGTAACTTACGAGTATTTGTCCACATATAAGCGACGTAAATTATCGCGTGACTAAATGTTTTTAGAGTCCTACATTTATAAAATAAAATAAAAACAATTTGCACTTAAAAAAAAAAAAACTTAAAACAATATATATAAAATGTGGCGCTGGGATGGGAAAATAAGAAATTAACTGAATTACAAATAGGTACCTAAACAATCAAAAATCGTATTGGAATAGTAGTTTCGAGTTTGTGTAAATTACAGACTACAGTTAGCAAGTTATCATGTCGATACTGTTGATAAACACGTGCGACACCTAAATGTGCACACTGCATAAACTTGTACTAACACGTTGCCGATTGTTTACCCGTTTTGTACATACAGTTATAGTTTTTATACGTTGTTATTTGTAGGAACACGTTTCGCTAATTATCGAAACACTACGAAACAACGATAAACTTTTGTCGCTCGTCGCTACAAAATACTTTTGGAACATTTAGAAACATATACCGAATTTTGTTGTGTCAACATACTGCGAGCGACATAGAATGTTGCTGTATGTTGCCTCAGTGTGGACCAGGCTTAAAGCGGTCCGAAGGGCGGTGTGTTTCGGCGTCGATGTATAGAACTCCGGTGTCGGACGTACTGGCTGGCGCGACCCCGCAGTCGAACACCGAATGCAGTCCGAAAAATCGGTTTGCCGATGGCCGCGTACAAAAGACGTTTTCTACAATATACAACGTATTTCGGAACAGCGTCCGACTAGCCAATAACAGAGTTTGCGCATTTTTTTTTCTCTGATTGGAAACCTTTTTGTGGCGACGCGCGCGTCCCCGAGTGTCTTACTGAATTCGATTCAATAACTAAATTTTTTTTTTTTTTTATTGTACCGTCCGGGGTGAAAAATACCCTTTGAAAATTTTCTAAATACGCCCGCGGTCGTAGGCCGGTTTAGCGGGGAAGCGTATAGAAAAAAAAAAGGAAACGCTCGTATTATTATTACGCGTTGCGTATATTATCCGTCAGTCACTCGCGGTCCGTGTCGTTGCGGCGTTCATTGTGTTGATTTTGTCGTCGTAGCCGTGCAGTACACACCCCCCTTTGGCCACGCACCCGATCGTTCCGCACGCGCGCACCGCCCGTTACACTTTTCTGGTGCGCGTTCGATTCCTAATTTTAACCGGAGCACGCCGCCGCCGCCGCCGCCGCCGTTGTATTGTGTGCCGTGCGTACGTAGGGGGCCGTGTGGCGGTGGCGCAGTTCGCCGCGACCGTACGGCGCGTAAACGATCGTCTCACCACCACCACCACCACCACCACAATCATTATTCGGGCTTCGGTGAAAATCCGATATATATATTGTATTTTATACGCTGCCAGTGTGTACGGCTGGTTAACCGGGGACCGGGGGACGATGAGTTTCGAATTTCCAAGTTCAATGCCGCCGCGGACCGGCAGCAGCTGTTACGACGCCTAGTGTTAAAAACGAAAAAGTCATTACGCTGTTATAATAATATATAGTTACGTTTGTGCGACGGTTTGCGTATAGTTTTGACGGTTTTCCTCTTTCTCTCGCTCTCTCCGTGTAGATTCGTCGCACAAATACGCCGAGTCGGAGGTCACGTTGCAGTACCGACGTCCGGTCCGGAACGAGATCAAAGAAGAATGGTCGGAAGAAGATCTGGCGGTTAAACAGGCGGAGGCCATGCGGAGGATTTACCAGGAAGAGAGGCGAAGAAAGTATCTGCAAGAGCTGCAAGACATGTCGAACCGGAGACACGCGGACAATTTGCTGTGAGTGCTTTATTTTTTATTTTTTTCATTTGGTAGCTTTTCTTGTATGCAGGCCAGTGGTCGAAGCGGGGGGACGCTATTTCCCTCCACTTATTTTTGGATAACATATTCCGTTTTCCCGACCCCCGTTCGTTTTGTTCACAAAATTATTCGTCCCTCTCGGATTTTTTTTACATTTTATAGTCATTACAAGTAAACGGAAAGAGTTCCGTTGGTTGTACGAATAAAAAAGCATACATTTCGTATTTCTATGAAAACAAAAAAAAAATTAAGGAATTAACTGGATTACTTTTATATCTAGTGACGTTACAGTGGGCCGGTGTTACATCCTTTTGTTAAGAAAAAATCCTTTTTTTTTTTGCTTATTTTTCAACAATATGGACCTTTCACAACTTTGCTCTCCTTTCAAAACTTGAAATGACGACACTGCTTCAATCCCGCCCCCCGCTTATTTTGATCCACTTTGACCACTGTGTGTAGTGAATTTTTCCCCCCGAAAACACCAAAAGACCTTGGAAATTGACTTACTAATGTTTCTTCCGGTGGTGCAATTCCATGGCTGGGTCGTTGGGACGAGGGGTGAGACCAATATTTTTTCATGAAAACTAATATTAAAATCCTTTTTAAAGTAAATTTATTGTGTGTTCATTTAAACAAGACAATTAATAGATTTCGGTTGTCTATTATTCTTTTAGTTTCAGAGCCATTTCGTTGAGCATAGACTCGATAGATTGTATTATAATAAACACTCCGCATTCAGTTAATACCGAAAGGCTCTTCGTCGTCTCCAAAACCGTTCTCGTATTTTCCGTCTGTAATTGACGCATTCGTTTTTTTTTTTTTTACCAAAATTTTTAACAGTGCTACAGATGTGATTTCGATCATCTGTTTGCACGGATCTGATCAGAAACGTGTTTTGTTTCGAAATTCCATTTCACTAATAAAAAAAAAGAGGCTAAAGGGGAATGATTCGACCCATATCAACCCCATGATTACGCCACTGGTTTCGTCATAAACGTAATTTATACGCGTATTATATAAAGTTTACGCAATGAAAAATCTACTATGGAAATATCGTTTTAAGCGTGCATAGCTGGTTTTCCGTTGAAATAAATACTTGTCGATTTTCTATTTAAAAAAAAAGAAAATGTTTTAAAATTTACAAATTGCCCGAATTGTGTAACGGGCGAGACGTGTTGTCCGCCTTGAAATCCTTCGATTACTCTATTTTTTTTTTTGTTTTTTTGCGCACAGCCCTTCTCAAAAATCTCCTATTCCTCTGAACCGTTACGACGACTTTTTGGACGAGAGTCCTCAACCGCCGCGAAGTCGTACGCCGGAACCGAAGCTCGTGGCCAGAGCTCTGTACAATTTCGCCGGTCAAACTTCCAGGTAATCGGAGGAATCTGTTTACCAAACAGAGTAATGTGTGTGTGTGTGTGTGGTTTTTAATACATTTTTTTTTTGTATAATTTTCGTGCAGGGAATTGTCGTTCCGGAAAGGCGACATCATTTTCGTCCGGAAACAGATCGACAAAAATTGGTACGAGGGCGAACACAACGCCATGGTCGGATTGTTCCCTTTCAACTATGTCGAGGTGCGCATCCATTGTAGTGTCGTTGTTTAGGAAATTTTTCCTTTTTCCGGTTCGCGGAGCTCACGCGATCCGGACCCACGAGAGTGTAACGTTTTTTTTTTTTAATACGAAGTGTGTTTTTTCCCTCCCATTTTGCAGGTGATTCCGTACGACGGCGTCAGAACGACGCCTCACAGACCGTACGAGGGCCAGGCGAGAGCGAAATTCAATTTCATGGCACAGACCAACATGGAACTGTCGTTGGTCAAAGGTATTGTGTGTTAGAAACTTATTTTGTCGCTTAAACAGTGCCTAAGGAAAAACGCGAGTCGAAATCGCGTACACGTGTGTGTGTAAATGTAAAAAGGAAATATGTATTTTTTCGAGAAAAAAAACCGACTTCGAAAAACGCACTAAAAACTATGAAATAATAACCGTTTTCGAAATCGGCGCAGAATCGGCACATTAATTTATCGCGATATCTGTATATCAGATTGACAAAATTCGTTTCTGCGATATTAATGTTCTTCGAAATTCGACGCAAAAAGATCATTTCACGCTTTTTAGTGCGTTTTTCCAAGCCGGGTTTTTTTTCTAAAAAATATTTTTATTTCGTCCTTTTTAATCATAGTAGTCATATCGTCGTTCCTGTTCCTACATTTACACCGGTAACCAAAGACATAAAAAAAGAAACACAGTCACTGGTCGAATTGAGAACCTCCTCCTCCTTTTTCGAAGTCGGTGAAAACTAAATTACTGGCCGAATACCGGGCCGATCCTTACGGAATTAGAACGGCACCACCGGGAGGTTATATTCTTTCATATAAAAAATGATTCATCCAAATCGGTCCAATAGTTTCGGAAAAATCTGTGGTCAAACATAAAAAAAAACCGGTCACTGGCCGAATTGAGAACCTCCTTCTCCTTTTTCGAAGTCGGTAAAAAATAGAAAGGACCATTCCCTATCCCCGCTGAATTCGAAATTCACGTTAAGACTATACGCGTGTGTACACATACGATATGACTCAATTTGTTTTTTTTTTCGTGTTCAGGAGAACTGGTCGTCCTGACTAGGCGCGTCGACAACAATTGGTACGAGGGCAGGATCGGTAGCAGAAAAGGAATATTCCCAGTGTCTTACGTCACCGTGTTGGTGGAGCCAGGCGATCATCCGAGTAATTAAAATTTTTTTTTAAATTTATAATTTAATTTTAGGGTTGTAGGGTAACGAAAAAAAAATCTTTCTCTATAAGTTACAATAACCTTAACTGTACTGCTATCATCGGTTTGTTGTCAAAAAAAAAAAAATATTCTAAAATCTAATCAATAATGTCGAATTATTCGCTTGTACGCATATGTATTATACCGTTCAACGATAACAGCTTGCGACGAGCGAGAATTAAGTTCTATTTTAAAATTTGTCTCGTTTTCTTATTAGAAGAAAAAAAAAAGATCACTACTGAACAGCAATTGTATCGCTGTAAAAAAATCCTCTCCCCAAAGTTTAACTAGTAGTTTTTTTTTTGTTTTACGTCCATTAAGTTTAAAAAAAAAATCGTTTACGTTACACGAATTTTACTGTATTTATTTTAAACGATCCGTTAACGGATTCGTAAACAAAGAGTAGAGAAAACGTTTTACATTTTTTTTTTTTTTATTTACAATCGTCGTAATGGCGATTTAAATCGAGACAAATTCAAACTACTCGTTTTGTTATCCGTTCGTTGAATGCCAGTACTAATCGGAAAAATAGAAGTTATAACATCTAATATTTCGCGCGTTTATTAAATATATATATATATATTTTTTTTTATAGCGAATCGTATAAATATACGATTTATATATATATTTAATATAAAATATATATAAATTATAACTTGGGCTGAGGACTTGTAGCATTTGCATATTTGTTTTACTCAGTTAAAAAAAAAATAGCAGAGTAAGAAACAATTACGTTTTACGCTAAAACGAAGCTAGATTTCTAATTTTATTTTGCATATTTTGAGTTTTTTTTTTGGTTTTTATGTGCATATTTCTTCCGTTTTATAATTTTTAAGAAATATTTAATACAATTAATAATTTTTTAATATTTTTTCCATCGAACGTTTTTATTTCATTTAATATTACAACCGAAATTGACGAATTTAAATTAATTTTAATTTTATCATATATAATATTGTTGTTGATGACTGTTCGTGGACGCACGTTTTTCCTAGAAACGCTTGAGACTGGTCGATTGGATTAATTTTAATTCAATAATTATTTATTATTTGATATTAATGTACCTATTAACGTATACTCTCTAATTAAATCAGTAAAAAGTTATTATTTAAAATTACATTTTATTAACGATTTTGTTAAACAATTATTTATATTTTTAGAAAAAAATATTCATTTTGCGTATTTTTAAATGCATGTTATAGGGTTTTTAAGTGCATAAGTGCTTGCATATTTAGTGCTTTTTTAGAGCTACAAGTCCTCTGTCCTAATTATATATATATATATATATATATTTAATATGTGTCCGTTTGAAAACCGCGTATAATTTCGGTTCGTCTTCTCCGCAGACTCGACGGCCAGCACTCCGTTCAAGCCCGTCGCCTCGCCGGCCGCGCATTCGCTCATCACCAGCAATCCGCCGAAGACGCAGCACATGTACCAGCCGGATAGCTATAATTCTTCTACGGTATCAAATCGTCCAAACCAAAAAAAAAAAACTTGTTTTACTTTATGAAGTTAGGGAAACTTATTGTCCGTGATTATATTAATTGTAGCCGACGAGAAATTCCGGAACGCAAACGAAGAAACAAACCAATAGCGTAAACGAAACTCTACACGTCGACGTACACTCTGAACCTATGCCGTGAGTAATAAAACATACTTTTTTCCTTTTCATTTTTACGGTACGGAATAATCGATTACTTAAAAAAAAAAAAAAAAACGATTTATCGCGGTTTTAACGGAGGGAAAATTGTTTTTTATATCAAAAAAAAAAAAAAACGTGTTCTTTATACGCGTGTATTATAACAGCTGGTGGACGATCGAGTACAAAACAATACGAATTAGTAATATTCGAGAAACGAAAACTACCGCAATTGGCCGCGTATACATAAATATTGTTGTTGTACTTCAGTACGACTTTACCTTCAGTTTTCACCTTAATTTTACTTCAGCACGTCTTTACCGGAATCGGTTTTTGATTTTATCGACGTTTTATTATCAGGATTATTTCAGCGTTTCTCAACCTTTTCGACGTCGCCGCGGCACACACGGCGCTGACCGATTTCTTTTTTTTTTTTCGCGAATATTATATCGCATTAAACGCCAAAGTCACGGTAAATCACTATGGCGAACGAGTTAAAACACTGTGTGTTATGGGAAAACTCGTGTAAAATCGTGTTTTATTACAAATATTAAATTGAATTAAAACGGGTTTTTTTACTTTATAAAATCCAACGAATTATGGGCCCGAATTCTAAGGGCCCCCAATTCATTTAAAAATACCGTAAATTAATTTTTTTACTTAGATATTCAAAAAAAAAATCTCGAACGATAAAAGAATATTTAAATATTAAAATATTAACATTTTGAAATTGTCATGATAAACAACGGAGTAACAGAGATTCTAAAAACATTTTTTTTTATTATTCAAGTATAATAATTTAATAGATAATAAAATATATTATGTGTTGAAAAAAATATATAAACATAATTTAAGTATTTAATGGCTCCCGAATATTTTGGGGGGGGGCCTTGCGTCTCACATAACCCCTCTTAAGACGGTTCTGCTAACGAGAAATCTTTTCCCTTTCATTACGGGTTTCTTCCGTGGTCGATTGGTCGACATGCGCTTCTTCCACGTTCTTCAGTTATAACGATATTATTTTATTACATTATTTACCCGAAATAATACCGAGACAGAGAACGGTAAAATTTTTTTAACATTCCTGACGTTTCCCCCGGGCACACCGGTTGGGAAACGCCGTTTATAATCGGTTTTGGCCTCTGGGGTAGGTAACCGAAAATCGCCGGATTTCTATGAGCGTAATTTTCGATTTAACGTTTTTTTTTTTATGGAAGATAAGTAAAATAATAATAATAATAATATTCGATTGTCGTGTTAGTGTCGGTCGACGCGCGTGCCACGTACACATCATTGTGTTCGTTACAAAAAAAAAAAAAATTAGGAAAATCGCGAATACCTACACGACCGTTACGGTCCCCTCGGAAATGTTTTTTTTTTACGTCTTCGAAATAACTCGCATTCACAATAATGTTTTTTTTTTTTTTTTAATTAACGAAATACTCGCGTGCCGTTCGGTGGCGGATTTTTACAGTGCGGCGTACCAAAATCGTTGAAATAATAATTTTTTTTTGTAACTTTTCTCTCCATAAAAATCAATACATATATTCGTTAAATTACTACTGTGTTGTACACAGTCGAGCGGGCGTTCTATATAAATCGCGCGATTTCAAAAACAGGGCGTTTTTGAAGTGTACTGCGTTAAAAAAAAAAACGTATATTTTACGCGTTTTAAACGTTTCTTTCGAAAGACTCCGGATCCGAACGGAAAATGTATTTATTCAATATTGCAAAACGTTCGGATAACTGTGGCGCCAAAAATTTACGACGGATCTTAGAGATAAAGCTCGTCGATTCGAGATGAAAAATGACCTATCGGCACGTGAAATTTCAAATTTTTTTTACTCGACGTGCGGGTTTCGCGCGACAAGTCGAGGGATATTTTCAGAACACGTTTCTATAGTATATTCTAGTAAACTATTCGACATACCGATTTTTCATCGAATCGATGGGCTTTGTACAAAACCGTCGAAGCTACAGGAATTTCGCCTTTTCGATTAATAGTATACTTAAAAAAAAAAAAAAGCATGTCGATAGAAACGCGATAAAATGAGATGTGTAACTCGGTGTGGGTGGGGAGGATTTATACCCCCTTTTTTTCCCACAAATATATTAAGAAATTATACGATTGACGAAATCTGCACAAGTGGTGTCCGCATCGATTATCTTCCGATCATTATTTTTGTTTTTTTAAAAATCACCCACAAATCATATCCAGTACAAATTTCCTTTCCGTTTTGTTCATACTTAGGACCGACAACTCGAAAAAAAGTCTTACTCAATTTTTTTGTAATATAGTGTGTGTATATATTATTTGTATCTATAAAAAATAATAATAATAAAGAAAATGAGTTTTGTAGATTTAATATTCGTTTAAATGTTAACTCCGTCAATAATAATCTCGACGAGTACTACCTACTGAATTGGACCGTCCATACCGTTTCATATTACCACAGGTATTAATTATAAAGACAAGCATATTTTAATTTTGTCGCCGCGTATAGGACAATACATATCGGTATATTTTCGTTCGTGTAATAAAAATCGAATTACACTTCATTTCTTTGTGTAACACAAAAACGAGCAAATTTTCAAAAAAAAAATTTTCGTGCGAAAACCGCTTACCTGCCACGCGTTTCGTGCGTGAACTTACTAAACCCCCATAAATTCTTGGAGTTAATCAGTTTTTTTTTTTATATATACATACATATAAAAACACGAGTTTGCCCACTGACGTCGTCGTATTATTTTATAATTCGTAGTGTTTCGCGCTTGATTTCCATCACGAAATATTTTAATATAATACACGGGGGCGTATTAAACCACTGGATTCGTGTGTTTGCGTGTCGACAGTTACAGGGCGTTGTACAATTATAAACCGCAAAACAGTGACGAACTGGAACTGCGAGAAGGCGACGTGGTGTTCGTGATGGAGAAGTGTGACGACGGATGGTACGTGGGATCGAGTAAACGGACGGGATGCTTCGGCACTTTCCCCGGCAACTACGTCCAGCGCAGCGTCTGATCAGCGAATGTACTGCAAACTGCTGTACGAGAAACGATTTATTATTATTTTATTTGATTTCTTCTGGAATTCAACATAATATTATTATAAGTAACACAACAGTCTCGTGTCGATCGTCCGTTTCTGAGTGAATTTTCGTAATACAATATTGTTTCGTGTTGTACGTGTGTACACGACGCGCCGCGAAGGGATTTCGGATGTTTTACCGCGTTATTATGATTTATTGTTTTTCCGGTTGTTACATTATAATATTAGTTTTAATCAGTTTCATCGCGCGTGTAATACACATAATATTATAATATTCGTCCGTGTAATCAGACGTTTGGCAAACAAATATAACAATTATTACTATCACTATTATTATAATTATTTAATGTTTTTATTATTATTATTATTATTATTATTATTATTATTATTATTATTATTATTATTATTATTATTATTATTATTATTATTATTATTATTATTATTATTATTATTATTATTATTATTACTGTTGTCGTTGAAGAGAAATAAAAAAAACACTAGTCAATCAATATCACTATTAGAAATATATATAATATATAAATAATCTGTTTTCAATACTTATTACGATATCAATACGACTTTTGTGTGTATATATATAGATTAAGTTCAGTTGGAAAAATTGCACGCGTTTTAATTTTTATTTTTCAAAATACAGTCCGCTTTCGAACGAAACAATATGTATTATTTTATCGAAACGTCTAGATTTTTATTTTTTTTTTAATTTTTCCCAAATGAAATCGAATGGGAAGAAAAGCTTTACGCCCAACTACAGACTAAAAGAAAATTCATCCATAACCGCGGTTTACGTAACGTATAGAGTTATATTAATATAGTAGCATTTTATTTTTATTTTTTTTATTAAAGTACCGCTTAATAAGACGCGTTACGATTTCTTACTTAATTCTGTACTCGGTCTTTGATATTGTACACGCACACACAAACCACACATACACACACACATATTTATATAAATAGTTATATTTTTCGTTTTGTATTCTTATAAAAATCATCCCGCGTTCCTTGTCGTTCAATCGGTGTAATTGTGCGGATATAGATTGGCGATACTACACCGGTCGCTAACCCATATTATTATTATACATAATAATACGAAAAAATATTTATTATTTGGTAAAACGTTGAGTTCGATAATAATTATTGTTAAAAGTGTTATATTTTTCTTTACACACTCGAGTGACTAAATTAAAGTATATATATTTTATATTATATAAATTATGTGCATTTCTATATAATATTATTAATTATGTATGGAGTATGCGCGTTATTTTAATAATAATAATAATAATATGTACGCGCGTGTTTCGTGCAATCTATCGCCGACATATTATTATGTACAGGATTATTAATATTAAATAAAATATACGATGAAGTTATTATTATGTAAATGTAAATGTATTATTATTATTATGAATTATTGTCAGTTTGTACACGTATATTTTAGCACGAGATATGCTTAATGAATGGAATATCTTTAATAAACTAAAAATGAAAATATAAATGAATAAATACCATCATCACAGTTGTTTTGCGCGTACAGAGTGATTTTTTTTTTTTTTTACTTATCATGAACCGGCGACTGTTTGTCGAGATTTTATCTCCTTGTTTTTTATTCCTTAATTAAATCATTCAAGACCGTTTTAAAAAAAAAAAAATTATAATCTCACTCCTTATTGCGCCTTATACGAATGTAAAAATTTGACATTTCAAATAGAGAAAAAATTTTCCACGCTAATCTCGTTGAACTGAAAATAATGAAAATACATTTATCCGTATATGTAAACAATATTGTTACAATGAAATTTCGTCGATATCGACTACCACGTCGCGTCTTAAATTTAAATGCTTATTATTCCATAAAATAAAAAAATCAACACGATTTCTACGAAAATATATTTTCTTCGACAATTCGTTATTAAACTCGTATAAGGTTTTTATAAAAATCAAAAGTTAATATATATATATATGTGTAATTGGAACGAATGGGTAGAGAAGAAATCGTGTGGAATGGAGTGTGCGAAAAACTTAAAAAAAAAAAAAATTATAATAAAAATGATTTTTATTTCCCGATATACAGAGTGTCTCGCTGAGCTCTGACAAATTCAATAACTCAATGTTATTTTGGCCACTCACCGCTGAATTAAAAATCCACATCTTCGAACGGTAAAATATACCACCCGTTTTTAATGCTCTGTAACTAGGTCTTCTAAAGTGTAAACCGAAGAATATGAATACAAATAAAAAAAAACCTAAAACTTTGCACGAAAAATTTCACAAGGTACAACAACTACAATGTTAACGGTAAGTTAATATTATTGTTTTAAGCGGTTAAAAAACGGTTTCGTATTGCAATTTATGTAAGAGTAAAAAAAAAAATGCTGAAATTTCTTGGCCGGGGAGTCTGCGAAAAATTCCGGACACGCCTACATATACAAGCGATTGAAAATTTAATAGAATTATTCAGTTTTTCGAAAAAAAAAGTTATAGTAAAACGACTGAATATTATGTCGTACCCCGTAAAAAAAAAAAATAAATAAAAAAAAAAAACGATATTAAAACTCTTCTATTAATAATAATCGTACGTTTTTCTACCGTTATTTGGTAATACTGCGTGTACATATACAGACAACAATTGTGGTAAAGTAAAAAAAAAAACCCGTTTGTAAAAAAAAATAATCTTTCATGTAGCAGTACTATTATTACACGCTATGTTTGGTTAACGAATTAAACGAATGGGAAAAAAGAGTATAAATTCACTGTGCGAATTTCACAAATATATGCATAAATATACGAGTAGGTAATTGCACAAACGGTGAAATAAATAATTCTATTATATATTCTTTACACTCGTTGTGTTAATTTTGAAGGAGAAAAAAAAGACGGTCCGTACATAAAATCACATAACAATAATTATAACCATACGTTTTTCGTCGACGATTTAAAAACCTAATTTAAAACGCACACGTTTTTACTCGAAATAATAATATGCGGAAAAAAATAATGATTTCGTTTCGAACACACGAATACGATTAATATCAAAAGAATAGTTTATATCCCGTTTATTGATTGCGCTTTTCGTTTTTTACTCGCTTCATATTCAGTGCTTGAATTGGGGGGGGACGCGGGGGGACGGAGTCCCCTTTCTTTTTTCAAAATATTATAGCGTACCCCTTCTAATTTGTAATACCGGGACGCAGAGGACGGGACGGTCAAGACTCTAAAATTTTATTGAACTAATGAAAATTAAAATTTTATTTATAGGAGTGGTCGGTAGTTGTCACAATATACAAAAATATATTTCTTGAAATGACAATCATTAATATAATTAATTATTATAAAACGATAAATACACCAAAAGAAAGTAAAAAACCTTATCTTCGAATGGATGAAACTCAATGAGCTTTTCATTGAGTTTCATCCACAAAATACAAGGGACACTCGAACGATAAAGTTTTCTTGCGCAAAACACAAATAATAGTTTTGTAAAAATAATGACGAAATATTATAATTTTGGCAATGACACAACAACAAATTTAAATATCAATACCAATAATAATAATCATAGTATTTGCTTAATTAAACAAGTATATAAAAGTAATTGTAAATTAATAAAACAAAAAAAAATAAAAATAATAATAATAATAAATGCTCCTTTACTATGTGGCGCGAATGTTTACAGTTAAAAAAATGATGCCTATTTATTATTGTATAATAAAAATATATGGGGTGTGGGGAAGCCCCACGAATTTATAAGACATTACAATCTGCTGGAACGCACATTATTTTTATATTTTTGCATCCCCCTTCTAATTTTTTTCCAATTCAAGCACTGTTCATATTATAATAAAACATCGAAGAAAACGTTTTAAAGTTAATAAAAAAAACGTTGCGGAAATTTGAGGGGGGGAAAACACGGACAAAATGAACGTTTCGAGTGTAATATTTTTTTTTTTTAACGAAAAAAACACTGCGTTATAGAGCACAAACAAATAATAAAAATATTTTTTTTAAAAAAAGAAACAGACTTCGAAAAACGCACTAAAAAGTATGGTAAATAATCAATGTAATCTTTTTGAAATCGGCGCCGAATTCAAAAAGATTACAATTCATACTTTTCAGTGCGTTTTTCGAAGTCGGTTTCTTTTTAAAATTATTTTTATTTCATCCTTTTCAGTCATGGTAGTCGTATAGTAGTCGTATCGTCATTCCTGTTCCTGCATTTGGCTGGGCAAGATACTAGGCCTTGTTTCCTTATGAAATCGAAAAATACGAAGAAAAAAAAAAAGTAGAAAAAACTAAATTACTGACCGAATACTAGGCCGATATTTACGAAATCGGTATGAAACCATTGGGGAGGTTATCACTCTTTTATATAAAAAAAAAAATACAACCGAATCGAGGACCGCCTCCTTTTTTTGAAGTCGGTTAAAAAATACATTTCGCGTTCTCCTTCCGCACACAGGTAATTATAATATTAGTTTACGTAATACAGTATACGTCGGCCGCGCAATTTGTAGGTTTCTGTACTCGGCGAATATTTTTATACGCTACGCAATGCTATTAGACACAATATAGAATATTATCGAACCGTTTTGAAAGCACAGACAATCCCGTCGTCTTCGGACGTTGCAGCGCAGTCTAAACAGTCGAAACCTTCGGAATGTCTAACGAGTACATTGTTCGAAATATTTTGTGATTTCGTTCCGAGCGCATACGTACAGCGTATTGTTTTTATTCTCCTATTTTTGTGGAATTTAATAAATATTATTATCGACAACGCGTTTGAATACGCGGTAATGCGAAGAAAATGAAAAGATATCGTACCGAATACGATCGATACGACACTCAAATTACCAAGGCTGGGCGAGTTAAAACGTTTTTTTTTTTTGTTTTCGAAACGAATTGTGAGTAACGATAACTCTAATCTAGTTTATTTCTTTCGAAAATCATAACACTTATAACTCGATTATAGTTATATACAGTTTTATTTTTTTTTTTTACTTAACGGTGTTCACTACGAGTTAAATATAACTTTCAATAACATTGTGAGTTTAACATAACTTTATATATTATATTGAACACCGTATAAGTAAATCGTCTTTTTTTTTTTTTTTAACGATAATTAGAAAAATATGTTGAATTAAGTTTTTTAAAAGTCGACTTTTAAATTTTCTATAGTTAAAAAGAAAAGTATGAAATAATCGTTTTGAAATTTAAAGTGTTTGAAAAAAAAAAAAAAATCAATATTAGGTATATCGACGATATTCTCTGTCTACACACATATAACTACGTCACCCGATGGAAAGACTCACTATAGTAACGGAATAATTTTTATTCGTATAACAATAATATTTCAATCCGCTTTTCGAATAAAACGTTTAAATTTAAATATACGATAACGAATGTTACCGTAACACATATTTTACTACGTCGTCGGCGTAACACACCGTAAAGTATGAACATAAAAAAAAAAACACAATTATTATAGTTTTATATTTCCAAAAACGGTTTTGTTAATACAATATTTTAATGAAACATAAGTCATCAAATATAATAACGACGTATATAAACGCGCAATACGCGTTAATAAGTGCGTATACACATATATATATATATTACGTAGTAGTGTGTAGCGGAAGTAATTTTAATTTTTTTTTTATTTCGAGTATTAACGTCTAAAACGTTTTTTTTTTTTCAACGTTAAAATATTATACTTTTTTTATATATATGTACATATAAATTAATTGTTTGGATTTACGGTATCCACCAAAGTGCTCAGTGCGCGCAAGAGATGATATTGTGTGGACTGTGAATAAGAAAAAAAATATATATGTATAGGAATTTCATTCGGCGTGTACACGGCCCAACGGTTATAATTTATATTTTGAAACGTGTATATATGTATATGCGTATAATATATTCTATTTAAACTTGATTTATTTAGATGCCCACGAGGCACATTAATATGCTGTTATACGCGCGTTATAATGAATGTTGTACGAGTCACGAAACACATTGATTTTTCAATTTTTTTTTTTAAATAATATAATATAATAAAAAGTAGATTTGTATATGAGATTAAAAAAAAGAAAATTTTTTTGTTTTTTTTACGAAATATTTCCAATAGTCGAGTAATATTTTTAAATCGATATATTCGCAAAATTGTGTATAGATTTTTTTTTTTTTTTTTTAAATTTATCCGAAACGCACAGTATTCGAAATCGTATGTAGCCCGAAAGCCGTTTTTTATACTTCGCCTAAGACCATCGTCTGTATAATATACCTATTATAAATTGTATTTTTTGTTTTGTTCTTTTTTAAATCGCTTTTTTCGCCAGGTCCAAAATATATCGTTAAAATTTTCGATAACGTTAAAATATCAAATTTCGGATTTACGTTTTACTTAGTTATTTTTCACTTATACGTAGGTTAGGTTAGGTTACGCAATTGTGTATAATATTACGTAATGGGGATTTTTTGTTAAGTACAGTCGGTAGATATTTTTTTTTTTACTCGATTATTATTATTATTATTATTATTTGTGCAGTATCGGCTGAGATTACAAAAAATGAATAAATAAATAAAATAAAAAATATTAATCAATATTAATACTAACTAAATCTAAATGCAGGAATAAAAATCTCAAATGGAAATAAATAATTAACACAGCGAACATTATCGGCAAATAGCATATTTTACTCGACGAGTATATCGCAAAATATCGATAAAATAAAATTTTAGAAAAAAACCTCTGGAACATTTTCTAGTCGTCCGTCAAACGCAATACAATATAATATTTATACTGCACGACGCCGCGCATATTATTATTATTATGGTGATCGATGACGAAATATCGTAACTGTCTGAATGTTACACGAACCGATGACTGAATGCGACGAGCTTACAATATATATGTCCTCGGAAGTTTCACCCATACCGTTATTGCCGCTGAAAAGCGGTGGTCGCGTTTATTGTACGCGTATATACGCCTTTAGAGCGACAGAGTGAGCATATTAAACGCGGGAATAAATTATTCGTAACTGTAAATTTATTATCCGAAACACAATGTGTTATGCAAAATAGCAGTGCCTACTACTTGTTGTAATGCCGTCGCAATCGTTTTAGAAATCGAACGGGAAAACGATACGCAAATCAATATAATAATGTTGATAATTTAGCCGGCAATACGCGAGAATCGTAGAGATTTGTGTTATATGTAAAGGTGAAATTTAATTATTGTAATTCTACGTTTATCAATGAAACGCAAATATAGCGTCTGAGTACGCCGTTCAAACGGATTGTCTACAATTTATTAAAAAAATTAATTAATTTTCCATATTGTGACGGTGAACCAGAAAGAGAACTCAATAAAATCATTTCAAATGAGTACGGATAAATAAACAGCCGTACACAATTCGTTAAATAAGTTATTGGAAAATAATAGAGTAGGAAAAACGTTGCCTCTTAACGTATACAAATCATCGACATCATTCGTGATATTTTCAGTCACTGTTCACGTGAAATTGTCCTTTTCTGAATTCAGTATACAGTAAAATCAAAATCTATGATCTCGTCAATCGTCCTAAAAGTCGCGTTTAATTTTCAATATTATTTATAAATATAATAAAATGCAATTTTAGATTTAAAATATACGTTATAATAGAAAACTCGTAAATAAATGGATAGAAAAATATACATGTATTCGAGAAGAAAAAAAAATTATATATACAATATATTGTATATTATTATAATATACAAATTTACAACAAAAAGTAGCGATTTAATACAATCTATTAAAAAATTTAACAAAATTTAAAAATCGAAACAATTATAAAAAAAGTTTATAACAATATAAAGAGTAAAAAATTTATATAAAAAAAAAAATTACAACAATGTAAACCAGTGTTTCCCAACATGGGAGGGGGGCATGAACACATTGCTGGAGAGGCTCAAGCAGTCATCACGAAGTAAAATTTGTATTTATTAAATAATAGGGTGTTTAACCATTTAACGGCTAAACACTCGTAATCTATAAAGTATACCAAAAAAACAGGTGATCAATTTTTTCCATTTATAGGAGGGGGCGTGAAATTTTTGAAAAATCCCCAAAGTAGGCGTAGAATAGAAGAGGTTGGGAATCACTGATATTAACGATAATAAAAAAATTACATTATAAACAATAGAACAAAATGTAAAAAAAAAAAAACAATAGTATAAAATGTTTTGCAAAAAAGTAGGTAAATATAACAGTGAAAAAAATTACAAAAAAAGAAACAGTAGTGAAAAATGTACAAAAAAATAATATCAATATGGCACGATTTGCAAAAAAAGTAACAATAGAATAATAATCGTAAAAAAGTAATAGTAAAAATTTACAAAAAAGAATCAATAGTATAAAATTTACAAAAAAATAGTCAACAAATTTACAAAAAACAATTAATAGTATAAAATGTACAAGAAAAGTAGTAACACCAATAGTAAAAAATTTACAAAACAAGGGAAAATTAGTGTAAAATTTACAAAAAAATGGTCATCAATAGTACAAAATTTATATAAAAAAAAGGAACAATGATATAAAATTTACAAAAAAAAAATCAACAGAACGAAATTTCAAACAAATGCTGGTTGTGAAAAAAATGTGAATATGCCGTTGAGCAATGCGCGTATTGTGCACATAAGTGCAACACAATCGCAACGCCTCATCGATAATAATTTTTTGATTGCTGACGGGCGTTTCCCTCAAACCGTTGCTGCAGGTTACGCCGGCGCAAATGCGGTTCATCGCTTTTCTTCCCAACATCGGCCAAGAAAGATTTCGAGCGATCCAAATACTCTTTGAACGCCCACATACCATCCCGTCCGTTGGCTGCTTCTCCTGGTAATATTATACAAACCGGTGAATCGCTTTTACAAACTCAGACGCGTTATATTACAGTAATTTCATATAAATTAAATTAATTTCATATTTTATATAATAATATTATATTCTATACTCTATATATATATATATATACATATATACTGGATAACGTGTTGTTACTTAATAACCACTATTATTCGAAAAAAAGAGATCGAAATATTCTCAATACAAACACTTTTAAACGATGTTGGAGGCAAAAATCAACGATTTTCTTTAACTGACAAAATAAAGTTGAACGATTTTTTTTCTTTTTAGATTCTGAGCGGAGCGAGGAATGTATTGGTTTTAAAATGGTGTTTTTTTTTTTATGTCTGTACCCAAAAATTCTACTATAAGGAGTGCTCCGATCTATTCGTGTAGCACCAATTCTAATTACAAATTGCGTCTATCATTTTTCAATTTTCTCAATACTTTTTTCAAAATTAGGAAAAACTACCGAAAATTACATAAAAACGCTAAAAACGCAATTTCGTCTTAATCGATTACACCGAAGCTCCGCTCAGAATCGTTTTATCGAATGCAACGATTTATCATTGATTTCAAATTTATAATAAAAACAAACTCTAAAATCTTTATCCAAGTAATTCACTTGAGCGATATCCATTACAACACTCCGCGGCTCGCTACCTTTTTTTTTTTAAATTCTAAGCGGAGCTTTTGATTGTACAATGTATTTTTTTGTTTTCTGTGAACGACTCTTCGAATAAAATGGGTCACTCCGATCATTACACACGCGTAAACCTATTTTCCGGTATCAAATTTTACTAGGCCGGCAGTACAAATGCCTGCATTTTTCGATTTTCTCAATAGTTTTTCAAAGCGAACCCAAAATATAACAACTGCGATAAATTCACTATCATATTTCTCCAGAATCTCGGAAATAATTATCGTCGTGTTCTTAAAATGTACACCGTATGCGTAAGCATGAATACGCGGTTAAAAAGAAAACAATGTCCAAATAAATTTCTATTTATAGCTACTTGTAGCAATTATTATTAGATGTTGAGCTGTTCAAGTCGTAAAAGAAAAGTAATTTTTTAGTTTCGAAGAGACGAAAATTTTATTCGTCATGGGTCATACTATGTCACCTCATTAGTATTTTTAAAAAAATCTTCTGAGCCACAAATTTTTTTTTTCCATTTCAAATTTTTCGACACAGTGTTAATAAGTCGGAGCTCCGCTCAAAATCGTTTTATCGAATGCAATGATCGCTTTCAAACGTACAGGTGATAACGAAACTTTTACCCGAGCAGTTCACTCGAGCGATATCCACAACACTCCCAACCACCTATTTTTTTTTAACCGAGAGAACTAACCTTAATAATTATTGGGGATTCAAATAATTAAAATTCAGTACCTATTTGAAATATCAACGAAGTTAACAAAATACTTACGTCCCTTTTTTTGCTATTTATTTATTTGTACAAAATTAAGGCTGACCTATAAACCGTCAGTAGTGGAAACCCGAATTCAAACCGATTGGTAAGATTAATAATAAAAAATTAATTTTTTAATTCGACGTAAGTGCTAGGGAAAATGAGTTTAAATCGAGTTTGACAATCCCTGGGAGGAAACAAAACGAAATCGAGTGTTAACAAAAACCAATTTTTTTACCTTATTCACAAAATACGATTTGATAATAACGCTTAAGTAAAAAATTACTACCCTTATCTGCCGTGTATTTTTTTAACGAAGACTTACGTTTCGAACACAGACGGACCTCCTTTTCGACAACTTGCGGGACGCGGTTGCGCGTTTCCCTGCAATAGTTGCTCAGCTGTGTCTCTCCGGGGCTGTTCCATTTTTTAAATGAAGAATAATAGACGGTCAAGCAGTTTAATCTCCCGTCCAAATAGCACTGCTCGAATTTCATTTTCTCGAATTCTTGCCCGAGTTGTACGCACTACAACGGTTTACAAGCGGGAGGAGGAGAGAAAAAAATTGTAGTTTTTTTTTTTTAAATCTTTGAACTATTAAACCTCCCCCCCCCATTTTATACTATTATACTAACTTCTTCTTTACTGCAGTTCTTTGGTAAATGCAGTACCACGCGAGGCGCGATTAACCTGGCGATCCTCATTATGTTCCGCGCGCCGCCGTTGCCACCGCACAATTCGGACAGCGGGAATACTTTTTGCCTACTGTACGTCGGGCCACCCCACGGAGGTGAAGTTACCAGTACATCGGCCTTCAAGGTGTGACCCTTGGCAAAGAAATCTCCGACGATGAACTTTATTTTGTGCTCTACGCCGTATAATTTTGCGTTGTGCCTCGCCATCTTAATCTTTAACGGATCGATATCCATTGCTATAACTATATTAAACCACGAATAATTAACGTCAATAGTACAAAAATAAACACATTCCTCCCCCGTTTTATTTTATATGTAATCTGCAGTGCTCTAATCGGTGTAAGTCTTTAAAAAAAATATTTCAGCATTCCTATATATTGAAGGTTTGTTAAAATGAAACACTATACGAGGACGGTCGCATGGACTGTGGAAACGAAAAAGATTTGAGCGGAAATTTTTTTTTTGTTATCAGAGCGAAATCCAGGGCTTATTCTAAAATACGGTCGGACTCATTTTGCCCAGACGGGAAAGCTATAGATTTGCGTTAGACTAATCAATTGTTGCGTAGTTGAACTATTTCTAGCTAGGTGATTACTTATTGTGAACAAAACTGGTGGTGGATTTCACGGTATATTTATGAACTCAGAACCACCTTTCTCTCTATATCACTTCTCCTACCCACGATTAGTTCGCATAAATTCCCTGTTGAGACAAATCCCTAGAAAAATACTTGACGAATACGATATCGATTTGAACCACTGACGTCACGTATAAGCGAAATACTTCATAGATACGTGGATACATGGATACATAGATACGTGGATACGTCGATAGTCAGGAATTTCATATGAGGGGAGACTAAAATCCTATATATTGCCTATTTAATAATATCGGTAACGTAGATAGTTGAAGGGAGAAGTGTGCAAGAGGTCACCCACACAAGAAATACCCTAAAAAAGCTCGTTTTTGTCATTTAAAATTTTGAAATTTCATTCCGTTTATTGTGCACATGAGGCTAAAATTTAATATCAACAAATTTGTTGTATTCTTTAAAAAAAATTAAATTTCAATAGAACAAAAAAAATTGTAATATTTAAGAGTTCCTTTCAACCCACTCTGAAAAACCTAGTACCTTCGCCACTGAATAATATTTTATAATAATTTACGATAATGTTAATATGTTATCATAGAAATGTATACATAATCATATAATATTTTACATTTTTATAACACTTACAACCACAGATTATAACAAAACTACAACTATCTTTGAATAACTGCGATCAATATAGCACAAATAGCTAAAAAAACTAAAAAAAACACTGTCAATGGGTAAGCTATAACTACCCCTGGCTACGCCCTTGGTTGGATATAATGATAATGCAAACGAAGTAAACTATTAAAAACAAGATGAAAAAGTCTGCTGTGGTCGTGCAATAATATATAATAAATTATGGATATATTTAAATATATTGTTACGATTATTTACGGTTGTTTTATAAAACGTGATATACGGAATTTAGAACGGTGTTTGGTCAATGGGACGGATGATACCCATCGCACGAGTTTATAAGACTTTTAGTCTTTCAGAACGCAACATTTTTTATACACTTATGCGCGTCCCTCTACTAATATTTTTTTTCCAATTGAAGTACCGAATTCGATAGATTATACGTGTTTACATACCTGATTTGCAGACCATAGCAAGCTGGATAACGTTTCCGCCGGCTCCGCAAAAGGGGTCAATACCGACGTTGAAAGCACAACCGTCGGCAATGTGCTTGCTTAACACTTCGGGGCACACTGAATAAAAACTTTCTGTACAGTAACAAAAAAAAATAAATAAATAAACGCACACGATTATAAACGGAAAAGGCTATATAAGATTCTTTCATATTCTCTTACCACGATCCAGCATAATCCCTTCTTCGAATTTGGAAAAAAGACTGAATCTTTTTTTCCAATATTTAAACAGTGACGCGTCATTATTGCCATCTTCCAGCTGTCCACCATTTTCATTAGCTTTAACGCTAATTTTCTCTTCCTTGACCTTGTTCAGCGTCTAAACAAAACGGAATAGATATCGTTCATATATATATGTATCAATAAATTTTGAAAAAAAATTCCTCGGAACTCGGCGATAATAGAACCTTTAATAAATTAGGTAAATCGTAAATAAAAAATACGTATACGTATATAACGATTAAAAAAAAATTTAAATCATTCCGCGATTGATAATAGTTAATGAAAGAGAAGAAATTGTCCAAATTCATAAAAAAAAAGTGTCTAAAAATATCAAATATATAGATACATTTACGGGTGGTTGATACTGTTGTTGTGGCTGTTGTACGCCTTGACGAACGCTTTGTACAGGTGCCATCCGAATTTGATCTAAAATAATTAAAATAATTCTTTGTAATTTCGATTGTTTCGACATACGGTTTTATTGATCTTACTGTTATTCGAAGGATAACGTTTTGTCACGTGTCTATTGCCGTTCGGATTGGCGTTTACGTAGTACGTGCTGGGATTAGGGTTTGCGTAAGCCATGGGAATCGAGGGCTGTACACGTTGAGAGTTATACGCCATAGGGTTTTGAGTCGGATTTGAACAACGTTGATAATAATTACGATCTATAAAGACGTGTAATTTATCACAATGTAATATTATAATATTGTTTTCAAACAGTCCAGACTCGGGTAAAATAATTTTTAAAAGTATTTCCTATATACGTATTCCGGAATACTTCGAAAAAAAGTATTCCAAATATTTTTTAAATGCTTCGTTTCTTTTTACTAGTTCTCAGCTATACGATTATCAAATATAATAATTATATTAATAACACCAATTAGTTATAAAATGTAACAGAATAATACAATAACACAGTGTAATAAATACACTTGAATATTTGAATAAGGCCGTGTTCAAATAATAAATATAGCAAAATTATTGATAAAATAATTGATGGTTTAAATACCTACTGCCGCTATAGCATGCTACTCATAATTTTTTTCTGAACTAATTTCTTTTTACATTTAAGTAATATTTATGTAGATACTATTAAAATATGATTGAACTTTAAAAAGTATTCGGATATCTTTCAAAAAATATTCAGAATACAAAAAATTTTACCCAAGTCTGTTAAATACAACTACTAACTGAAACATGTTCGTATGTTATATTCAGAGTAAGTTTTTTTTATCATGACCCGACGATTATATCTTTCAAATTTTAAACTGTGTTGCTTATTCTTTATTAAAAATCGTTTAAACAATATTTAAAAGCACTTTTATAATTACATATATTATGCTATATTAATTTACGCCACACAGATTATATTACTAGTGGAGTAAATACAACAGGCATCAGAATGTGTGATTACACCCCCGTTCATAGGCACTTAAATTTCCCTTTATTATTAATATTTTATTTTTACATTTTGGTGTAAAAAAAAATAGCAATAATATAGGATTTGAATTATATTTTTATCCATTACTATTCCTACCCGGCGTTGCCTTTGCATCGTTTCGAACGAAATATGTTTTATATTTGACACAAAATTAATTTAAAATAACCCTAATACGTGTTTTTACGCAATCCAATCATAAGAAGAAAAAATAAAATTTAATCCAAAATGCAAATTGGTAACCAGGGAAACCAAAATAAATATATTGCCTGGTAACCGGTTCAATATTGATCGATGTCATTCGGAAAATCTAATGAGCCCATTATTAAATCATTTCTTTAAACTAATTAAATAATGAAATGTAAAAAAAACTTTCTAAAAATAATTTATACTTCACAAGACAAATATTGCGTGGTCGAAAATCACCCTATATTTATGTAAAATAACTCAAAATATAAAAAAATATTGACTTACTCATTATGACGGTTTTCGGAATCAATGGCTCAATATTATTGAAATGTTACACGAAAAAAAAACTGATACAATTAATGTCTCCCGATGTTTTTACACTCGGGTGAGGTAAAAAAATGTAATTTACGAAAATTGAAAATCAAAACAATCGAAATAGAAACTATTAATGAAAAGAGAACAAGTAACAATAGAAACAGTTAACAAGTAGCAAAAGTATCAGTTAATGAAAATTCATAAATATTATGTGAACATTTCAGAAAAATATGATGTTGACCCTTGCGCGTTTGAACGTATTATGACGTTTTATTTTCTAAACTATCGAAAGGTATCGGATTTTACGTAGGCATGTCAACTAAGAATTGTTTATTTTTCGCGCAAATCATATTTAAAAAACAATATGTTTATAATAATTATTTTATACGTGATCCTTGACATCATATATAATAGTGTTAATTGAACTTATTTTAATTTAAATTTTAAACATAAACAATAATAAATTATTAAGGGATACATAAATATTTGCTTGTTTTCCAATAACCATTCGAACCAAACCTTCAGTGATTATATATATAAAACACATATTTTTTTTTATAATACATTGAAGTTTATATAGCCATTTTTATTTTCCCAATATTGGAAAACTTCATTCCACCTTATTCTTAAAATACGATTATTACTGTGTGTTACAGAAACAATCGTATTTATATAACCAATATCACATAATAAATGTAGTTAAGACCAAGGTTTGGGGGGCGGTTTTGCGTCATGAGACGAGGGCAAAATCCCGATTTCCCGGTAGGCCTAACCGCTGCTGAGTATCCGGGGCAGTTATCAAAATTTCTGATGCCTCTAAACGCACCACGCTCTTGAAGACCCGATTTAATAGCGTGAGTGATTTCACGCGAGAAAGAATTTGAGTCTCTTAAAGATAATATAGTAGGCCGCTTTACATACACAATCTTTCTCTCCGGGAACGTTCTAAATTTTGCAATAACGTTGCCGATCTTTCTTTACCCGTACACTTCGTTCCCGTTTTGTAGAAATTAACCCGGCAAATGCAATATAGTCTGAATTCGAAGAAAAGAAGAAAGGTTAAGAAATGAATATGCGAGAGGAATCATTATAGGAGTAGGGTCGATCGTGGAGAAAATGAAAGAGAATAGACTTAGGTGGTTTGGTCATGTTATGAGGAAAGAAAATATTCAGAAGCGGTAAGAACGGTTATAGAAATGAATGTTGAAGGAAGAAGAAGTGGTTAAATGCTACTGAGTGTGATATAAGGACTGTTGGTGTGTGCGTGGAAGGTGTGGGAGATCATTTTGGGAGACATTTGCACATTATTAAAGATTTATCACGAAATTAAGCTATTCAATAACTAGTGGCGTAAATGCGCAACCATGATTTGTCTAAGAATTCAATTTCAATCTTTACAAACTTTAATAGCATAATTTAGTAGGAAAATTTTAATTTAATAAATTTAATACCTAAATTAATAGCTTCCTGACGCAATATTCAAACCCTATCACAAAAAAAAAATTTTAATGATTAAAAATTAAACAGAACGGTCCAGAGGGGAGGGCCAACCATTGCCCACTGACTATAACATTAATTTATTCAACAACAAAGTTAGACCCCGAAACGAAGTTTGCGCATCGGCCCCGTAATGTGTAGTTGCGGCACTGCATACCACACAACAGTCTGATAAAAAGTATTGGTAATTTGAAAACACCACGCGCCAAGCAATCGCGTGTTTAAAACTGTTGGAATACACTTTAGACGTACGCTTTTGCGCGAAAGAAGAATTGGACGAAGGAAAGCGCGCGGGAAACAATTTTACGTTAATTTTTTCACAAGTTCTTCTTGCGCGTGAGAAGATTGCGTGCGGACTTGAACTCGCGCAAACTCGCGTACGTTCCTGGAGTGAAGAAAAGATTGTGCGTGTAAAGGCCGCTTATAATATAAAAGACGACAGCTTATCAGAAATGGACGCGTTCAAACGCGTGTTATTTCACGTGGTTAAATATTAAATGCACAATCTTTACACCTCACTTCGGGAACGATCAAATTTTGATCACGCGCCGACTTTCGTTCCATATTATTATATATATATATATTATATTATCTTATTATTATTTTGTATATTTGAAGTTAACACGGCCGATGTCCATTAACTTCATGCTAATGATGTGTATGTTAATGCCGTTGCTGGATAAAATAATTTTATACTCTATACGCCTTTCGAAGAGCAATGTTAAAGAGTGCACAGCGACAAAAATTTACAAAATCGGAATTTATCCAATTGAAAATTTAAAAATATTAAATATTATTTGAGTTTTATAATAATTCAAATTAATTTTCAAAAAGTATAATGTAACCATTTTTCTGGTACAGCTATTATACAACGAGATATACATAGCCGAAATTTCTGTGTCTCACTGTGCTCCCTCCTATCCTATTGGTAATATGGTAAAAATAAAGTTAACAAATAATTAGGTACTTACTTATTAGTTATTGTGATAACAATCATAATTATACGGCATATTGTATTAATATATAGAAATATTATGATTCACTCTAAACGCACCCGAGGGCGGAGTGGGAACTAAATCCAAGGCGGGAGGCTGTTGTTCTCTTCTGAACGTTCTTCTTTTTTCTCCTTTAATATCAATTCCACTTCAAAGATTTTTTGCTCGTTAGTTTTTAAAACAAAATAATTGTTAAATTTTTAAGTACACCACTATTGATATAAACTATAATTTACAAAAAAAAAAAAAACGAGCTGATCTGAAAAAATTATTTAACACCAGGCTGTATATAGCATGATCCAGGCCATCTGGAAAACTCCCATTTTCCAGACCGTCCACTCCGCCCCTGAACGCACCTACCTTTAAAGTAGGTCTATTGAAAAGTGTTGATGATTCGAAAATGACACGCAGCCACTTGCTGAAAACTGTACACTTTAGACGAACGTTTTAGCTCGAAGGACGGACGGAACGAAGGAAAGCGCGCGAGACAGTATTTTATCTTATCTTGCTACTACTTTTTGCGCGTCAAAGCAGTGGCGCCGAATACATGCTCAAGGTGTATTTGACAGGGTCAACATATTTTGAGGTTGTTGTTTCTGACGTAGGTATACAGGGGCGGATCTGAAGCTCATTCAAGAAAAGAGCGAATTTTGACAATATTATGCGGTTTGACACCAAGAATTATAAGCAAAAACCGGTGAAAACGCCATTTCGTCAAAAACGATTATCGTTTTCTTCTTCGTAATTTAAAAACTAATGGTCATATAAACCTGCAATTTTCACCAAATGTGTAAATCTGAACTATATTAACGAGACAAATTTTTCAAAAAATATTGAAAATCTTTAAGTCGCAATTTTTTTTTACGACCTATTCAAATTTTTCGACAAAGACATATGGTCAGTTTCAGTTTTATATGAAAACGAATTAAATGTCGTGCAGTGTTGTGATTTAATTTATTCTGTGATACGTTTTAAGAGCACCACCTTATCATTTTGTCGGTTACTGAGGTACACAACCACTACTAGAGCGTAAAATCTTCATGTGGTATTTCGGATACTCGCAGGTTCATAATGAAGGTAAAATGATCGGCTAAAATTTTTAATTGATTTTAACTGTTAACTTCGCTTAAAAAAATTAATTATCTGAAGTAAAAAAAAAATCATTAACTTGCCGGGCCTTGGATAAAATGTATGTATAAAACAATATTTTATCAGAATTTTTGGAAATGTTGGACTTTAAACCTAAATAGTAATAAAAATTTTCGAGGGTTCCTAGAAACTAAAAATGGGCGGGTGGTGGTAAAAATTTGTGTTTGCACTACATACTTAAAAATATTTTGGCGCCACTGCGTCAAAGGATTGCGCGCGTTCAAGTCCACGTGCAAACCTGTACGTTCCCGGAAAGATTGTGCGTGTAATATGGCCTTTAAGGCCTGGTACACACGTGCGGGTTTTTAACGTGCGGCATCTTACTTGCGGTTGGTTTTATCCATAATACAATGGTTATTATGACGCACGGTGACGGAACTGCTCCATGCTTCTGCTAATACATCTAACCGCACTTACGGCGCCACAGCGGTGCCTTACGTTAAAAATCCGCATGTGTGCATCTAGCCTAAGGAGACTGAAAGCGAACATTTCCTCTCTTCGTCTTACACACACTAAGAAACATAGCGAAATAGA
Organism: Slavum lentiscoides; assembly: GCA_032441835.1. NCBI lineage: Eukaryota > Metazoa > Arthropoda > Insecta > Hemiptera > Aphididae > Slavum > Slavum lentiscoides. Next base: position 16,487,784 of record CM063709.1, read on the forward strand.
CGTTTCCTTCTTCAAACCTACCTATATCTACGTATCTACCATAGTGATGCGATAAGATATTATTTAAAAACAGATTTGGATTCGTCGTGAATTTTATTATAGAACGACTTTCCCAGTTTTTAATTTTTTATCTTAAGACTTTCAAAAATTGATTATTTTTTTATTCTAAATTTGTTCAATTAATTTTTAATGATTCATGGAAAAAAATTAGAAATGTGGGAGAAAAGTCGATCTCAAGTGGAATTTACGACGAATTCAAATCTGTTTTCAAATTTCTTATCGCACCACTGGATCGTTGGAAGTAGGAAACGTCTATGTTGCTACGTTTCGCGTGTGTAAGACGAAGAGAGACAATGCCCGCTTTCAATCCCCTTAAGTAATCAGAGGTCTTCAACCTTTATTATGTAGCGGGCCACCAAATAGTTTCTAAAATTCTCGCGGATTATAACTACGTAAAAACCTGTATTTTATACAAAAATTTCGTTTTTATTATTATAAATCAAGTTCTTCAATTTTTTTTTCATATAGCCGTTATAATTTGATCGAAATAGAAAAAATACACGCTGTACTTAAAATAGGATCGCGGGCCACAAATAAAGACAAGGTGGGCCGCGGGTTGAAAACCCCTGAATTGGGGTATGGTAGGGGCGCATTAAGGGTGGAGGGGCGGCAGAGGGTGCATTTGAGCCGGGTGTCAATTTTAGGGGCGGCACACCGATCATGTTGTGCCACCCCTAAAATTGACATTTGGATTTGGAAAATCATGGACATTTAGAATTATGTTTTAGTCTGTTGGAATTTTAATCTGTACTGTAAAATTAGGGGCGGCAAATTATATTTTCCCCCTTGCCTCACCACCTCCCCTCCCTTATTATTGATGCGCCCCTGAGGTAAGGTATAACATTGATATTTTTTTGTGACATTTACTTTTAATAACCGTTTCGTTAACAAGAGCGTGGAGCGTTGTGTTGTTAACAACAGACAGAACACAATTTATTGTCGTTCTGTTAAAATTATATTCCTGTGTATTTTAATTTTGAAGTGGGTCTATTAGGGACTAACAAGTAACTCGTTTACTGTGTGTCGTATAATTTTAATATTTTATACTTAAACTCTTGCAATTACGAATATTTCACTGTCTGTATAGTTTTATTTTTTCGTATATATTTTCAATAATGAACAATAATAATAATAAACGAAAACATAAGTCTGGTTCTCAGAAATACGGTATAAAAAAATGGAAGCATTGACTAAACGTGCAAATATAAAATCACAAAACAAAACTATGTTTTTCCAAATAAATAAAATATAAAATTAAAAAACAACAATAAATTTTAAAATTTTAAAAAAATATAATAAAAAACTATAATATTCTTATAAAAATAAAAAATACATATTAAAAACAATATTAATAATATAATTATTATATATATATTGTTTTTTAATATATACATTTTATATTTTTCCATAAAACATGGACATTGGACATGGACACAAAAGTAAGTTAAAATTGTATTTGTATTATGTAAGTATTTTAATGCGTTTGAAACGTATTAATATGTTTCAAGGATTTCAATGTCACGAGAACATTTAGAAAGCTTTATATCGATGAGTGTTGAAAAAGAAATTTTAACTCTAAAATTAACGCAAATGGTTTTATTGTTGACAATAGGTGACAACACGAAATGAAATATTATATAATAATAATGTATTATTACTCTGTATTACAAATTATTAAATTCAAATATTTTATAATAATTTATTGTTGTAGTTTTATTTTTGTATGTATAGTTAATGATAAATTGTATTGATTATTAAATAATACGTTAAATCTCTAGAAAATGCGACAAACGGCCTGCGAGTGAAGTGAGCAATACATTTTTACTGACCACTTGTATTTAGTTCCCGGTAACATAAAATAAACGTACCACCACTGCGGACACACTTAAGTCACCAGTTTTTATTATTAATTCATTTTTTCAGTTTGGGTGTAAAAAAAAATAGATTTAAAATTTTATTTTTATCTATTATTATCCGGGGTCGCAAGTGTACGGTTTTGAACGGAATAGTTTTTTTATAATAATTGACACAAAATAATTATAAATCTTTTTTACGCCACCCAATCTTACGAAGAAAAAATAAAATTTGATCAACAATGCTAATTGGTAACCAAGAAAAAAAACAATATTTATAAATATGTATATATGTATATATTGCCTGGCAACCGGTTGAGTATTGATCGATGTCATTCGGAAAATAGTTATAGCCCACGACACTAATATGTTATATATATATATTGCCTGGCAACCGGCTGAGTGTTGATCGATGTCATTCGGAAAATCGTTATAGCCCACTACACTACCGAAGCCCCAACGGATCTATTTATGTAACTTTTATTAAATTTAATGCAGCCGTTTGATCGCTTTTACAAACATGCACTTATTTTTAGAACAAGAATCTCACAGTGATGAGTATTATTACTACCTATGAGTACCTACGTGAATTTATGAGGAAAACCAAAAACTTATGTTTATCTATTTATTATTAATATTATTATTATTATTATTATTAAAAAATAAAAAATTATATAATATTTCTGATAAAAAGTCCTCGAGAGAGATTTCGTTATTTACAAGAGAATAAGTAGTAAAACTCACTAATTCTTAGTGTATTAAATTTAAACGCATAAAACTCGACAAATATTCATTGGAATTTATAATCGACATTTATTTGAATTTCCGTAAAATATATACTTTGAGAATTCTTAATCGAAATCGTAGTTAAAAACATTAAATTAATGATTATTTTAATTAATTTATGATTATTTAATCGTATTAATTTAAATTAATCGTAGTTATTTTGAAAAAAATTATATGTATAATGAAATGTGAAAAAAGATTCTAAATATGTATAACAAAAAAGGTCTGTATTTCCCAAGATGTAGATATTTCGTGAGAAAAAATAGCCCTTTAGTTATATAAAAATAATTTAAAAAATTTTTTTTTTTAAATTATTAAACGTTATTGACTTACTCATTATTACGATTTTTGAAAACAACTGTCAACTATTATTGGGTGACACAAAGAAAAGTTTATATAGTTGTGTTCCGATGTCTTGACACTCAGATCGGAAAAGAGTATATCAAAACACGAACAAGTATGGGCAACAATAATAATAATTCATAAATAATGTTATGTGTAAATGTCTCAATGTTATACCTTACGCGGCTGGATTATGAATGACGCGATATTTTATAAACAATCAATAGGTACCGGATTTTTCGTTGGCAAGTCAACGAGAAATTATTTACTTTGAAAACAATATGTTTATAATAACTATATTATATACGCTCCTTGACATCATATTATACAGTAATTTGCTGAATTACCCGGCTTCACCCGTTCGCGATTCTGAACGAAAATGTAATTTTTAATATTTTTTTTTTCAAATAATATTATTATTTTGAAATAATTCTATACGCATATTACGACACAAATATCAACATCATCTACGAATTTTTATTTTAATATTCGAAAAGCTCACGCATGATTTTTGGATGCGAATTCGTGGATACCGTTAGTTTTTTTTTACAATTATTTTGATGTACACATCCTTATCATTTAGAATTTCACTACCAATTTTTAGGAGTAATTTAGAAAATATTATCCTGCGTGTATATCTTCCGTTAATAGGACTCGCTGCATATTTATAGTAAAACCGTAACATTTAAGGACAATACATACCCTTCCCTCCCCTCCTCAGACAAAAATATTTAAAAAATGGGAGACGTGGGGAAGTATTTGGAACTCTGTGGTGAAAAAAATTCGTTAAAAGATCAGTATTGTCATCAGCAACTTGACACATAAAAAAAGCCTGTTCTTTTCTACTATACATGAGAAGGTAAACTGGATATTTATGTCGATCTTATTTTAATTTAAACTCAAACAATAATAAATTATGGCTACCGATATGGGTTAGAAATGTATATATTTTTGCTTGTTTTCCAATAATCATTCGATACAGAATATAGGCAACATTCTACATAGTTTTTTCATAAATTATAGGAGTGTATATATAATCATTTTTATTTATTTTTTATATATTTTCCATATTTAACTATTTTTTCACGTTTTAGTGCATATTTTGTCACTTTCGAATGTTAAGTTTATATATTTATATAAATGTTTACAGTGGCGTACTTACGAGGGGTTTTCCGATTAAACTCTCCCCCAGGATTAAAGAAAAAAAAGATTTAGTTTACACTATACAAATATTATTTTTTTCGATTTATTATATTATACCACATGGTTGAACAAATACACATGATATGCGAGTATAATAATATATAGTATATACTTTTCAAACCGTATAAATCTAAGAATCGGTAAAGAAAATTCCTAGTATTACCGATAGGCGATGGCACATAGCACATTACTTTTGTTTCTTGGTTGAAAAATTACCAGTTTTATTCATAAATTTTGTTTATATTCGTGTAATCGTGTGGATGTGTTATAATTTGTGACAGTATTATATTATATAACAGCAGTTTCATTTGACTTATTTTAATAATATGATTGAATTTGAAACATTATGGGGACGAAGTTTCAATGTTTTATATAAAATTATAAACCCCTTCCCTCCGAGAGAGAAATTGAAAGTACGCCAGTTTTACATGTGCGAAATGTTCGATGAAAGATTGAGGGCCATGTGTTTTTCTCTTTTACAACAATTTATATTTGAGATTATTACCTTCCAATAATATTTTATTGACACATTGAATACGTGTACGAGGATTCTTACCCTACCCTTTCCACAAAGACTTTTTTCAAGCGTTTTAATAAATTGTTTAATAGATTGGTGTCCTGTAATACTGTTCACGGCTCTACGGCCACATAATTGGTAATATGTAAATTGTAGAACTTGATAATAAACTAAGTATTATTATTAAGTTAAAAGTCATGATGGTATTTAATACTCATTACGTTTTATATAACAAAAACTAATACATTTTATAAGTTTAAAAAAACCATAGAGTAAGACAAAAGAAGGACAGTTAAAGATGCCATACTCAGTCTAATAATTTGGAAAGCTCCTAGCCTACACGAAATTCCCCCACATAACTAATTAAATAGGAAAGGAAGAGATTGCACGAATTTAATGTAAATATATGGTAAGCCAAAATATCTAGGACAAAAACAACAGGCCAGAAAGGTGAAATGTAGCGATCATGTACATATAACTGTGTAAAAAAAAGAAACGGATTAGAGAATAAGAGATTAGATAATAATAATATTTTCCGAGATATAAGTGTTTCGTGGTAAAAAAAAAATCACCCTATGTTAATAATTTCGAAAAAAATAAAATAAACAAACGATATTGACTTACTCATTATGACTATTTTCGAAGCTGTCGTTCAAAGCTGTTGTTGGAAATTTACACAAAAATATATGTACCTATATGTATAAACCCGATGTCTTGACTCTCGGACCAGGAAAAAAGTTTAATGCACAAAAATAATGAATATTAAACAATGAATAGGTTACAGTATATCATAAGTATCAATGTGTAAATAATCGACAAATATATGTACGTGAATTAACGTAACGCGGAAGAACGGATTACGACTCGTTATTCGACCGACTATCAAAAGGTATCGAATTTCGCGTATGCATGTCAACGAAATTTTTTTTATTTTTCGCACAAAACATATTTTAAAAATAATGTGTTTATAATAACTATTTTTTTTATATGGTCCTTGGCACCATATCCAATAGTGTAAATTGATTTCTGGTCGTACAATGCGATGTTTTATAAATCAAGTCCTCGTAAAGGACTCTGGTTCTAAAAATACAATAATGACCGAGTACAATTTTCACGAAAAAGCTTATGTCATATATTTTCACACTCATTATATTTCCCGATTTTCGAAAAACATTAAATCTAAGATTAAGTGAAGTTTACAAAACATTTTTTTTATACACTTCTTCGATGATTTGTTCGATTATACGTTGAATTTCCCGCTTCAAATCTAGAATTTTTCAAAAATTGACAGTTTAAATATGTCATTTTTACATAACACCAAAAAATAAATAAAAAATTTTGCTGATGTTTTATTTCGAATTAAGTCGACGTTTTCTTTGGACAGATGTAATTTCAACTCGTCAACGATTTGATCTGCAATATTATAATGAACTGACATTTTTCGTAATATGCACTATTCCACTAAAAATAATAGTTTTTAGATAATAATCTTCATAGAAGAAAAAAACAATATTATTGTACAATATATATTTCAATTTTTGAAAATAAAAATACGTATTTTTACGATTTTCTGATAGTACACAATTATTTGTTTACGCGAGCTAATTTACGTCATCGCCACTGACCATATAACGTGTATAGTATAAAATATTGTTTATGACTTACTTCAGTGGCGAAACTTCAAAATTTTAAGCCCAGGAGCGAAACTTTCAACGAAACAAAAAAAAAATTTTTTCCAGTCTTCACGTGGTATTTTAAATGCAGATTGTATTTATAATAGAATTTCCTGTTGTACGTTTAATCGGTTTTGTGAAATCACTGTCCAATTTTGGAATAAAAATTTAATTTTTTTGCGCTTTTACAGTGCTCCACTCATATAATATTGGATTCACACTCATTTTATCGTAAAACATAATATTATACATAACTAATATTGTAGATAACAGTTTCATAAAATTAAAATTAAATTCAAATACGTTTTTGAATTATTGGAAAAAAAATTGTATAATAATTTATAATTGTTTATAATAGTGTATCCCTAGGATCTCCCTTAGTTACGCCACTGACTATTACTTCATTTTAAACTATTGTTTTTACTACTATTCGAAATCATACGATTCGTGTTTGTTATACAGTTCGTCTCGGATCCATAAAAATTAGCTCTACAATATGATTTTATATACTTACTCGACCATTGAAGATAAAGCAATAATGATGCCACTTTTATATATAGTATATAGCATAGTGTCATTTTGTGTATTTTTGGATCACGGAAGTATTTACATTGCACACATAAGACGCCTTCGCGTTCAGTGTTAATTGTTTTAGTCACAGTTAACATTTGACATTCGCATACACATCTGCAGATCGCTTACGAGCACAAATCAATTTACGTTTATTACAAAAAAAAAATGTTGAAAATTATTATATTAAAAATGTATACAAATAAACTTACAAGTTATTATAATAATTATAATGGCGTTTTCAAACACTTTCAATATAATAATAAAAACGATTTTTAATCGTAAGATCTTATCGTAGTACAGGTACTTTGAAATACAATTTTTCCAATAGTTGTTCATACATGAAGTCACTATAATATACAATATTATCGAGTGTCTACTGTTCGACTTTAGCCTAATGAAATTTAATATAAATTATACAAATGATGAAAATTATCGCACGATAAAATAAATAGAACACAACCAGTGCGTGTGCTCGATAACATAATAAAGAACAACATTTTTTTTCTTCTTTTTTCAATATAACGTTCTCTCGCGCTCTTGCGTTTCGCGACACCCCAGTTCCCCTGGTTTAGAAGGTTTATGAGAAAAAAAATGTGGATAGACTCGTTTATTCGACCAGATACCTACACGAATTGGTAATTATTAAGACCCATACGCCAATCAGCTAAATAACGAATATGTAATAATACATACAAATTTATACTTGACAATTTTGTCCGCGTTTAACGCGGAATAACCGTCGAATCGGTCATTATTATTGCGTAGTAATATTTCGATAGGGGAAAAGAAATTGTCAGATTTATATATATATTTTTTTTTTTAAATACTCTTTTTTCGCGATTTTCACGCAAAAATTAAATTTCCAGAAATCAATGAAAGCCGTCTGCTCTATAGTGTGCCACGGACTTCTGAGCCAATGCGAAACGGATCATAAATTTTTTTATGAAACAATATTATTTAAAATATTAATAGTAATTATTTTAATAAAACGTAGTTTATTATTTTGGATTTAAACGTTTTCTCGGCCTATTCATAATTTCGAATTTTTAGGAAAAGAAAATCGAATTTTTTTTTTCTCATAGAAAAAATACTTGGCGAAAACGAAAAACTTTTTTTTTTTTGACATACTTATGCTGCGACGAAGTACGCGACCACTTGCAAACACGCGGTTACCACCGCAGTTACGCGACAACAAAAAACGTGATCCGAAGCGGCGGCGGAAAACGACGACACCGACATGGGCGGTCGCATCAATCGCAAACCCGGGTCGTCGTCCTGGCGGTTGCCGTCGCTGAGGACCGCGTACGCTTCGTCGTCCTTCCAATCGGCCAACCGCGTCCTCTGCACCGTGGTCGTCTCCTGCGCCGCCGCCGCCGTCGACCCGTCGTCCTTGCAGTCTTTTCTCACGGTTCCGTCTTTGGCCGTCGTCGTCGCCTTCACCACGGTCGTCGGTTCCATCGAGACGTTCACCAACCGCGGCTGCGGCCCTTCCGCCGAGTCCTCTTCCACCTCGACTCGCACCGTTTTCTCGTCGTGCCCGGCCGCGTTCACCTGCCGCCAAACACACCGCGGGCCTTTAGCACGGAAAATCCATCTCTTATGGGCAAATCAAATGTACTCCTACGCGTTTTAATCGTGGGAGCACGGTTACGGTTTTATATGTATTATCCGCGTGATGCCTTAAAAAACCGCCACAAAAATTTAAAAAAAAAAAAATTATACGGGTTTTGAAAAACCTTGATTTTATTCGAAATTTATTCGACGGGATATAGCGAATCCGAAATTAACAATTCATTGTCATCCTGAGCAGTGGCGTAGATACGATTTTTTTTGGGGGGGAAGGGGAGTTCAAAAGGAACTTTGGAAATAAAATATTTTATATATTATTTATTACATATTTTGTATCTGTTGAGTAATTTTTAACGAAAGAATCGTCCATGATTGTAAAACAAAGTCAACTCGCCTCCGATTGTTGTATAGTACATCTATGAAACTATTTCCGCATTAACCTTTATTGTATACGGTTTTTAATGCGAAGAGTAAATTTTTCAAGATATATATATATATAATACTTGACCGAAATAAAAAAAATTATCGAAACAAATATCAATATTCCTTATCGATTATTTATATATTTTATACACTCACCTCTTAAGTATATCATTATTAGTAATGCTCGCAAGATTCTGAACTTCATATAATTGTATAGTAATATTGTTATAACGTGTGCACTGAAATTCGCTATTATACTTTCACAATCAACGAGATACGATTTCGACATTTTAAATAGCAAAAACAATTTTTTTTGGGGGGTTAGGTGGGGTGAAACGAACGCGAAATATACTTTTATTATATTATAATTGTTTTTTCTTTTTCCGAAGAAAACAGTAGCTGTAACTGTAACATTTGGACGTTGTGTGCGGAAACGTTTATTAAAAACTTTATGATTTACAACGACCAGGAAGACCGTGAACTACGGTCCGAAAAATATAATATATACTATATAGCCGTACCCCGCGAATTTCAAAGGCAACAGTCTTTAGAACACTATAGAAGGACAATGTTTCCAAATCGTTTGATTTCGCGTAATACCGCGGGTAAATATTGCCTGGCCATCACGACGAGCCTCCAGATTTAACCGATTTCTTTTACTGGGAGTTTTTAGAGTCTCAATAGTGTTCTCATCAATAAGCCGCGAAGGTAACTGTACTAAACGATACACTATAAGCCCAAAATCACAAAAATAATACACTTTTATTACGTATACGTATTTCGACGACTTACGTTGTCGTCTTCAACGCGAACCGACTACTACTAAACCGTTATACAACGTATACACCCGTATTTATACAGTTTATATCTCCGATGACGTCACCACAAAACGGCCGCGTCGATTGGTCGTGACACACGAGTCAACGACCACGCCCACCACAAGTCTACGCTGCCGCCATTAGCAGATTTACATTAAATTAATTTTAATAACGAATTTTGTAATAATCCCGGTTTAACAAGTTATTTTCATTTTTTGACATTTCTATTATGCTTCTCTTGTGTTTAATTCTTTATAATTATTTACATTTTTTTTTTTTTAAGTTTTGTTAATGAAGTCGAGAGAAAATTACCGTTTCTATATATTCACTAATTAATAGAGTAGGTAACCAACTAAAATTTGAAATTTATCGAAAGAAAACACACACGTTCAGATTTATTCCTATAGAGATCGGAATCACTATTGACAACGAAAAATGGCAGCATTTAATTAGTATGCGGTCTTTAGATCAGTTAATATCTTCCTAGATAAAAAGGATTTTGACCAAGAATTAAAATTAATAACTGAAATCGCTAAATTTAATTGGTACGAAAAAGATGGCAACGTAGTTGTCGAAATACGTATACGCAATAAAAGTGTATTAATTTTGTGATTTTGGATTTATAGTGAAAGAGTGTATAGTATAAAACAATCACAATTTCTCAAGCATATTTTTTAGTATTACTACTAAAGTTACTAAAAAAAAAAAAACTTTAAAGGGGAAATTATAGCTATCGATATAAACATGCTACAAGGACAATATTAAAACTCATATTTTTGTTCTCGAATAAAAATATACTTTGTTTCATTATTTTCCTTGAACATTTTATTCGTAGATTAAAAATTCTATAAAACGTACGGTGCCCAGTGTTAAAGTGATGAAAAAATTCGAGATCAATAAACGCATTTTTATGTGTTTAGTTGAATTGATATTTCGGACACAGAATGAATTTTAATGAAAAAAATATTTAGTTACTATAGGAGCGGTCCTGGTGCACTATAACTCGCTGTTGTAGACTTTCCGAGTAGAAAAATGATGCTCGTCAAAACTAAAATCGACTGTTACGTTATTTTTCACTTAAAATATTTATTCGGATCGCAATAATCCTATTGCAGGTTATGGTAAATTCTGGTTTTACTGCAATAATTTAAAGTTTTTTAAAGGGTTTTTTTGTAGGGGTAGTATATGGTTCGGATTAATATGAGTACAAGTATATCCTATTGCAAGTGAATAACAAATCCTAGAAAAAAATATAAGTAAATAAACTGCAGAGTATCCCACAGAGATCTGACAAATACAATAACTATTATTCGGTTCAATGTTTTCAAGTTTCGTTTTTTTTTTCAAATAATTTTTATACTTCTGTGGTATAATAAACGCGTATTTTTAATTTTAAAAAGAAAAAATTCTTTTTTTTTCGTTATTACTTACAACTAATCTGTACACGCCCGGAAGTAGTACTTTCCAGTATTCTCCACTCTTGGTTGTATTGAACACGTTATCTCGGCCCGATATACTGAGAGTAGCATTTGATATAGGTTTACCGGTTAATCGGCTCGTAACTACACCCTTAATGCCTCTTTGTGATTGTTGCATCCACGTCATGAGCGGCTGAAGTAACAACGACGAGTTTATTATCGAAAATATTATAATTATTATTAGTGTACGGATATTGCAGTTTATCTATAAATCATGTTTTTTTTATTCTTTAAATGTGTTCGTTATTGAAAAATTTTTTTTTTTGTATTTATATTGAAGAATATTTTTCGTAAGTGAATTTAGCTTTATTTACGCGAGTCATTTCGGCAATATCTAATATAATAAAATATTATCATAAATATTATACCTTTAAGTTTTCGTTCCAGTGAGACTCCAAAAATGAAGCGGGAGGATATTTGCAACAGGACATTTCCAAAGTGATTTCCAGACATCCGTGATACGCGTAATTGTAATCTTGCATGCTTCCTGCATAAACGTAAATCAAATATTACTTACTTTTTTAAATGTATATAATATATTTGGATAGCAGTTAAAGGATGTAATTATAAAAAAAAAATTATTGTGATTTTTTTTTTGTATCATTTAAAAAAAAAATTGTGTAAATCGTAATTAAATATAAAATATATTATGAAGAAATCACGTAATGCGTATGTTAATGTATTTAAAACATGTCTGACCTATTATTTGATACCAAACAGCCCCGTTGGTAATGCCGTCTTTGAATTTCATCTCGTCAGTGCAACTATGACCCGTATGCATTGTCGGATGTAATTTAGCGTATTGTTTCGCTAAAAACCTAAACACGTCATCGTCTGACGTTAAACTCTCCATGCTTTTCGTGTTGAAATTCAAGGCTGTCCGAGAACAGATATATGTTCAAAACAAATTAATACAATTGCGATTTGTGTGTTTCTACACGGAATTATATTGTTGCCACCTATAAAACAACGTCCCTCGTCGTGCCTGAGCACGATTTTCTTAGTGACTACTGAACGGATTTCATTCCGGTTTTTACAAACGGAGTGTTTCACTATATGTATATCCATTTTAGATGCATAATTTAGAAGGTTTATGTGCATGATTTGTGGTTATTTTGTGTAAATCTCATGAAGTCGAGGGAAAAGGAACACTCGTCGAAGAAGTATTTTTTTAAATTAACGTAAATCGTTCATTGTTTGTTTACTTTTAACCGTTGCGATGTGCCCCGGGCGTAAGCACGTTTCACTGCCATAGTAATAAATACCATTTAGTACCATACAGTTTGTTAAAGAAAGAGCATTATTATAAATGACCAAGGCAATTAATGTAAGCAAGTAAATATGGGTCCGTTCTCTCAAAATTCCATGCGCCGCCGATGCAAATTTACTATTCGTTTGATGTTAGTACTCGACAGAAAAGCGACAATACGACATTACCCAAAAGAATTTTTTTAATTCTTTAACACCGCAACACAAACTGAAGTAAGAGCTCCTATAATATTGTTTGAGCGATTTGAATCCATCAAAATTATGTAACGGCACTGGATAACAGATACAGGACCTTAAAAATCATTTAATTGAATGCACAATGCTGACAGTCTGTGACCAACTGTAGTTTTGATCCCGAGAATCCCAACGATACATACCTACCGTTTCAATTGAAAATGCTCCTACTACAGTTTCCTATAAAACTGTGTTTCTCGACGACGATCAGTAAAAAGCTCAGCGACAAAACATCAGACCTTAGCGTACAACGTTTTTCGCATGTCCAGTGGTACTGTCGCGTGTAACGTCCAAACATAATCTACTTGTTCTGGAGCCCGAGAGACGGACAAAGTGCGTATGTGGTATACAAAGAAATATTTTAAACTATAGCCGTTATTTTGACGTGACATTTTTGTCTACACTGAACAGTTGAACATAACAACAACGCAAGAGTCACGCAGATTATTTTCAATTTGTGTGTTTGTTTTTGGTGTTGCAATAAATTTGTGAAATGTCTTATATTGATGACTGTTCGTATTTATTAAACACATTTTTTTTTCTTTCAATTATACTTTTAATTATTAAATATAAATATCACTAAAAACGACTGCGATGACGTTGAAATAGCAAAGTACATTTTCGTTCCAAACTGTGCACGGGTAATATTCAGCTATAGTAATACATATAAATATTTTTTAGTTTTCCGCAAAACGTTGCCTATTATTTATTATATACCATAGATATTATAGAAATACTTATTTAAATGAGTCCCAGCCTTCAGCCGACGTTTCTCGTCAACTGACCACACACTAGATTAATTATACTTGTAGTTAGTCAAAAAGCAATACAATTATACGTTTTTAAACAGTATACACGCGTACACAACAAGTCGTTAAAAGCTAAACACAATAATATTATAATATAGTCGTGTATATTATGGCGCGTAGTATAGCGTGCAATTGTTTCGGACGTTTAATGCTTGTGAATATTGTTTTCCTTTTTTTTTTTACTCTTAAAAATAGCTCTTCATAACAATATTATATTCGACGTGACGTATCAAGACCGCGTGCGCGCTGCAACCGTGCATACGTGTTATTACTCATACACTGAGTGGAATATTATTTTCAAATTTTTACCATAATATGCTTTGTAGAGTTCCACTATATTGACGATTCCTAACGTTTTGTTTAATTTCCGCAACTTTTCCGCCACTGTTTTATAAAATACAAACTAATATTTTTATACATATATAAATATAACACTGTAACAGTGTGTACATAATACATTAAATGATGTCATTTAAACGGCGCAAAATATTAGTAGAAATAAACGGTTTACGTTTTGTGCGCACTGCACGACCCACAGAGTCTCGCAAAATCTCCGAACAAATCGCGCCTACATCGTTAATTTATTGAATTTTTATTCGTAAATTAAGTGTCAGTGGTGATATTTTTAAATTTAGTATATCTCTGTCTTAACAGACTTGTGTCATGTAAGTCGGTCCAATTATGTTATGGTTATGCTCCATTTTCGCCCCCCCCCCTTTGAAAATCATGTATAAAGGTGAAATTAGTGCTCGACCGCCGATCAGCGCGTACGGTACGCGCTGATCATCGGTCGTAATCGAGCGTTTAGCCGACGACAAACTCGGTCGGTCGTGTATACAATGTAAACGAGTAAACACGTAAATGTGAGTAAACGTTAAATAAATATTAAACATGTAAAATAAACGAGTAAACGTGTAAACGAGTGTGTAACGAGGAAAGATGAATATTTACGTTAATTTCATTTCATTGAAATACGCGAAATAATATTATTATTAATAATAAAAAAATTAATAAATAATATTGCATACGCGCGTACGAACGGTTGCTCGGTCAGCGTCAAACTAAATACCCGCATATACGGACACAACGCGTCAGCCGACCGTAATAAAACCGGATAAGAAAGTAGTCACCAGATAGCGCTACGACACAACATATAGGGCGTGGCAGAAAGGCGCTTATAAATAGCGGTTCGAAATTATCGGAACGCTTAGTGTAGTCATGGCGGTCAGGCGTGAACAACGTAGTTCGCGTCTGTCTGCGATGTATGTGCGTGTGTGTGTGTGTGTGTGCTTGAAACTAACCGCTATTTCTATGCGCCTTTCTGCCACGCACCGATTCGAACAATTATATTAAATCAAAATGAAATCAATTTCAGCAACACCGCAGTGCTTACGTATATATAATATAATAGTATACTACGTACTTACACGAATCTTCTGAATCGTCGTAGGGATAATTGGCCACCAGAGAACCACCGTGTAAGCCTAAAGACATAACGAAAGGCACGGATTTCAACCAGTCCATGATCGCTTTGGTCTCTGGTTGTAGCGGTATCGTGTGCGGATTAAACGTGTCCGGAAAATTTCGATTCAAATCGAAAGCATGAGCGTTCCCTCTATAGAAAAACCGATGATTGTATTAACACAACACAAACGCGTAATAATACAAATAATATATATTATTATTTATAGGCGGATTGTACCTGGAACCGAGTGTTCGTCTTCCGTCGACGGGGCAAGGCTGTGGTTTAGACAATTCAAATCCGTCGGGATTCATGCTCGGCAACAAGTGAATAACGGTAGTTCGCAATAGTTTATTTATCGCTTGGTTTTCCGATTTGTTTTCCAATAAATACTGTAATTTCGAGAATACTGTTTAGTGTATTTATTTATTTACCACGTATTTCATTAAAACGTGAATTGAGTGAACAGGAATGATCCGTCTAGATTTAAATTTGTAATAATCGAAATTTTCTAAAAAATTGTTTTTAAATTTGAATATAATTTACTGTGCTGTACATTCCTAAGGAGGGAGGAGTCTCTGTTATTGACACTATTATGGATACACGCTCTAATGTTGGACGCTGCCGGTTTCTCTTGTGAGTATAATTATTTTAAAATATTATACTCGCGGACTCTGACGAGTACAGATATTTCGAGCATTTATTTGTAGAAAATCGGCCCATGTGAACTGCGGTATTATTTTTAATATCAAAATTAAAATATTCAAGAATCCACTTATACACTGAAATACTCGTGGTCTTTATTATACCATTTTTATAAACGTTTAGGCGTATACAGCGGCATTTTTACGGTGAGACGAAACCTCCTCTCAGGACCAAAAAGTCGATAAAAATATTATTGCGCATCGGTCAGTTTATATTAACAAGTTTAACGCGCATTACTCCAATTCTCTAGATTTAAATAAAACGCGATTACGAGTGAGATTTAAAATCGGTTATCATTATTCAACGGGGTAGACTTATTGCGGTTATCAGCTCTGCACGATTGACGGAAAGAACGCAATAAAACCTGAACAAGTTCTCACCAAACTCCCCAATGAAAACAGGCGTTTGGAATATTTTATTTAAATTTTCCGTTTTCTAAATTCTAATGAATATATCGAAATAACCGAATTCTATATAGCTAATGCAGATGAGCGCAATTTATTATACACTATTCGATGTACTGCGTCTGTTTTATTTAAATTATTACTAAAAAAAATATAAAATCGAGATAAATAAATATATTTATCTCCTCCCCGGAGACGAATTGAAAGTACGCCACTAACGTATCGATATTATATTTTATACCTGAATCAGATGTAAAATTATTTCTCTTCCTACGGGCTCGTTCCCGTGAATATTCCCGACGATTTTGATGTTCGGCACGCCCAGCAAATCGGTAGCAGTAGTCAGCTTGACGACCCACAGCTTACGATCTTTTGGACCAATACGATAAAGTATAGGTAAGTCCGTAAGTTTTCATAAATTGTGTAATAATCAGTGGCGTGTATACGATATTTTACTGGGGGGGAGGGAGGGGTTCTTTCTAAAAGAAATACTAAAATTATTTTTCAAGAGACATAATATAACATTTGGTTTAAGATAAATTTGTATCGAATTTCCTCGTACAGAATTTCGAATTATTTTCTACAATCGAGTATCAAACAAAAATCCAATACT